>JBBPBO010000004.1:13374711-13592558 GCA_037974295.1 Cicer cuneatum | reverse complement strand
ATATATATATATATAATTGCACAATTTATAATATCAAAAGGAGTAGTAAATATCATAAACAAATTTATCTTTATATGCAATTATATAATAATTAATTACAAGAGGATAAATAATTAAATTACTACCAACCTCTAAGAGTGTGAGGTCTAAAATACTTAAATGGTTCAAAAATAAAAAATAAAAGAATAAAATTTATATCAAAATATCATACTCTATTCAATATTAATATCAGTTATATAGTGCAAGGATGATACAAATTTAGGTTGCCTTAAGAATTGCTCAAAAGAATTTTCTTTAATTTTAAAATATAAAAAGGCAAACTATGATTTATTATATAAAATATGCAAATTCAAATCTACGTTATTTGGTTTAAGAAGTGACAAGATTGAGTGTAAATTAATTTCACAATCATAACTCTTCTAATATAATTTATTTTCATAAGTGTTACTACAAAAAAATTCACAAAACTTTAATGTATTTGATTCAAAATTTGGAAGATGTATCTATTTTGATTATAATTTCGAAAAGAATATCCAAATTCTTTTGAAAATCGATGTATCAAGTGTATTTTTTAAATTTAGTGTATCTTTGAACCAAATACATCAACTTTCAAATTTAGACTAAATGTATCTATGTTGGTTCAAAAGAATAATACATCAACTTTCAAGGAATAATCAAAATAGAATAAAGAAATAAATTCACAAAAAGATGATGTATCTGTTTCAAAATTCAAGGAAGATGTATCAGTCAACAATTCAAAGTCCTTATTCAAATATTTTGTCGAAGCTTTCTAGAATTCTTACATCATTCCTTTGAATTAGTTACCAAAATCCTATATCAAAATATCTCCTCTCGATATCAAAATTCCAAAAGAATAATACCAACTAGGTTTGGCAAGATGCAAGAAACCTTCATGTAGAGTCATCATGTCTAAAGGTGATACACCAACCACATTGTCGATTTTACAGGAAAAGCTTTTAAAAATTTGGAAACTTATTGGTTCATCACAGGTTGTTCCTCTTGAACAGTTGGAACTTGGAATATGAAACCAGGTGGTTCATAGTGTTTTCTCTTAGACAAAATATTTCAATTTAGATTTGGTAAGAAACACAAAAATATAATGTTGAATATGTATCTACAATCTACCTCGAAAATATTGGAGCCCAAAGATCATTTTCACAATTGTTTCAAGTATTAGCACTTCTTTATTGCTTGATAAAACAACAAATTCAAAAACATTGATACATTTGGCTCGAGTTGTGATCGATTTGGATATGATTCATGAGCTGAGTGATAGAACTGCAAGTGCATGATATTATCGCATAGTAAAAAATATTGTTCCCACAAGGACTTTGTTATGAGTACCAATCTCTCTTTACTATGATGATTAGCTAAAACAGTAAATGTTGTTAATTATTTTTGGATAAAATTCGCAATAAAAATAAAGCTTTGGGATTGTAGTTTTTCACAATGATGGATACAATAAAACTAACATTCTCTAAGTCATGGGTTTTAAACTCTTAAAAATCAAATAAACAATTATAACTAATGCATTCTTTCAAAGAGAAAAAGTGTATTTTAAACTAATAACCAACCTATTGCATGATTGATGTATTAACAAAATCCTTTAAGAGAAGGTATCTTTCATGATTTCAAGAGAATCAAAATATATTTTCATAATTTGATTCTCTTGTCCAATCTTAGGGGTTAGATATCAAATACACCTTTCGGTATATTATTTCGCATCCAAGTATGAACATGATTATTACTAAGATTATATTAAAAAATCAATACTCATGACAGAAAGAAATAGAAATTGTTCGAGATTCATCATTGGAAATCCTACAATCTCAAAACAAAGAAGATCTACCCACACATGATCATAGTAGAATCAAAGTTTAAATATAAAAAACATTGGAAATATAAAATAAAAAAATAAAATAACAGAGTAAAAATAGAAAACTGAATATTATAGAAACTAGAAATTTGCTAAGATAAACACAAGAACAAAAGCAAGAGTAACAAGAGATTGTGAGTAGGAATATGTGTCTAAAATTGAGTATTTTCGTCATTTTTTATAGCCCTAGGTGCCTTCATGAGCTTTAATTACAAGAAACCATCATAATTTAATAGAAGAAAAACGATTCAACAATAGAAGATGAGCAGATTACGACCATAATGGTCATTATTGTCAGACAGTAATCTTTGCTTCCTTGGAGTTGCAGATTTTTGCTTTTTTTTTCTCGTTCAGCCATTACGATCGTAATGGCCATTATGGCTAGGCAATAATTATTGGTGGAACTTGAGTTTCTTTCATTTTCTTGATCAGGATGGACCATGACTGCACCACATGACTTCAAGACTCTTTTGCACCAAAAATCTTCACTTATTCCTTCACTTCTCCTTGCAATCTAAACAAAATAAAAATGTGGTAAAATAGAACTAAAACCAAATTAAAAACATCAACTTAACCTATCAAACAAAGCTATAAAAATAGATAAATTCTAGCTTATCATTGAGAAAACACATTCTTGTTGAACGTGACATTTTTTGTTTACATTGATTATGAAAAATTGTCATTGTTTTGTTAATCTTATAAGGTTGTAGGGAATTCAATAGATAAAAGTAGAAAATATTCTAATGGTCATGGAATAGCTCAATTTGTTGAAGATATTATAGTTGAAAACAAGTTTGTAACGAAGTGTGTCCCTAGCAACATTGTTGATCCAGCCAATGTCGAAACTGAAGGTACAAGAAAAGAAATTAATGATAATAATACTCATCTTGTTATTAATTTTTCTTTTTATTGATCATATTCCCAACGTTGAACTAGGAGAGACCACTTTTATTCAATAATTTTCTCTCTTCAATCAGAAAAAAAATTCATAAAAACCGTGACGAAGCTTTCAACTCCGATTTAGTTAATTTTGGGGAATCATAAATCATTCTATAAACACTTCAAGGATGTGAGCTCCAGAATACATAGGATCCTAAAAATGTAAATCATGAGGTATTTGATTCCAACTTATCTAAATCAACTAAGACAAATTATCCACAAGACGATTATCAATATCTAGATTTGTGTATTGTTGGTTCTTGGAGTGATGCAATGTCAGAAGAAAACAATGTTAAAAGTCATCAAACCTCTTCTAATTTGGAAGTCAATTTATACTCAAAGATTATGGTGTCGAGTATGACATATCCAAATGTTATTTTTATCCAATACTAAGAATGAATCTCTAGAAAAATATAGTTTTGTTTATAAAACTTATTTTGGTGCTTAGAGTATATTTTAAGGATTTTTATGGTTTCCTATAGTTTGCTAAACTTTAGAATAATTTTTCTAAAGTCTTGAGAATATTATTTTTGAAACTCGGATTTCTTAGTTGAGGTTCTGCCTATTACTCTAGGAGTTGTTGGAGAACAAGTTAAGTCGATTCTTCATAGTTGTGAGTAGACGATAATCGTTGTGACATATTTTTATTATACTATAATTATTATTTTACTTGTTTTCTATGTTAAAGTATTTATTAAAAAAATCGGGAAACACAACCTTTGAATTTTTCTCGGTTTCATCATTTATTTATTCTTGTGGTCTTTGTTATATAATATATTTATAGTTTGATTTATTTATGAGTTATAAAGTATTTAAATATTGAATTGATGTACATTTGAATATTTTTTCCATGAGTTATGAAATGAGAAATGATTTTTAAATGTGTGTTTAGGAATCGTTGTTATAATTATGAAATCGTTAACGGAGGTAGGTGCACCTAGTTACATCATTTTGATTGGAGAGAGTTACCCGTTAGATGGATTTGTCCATATGAGAGATGTCATCCTTAGGAGGAGAGGGTTATCAACGAGATGTAAGCTCCCTAATTGATATGTTATGATGCGTTGCGGGATCGAGAGGAGAGGGCTATCAACGAGATGTAAGCTCCCTAATTGATGTGTTGTGATGCATTGCAGGATTGAGAGAAGAGGGATACCCGTCAGATGGAGCCACGTGTAAAGGAAAGGTCGCCCTTAGGAGGAGAATACTATCAACGAGATGAAGCTGCCTCTTGGTTCTAAAAAATTTATGTTTTTTACTAGTTAGATTTTTCTACGACTTTTTTTAAGGTTGCTCATTTTGATTTCACTTCTTTATGAATTGGATTTTAAATATATCTACCTGAACGGCTAAATTATACGTTTAATGATTTTATCATGTGTATACCTTATTTAAGAATTACCTATATTTTAGGTAGTATTGTTTATCACAATTGTCATAAGATTGTAAAACAATTATTCGTGTATTTTTGTGTTTCCCTTCTAGTTGTTGGTGGTTGTTATCTCTTCACTAAGTCTTTGTTGAAGGTGCAAACACGAGAATGGGGGTTGAATTGTGTTTGACTAACTTGAATACTTTTTAGTTTTAAAACAAAACCTATTAAAATAGAGTTAGCAGCGGATATAAAGTAAATGAAAACTCAAAATTTTATATTGGTTCACCGTTAACTAGGCTACGTCTAGTCCCTTCACTTTGAAGGATTTCACTAATTCAAAAACCTTGAATTACAAAGTACCACTGACCCTCCAAGCCAGTCTTCTCAAAAACTCTAACAACCCTAGACTTTTGAGGAAAAGAACCTTGAATCTAATTGCTAACTAATCTGCTTCTCCTTCTGACTGCCTCAGATTGTAGACTCTGAAGGTGCAAACACGAGAAGGGGGGTTGAATTGTGTTTGACTTAACTTAAATACTTTTCCTGTTTTAATACTTTCAAAACAAAACTTGATGTATAATTAAAACAGAGTTAGCAGCGGATAAAAATAAAAATAAAAACTCACAGATTTTATACTGGTTCACCGTTAACGAGGCTACGTCCAGTCCCTTCGCCTTGAAGGATTTCACTAATTCAATCTTGAATTACAACCTTGCTACTGACCCTCCAAGTCACTCTTCTCAATAGTCTAACAATCCTAGACTTCTTGAGGAAAACAACCTTGTCTTCAGCCAATCTGACAACCCCAGATTGTAGAAGAAATCACAAGACTATGAATCTAATTGCTAAGTACCTTGCTACCCTTTCTGATTCCCTCAGTTTGTAGACTCTACTTCAACAACTTAGATACAACCCTATCTAATAGCCAAGTACCCTGCTACCTCTACTGACTCCCTCAGATTGTAGACTCTACTTCAACAACTTAGATTTGCCACAGTGGAAAGAAAATAACACGAGTACTTGCTTCTTGAAAGCTAAAACTCATAATTGACTTCTATGAAAATTTGGGTGTTTGTTGCTTTGGAAGTGTATGACTCTTTTGTGATTTTCGATACTTTATTCTTCAGCATTAAGTCTCTATTTATAGTTGAACTATAGAACTTCACTGATGCTTTACTTCTGCAGTATATTTAGATTAATCTGTTTTGAAAATATTCTGGAGTATTTTGCTCAGATTCTGTTTTGAGCCTTTTGCTCACTGATCTGTTTTGAGCATTTTTCTCAGATTCTTTAATTCTCATGATCAAATCTGCACCATTGGATCTTAATGCGATAGTCCACATCTGGACCAGCCTATTTGATATTCTGTGATCCTCTGATTTCGGCCATTCCTGGACCACACTTCCTAACCCTCTGATTTCGGCCACCACTAGGCCATGGTCTGATTTTCTGATCTGGACCATCACTGGACCAAATAATTATTTCTGAACCATTGATCTGGAAATTTTTACTCTGATCTGGACAGATTCTGGACTTTGGTCTGGAACAAACTGAAATTAACTTGAACAAAAAATATTTCAGTCTGGACATTTTACCTTTAATTTTGGACCAGGTCTGGATTGATTCTGGAACTCATTTCTTTTGGTCTGGACTTAGTTCCATGCCCTAAATCATGCTATCTTATGATCTGGGCCAAATCTGAATTGATCCTTTTATTCTGGATTCATAAATATACCTTCTGGAACAAGTCTAGACTGTGTAATTTTTCACTGCCAGGCCATCTTCTGGTCAGAATAACTTCCGGAATAAAATTGATATTTGACTCCTGTTTGTCTGGAACAACTCTCCTTCTGGTAGGTTTTCCAATGGTATGATCCATGTTTCATAATGATTTTTCTTCCTTCTGTTCTGGGCCACCAAACATATCCTCTGATGATGTTTTGACATCCTGGAACATCTTCTGGAAATTCCAGAATTCATTTTCCTTTTATCTCTGCTTCTGTTTCCTTCAGTTTCTGGGGCATTTAACTTAATAATTCAAAGTACAAAATAAGTTTACATTGAGTACATTTGTAAGCATCAAAATCCTAAGTACGTAGAACCAACTTGGTTCCAACAGACTCTACTTCAACAACTTAGACCTAACACAAGGGAAACAAAAACTTAGAGTACTTGCTTCTGGAAAGCGGATACTCACAATTGACCTCATTGAAAACTCAAGTATTTTGCTTTTGGAAGTGTATGACTCTCAAGTATTTTCGATGCAAAGTCTTCTGCCTTGAGCCTCCTTTTATAGATGAATCATTAGGGTTTCTTCCATGCTTAAATTCAGTAATTTTTTAATCAAATCCCCTTAATACTTTGATCAAATTTCTATCAAAATTTAATAATGTCTTCTTTGAATTTTAATCAAGTCCTTACTAATTTTCATCATGATTAAAATATGGACTGTTTGATCTTCTGATCTCGACCACATCTGGACCATACAATCTGATCTGTTGTGATCCTCTGATCTCGGCCAACACTGGACCATATGTTATGATCTTCTGATCTCGGCCAATCACTGGACCATATGATCTGATCTTCTGATCTCGGCCAACACTGGGCCATATGATCTGATCTTCTGATCTCGGCCAACACTGGGCCATGATGCTTAAATATGGACCATTGATCTGAACACTTTCCCTCTGATCTGGACCAATTCTGGACTGAGTTTGGATTGAACTGAAATTAAATCTAGACTTATGATATTTTAATGTGGACATTTACCTTCTGATCTGGATCAAGTCTGGATTAAATCTGGACAATCATTTCTTCTAATATGGACTTAGTTTTATACTCTGAACCATGTTATCTTCTGGTCTGGACCAAATCTGAACCAAGTCATTTGTTCTGGACCAATTATATGAAGCTCTGATTAAGTCTAGACTTATTCTTATTTCACGACCAGGCTATCTTCTGGTCAGAATGAATTATGGACCAAGTCTAACTTATGATTCCTTCTGGTCTGGACCAAGTCTCCCTCTGACAAGCTTCTTTCTAGTCTGGACTAGGTCTCCTTCTGGACTCTGCTTCCTTTTGATCTGGGCCAGGAAAGATATCCTCTGATGATGTTATTTAACCTTTGATGATATCCTTTGATATCATCTGGAGGTGTATCCTCTGGTGCCTTCAGAATGCATCCTCTGGTACCTTCTGGATGCATTATCTAGCCTAACCTTCTGGTGACATTTCTATCCTCTGGTTGCTTCCTCTGGATGTATCTTCTGGTGGTGTCATCTTCTGCCTCTAGTGACGTCATCTTCTGGTGACATTTTATATAATAATTCTAAGTACAAAATAAGATTACATGGAGTGCTTTTGTAAACATCAAAATTCTAAGTACTTAGAACCAACTTGGTTCCAACATTTGTGACTTACCCCTTCATGTTTTTCATTTTTTTTTTCAGATTCACAGGCAGTTGAGTAGCATGCAATTATTATATTCAAGTCTCAGTAAAAAAAAATTTGGTAGACCTTTTTTATCAAAGGTCTTTTTGTTAAGTATTTGTGGAGTCGTGATGCATTTTGAAGCTATTTTGAGTCTCAAAAGTCATTTCGAAATGTATTAAATATTTAGATTCGTTCTTTTGAAATATTGACTAGGTTAAAAGTTTGAAACAAGATTTTATATTTCGAAACGTTGAAATTACAAAGGATACTCTGTTGAAATCTCGAGAAATATTATATATACTTTTTTTTAAAAACGGTTATTTAAAACTATTTAATTGCTTAATTGTTAAGTTAGTTGATAGGTTTGTCATGCTTGGAGTATAGCTAGTGCGTAGGTCACGGTGTTCGGTTTTCGGGTCGTGATAGATTGCTCATGATTTCGAAATATTGTGGGGTTATTTTAAAGATAAAGAAGCTAGTGAAAGACATCGTAAGAGATATACCGATGATGAACAAAATGTAGCAGCTATTATGTATCTGCAGGATTATTCTACTGTTAGTGAAAAACCCTTTACACAGGTGATTTCAAAGACAAAGAAAAAGAATATGTAGAAGCAAGCTATATTATATAACTTTCGCCCAAGGGTCCAAAATGCTGCATAATTTGAAGAACCTTTTTTTGAAACTTTTTTCTTTCTTTTTTTTTTATTTTCCTGTGTTAGATTTAAGTCCCTCAGTTTTATTTTTGTTTTTCTTTTGAATAAAAGAAAACCTATTTTCAAATTTCTTATCATCTATCAATTGTCATTCCAAAAGCAAGTACTTAAACCATTCTCAATCTATTTTTCCTGTGTTAGGTTTTAGTCGTATTCCTACTTGAGAAAGATCAAAAATCAGTCCAGCACTATGTTCCCGCCCATATCAAAGAAAGCAATAGGAAGGAAGTTTCACCTGAAGAATTTACAAAAGCAATCTTAACAAAATACAAACAGTATCGATCTGAAAAATTTACAAACTCAATCTTAACAAAATACGAACAACATCAATCTAAAAAATTTACAAACTCAATATGAACAAAATACGAACATAATCAATCTAGAAGAATTGCTCAAATTGGATTTAGAAATAAAGAATTGGCTGATGAACATATTATCAAAAAGCATCTTGTTCAAAATTATTTTTGAATAAGATCATTGTGGACCAAGCTAACAATGTAACAAGGACTAAATTGAAGCCCTAGTTTTATCTATAAATAGATACTCAAGGCTGAAGAAGAAAATCATTGAAAAATCATAAAATAGTAGAAGAACTCAAGCTCAAAATTCCAAATTCATCTTAGAGTTCAAAGAGAGAAACATTTGTTCGAATGAGGAATATTTACTAAGTTTTTTTACAGTGTGATACTCATTGTTATAATCAGCTTGTTAGAAGCAACTACTCAAGTTCCAAACCTTTGTATTCAAACCCGATAGTGGTGTTAGTGTGCCTTCAACAATCTAGAGTTGTCAGATTGTGTGGAGTCAAGGTGTGTGTATTCCTCAAAAGTCTGGGGTTGTCGGGTTTTTTAAGAAGACTGGCTTTGAGGGTCATGTGCTTTGTCATTCAAGTTGTTGAATTAGTGGATTAAATCCTTCTGAAGGAAGGGACTGGATGTAGCTAAGTTAGTGGCGAATCAGGATAAATTACTTGTGTTAATTTATTCATGTACTTCTTAGTTTTGTTATTGCTTCTACTCCAAATAAATCATCAAGTCTAAACAAGTTTAATCAAATAATGAAAAAGTTATCAACTTAGTAAAGCACAACTCAACCCCCTTCTTGTATTTTCACCTTCAATTGGCATTAGAGCTCAGTCTCAAGGCTGAGCAATTTATAGTGTTTGAGTAAATATCTAAGGGTTCAACATGTATGGATTTAGTGAAGAAGCTTATGGAGGAACATCAACAGACTACTTCTATTTAATGGAGAACGTTTTGAGTACTGGAAAGACTGGCTGAGAAACTTCTTTATTTCACAAGATCCTGAACTTTGGGACTTATGGAAGATGGTTATACTGCTCTAAATAATATTAATGGTATTGAGATTCCAACGAAAGAGATGGATGTTGATTAGAAGAATATGTACAAGATGCATCATAAGTCCAGAACATTCATGATAAATGCAATCACTTTCAACGAGTTTGACAAGTGCACCAACAAGGAGACATCAAAGAATATTTGTGATAGTTTGATTCTGACCTATGAAGGAAGGAAGCAAGTTCAAGAAGCAAAGGCCAACCTCCTAGTAAAAAAGTGTGAGTTGTTCAAGATGGAAAAAGATGAAGACATTGAATCAATGTTTTCCTGATTCAAGACATTGGTCTCAAGATTAAAGATACTTGAGAAAAGTTATACTACTACTGATCATGTGAAGAAGATACTATAAACTCTACCAAGCAAGTGGAGACCTAAGAACACTGCCATTCAGGAAGCAAGGAAGTTGAATACTCTTAAGCTGGAAGAATTATTCAGCTCTCTCAGATCACATGAAATTTAACTTGCAGAGGATGGACCCAAGAAGAAGAAACCAACTTTGGCTTTGAAATCCAAGCAAAAGAAAGTACTGAAGGCAACAACAGAGTCAGAGGATGATGATTCAGAGGATCGGAATAGAGACCTATAGGAAGAGGAAATGGCTTTCATATCCAGAAAAAGTCAAAAGATGTGGTACAACAGAAAGAAGAAATTTTCCTCAAGATATTCGAGGTAGTCCAACAGAGGAAATGATGATAAATCAGACAAGAAAAACATTAGACAAATCTACTATGGATGCAATAAACCTGGACATATCAAGTCAGAATGTCCAAATCTTGAGAAAAGGAAACATCAGAGGAAAGAGTTTGATGGCTACATGGGATGATTCTGATGAATCCTATAATGATGAAAAGCAAGCACATTTGGCTCTAATCGCTCATACCAACTCTACCTTTAGATCCAACACAGATTTTGACTCTGGATGTGAATCAGCAGATGAAAAAATTGAGATGTCCTCAGCAATCAAATTAAACATCAATCATGGTACCTGAACAGTGGATGCTCGGGACACATACGGGAGAAAATTCTATGTTCCAAGAACTAACATAGAGCAAAGGAGGGACATTAACTTTTGGAGAAAAGCAAAACGTTCAGATCATTGGTCAAGGTATAGTTGGTAACTGTACTTCCTCTTCTATATGTCTTGTTTGTTAAAGGTCTTAAGCATAATTTATTAAGTATTACTTAGTTAAGTGATAATAATTATGATATTATATTTAATCAAAAAACATGTAAGGCAATTAGTCATAAGGATGGATTTGTACTCTTTACACGTTTGAGGCAACACAACATTTATAAGATAAATTTGTTTAGTCTAGGGAAACAAGAGGTTAAGTGTCTTCTGTTAGTAAATGAAGAGAGGCTAATGTGGCACAAAAGATTAGGTCATGCAAACCTTAGATTAATTTCAAAATGGAATAAACTTTAACTAGTCAGAGGTCTACCTAAGCTTAATAACAAAACTGAAATTATGTGTGAAGCTTGTAAAAAGGGAAAACAAACAAAAAACTTGTACCCATAAAAACCCAGTCTCTACCTCAAAGTCTTTTGAGCTCTTACATGTAGATCTCTTTAGGCCAGTGAAAACAACCTCTCTAAGTGGAAAGAAATATGGCTTTGTTATAGTAGATGATTACCCTAGTTGGACATGGGTAAAATTCTTAAGAAGTAAGGATGAATCCCACAAAGTGGTTATCACATTTTGCAAACAAGTAATGAATGAAAAGGGTCTTAAGATTGTAAAAATTAGAAGCGACCATGAAGGAGAATTTGAAAACAAGTTCTTTGAATGTTTTTGTGATGAGAATGAAATCTCTCACAACTTCTCATCTCCTATGACACCCCAACAAAATGGAGTTGTACGAAGAAAGAATAGATCACTCTAAGAAATGGCCAAAACCATGTTAAATGAGATGAATGTTGCAAAACACTTTTGAGCTAAAGCAATTAACATTGCATGTTATATTCAAAATAGTCTTAATTAGGTCTATATTGAATAAAACACCATATAAATTATGGAAAGGTAAAAATCCTAACATCTCTTACTTTAAACAATTTGGTTGTACTTGTTATATGTTGAACACTAAAGATAACCTTGGTAAATTTGATTCTAGATCTCAAAAGTGTACCTTCATTGAATACTCTAAAAGATCTAAGGCTTAAACAATTTTAATAGGGAAAATCATAATGTGGAAGAATCCATACATGTTATATTTGATGATAAACAGTTTGACCTTGAAAAGATAAAGCAAGGTGATGATAGTGCAGGTTTACCGACACCAGAGAAAGCAGATGCAGACAAACCAGAAGAACCTGAAAAATCAGAGGATACAAGCAAATTAGAAGAAGATGACAAATCTTCAAAAGATGACTTTGATCGAGTCAGAAACAATTAAGATTTAGAAGGAATATCTTGATGGAAGTACAAGTCATCTCATCCTGAGACTTTAATCATTGGAAGTGCAAGTGATCATTTGAGGAACAGATCATCACTAAAAGATACCGCTTTGTTTGGCTTACCCTAATCAATTGAGCCTGCCACTGTTGATGAAGCATTAGCAGATGATGGATGGATTCTTGCAGTGCAAGAAGAGTTAAATGAATTTAAGAGGAATGATGTTTGGGATCTAGTACCTTGACCAAATAAGAACATTATTGGAACCAAGTGGATTTTCATACACAGGCTAAATGAAAAAGGAGAAGTTGTCATAAACAAAGCAAGACATGTCGCACAAGGCTATAGTCAGCAAGAGGGCAGTGATTACACTGAGACATTTGCTCCAGTGGCCAAGTTAAAAGCTATCCATATGCTACTTTCTTTTGCTGCAAATAATAAAATTACATTATTTCAAATGGATGTTAAAAGTGTTATTCTAAATGGTTATATAAGTGAAGAAGTCTATATTAACTAACCCCCAGGTTTTGAAAGTTCTGAATTTCCAAATCATGTTTTCAAACATAGGAAATCTATGTGTGGTCTAAAACAAGCTCTTAGGGCATGGTATCATAGACTTAGTAATTTCTTGCTTAAAAATAACTTTGAAAGACAACAAGTAGATAATACACTTTTTAGAAAATCAATAGGAGGTGACATTGTTATTATTCAAATTTATGTTGATGACATTATTTTTGGATCTACTAATGGCACTCTTTGCCAAAAAAATTCTAAATTGGTGCAGCTTGAATTTCGAATGAGTATGATGGGAGAACTTAAGTTCTTCTTAGGGATACAAATTTAACAAAGTCAAAAAGGTATATACATTCATCAAACTAAATGTACAAAAGAGCTTCTCAGAAATTTAATTTGAGTGATTGCAAACTTATGGCTACACCAATGCACCCTACTTGTTCACTTGAAAAAGATGAATTGGGCCAAAGAGTTGACTGGAAAACCTATAGCGAAAACTACACATTTCTAGGTAACAACATAATATCTTGGTCAAGTAAGAGACAAGGCCCAATTATCATGTCAATAAAAGAAGTTGAGTACATTTCAGCAGCTGGTTGTAGCTCTCAACTACTTTGGATGAAACATCAACTACAAGACTACAAAATCCTAGAAACCAACCTTCTCATTTATTGGGACAATACTTCTGCCGTTTTTCTAACCAAAAACCCTATCCTTCATTCTAGATCTAAACACATAGAAATCAATCATTAGGGACTTTGTTCAAAAAGGTGTGCTTAATATTCAGTTTGTAGACACCGAACATCAATGTGCTGACATATTCACCAAACCACTAGCTGAAGATAGGTTTGATTTCATCAATAAAAACCTAAACCTTATTCTTTTACCTAACTGATGATGTGCAACCTTAGACTAGTTTAGTTTCATACTAAGGATAAATTTTATGTTTGATGTTTATGTTATTTTCATTCTATTTATAAAAAAAAAGGGCAAATTAAAAATAAAAAAGGGGGCAAATTAAAGAAAACAGATGGGAGTTTCACCTTCAAGTCTTTGTCTGATGACAAAAAGGGGACAAAGATGTTTGATGATGTAGAGAGAAAAATACTTAGACATATGATGAGCCTTTTAAGTAAAGGGGAGTCAAAGTATTTGAAAGAAAAGTTGTTATAAAAAATACAGTTTTGTTATCATCAAAAAGAGGGAGATTGTTGGAACCAAGTTGGTTTTATACTTAGAATATTGATGTTAATAAAAGTATTTTTTGAGAACAATATATTTGAGTTTTTTCACAGAGTATGAAAGAAGATTCGTATTTTTGAAGATGATATAAAATAAAATTTGATTCAGATTTATAATTGAAGAAAATCTTTGACCAAGTTGAAAAGAATATATGGTGATGATTTGAACAAGATATGATCAACATCTTATCAATAATAAGATATGAATTATTTGCAAGAAGATTTGATCAAGATTTATCTACAAGAAGATATGAATTATTTATAAGATTTGATCAAGATTTATCACAAGAAGGTATGAATTATTTACAAGAAGATTTGATCAAGATTTATCTACAAGAATATATGAATTATTTATAAGAAGAGTTTATCATAATCTACAAGAAGATATAAATTATTTACAAGAAGATGTGATCAAGAATTATTTACAAGAAGAAACACTCACAACAAGATACATTTATTATTTGCAAAGATATGATTCATATTTTGATAAAGAACAAAATAATAAGTTGGAGTAAGTCATATTCCTACTTGTAAAAGATCAAGAACTGATTCAACACTATGTTCTCGCCCAGATCAAAGCAAGCAATAGGAATGATGTTTCATATGAAGAATTTACAAAAGCAATCTTAACAAAAATATGAACAGTATCAATTTGAAGAATTTACAAGCTCAATCTTAACAAAATACGAACATTATCAATATGAACAATTTACAAACTCAATCTGAACAAAATACGAACATAATCAATCTAGAAGAATTGCTCAGATTGGATTCAGAAATAAAGAATTGGCTAAAGAACATATTATCAAAAAACATCTTGTTCACAATTATTATTGAATAAGATCATCATTGACCAAGCTACGAATGAAGATATTATTCAGAATTAAACAAGGACTAAATTGAAGCCCTAATTTTATCTATAAATGGATACTCAAGTCTGAAGAAGAAGTTCATCAAACAATAATAAAAGAGTAGAAGAACTCAAGCTCAAAATTCCAAATTCATCTTAGAGTTCAAATAGAGAAATATTTACTAAGTTTTTTTTAGAGTGTGATAGTCATTGTTATAATCTGCTTGTTAGAAGCAATTAATCAAGTTTCAAACTTTTGTATTCAAACCCGATAGTGGTGTTAGTGTACCTTCAACAATCTAGGGTTGTCAAATTGTGTGGAGAAAACTTGGCAGGTAGAGTCAAGCTGTGTGTATTCCTCAAAAGTCTGGGGTTATCAGTCTGTTTGAGAAGACTGGGTTGGAGGGTCAGGTGCTTTGTAATTCAAGTTACTGAATTAGTGGATTAAATCCTTCCGAGTAAAGGGATTGGATGTAGCCAAGTTAGTGATGAACCAGAATAAATTACTTGTATCACTTTGTTTCTGCGCTCCTTACTTTTGTTATTGCTTCTACTTCAAGTAAATCATCAAGTCTTGACCTGTTTAATCAAATAATGAAAAAGTTATCAATTTAGTCAAACACAATTGAAATCCCCTTCTCGTGTTTGTACCTTCAATGTCTTGTTATACATAACATAAACAAATTTTATACTCCATCAAGTCACTATTATAAACAAAAGTTAACCACTTGAATAATTTAATGATATTATTTCTTATATACCTTTTATTTATTTTAAAAATATTTATTGTAAGTAATTGAACATTTGACAATAAAAATAAACAATTTAATAAATTTAACTTTTATTTTATATGAAATTTAGAAAATTATTAGTTAACTAAACTTCTTATTATTTGTGAAATTAATTTTTTCTTTCTTAGACTCCACCATTAGTTGACTAAAATAACTCATAGATGAGAATGCCTTTGCTAAGTCCCACTTTTTTTGTGTATATTATGTTAGGGCAAAAGTGGTTTTAACTACAAACATCTTGTTGATCTTTTGATGATAATAAAAATAAATAAATAAAGAACAATTATCCCCTAACTATATTTGATAAGTGTGCAAATTAAGTTAAAAGATAAAGAGTTATATTAATGATTATCTATTTTAAGGTAGCTTAAATTACAAGTAAATTATAGATTATATATTCTGGTGATTGGACGAAGACAGAGAAACAATAAGACTTTGCATCACTTTGTTTGTCCAATACTGATGTAAGCCCTCTAACATGTGCTTCTAGTGACGTGAGTGACGCTCTGTGCTGGCTAACTCAAATTAAGCAAGCAATGTTATGATTCTAGTGACTTTGGAAATACATGATATGTTTTGTTTCATTTGCCTCTGTTGAACGCAGTTATGCTCTGTCTGTCTAACTCTAATAAGCTTGACAAGCAAGTGATCTCCTGCCTCTAATAATCACATCATCACTTCAAGAATCTGATTGTTTGACTCTGATCTATGTTGTATGCTCTGATGAAAGTCAACACTCCAAAGAAGACAAAACATTTGCATATCATTTGATGAACATCCTGAATCTGCTATTTGACTGGAAGTCTGTAAGACATGCTCTGATCATAGTATCTATTGGAACCAAGTTGGTTCTAAGTACTTAGGATTTTGATGCTTACAAATGTACTCAATGTAAACTTATTTTGTACTTTGAATTATTAAGTTAAATGCCCCAGAAACTGAAGGAAACAGAAGCAAAGATCAAAGGATTCTAGAAAAATGAATTCTGGATTGACCAGAAGATATCCAGGAATGTCAAAAATATCACCAGAAGATATCTTTGCTGGCCCAGATCAGAATAAAGAAAAATCAGAAGGAAACATGGATCATATCAATGGAAAGCCTGCTAGAAGGAGAGTTGTTCCAGACAAACAGGAATCAAATATCAATTTTATTCCATAAGTTATTCTGACTAGAAGATGGCCTGGCAGTGAAAAATTACACAGTCCAGACTTGTTCCAGACTTGACCAGAAGGTATGTTTATGAGTCCAGAACAAGAGGATCAATCCAGATTTGGCCCAGACCATAAGATAGCATGATTCACGGCATGGAACTAAGTCCAGAACAAAAGAAATGAGTTCCAGAATCAATCCAGACCTGGTCCAAAATTAAAGGTAAAATGTCCAGACTGAAATATTTTTTGTTCAAGTTAATTTCAGTTTGTTCCAGACCAAAGTCCAGAATCTGTCCAGATCAGAGTAAAAACTTCCAGATCAATGGTTCAGAAATAATTATTTGGTCAAGTGATGCTCCAGACCAGAAAATCAGACCATGGCCCAGTGGTGGCCGAAATTAGAGGGACAGACTGTACAGTCCAGCAAAGGCCGAATTCAGAGGATTTTAGCATATCAGGTGCGCGTCCAGATAAGGCCGAAATCAGAAGATCAGAGGGTTAGGAAGAGCGGTCCAGGAATGGCCGAAATCAGAGGATCACAGCATATCAATTCGGCTGGTCCAGTTGTGGAATATCGCATGAAGATCCAAGGGTGCAGAATTGATCATGGGGATTAAAGGTGAAGATCTTATGTTATTTTTATCAAAGTATTATTAAAGATTTGTTATAAATTAAAGTGGAGTAGCATGGAAGTCAGAAGCTGTGGCGGGAAGCAATGAAAGGATTTGATTGGCCAGTTATTTTGAAAGAAAATCTGAAGATATGTTTTTTATTTAAATAAAGCCCAATTGGTCAAGTTATTTTTGCAAGAGAATCCAGCAAGATTCTGCTCGAAATTAAGCTTAGAAGAGGCCCAAATCTGCATCTATAAAAGGAGGCTCAAGGCAGAATACTCAGAATCGAAAATCACAAAAGAGTCATACACTTCCAAAGCAAACACTCTCAAATTTTCATAGAAGTCAATTGTGAGTTCCAGCTTTCAAGAAGCAAGTACTCGTGTTATTTTCCTTCCACTGTGTCATATCTAAGTTGTTGAAGTAGAGTCTACAAGCTGAGGGAGTCAGTACGGGTAGCAGGTTACTTGGCAATTAGATTCATAGTGTTGTGTGTTAAATCTAAGTTGTTGAAGTAGAGTCTACAATCTGAGGGAGTCAGAAGGGGTAGCAGATTACTTGGCAATTAGATTTATAGTGTTGTGATTTCTTCTACAATCTGGGATTGTCAGATTAACTGAAGACAGGAGCTGCATTCCTCAAAGAAGTCTAGGATTGTTAGACTGTTTGAGAAGACTGACTTGGAGGGTCAGTATAAAGGTTGTAATTGAAGGTTTGAATTAGTGAAATCCTTCAAGGTAAAGGGACTGGACGTAGCCTCGTTAACGGTGAACCAGTATAAAAACTGTGAGTTTTATTTTTACTTTTATCCGCTGCTAACTCTGTTTTTAATTATACATCAAGTTTTGTTTTGAAAGTATAAAAACATGAAGAGTATTCAAGTTAAGTCAAACACAATTCAACCCCCCCTTCTCGTGTTTGCACCTTCAATTGGCATCAGAACTCGGTCTCAAGGCTGAGCACTTAACAATGTTTGAGGAAAGTTCCAAGGGGTTCAATATGTCAGAAGAATTGGGAGGCAACATCAACAGACCACCAATATTTGATGGAGAAAGGGTTGAGTATTGGAAGGACATTTTGAGAAGTTTTGTCATATCTCAAGATCCTGAATTATGGAAAATGATAGTCAGAGGATACACTGCACCTACAGATCCAGAAGATCCAACTAAGAAACTAGACTTGGATGATATGAAACCAGATCAGATCAGACTACACAGACTTCATCACAAGTCCAGAACCATCATGGTCAGTGCAATCACATTCAAGGAATTTGATAGATGCACAAATAAAGAAACAGCAAAGAGTATATTCGATAGTCTGGTTCTGACCTATCAAGGAATCAAACAGGTTCAACAAACAAAGGCTAACATATTGGTCAGGAAGTATGAGTTGTTCTAGATGGAAGAGGATGAAGACATTGAAACAATGTTCTGTAGATTCATGACTTTGGTATCAAGACTGAAAGTATTAAACAAAAGCTATACCACTGAAGATCATGTCTGGAAAATTCTGAGAAGTCTACCAAAAAGGTGGAGACCAAAGGTTACTGCAATTCAGGAAGCTAAGGATCTGAGTACCTTGAGGCTGGAAGATCTGATCAGCTCACTCAGGTCTCATGAAATAGAACTGGAAGAAGATGAAACTAAGAAGAAGAAGAATCTGGCTCTGCAATCGAAAAAGAAGAAAGCTGCAAAGGCAGAATCAGAATCAGAGGATAGTGATAGTGACTGTGATGATATGGCATACTTAACCAAAAAGATGGTTAAGATCTGGGAAAACAGGAAGAAAAGAAACTTCAGAAAGAAACATAACAGCAAGGATAAGGAAGAATCTGACAAGAAGAATACTGTATGTTACGGATGCAATAAACCTGGACATATCAAGTCAGAATGTCCAAATCTGGAAAAAGGCAAACAGCACAAGAAGAGTTCCAGATACAGAAAGAAAGGTCTGAGGGCTGCCTGGGATGTATCAGAATCAAAGGAAGAATCTTCTAATGAAGAAGAGGCAGAAACAGCAAAGATGGCTCACATCAAGTCTGCTTCTGGTCTTCATAAAAGCACGAATTCCAGAAGGAAAAAAGGCAGAAGGAAAAGTGATAGAAGCAGTCACTCAGGCAAGTCTGGAAGCACATCAGAGGAAACAATTCTGTCTCTGATGGCTCATACAAATTCAAGTTCTGGATACAGCTCTGGAACAGAATCAGAAGATGAAGACAGTGAGGTATTTTCTGACCTTTCTAAATCTGAATTAATTGAGACTTTAAAGGACTTGTTAAATGCAAATTATAAGATGTCTTTAAAAATGAAAACTCTTAAGGAAGATAAGAAAACTCTTACCAAAGAAGTCCAAGTTTTAAAGAAACGAATTTCTGAGTATGCAACTCAAATCCAAGATTTGAAAACTGAAGTTGCAAAACTCAAGTCTGAAAACCAAACTCTGAAAAGTAATAATTGTTCCACTTCTGAAACTATTTGTAAATCTGATATGCATGAGCAAGTTTTTCAAAACTTTATTTCCAATGGAATGGAAAGAAGTAAAAATGCATCTATGATTTATGGAAACAGTAATTCTAGAAAAAGAGGTCTTGGTTTTACAGAAACAATTACTGAAAATAAAGTTGTTCATTCTGATGTTTTATGTAGTGTTTGTGCCAAGAAAGGTCACTCTGAATTATCTTGTCCAATGGTAAAATCTGAACAAGATCAGAGAGTTGTTACAACTAACAAACCTGGACCCAATCAGTTCTGGGTACCAAAAGATCAAATTGTCTATGTTGCAGATATTCTGAGCAACCAGAAGGAGACACCAACAATGGTGCCTGGACAATGGATGTTGGCAACGACAAGCAGAAGAAGGTTTATGTTCCAACATCTACCAAACAGAAGCAAAGTGACTCTGGTAGAAGAAGAACTGATCAACACAATACCTATCAGAACCAGAATTATAGGAGGAACAGGAAATATCATGGATATCACTCGTATCGGAACAAGAACTGGAACCAGAATCAGAACTGGAACCAGTATCAGAGGAACTGGAACCAGAACCAGAAGCACAGAAACTGGAACCAGAACCAAAACTGGAACTAGTATCAGAGGTACAGGAACTGGAACCAGAACCAACACTGGAACCAGAACCAGAACTGGAGGCACAGAAACTGGAACCAAAATCAACACTGGAACCAGAATCAATACCAGAACCAGAACCTGAACAGGTATCAATATCAAAGGTTGAGGTATGATCATCAGAACTACTTTAATTATCAAAATAAGTATGATTATCAGAATCACCATAAGTTCCAGAATCACTAGAGGAATATGGTGTATGAGCCAAAACAGAAATTAAAGAATCAGAATCAAGAGAGTTCTTCAAACTCTCCAATGAGATTCATCAAGACTACAAACCCGGAAGGGAATTCAAATTCCCTCATCCAAACCATGTAATCTCAGAACATATAGATTAGGAATCTGAAAATCAGAAGCAAGAGGATTTTCATAGTAAACCTGAGGCTACATTTTGCTGTAAATACTATTATTATTTAATATTTACTGTGATAACAAGAAGCTTGATCTTAACAAATCAAAGCTAGATAAGTATTCTGCAGGTTTTCAAAACATCAGAGGAACCAGGTGATTCACACGAATTGAACACTCAGAAGAAACAGCATTCCAGTGGTTTCAAAAACAAACAGAAACCACCAGAAGCAGAATTAATGGTTTGGCTGTACTAAGTTCATTTTTAAATTAATTGATTTATATTATGGTATATGACAAACTGCTTGACAAATCAAAGCAAGATAAAGATAGTACAGGTTCATCAGAACCAAAGGGAGCAGAAGCAGAACGAATGGTTTGGCTGTATTGAGTTAAATTTTAACTTATTTGATTTGCATTATGTAAAATGACAAACTGCTTGATCTTAACAAATCAAAGCAAGATAAAAAAAGTGCAGGGAGCAGAAGCACAAGAAACAGAAGTACCTAGAAAGGTAAAGGATATAAGCAAGTCAGCAACACATGACAAATCTTCAAAAGATAAATCTGATCAAGTCAGAAACAGCCAAGATAAGTCATAAGAGAAATCTGGATATTTACCAGAATCTAAAGCTGTTATAGATTCACCAGAACCAGAAGCTGATTCATCAGAATCAGAAGCTGTTACAGAACCAGAAGCTGATACGAACCAAGCATTGTTGATGAAGTTTTGGCAGAGGAAGGTTGGATACTTGCAATGCAAGAAGAGCTGAATGAAATTCAAAGGAATGATGTTTGGGATCTGGTATCCAGACCAAACAGAAGCATTATTGGAACCAAGTAGGTATTCAGAAACAAATTCAATGAAAAGGGTGAAGTTGTAGCTCAAAGATACAGTCAACAGAAAGGTATGGATTACACTGAGACTTTTGTTCCAGTGGCCAGGTTAGAAGCATTTAGAATTCTCTTATAATTTGCTGCTAATCATGATATAATGCTACATCAAATGGATGTCAAAAGTGCATTCTTAAATTGCTACATAAGTGAAGAAGTCTATGTCAAACAGCCCCCTGGTTTTGAAAATTCTAATTTTCCAGACCATGTTTTTAAACTTAAGAAATCTTTATATGGTTTAAAACAAGCACCAAGGGCATGGTATGAAAGACTTAGTAACTTTCTGCTTAAGAATGAATTTAATAAAGGCCAGATTGATAATACACTGTTTAGGAAATCCATTAAAAATGATATTCTGATTATCCAAGTTTATGTTGATGATATCATATTTGGATCAACTAATGGCACTTTGTGCAATGAGTTTTTTGACCTAATGCAGAAGGAGTTTCAAATGAGCATGATGGAAGAACTTAAGTTCTTTCTGAGAATTCAGATTCATCAAGGCAAATCAGGTATACTCATTCACCAATCAAAATATACTAAAGAACTTCTCAAAAAGTTCAAGATGAGTGACTGTAAGCCAATGGCCACCCCCATGCACCCAACCTGCTCACTTGAGAAAGATGAAACCAGCCAAAAGGCAGACCAGAAAACATACAGAGTTGGAAAGGAAAAGTATAAGTGGCAACTGCACTTTGTTCTGTGATAACACTTCAGCTATAAACCTGACCAAGAACTCTATCTTACACTCTAGAGCCAAACATATTGAAATAAAACACCATTTCATTAGGGACCATGTTCAGAAAGGAACTTTAAGCATCCAGTTTGTGGACACTGATCATCAATGGGCTGATATCTTCACCAAGGCATTACCAGAAGATAGGTTCGAGTTCATTAAGAAGCATCTCAGCATGACCTCCATATCTGACTAGCTCAAGTAGTCATCTTAGGAGTTTTTAAAATTTCTTGCAATTTTATTTTATGTCTTTTAATTTCAGTTTTTACTTTCTGTAATTTGTAAAGAGAAAAACAAAAAATACAAAAATAGTAGGACCACTTTTTGGCTGATGACAAAAAGGGGGAGAAAGAGAGAGAGAGAGAGAGAGAGAGAGAGAGAAAGGAGAAATAAGTAGAAAATGAGAGATAAAAAGAAAGAAGGAGAGAAAAAGAAAGAGAGAAAACAGAAGGAGTTGAAAAGGAGAGGAAACAGGGAGAGAGAAAAACAAAGAAAGAAAAAGAAAGAGTGAAAACAGAAGGAGTTGAAAAGGAGAGGAAATGTGAAGAGAGAAAAAGAAAGAGAGCAAAAAGAAGGAGTTGAAAAGGAGACGAGAAGAGAAGAAAAGAAAGAGAGAACAAAGAAGGAGTTGAAAAGGAGAGTATCAGACTTAGGGGGAGAGATTGGTCTGAGGGGGAGTAATTCAAAGTCTTCGAGTCATAGGTTAGCAAAATAAGTTAAGGTTTTGTCATCATCAAAAAGGGGGAGATTGTTGGAACCAAGTTGGTTCTAAGTACTTAGGATTTTGATGCATACAAATGTACTCAATGTAAACTTATTTTGTACTTTGAATTATTAAGTTAAATGCCCCATAAACTGAAGGAAACAGAAGCAGAAATCAAAGGATTCCAGAAAAATGAATTCTGGATTGACCAGAAGATATCCAAGAATGTCAAAAATATCACCAGAAGATATCTTTGCTGGCCCAGATAAGAAGGAAACATGGATCATATCAATGGAAAGCCTTCCAGAAGGAGAGTTGTTCCAGACAAATAGGAATCAAATATCAATTTTATTCCAGAAGTTATTCTGACTAGAAGATGGCCTGGCAATGAAAAATTACACAGTCCAGACTTGTTCCAGACTTGACCAGAAGGTATGTTTATGAGTCCAGAACAAGAGGATCAATCCAGATTTGGCCCAGACCATAAGATAGCATGATTCAGAGCATGGAACTAAGTCCAGACCAAAAGAAATGAGTTCCAGAATCAATCCAGACCTGGTCCAAAATTAAAGGTAAAATGTCCAGACTGAAATATTTTTTGTTCAAGTTAATTTCAGTTTGTTCCAAACCAAAGTCCAGAATCTGTCCAGATCGGAGTAAAAACTTCCAGATCAATGGTTCAGAAATAATTATTTGGTCCAGTGATGGTCCAGATCAGAAAATCAGACCATGGCCCAGTGGTGGCCGAAATCAGAGGGACAAACTGTACAGTCCAGCAAAGGCCGAATTCAGAGGATTTTAGCATATCAGGTGTGCGTCCAGGGAAGGCCGAAATCAGAAGATCAGAGGGTTAGGAAGAGCGGTCCAGGAATGGCCGAAATCAGAGGATCACAGCATATCAATTCGGCTGGTCCAGTTGTGGAATATCGCATGAAGATCCAAGGGTGCAGAATTGATCATGGGGATTAAAGGTGAAGATCTTATGTTATTTTTATCAAAGTATTATTAAAGATTTGTTATAAATTAAAGTGGAGTAGCATGGAAGTCAGAAGCTGTGGCGGGAAGCAATGAAAGGATTTGATTGGCCAGTTATTTTGAAAGAAAATCTGAAGATATTTTTTTATTTAAATAAAGCCCAATTGGTCAAGTTATTTTTGCAAGAGAATCCAGCAAGATTCCGCTCGAAATTAAGCTTGGAAGAGGCCCAAATCTGCATCTATAAAAGGAGGCTCAAGGCAGAATACTCAGAATCGAAAATCACAAAAGAGTCATACACTTCCAAAGCAAACACTCTCAAATTTTCATAGAAGTCAATTGTGAGTTCCAGCTTTCAAGAAGCAAGTACTCGTGTTATTTTCCTTCCACTGTGTCATATCTAAGTTGTTGAAGTAGAGTCTACAAGCTGAGGGAGTCAGTAGGGGTAGCAGGTTACTTGGCAATTAGATTCATAGTGTTGTGTGTTAAATCTAAGTTGTTGAAGTAGAGTCTACAATCTGAGGGAGTCAGAAGGGGTAGCAGATTACTTGGCAATTAGATTTATAGTGTTGTGATTTCTTCTACAATCTAGTATTGTCAGATTGGCTGAAGACAGGAGCTGCATTCCTCAAAGAAGTCTAGGATTGTTAGACTGTTTGAGAAGACTGACTTAGAGGGTCAGTATAAAGGTTGTAATTCAAGGTTTGAATTAGTGAAATCCTTCAAGGTGAAGGGACTGGACGTAGCCTCGTTAACAGTGAACCAATATAAAAACTGTGAGTTTTATTTTTACTTTTATCCGCTGCTAACTCTGTTTTTAATTATACATCATGTTTTGTTTTGAAAGTATAAAAACAGGAAAAGTATTCAAGTAAAGTCAAACACAATTCAACCCCCCCTTCTCGTGTTTGCACCTTCAGTATCCTCTACATCCTGTCCTCATACCAAGATACACAGAATCATTCTCGAAGATATATATGGATACATATTAAAGACTAATCTTCCTTAAATGGTTATTGAAGATTTTCAACGGTAACATTCTCAACGGACACTTCTTATCTCTATTTAAGAAGAGCTTGAAGGTGCAAATACGAAAAGGGGGGTTGAATTGTGTTTGCCAAAGTTGATAACTTTTTGATAATTTATAAATAAATTAAAAACTAGTTTGGTTTTTGGTGACTTACTTGGAGTAGAAGCAATCGGATTCAGAGGCAAGAAGCAATGAAAGCATAATTAATTTGACACATAGATTTATCCTGGTTCACCACTAACTTGGCTACATCTAGTCACCTCATTCAGAAGACTTTAGTCCACTAATTCAAATACCTTGAATTACAAAGCACCTGACCCTCCAAGCCAGTCTTCCCAAATAGCTTAACAACCTCAGACTTTTGAGGAACAACACCACCTTGATCCTACAAGCCAAGTCTTCTCCTAACAACCTGACAACCCCATATTGAAGAAGGAACTAAACCACTATTGGGTTGGATACAAGAAATTGGAACTTGAGTAGTTGCTTCTGAAAAGCATATAATAATAACTCTCACACTCTAAGAAAAGAACACTCATAAAATATTTCTAACTTGAAACAAGTATTTCTCTCTTTCAACTCTAAGACTACTATTTTTTGTTTTTCGATGTTTTTCTTCTACAGCCTTGAGTATCCATTTATAGTTAAATTTGGGGCTTCAATTTGGTCCTTGTTTAATTTTGAATTGTATTTTATTCAGATTGCGTTTGTAAATTCTTCAAATTGATTTTGTTTCTTTTTTGTTTGGATTGAGATTGTAAATTTGTTGTAGATCAAATCTTCTTCAAATATTGACCATATCTTCTTTCATACTATTTGAAATCAAATATATTGTTCTCATTAAATATTTTTGTTAACATCAAAACTCTAATTATAAAACCAACTTGGTTCCAACATAGCTCACTTAGCCTATTATGTGTGAGAGAGAAAGAATGAAAAAAACAATGTGCTAAGAAGAAATTCTGAAAAAGTCAAGAACACATCAAAAGACAAGTATGAATGTAATATCCTCTCAATAGAGATTTATTAGAATTGACGTAAATTAGTCAAAGTGTTCTCACATACTAGTACTGATATAGGACTTGATCTGTAGCATCCTCTCAATGAAAGTTAAAATTCTAGAAACAAACCTTGTGTCAATTCAAACACAAACTAAAACTGATGTAAATCTCTCCGATAGTGGCAACAACTCTCTCACCCTAAGAGGTACTTGAAAAGGTACAACAACTCTCATGAACTTCAATTGCATGATACTATAAAATTGAAGATTGTTCTTGCGACGACAGCCTGAAGAAGCTAAAGAAAAATACTCAAAGCCTGAAGAGGCAAAATAAAGAATACTTGTACCCTATTTGTTGAAAATATGGATTAAGTCATCGACTGCACTGAGCCAAAATCTCTCTGTAAGAGGAGATCTAAATGTAGTAACAGTTTGTTGTGAACTAGTATAAAAATATATGTGTCTCTTTTATCTTCTATTTCTCCCATCTTAGTTCTTTATAATTCAACTTTACTCTCTTTAAATTTGTTTTATAAAAATAAGTTTCCACTTTATTGACTACTCTTTTGTGGATAATTTATAAGATATCTTGTTTTCCTCCCTACTGGTATCTATGTTATTAGGCAATGTGATCTCAACACTTGGATGAAGGTTTGGCTTACTAATTGAGAAGCGTTGGCACAACAATTGTTTGGTGTGAATTTGTGGTTGTTTTGGAAGCATAGGAACCAAATTGTCTTTATATAACTTTCTGTTTTTGATCCAGTGAGTGTCTCTCTCACCAAAGTGGTCTCCTCCTTCGCAGAAAGGACAACAGATAGAGGTTTGGTGGTCAGGAACTCAGTTGGGTTAGTGTTGTTTGCTGAAACAAAATTGGATTGATTTGTGGTACCACCTTTATTGGCTGAGTACATAGGTTTAAGATGAAATCTAGCTTGGGATGAGGAAAAAAACCTGTCAAATCTCTCCATCGAAACTGTCGCTGAATGCTTGTATGGAGCTATTTTTATTGCTGAGATTGAACCCATTATCTTGGATTGTTTAGCTTTTCTATCTAAGTTGGTTAATCCAAATGTTATTAGTGTTAGTAGAGTATGTAATTCAGTTGCTCATAGCCTAATTTGATTGTCAAAAGTTGTTTCTTGTTCCTGGACGGGCAGCATGGGTGTATTGTAAGAAGTTTCCATCTTATTAATAATTATAAAGAAAATATTGTGGGTTGTTTACTTTGTATAAATTTTTATTTTTTAGAATATGTAAATTTTTATTTTTTAGAATATGTATATTTTACATTAATGAGATATTTTTTAAAATCATTGTTATGTGGATAAGAGTAAATGTTAGTTACTATGTATTTTTTAAATTTTTTTTTTTTGACATTTTTATTATATCTAAAATATTGACAAATTAATACATCAAAAATTTATTACATTCTGTTAAAGAGTTAAATTAACACAAATTTTAAAATAAATAAAAAAATATTTTTTCATGTAAAATATAAGGCCCCTCGTTGGTAGAGACGTTGAACTATAAACCTCCTTTATAAACTACTCTAATATCCAATCCAAACTTTTGGTATAATTCTCCGAAATCCCCCAAGTGATCCTCGATGAATATTGAGGTTTCTTTAAAGGAATAATAGTGATACTATTTTGCCTTTGATGAATGGTCTTTCTCATCGCTAATGGTCTTTCTCATCGCTAATAAATAAAAAGGTAGTATTAAATTTTGATTATTATTATAAATAAAAATAATTATTTTTATTTATTAATGTTAATATTTTCAATATATATTTACTTTAATAAAAACATATTTAATATTAATAATTAACTATTTAATATCTAAATAGATTATTTAGTAAATATTGAATTTTTTTATATAAAATTTAAAAAAGTAATTACACTTAACTATTTTTTGTAATAATAGCAGTGACTAGATGATGGAATATTTATTAAAGGATAAAAAATCGAAAACTACAAACTAAATATTACAAGATAAGTTTGAATTTTCTTTCGTAAATACGGCTCAAATTACACTGAATTTTAAATTCATTTTTAAAAACTGAATTAAACCGTATTTATAAATTTTAATATATTTAGTTAAATAATTTAAACTATTATTTTTTAATCTGATTAAATAATATTTATTTGTTTAATTTAATATATTTTCATTATCATATAATTTAAACATAATTATTTCATAATATTAAAAATTAATATATATATATATAATATTTTACAAATTAATGTAATTTTATAATACTGTTATTAAAATAATATATTATAAATTATGGTTGTTCAATCGAAAATTAAACCTAAACTATATTAATTTAAATCAAATCTAAACTATATTAATTTAAATCAAATCAAATTTTTTGAGTTCACGTCTAAATCGAACCCAACTAGAAATATTTTAATACAAATATTTTAATATCCGATAAATTTTTATCTTAAAAACGACTCTAACTTCAATTTAACACCGTAACGTAACTTTGTTTAATAATAAGAAACATAGAAGTATATTTTTACTAATTCATCCTATGTTATTTAATTCAATTATTATGCTCAACAATCAAATAGTGAAAACACCTCACCTGTGCACGATATGGGTCTCTTAATATATATACCAATTTAAATAACTAAAAACCTGAAAAAATGTAATCGAACGCAGATCATCCCATACACGTATAAATAAAAGCTACCATACATAAACATGTTATTGAACGTGAGGTACGTTTTAGAAAGTAAACGTTGACGGAAAAATAAGAGGTGCATTTAAGAAAGGAAAGGACACTGATAGTTTAGTCTCGATTCAGACTTAATACTTAAATCATCAATATTATATTTGAATAATTCAAGAATTATTTTGAATTTTTCGCAAACAAAGAGATAAAACCCTAAAAAAAAATAAAAATAACAGGATGGTAGTTTAGCCCGAAAAGATAACCCAGAAGAGAAACAAGTCCTCTGTCCTGCTTGGAATATGATTAGAAATATCTTTGACAATGTGCATGACTATTTACTAATTGAAAACTGATGATTCTAAGAATAAGTTATCAATTCAAAACCAAAGACAATAAGAAAATCAACACCATTTAAAACCAAATCATCAAATATTATATCTGAAGTGCCTTGCATACATTCAAATTCAACCACAACATCCATGGACTCCAATCATAAAACAAAACAAGAAAAACAAGCCACACTAATTTAAATAATTATTTAAAAGACACTCCACACTTTAGCAGATAAATCCCCAGCTTCTATAAAACACCAAGTCCTTCAAAAACCATGAATCTTAATCTGGTCCTTCCTCACAAGGCCAGCCTGAACCATAAACTGAGAAACGTTCTTACGCTGATCACCTTGGAGTTGAATTATTTTACCAAGCTCTTTATCCTGCACAACATTCCCGTTGCAACAGAACTCTTTCTTGAGATCTTTGAGAATTTTTTCGTAGCTGAACTCTTTCTTCAGCCCTTGAACTGTAGTCAGACTCTTTTTTCCATTCCTCTGCTGAATTCGAATATGAACATACTGTTTCGCTCCAGGGGCATCCGATTCTTTGGCCTCAGCAAATGGATCAAATGGTGTGGGGACTTGAATTTCCAACTCAACCATGTACTTTGCTTTATGTAAACTTAGAACTCCCAACAAATAAAGCAGCTGCAAAAGGGAAAAAAACACCTAATTGAGAATTTAGATTACAAAAGTCGAAAATTATCACCAGAAAATTGACATACCAAAAGAACTAAAAAGGTCATGTTGTGAATTATTCAAAGCTTGATCACAAAACCTTTAAATTTAATCATTATTTCGACATAAACAGAGTAACAATATTCTTTGAATATAAATTGGAAAAAAAATTCAACAAAACCCTAAAAATTCTAAGAGGCATCATAGAGAAAGGTCTTGTTGTGAATCAAGAATCAAATCTTGATCACAAAATCTTTATTAACTGTAAAATTTTCTACCCAAAAACAATTAAAAAATCATATAATAAAATCAGAAAAAGTTCATGTCGTAAATCACAAAAACAAAATCAAATTCCGAAATCAAAAGCAACACATAAATCAACTGCAGGAATCACAGCAAATAATTCAAAACTACAAACAAATTATCGAAAAGTTCATAGCATAATTAAAACAAGAACAACACATTTGAACATGATTTTAACACGACCAGAGTAACACATGCTCTTTAAATAGAAACTGAAAGCAATTTCAACAAAACCCTAAAATTCTATGACCACACAAAAAATAACAAACATATTAACCTAGGAAATAAAACACGACAACAAACTTACGAAAAATCATCTACGTAACATGTTTCTCGATACCAAAACAGAGAGAAACAACGATCACAATCGAACTTCTCAATAAAATAAACGATCACAAACGAAGTGCAAAGAATATTTTAAGAGAGAAAAGAAAAGAAACCGAACCTGTGAGAGAAAAGGCTTCGAGAGAATTCGAAGAAAACTTTATGAATAAATTGGAAGGGGTTTGGGGGTTTATATATAGTGCTTGAGGGTGAGGCGGTGCAAGTAGGTTCTGGTTAGAGTCACTAGTTAATGAACGGCTGAGATGAGGTTATGGGTACACGTGGGATGTGATTAAGGAGGCTTAGTTAGTTTGATTAGGTGTTTTTGTTTGAGTGAAAAAGATAAGAGTATCGTATTTATTCTAATAATGGATAATTATGGGTGGATTACATAACGAGAGATGCACGCGTACAATCAACGCTTACCTGATTTGACTCAACTTGAAAGCGGTTTTTGTAAACCAACTTGTGAAAGCTGAGTGCATCAAATTGGTAACCGTCAAATATTATTTTGGTAGTATATATATAAATAAAATAAAATTAAAGGAACTTAATGTGATTAGTCAAAATTTTAATATAAAAAATATATATTTAAGTTTTTTTTTGTAGTTTTATAGTTTAAATTGAATAATAAAATATATATTTAAAAATTAAATTTTAATTAATTAAAAACATATTCTTGAATAAAAAAAACTATCAAAGAACACATTTAAATATATTTTTCATGAATAAAATAGCTAATAAAATACAAATTTAAAAAAAAAATGAATTATGATAAATAATCAAAATGAAAAAAGACCTATTTTGCTTGCCGAGAAAAATTGTAGAGTCTAGTATAACTTGATTTTTCAATTCAGTTGACTTGCCGGTGGATTTTTTTTAAGCTATTTAATTGGATTTTGCATTTTTTAACTCTTTGATATTTAAGAGAATGATGCTTTTATAATTGCGAATTCAATCCAAAAATAACTACAGTTTGATTATGAATTATTTTAACTAAGATTTGAATTTGTGTTCTCTTAAACGCTTCGTTATTAACTTAAACTCATTAACTATTTCAGTTCAATTACATAGTTATTTGATTCTGTATTTTAATATTATAGATTCTGTATTTTAATATTATAGACTAAAATTAATATTGATTCTTTGTTTAAATAAATAAATAAAAAATTGAAGAGTAAATACTTATTTTATTCTGAAAAAATATGACATTTAGTTTTTTTTTTAAATGTCAAGATTAAGAGAGATACATCTTATATAAGATTAGAAAGAACAATTACCTTTATTAATAATTTACAATGAAATTTACATACGAAATGTGAAATTTTAAATTTAAACTCAATCATAGTTAATGCGAGTCTATCATCAATATCATTCAAATGATACACAAAATAATAAATAGATGGGTGAGTCATAGGTTTTTGCATTTGATATAACTCATCCCTACAAAATCAATTTGTAAAGTGAGAGACGTCACTTTTTAAAAACTATTATTGAGTTATATCTTTTATTAATGTGAGATTTGAGTTTTTCCAATACACACCTTCACGTCCCACACTATTGAGTTTGGTGCGTGTATATAAATGGTGGATCGTTGGACTAAGCTCTTCTTATACAATCTTAGGTTTTTGCATTTGACCTAATCCATCCTTAAAAAATCGGCTTGTAAGATGAAATGTACCACTATTATAGAGTTATATCTTTTATCAATGTAAGACTTGAGTATTTCCAAATAGCTAGCAACACTCACTCTAGAACTATGTCTTCAATACTCTCTTGTTGGTTTACATTCATGTAGGTCTCACAATTTTGGCCATGTTTTCCACATAACATTATGGAACTTATGTGAATTTCACTCAATAAGAGAAATAAGGCTTTGTTTGGCAATGCCATAAAATAAGCTTATAACTTATAAGCTATAAGCTCTGTTTGGTAATAGTCATTTATGAATTTATACTTATAACATTCTTTTTTATAAGTTAATTCAAGTAGCTTATCATTTTTTTTTTCAATTTTACCCTTCTCGTTTAACTAAAATCCTTTTTTACCCTTTATAATTTATTTATTATAATTAATAAATAATTTAAATAGATAATTTATTTATGAAAAACTAATATAATTTAATTTTTTTTAAACTAATCAATAATAATTTAAAGTAAATAATTTATTTATTATAATTTAAAATAAATAAGCTAGCTAAATAAATATATAGATCTAATTAATAATTTGATTAACTTATCACCATGCACATATATCACACAACATCAGCACATAAGCAATCGTATAAGAACAATGCAGATATTCTAGTGACTCCACTAATGCAAGTAAAAATAGGATGCAATGCTACCTAATCGCCATCTAACTCCGACACATGGATGCAACTACTTTGGATTAGTGCAAGCAGAGAAGCCACATCTTGCTTAGTGAACTAGAGAGTCTAGTCAATAAGGTTTTCATATATAGCCAGAAGATCTCAGGGATATTGATCATGCCTTTCACTTAAGACCTTCCTACCGACATCCCTCAAGACTTTGATTCGGTTGCCTGCTCTAATTCTATCATGACATTAACCCCTGACATGCCCTTTATATGCAAGTATGAAGAACAATATCAATAACATCATTGTCAAACGACACTCAGTCCATACTACAGCTTGAGTTCATTTATAACATATAAACAACATCACCATCAATCATCACTCAGTTCATACTACGACATTAATTCATTTATATCATATCAACGACGATACACCTAGCCCATATTGCGACTTATATGTCATAAGAATTTTACTCAACATCAACAAACAAAAACAAAGATACATTATTAGATAATATTCACATAATCATTTCATCATCATTAGATATTATTCTTATACATTAACTAATTAGTTATTTATTATTATTCATTAATAATTATATTTATAAATCATCATTATCAAACTCCCCAAGCTTCTTTTAATTACTGAGTAATTAATTAATCTTTATTACTAACTTCAATACTCTTAATCTAAGTAATTATTAAAACAATACTATTTAAATTCTCACTTAATAATTAATTATAATTATAATCTAATTAATTATTTTAAAATATCACCAAACATCATCACAAGTTACCTAATTAATGTTCAAATTTATAAACTATAGTTAATTAAGTTTAATAATTCACTGCCTATTAATCATTAAGATTTTTTAACTTCTGATCACTGAAAAATTGTTTTTTTATATCACAAAAACCTATTTTTACAACACAAACTCCCAATTTTTAACTTCATAAATAAATTTCAGCTATCCTAAAAATTGATTTCAAAACTTAGAAAAGGTTTAAAACTTAGGATAAACATACAACAATCATAACGATTATCTAACCACGATACTAATGTCAACCGTACACAATTCACATAAACTACATGCATCAAACATACAATTTAATATAGTAACAACGAACAACCCATCAATTCATAAATCAACACATATAATCATACACATATATCATGCAATCACACACTTATAATTTAGCCCTGTTATCCAAAGGCTTTATATCTTATATGCAACAATTGTGTTTTTTCGTATAGAGTAAACCTTGTACATGATTAATGACTTATGATCACGAAAGCTACTTTACAAATCAATGAATTCTACATCAATTATGGGTCTTCAAGTTGATAACAATCACTCATGATCAAGAAAGAATGATCACTTCAAAAAAAAATTGAGAACAATAACAACATTTAAGGGAATGTTTCTAAGAACAAATAAGAAACAAAACATAAGTTGAATCTTTGTGACTTACCAGATAAATTATGAACAATTAGTAAGAATCTAGTTTACAACTCTAATTCCCATGGTCTTTTAGCAATAAATGGAGTTGATTTCGAATAACGGATGATAAAATTATAACTGTTTTAGTATTTCTCAAATCTCACTAATTTTGATCTCCAAAGTAACGTATACAAATTTGACCTTTGATAAGGTTTAAATAATGGCTACAAGTTTAGGTCGAGTTTGTTGAGTCAAATAATAATTCAATATGTTTAGGACATATTTAAAACTAAAAGCCACGGAAATCTCGTTTTTAGTTACAATTGCTACACTGTTTAGATCATTTCTTGATCTATAGAGTCCTATTGACGCAATTTTGGTAGCGTTGGAAAGATAAGAGAAAATCTTAAAAAATATTGGAAATAATCTTAAACTAATTCGAAATTTAAAGATGCTAAAATTGCATTTTAAGTTTCAGATTAGACATATAGGTTATTATTTGAGTTGTTTTGCTTTTAAAAAGGGTTTTTATAGTTATAGATATTGAATACAATATTAATGAAGGGGTCTTATCCTAATTTTGTCATTAATGAGTGATAAATATACAAATTGAAAGATTTATTTTAGTTACTAAATTTTGTATTGAATTAGTAATAATACAAAATTTGAGATTGTTATATAGGTCGTAGGTTCCTGTCGTCGGACCTATTATCACCCCTAGTTGTAAGAGTGAATCATTCTAAATATATCAATTTTATCTTCCTTTAAAATTTTCAACATACATTAATGTGTTCATTAATGTTGTCTAGAGTTAAAAATACAGTAACTAAATCTAGTATGAAGTGCTTAAATCTAGTCACTAGTTAAATATTTGTGTATGTATTTTAGAAAATAATACTAAAATATATCTAAATAGTCGATATTAATTGCAATTCAAATAATAAATATTTGCAAAAGTTTGAGTCGTCGTAGGTAAATAACTTGTTTCTATTCAATATTATATATATATATATTTTTTGAGATATTTTCCATTTTTTTACCTTCTCTATTTTTTTATTAATTAAATTTTGAGAATATAAAATAAATTTAATTCTTCTACATATCTTTGAACTATTTAGAAATTGTAAATAAGTCTCTAAACTAAAATAAACTTGTAATTAGATCCCGGAACGAATATAGTGTTTTTAATTAGGTTCTTCTTTTAACTTAACTTGCTGTTAGTCAATGTTGACATGTAGTGTTGCATGTGATCCACTTAATTTCCACATCATCATTATTTAAATTAGAAATTCAACATTTAGAAAAAAAACCTAAAGTCCTAAATATCATTTTTTTTATTAATTAGTGCCTTGGTTCTCCCTCCCAACCTAGCTAGTAATGATATTGCAAAAATGAGAAAGACTTGACATTCTCTATTTTTTTCATTATCAAAGTTTTGTCAATATAAAATAGATTTAATTATTTTGTAGGTTCCTGAAATATTTAAATAAGTCTCTAAACTAAAAAAAGTAATTTGTAGTTAGATCTACGAACTAACATAATATTTTTAGTTACGTTCTTTTGTTAACTTATCGTTAGTCAACCTTTAGTCAACACTGTCGTGTAATGTGACATGTCATCCACTTAATTTCCACATCACTATTATTTAAATTAGAAATCCTACTTTTTAAAAATTACCAAAGTCCTAAATATCATTTTTTTTAATCAATGCATTCATTCTCCCTCTTGAGCTACAACCTAGCTAGTAAAGATATTGCAAAAATAAGAAGAAAACAATGTTGGTTTAAGCTCCCATGTGAGACCGCAAAGATATAGATAAAATAAAATAATATACATGGTATTTCCCTGCTTCAACAATTAATCAATCAATTAATTAATTCCCTATGATACCCAAACCTCGTGATTCGTTCTCTTTATCCTCTTCCTGCTTTTGCCTTTAATTTTATTCCCTTTTCTTCAATTAATCCATTGTAGATTAAGGTTTTTGTTAATTGTCCTTTACCACATCAATTCATATCACTTGTCTCTCAATCATCAATTCTTTCCAAGCCCTAAATTTCCACACATCAATCGCCTTCTTCTTTTCGTTCCAAATCATTCACAAATAATATATGTTTTGGGCCGGACTCAAGAAGTTATAGTCCAAACCCAAAATACGAATAAATGATTTTGAATCAACCTGATCCAATCAAATGATATCACAAAAGCTTCTCAAAATTAGGACTAGTCACCATCGAGAGAAAAATCCAAAAAAGTTGTCCATTGTAACACACTTGAACCTCCAACCATAGTCACTAGATGGACACAGAAAGTCTGTAATGACGAACACTGTAACTCACTTGTACCTTCATTTTGAGTCACTTGATGGCAATTGCATCATGATCACGGCCACCAGATGACAATTGTACTTGTGGTGTCTAAATCCTCTAGGGTATATGGGGCATGTAATTGTGTAAGTTTATTCAGGTGTAAGCATTGGGTTGGGACCTAACTGCAAGCCCCATGTTTTGTTTTTGGTTTTAAGGGGGGTTGTTGTTTCCACGTTACGTCATCTTTTGTATCTTTTTTTTTTCTTTTCAATTCTTTGTACACCTTGTACTTTGAATTGGTATTAATTTATTTATTGTAGGTGTTTCTAAAAAACAAATTATTAATTATTTTACTGCAAAAAGTACAAGGAGAATGATGTTCAAAGATTAATATGTGGATGCATGTTCTTATTAGTGTTGGATGTTATTAATACATGTTCGGATTGATAGATACATATATAACTAATTTTGCTATGATTCTATTTTGATTTTGGCTTGTTATTAAATTTTTAATATTTATGTAATCTTTAACTTTCATGATGAAGATTATCTACATTTGATAATCAATATATATATAGACACACACACTAGACTTGTGTCCTAGAAAATAAAATTATAGAAAATGTTTCTTTTTAGAAAAAATTGAAAAATATATATGGTGTAGCATGTTTCATGGGGTAGATACACATCTATAAATCATTTGAATATTAATTTGATTATTGTGTTAAGTAACAATTTACACAATGACATATTGTGATTGAGAAGGAGAGAGGGAAAGAGAGTTGCGTGAAGAGAGATAAAGTAATGGGGAATGATCGTGCGGGTAAGAAACAACCACGTTGTCGCAGCGTGGTAGGCTAAAACAATGAAGGGTGGTTAGGTTTAGGGTAGTGAAGGTGAAAAATAGAAAAAGAGTGTTTGGGATGAGGGTATTTGAATGTGGAAGAAGGAGAAGTTTTGAATTTTGAGGTAATGTGTGGGGAGGATCGTGGTAGTGATGGTGTACTTAGGATTGTATGGTTGTGATGAAATGAGAGAGTAGGAGGTTTGATTTAGTGTGTCATGTAAATCCTAATCACTCACAACTAATGTTACATAGGCAAGCATAATAGAAATTTGATGATAAAGAATAATTTGATTAACGGAAGTAAAATTATGGGATTAAAATAGAACAAAATATAGTTATGAGACTAATTGAAACAACAAAATAAGTTAAGAAATCAAACATGTATGTAGTTTAGCACAGATAGAATAACCAATGATGATTGATGTTAGGAAAAGATGTTATGTTTTTACTACTTAATGAATCTGAATTCAAATCTTCGCTAAGAGATAAATTCACATTTAGTATTTGAATATGATTATATTCGATAAAGAAGTCTATAAAAAACAAAAATAAAATAATTACTTATATAAAATAAATAAAACAAATACTAACAAGTGTCTCAACAAAATTTTTGTTAACAATATTTCACATTAAACTCAAAGTTAACTATTCCGTTCTTTACGAAGATGAATGCTAATAAAATTTAGGTACATGAATGAAGGATCCAAGATAATGATTGAAGGATCCAAGGTTGAAAAACATGGAGTAATGGTTCTAAATTCTTCAACAAATGGATGATTCATCGACGGCAAGTGAGGGAAATTAAGAAGAAAAAAAATTAAAATTACCCTAATATCCATTCAAGTAAGTAGTCTTAAAAAAAAGTTGGGGTATTTTAGTCTAAATTAAGGTGTATGTTAATTTATAAATTAAAAAATAAGGATGTATACATTAGTGAATATATATATGTGATGATTTGTTGACTCTAGGAGTAACTTTGTAATAAATTATTTTGTTCAATATCTTAATATCAACGATAAATTTCACTAATTTAACTGTTGATTATTGATATAATATATTAATGATCAAATACACAATTTTTTATAAATTCAAAATTTGTAAATATATAATCTAACTTTCGATATTTATTTATATTTTTTAAAAATTTATTATACGTTCATTATAAATTATTTAATAAAATATTAAATAATATTAAAACTTAATAAAAATTTATAGAATTAATCTACTTAATAAAAACTTTTAATTTAATAATTAAATTAATAAAATTTATCTTTAATATTAAATAATTAAATATAATAACTAACATAAAATATAATTACTCATTCAATCAACAAATCAAACTTTATATATATATATATATATATATATATATATATATAATATAACACTGAATTTATCACACATCACACTCAAAATGTCGAGTAACATTATTGTCCATCTTATCATTGTTCTCGTGAAAATTTAACGTTCTTTGAAGCTTTATTCCGCCAAACTTTTATACTTAGGTGTGAGTTTTACTTCTCAATAAAAAAGTAAAGAAGTTTTTGTGATATATTTTCAAATTAAAGAGTTTTTTATATATATTTTATATAATAATAAACTAATGATTATTTTTATAAATTAAATAATTATTTGTTGTCTTTTGTATTTTACAATATATCATTTCATAAAAAAAATATTTGTTCCTTGTTTATAATTATATTAATTTTTACATTTTATCATAAAAATATTTAATATTAAAAATAATAAAAATTTTAAAAAATTAAATTTTATTTAGATTACATTTTTAGTAAATAGTATTTAATTATTATATATAAACAATAAGAAATAATTTTTTTTTAAATCTTTAAAATATTAATTTAAAAATTTAATGTATAAACTTATGTCAAATTGACTCGTCTTTTATTGTAAATATGAATAAATATACATCATTAGAGATATGAATTTAAAATAGAACAAGATTTTTAAATACTGAATATTAAATTTTATTAAATATCGTACTTTGTAGTATCTTTTAACAAGTATGACTCATTTTGTCAAAAGATTAGTAAGTATGGCTATTTTTTTTAAGAATACAAAAGTTTACTATGAAAAAAAATAAAGAACTAAATTAAAAATTATTATTTATTTTTTTTATATAAAAAATAGTTGAATTATCTATCGACGGATTTAATTTATATATAATAGATATTTTATTTATTCATAAAAGTTGATGTATTTTATTTATACTCTATCACAAATGAAATACGAATAAAATTAACACTTCTTTTATTTTATAATAATTGTAAAAAATAATATATTCGGCAACATTACTTACTTTTTATTCCATCGTACTCGTTACATTAACAATAATAATAAATTGATTAATATTTAATAAAAATATTATTTTTTCTCTTACTTTATTCATTTTTATTTTTTTTATTAATTGATATAAAATAATTAAATAAAAAAATAATATATTTGAATTAAATTTTTAATCAAATAGATGAACCATTTAAACAATAATTTTTGTTTACATAGAGTAATATTAATGAACCATTTTTTTAGAGTAGTATATTAAAAACCATTTTTTGTTAACCCAAGTGTGTTTTTTATATAAAAATAAACGGAGGTACTACTAAGTTGAACTAATAATCGCTTTCCTCGTGATATTTTGAGCTTTGGGGGATTTATCCATCGTTGCGCATAGAAAAAAGTCAGAACCCTGTTTCAGTTGTCACACTCTGTAACTTCAACTTTTTTTATTTTCTTTTTTCCTTTTTAGTGTATTCGCTTTCACGTTTCACCACACTCAACATTTTAATTTTCCGCACTAAACTCTCTTAGTCTCTTCCACCGCCTAATGACGTCACTCTGCCGGCGGTTACCTACCGCCGGCACCGCCTCACCGTTCGGTCAGGTCCGCTTACTCCAACCTTCGAAGTCCACCGCGATTAACGGAATCCGCTACGTCTATTCACTTAAGCGGTCGGGAATCACTCTACGGCAGCGCCGGTGGACTTCGGTGGTGGAAGCGACTGGACACGGCGGCGCACGGGAGAGATCGGATTTCAGTGAGGAAGAAAAGGAGAGGCCGCATGTATTGGAAGCGGCGAAGGAGAGGGAAAATGTTAATCAGTCGGCGAAGGTGGTGGTTGCTGCGGCGGTGACGGTGGTTATGGGAGTCGGAAATAGAGTGATGTATAAGCTGGCGTTGGTTCCTTTGAAGCAGTACCCTTTCTTCTTGGCTCAACTTGCAACTTTTGGGTACTTTCTAGCTTTTCATCATTTTTGCTTCTCTTTATTTTTTTTTGGATTTTGAATTGAAAGTTAAAAATTTCAATTATTTATGATAAAATGTCGCATGGTAAATCATATGAAAAAAAAAATTTGATTGATTAATTTTTTTTAATGATGATTGTGATGTTTGATTTTTCTCTTTTAATTAAATTAGTATTTATTATTATTTATACGTGCTAAATACTCTTGTTCTTGTTGCGTAGATTGAAGCGGTACTTAATTTATTGATTCTCTTAATTACGTGTTTTGCATGTATAATTTGCGATGAGATGTTATATAATTATTGCTATTAATCATATTATATAGTTCTTTCAAATAAAAATCATATTATATGATTCTGTTGAAAAATATATTTAACATTTCTTTTAATTTTTTTGACTTAATTTAATTAATCTTTTTGATGAATAAACAGAATTAAATATAATGATGTGATTAATAGCAATAAATATATAACATCTCAACACAAATCATAATATATTTACTCTGTAAAAAAATCCTTGTTTATTTATTAGTACTAGTAATAGTATGTATCTATGGGCGTTTAGCACAAATGGTTGGTGGAGTGTTTTTTTTAGAGTTTTTAGTGTTGTAAACCTGGCCACCGACTGTTATTTCTATTAATAAAAAAACTAGTATTATTATCTTGTGCTATGCTTTTTGTGCCATAAACGAGTTTTTTAATTTACTAATATATATGGGTGTGCGCTTTTAGGGGTATATATATAGGTGATTTTATTGTGGGATACAGTATGTTTCAAATTTTTTTTTAAAGGAAAAATGTATTAATAAACACTAATCTAGAGACATGACGTGCAAAGATTAGGAAATAAATATTACAAGAGCAAGAAATCACCCCATTCTGCAATGAGAAAGAAATCATCCCGATATAATATAACATTATATATATTTCCTGAAAAAAAAAATTTTTAAACAGTTAAAAATAATTCAATTTCTTTGCTGCTTATATTTATTTTTTTTATTGTTATCATTTTCGCTAAAAAGAAATTGTTTTTCAATTTTTATTTTGGTCTCCTTAGTTCTATTTCAAAAATTTTAATCAAATTAAAAAGTAACATTTTCTTTGCTCTTAATTTTTTTTTGTATTTATTATTATTTACACTATAATATTTAGATCCTAATATATAAAGACAGAACTGAACTCAAATAATTAAGAAAGTATAACCACAGACTTTGGACTAAAAACTGGAATACCTTTGATGGCTGTTATAAAATAATAGTTTTATATCTGTGAATTCATTTATTTAATTTATTTGATAATAATAACCTTAAACCAAAAAAACTTGTAATAAGTTACTTGCAATGGTTACCCTTTTGAGTAGCATAAACTACAGTCTGTGTAGGAGAGTAACCCCTCCTTTTTTGTGTGGTTATATAACTAACTATAGTGTTTTCTCTCTTTCAGATATGTAATTGTATACTTTTCGATTTTATATATGCGGTATCAGGCTAACATTGTCACTGATGAGATGTTATCTATGCCAAAAACTCCATTTCTATTTGTTGGTCTCTTAGAAGCTCTGGGTGCTGCTACCGGAATGGCGGCAGGAGGTGATGCTTGTTCTAATTTATGTTTTTCTGTTTATCATCAAAGTTTGTGGCATTTCCACATGATTAAAATTCTCCAGTATTTAGTAATCTTCCTTCCATCAATTTTTCTTCCTGAAAGACAGAAATGTAAACACAGGAATTAACTAAATATAATAAAAAACAGCTGCAGACATATCGATAGCGGTCATTTATTTTCAGAGAATCAACTTTTGCCATTACTCCAGCTGGTGGTATACACTGTTAACAATTTATGCTTTTAGAGTACTGACAATGTATAGCATTGAATATTTCTCTACTAGTAGTAGTTTTTATTTTCACGAAAAATTGCTTTATGCAGTTTTGGTTATTTATATTTAAGCTTCTCTTGATGAATTGAGCATATTTTTTTAAAATTAGACAGAATGACTGATAGACTTTTAAGATTCTCAGATATTTTCATTTTTATTTACATTTTATGTTGCTTGCCTTCAACTTTAATTTGTGAAGCATCTTTGACTGCCACTTCTTCATATCTTATAGATGTTGTAGGAGAAATGTAGTTAATTATGTCATTAGGTTGTAGTGCTGTACAACTTGTTTATAAATAAGTACGAACATGTCTGAATTTCATTTAATAGTTTTTTTCCATATATGTTGTATCAGCAATGCTATCCGGAGCATCAATTCCAATCTTGTCTCAGGTAAAACCCAAAAACATTCAATTGCTCTCTGCCATTTATTGCAAAGTCTTTATTCTAAGTTTTGTCCTACTAGTCACGATCAAGTAATTGAGTAGGTGTTCTTTAACATAGGTGTGATTTGTTCATTAAAAAGAACTTAGGTGTGGTTAGTTACATCAATCACACATCATAGTCAAAACAAACATATAGAAAACATGCATCGCCATGTCTGTATGTTACATGAGTTCAGTTTGGTACAAAACAAGTCCTAAAACCATAAGTCCAATAATTAATCAAAAAGCTCCTTCCCTCTACTACCATGGTTATTTACAGACAGATGTCCAATACTAGATACTGCGACAGTGTTGTCAAATATCGACCTTGTTGGCGGATTGCGGTGGCGGTTTTTTTGACAACTGACATGGTCAATTTGTGAAAGATGGCGGCGCCATAGCATTTTATGGTGGGACGACGGATCTTTGGTTTTCTGCCATGGTCCGCCATCAATAACACTGGCTAGCAGTGGCAATGGCATTTTGGACAATGAGATGGGCCTGGCTGCAACTGCTGTAATCGCAAATACAACTGGTATATGATCTGGATGACAATTGGACCGGTTAAGGGTCCATCTAAATTTCACAAAATTTAACGGTGTACATAGTTGTTAACAACATAGTCCTAGATAAAGAGAGGAGAGAGGGAGAAGGGAGCTAGAGTTCCAATAATATGATTAGCAAAAGTGAGTAATACAAAATATATAGAGTATATATAGTAGATACTAAAAAGAATTAACTACCTTAACATATAACATATTGTCTAACAATAATTACAAAGCAGTGATTTTAGTTCTTCTGTAGATTAAAAGGAGAATATCAGATTAAACAAAATTTTGAAGTAGACAGATTAATTTCCATGGATCGATACAGCTTGCAAGTGACAAATAATTGTGCATTAACAAATGCATGAAAGGGTTTTACATTACTTCTTGTAGAGTCTCATTTATAGAGGAGCGACTTGAAGTTTCACATATTGCATCGGTGCCATCTTTTTTTTTCACGTTCATCAATTCTGTTTATGCCGTTCCTGTATTTCAACATTTCAAATATGACTATGCTCAATTGGTCATCATGATCATCAGATCATGATAGGCAGCTTAGCGGGATAGTTTTGCTTTATTGATGGCTCCACAACACTAAGTAGCTTGTCTAGGTCACTTGTTAGAATTATCTACCAAATCTACATCCCCAAAGTCACTCACTGACTGATGCAATCTCATTTCACATGTACCATGTGTATTTCAATGTTTTCCATAGTTTTCCATATAATGCAAATGAGCTATATAGCAATGCATGAAAAATTCCAGGAAATCCCACAGATTGCAATATGATATTTTGATCAGATAACCTCACAACGTTATACTTAGAGGTTTATTCTATTGCTGTTCGCTTCAGTTCCTTTCTGTGATTGTGTGATCTATTATCTGTGGTGCTTTTTAATATATCGTCTATGGTTCTAGATCCTATTGTCTAGGTTGTCGTATCTTTTCATTCCATCATCTGAGACTCCTTGCTTTTGTCTGGAAATTCTGATCTTATTTTATCATTTGGGTTGTCTACCCTGATCCTTTTGTCTAGAGCTTTCTCACTCTTCTGCAGAAGCTCGTATTTAATATTAGTATCTCTTTACTATACCATTGGAAAGTCCTTATCCAATTGTCTGAAACTTCATACTCCAAACGTATGAACTCCATTAGTCCTACGTATAAGGTCTGTTAGTCCATTTTGTAAGGTCTATTGTTTCAGTCGTCTAAATTTCCTAAAATATACCACCATTGTCGGTCCACAAAACTCAAATTTTAGCATCCTAGTATACCTCTATTGTCAGTCAAAATTAATTCAAATTTTAGTATCCTAGCATCTAATCCTCAAATAATTCCTAATTAGTAAGAATGTGTGTGAAAAACAAGATGTTGCATTTATTTTTAAATTCTGTTTCCAATGCATTTACACTGTTTTGCTAGTGAAATATATAAATTTCAGAATTGTTCACAAACTTTGGATATTAGTTAAAATGTATTGCATGAGCATATGTATATGTTGGTATGCCTTTGGAAATATTTACCACTTGACATGCTCTTATAAGTTGTCCATTATGTACCTACCACCCAAAGATACAAATACCCATGCCCTTGGATATATGTCGTGTCTGATAAGTCGTCAAGTAGTCCGAGGTGTAAAACAATTGACACATGGTGAAAGAATCCAACCATCCCGATCCTGAACAGTCAGAATTGGTCAAAATAAAAAAAAAATTGGCTCATAGATTGTGACCTAAACCAACTTAGGTTAGTTTCGGTACATTATTTAGCTCATCTGTAAGAAACTTGTGTACATTTCATGTAAAAGGTAAACTAAAGATGCATAATTTAACCTACAATTTTCCTGCAGACTTTTCTTGTGTGGCAAATTCTCCTGTCAACTATTTTTCTTAGGAGAAGATATAAAGTTAACCAACTACTTGGATGCTTTCTTGTGGCCATTGGTGTAATTATCACAGTAGCGAGGTCAGCCATGTTAATTTTATGGATGTTAGATTATATTGGCTTGTATTTTGAGTATCAACATATACACTGCAATCTGGAACCATGTGCCTGTAGGCAATAGAACATGGTCAACAATGATGTTGACCGTGCAATCTGTTACACTCATTCATTTATTATTTTTCATAATATGTGTAATAAACTTTAAATAACATTTATTCACTCAAGCAATTCACATCACTTTTGTGTACTTTCTTAAGTTTCTCTACCTGATTCTCAAGTGTAACTTAGAGTTTATTCTATTTTGATTATTTCTGATTATGTACCTATGTTTACTTAATGTAGTGGATCTGGTGCCGGGAAATCATTGAAGGAAGCTGGTATATTTTGGAGTCTTTTAATGATGGTTTCATTTTTATTCCAAGCAGCTGACACTGTGCTCAAGGTGGTTGCTATTTTAATGATATTACATTTTCCTAGGTTTTGAACTATTTCTCAATGGTAACTCGTGGCATTTCCATACTCTGTAGGAGGTAATCTTTTTAGATGCAACCCGGAAACTGAAGGTATGTTCATGAATTTTTTTGATTTGTATGTATATGTAAATTAAGACTTCATAGGTCATATCATGGTTTGATACCACTGAAGTAAGTAATCTTACTGCTGCACTTGGTAACATGTCTGCCTCTAATGTTAATATCGAGAATGATGTTACTAAATTTAGTATAACCTGGACAAAACTGACAGCAAATGGTTGTTTACATTTTTTAAAGCTTCGAAGAATTAACCTATAGTAATGCCTGTTTGACTCATTTATGTTGTCAGTTAAACATTCCTTTCATATTGTTCAAAGTTCTAAAGCAAAAACCATGTTTTTCTGATGGATGTTGCTAAAGTAGTTTAAACTTACAAAATAATTTAGCTTTTACTTTCATACAATGTAATGTGTTAATCATCAATATTCAATATCATCTGAAGCAGGGAGGTTCTTTGGATTTATTTGTTGTCAATTCCTTCGGATCTGCTTTCCAAGTAGGTATCCTGCAATATGTCATGAAATTTGCATCTTTTGAGTTACAACATAAATTCTAATGGATGCCTAAATGACTATATGTTTAGTGTAGGCATTGTTTATATGTCTCCTCCTCCCCTTCTTATCAAAATTATGGGGCATCCCTTTCAGTCAACTACCAAACTACCTTAAAGATGGTGCAGCCTGCTTTCTAAATGTTGGAAAGCTGTCTAGTGGTAAGCGATATTTTCTTTTCCGTATTGTCATTTCTTATAGAATGTGATAACCAAAATATCTTTAGCTTATCAGATGTGTTGTTTAGCTTCGTATTGTGTTCATCAAGGTACTCATTCATACTCTCAACAGTTCCGAATCCTAATTAACTTTGCATTAATTTTTGTTTCCAGGTTGTGATGGAGCTCCCCTGCTGCCCGTGCTGTTTATTATTGTCAACATGGGCTTCAATATCTCGTTGCTTCATCTCCTCAAGATTTCTTCAGCTGTTGTCTCTTGTCTAGCCACCACATTATCAGGTATAAGATTTGTTTCTCTCAAAGGATATCAACATTGATTTCACAAACCCTCAACTAGTTGGTCATGCATAATGTGTTTTGAGGTTTGAAGATTGATGTTAGATTTGTAACATTCATGATTACTTTCTAACACTGCAAACATCAGGGTATTGTTTGTTTGGGACAGAAATCATGATACTCATTGATTCTTTTTTCTTTCTTCGGTTTTGAGATCAGCATTAGAGATTTAGGAGTCCATCTAAAGTGCATTTTTTGAAACAAGTTTTGGGCATGAGGAATATTATTTCGGGTTTCAAGAAGAGGAGGGAAGCTATTGAATTATTCTGTGCTAAATGAATGAGTGGAGAAAATGAACAGGTTTAACCCTTTAAAATCAGGAAATCATACAAAACATATTTGCAGTTTTGGACATATCGACTAAAATCAGAAGAAACGAGTTGAAATCCTCTGCATTTCTCAAAAGAAATTGATAGTTTTGTGTGAAGAAAGTCAACAAATACTCAATTCATATCACATGTTCTAAAAATGTTTGTCGATGCACACACAAAATTATAGTAAAGGAACTCTCCATTTCTTTTGAGAAATGGAGAGAATCCCAACCTGGAATGAACAGCTAATGCAATGATTAGTTATTAAGACTAACTCTATTAAATACTCTTCTATGTATCTGATATCAGTACCTGAATATTGTATTGTTTTCCTTTCCTGCCATTTTTGTAAATTATAATCTTATTATAAATTTATGCTAATTGATTAGAAGCTAAAACGAACTAATGAATCTAAATTCATGTTTGTGGCAGTCCCAATAGCAATCTATGTGTTCACGCTGCCACTGCCATATCTTGGTGTTGCATCTTCTCTTCCAACAGGATTTCTTGCTGGAGCCATCATTCTCATCATGGGATTACTCATCTATACATGGACTTCTTCAAATGCTTCCTTGACTGCTCCCACCTAGAGAAGCCATGTGGAAATTTGAACCTCAATACATGCACCATTTCTCCAAGCAAAGCATAGGTTGCAACTACCCTCATGACAACGAAGAGTGCAACCCACGATTCAGGTTCAATCTTTCACAAGAAAAGGGGTAGAAATCAAACTGATGCAATTTTGTTTCAATAACATTTGATGAAAATGACAGAAAAGAATACAGGAAATGAAATCCTCCTGAGCTTTCTCAAGAGTATGGATAGGTCTAGTTCAAATTTTGTATGGAAAAAGAAAATGGAACAGAAGGAAAAGGTATTTCATGAATTGAAATATGAAGAGTTTTTTTTTTTTTTTTTTTGTAAAGAGAATATTAAATTTTTTATCATGCATTTGATCTTCATTTGCTTGGTTGAATGCCCAAATACTGGTTTTGTAAGCCTGTTAAGGTTCCAGAAGTGAAGTCCTTTTATATAGGCTTTGCTAAAACCTGATGTTGATCTCTGAAGTTTAACTGGAATCTTAATTTAGTCCTAAACTTTTTATTTGTTCAGATTTGTGTCTTAAATTTCATCTTAGAATCCGATTTGCATGACCCATCAGTCGCCCTCCAACAATCAGGAACTACTCAGGAGTGTTGGGAGTATACAATGAAACACTCGACTCGCTCTCCCTCAAAGCTACCGGCTCCTGCCTACCCTAGGTGTTCCTACACACGCGATGTAAAGCCCTTTGAACTTATCATATTTGATGGATTGGTAAGTGCTAGGTAATTTGAGCGCCCATCTGACATTAACCAAGCCATATATGTATGAAACAACTCTAGTGTATATTGTGATCCAACATGCAACATCAACTCGATGTCGTCCTTGTTGTCATCAACTATTTGTTATTACTAACTAATTTGAAATTAGATAAGTTTAGAACCATATAAAATTTCTATGTAAGAATCTAGAAGTGTTTTAATTATAGAAAAATGTGGAAAATATCTAAAAGTGAGTATTAATTAGGAAGCCTTTAGAAATGTGTATAGAGTTATTTATTTGTACCTATAAATACCCCTTGTACTTGATATTAAACATCAAGAAAATTGTGAGTTTGCTATTAGAAATACTTTCCTTTCTCTAATAAAGTGGTATCAAAGCTTAGTTATGAGAGTTGGGAAATGGTGACTCGTGATTACATTACTTTCCACTTTTCTCTTATAAAAAAAGAGAATTATGAAAAATAATGCCTTCACATTAAAGCATTGTTTGGCACTCAAGGTGTATGAGAGATTGTTGAAAAAGGTTATGATGAGCCACAAGATGAAGAGGGATTGTCTCAAGTTGATAAGGAGGTTTTGGCAAAGACAAGGAAGAAGGATCGATAACCTCTTACTCTCATTCATCAATGTTCAGATGATTCTATGTTTGAGAATATTGTCGATGCTATGAATTCAAAGGTGTTTGGAATATGTTGGAGAAATCACTCCAAGACATTGACAAAATGAAGAAGATAAGACTTCAATCCCTAAGGGGAGATTTCAAAGCTTTGAAGGTGAAGGATTCCGAATCAATTTCAGATTATTGCTCATGGGTGAATATAATCGTTAATCAAATGCAGAGATATGGAGACAAGATAGAATATGTTCGTGTAGCGGAGAAAATTCTTCGTTCATTGACTCCTAAGTTCGACTGTGTGGTGTGTGTTATTGAAGAATCAAAAGATCTTGACTCAATGTCCATTGAGGAATTAGAAGGTTCTTTGCAAGCTCAAGAAGAAAGAATGAAGAAAAGACAAGTTCTCAAGACCAAAGCCTCGTTGTAGGATGACAGAGGATTCAATAGTCAAAACGAACGTGGAAGTGAACATGGAAGAGGATGAGGATGTGATCATGGCCAAGTAGAAAGAGGAAGAGGCTTTAATGGTGAATCAAATACAAAGAAATAAGTCACTCATCATCAAGAATTATTGAAAGAGGAAGATGTTATGACTATTATAAAGTGAAAGGAGGTATGACAAATCTAAAGTTGAATGTTATAACTGCCATGAATTTGACCATTTTTCTTGGGAATGCCATAATGCTCCTAATCAAGAGGAAGAAGAGGCTAATCTTGTTGATGAAGAGTCAACTTTGTTGCTAACACTCAAGGAAGAAGAGAGAGATGCTAATAGTTAATGGTACTTGGACAATGGTGCAAGTAACCATATGTGTGGATGCAAAGAGAAATTTGTGGAGCTTAATGAGAATATGAATGGAAATGTTTCCTTTGGAGACTCATCAACAGTGCAAATTGAAGGGAAATGTACGATTCTAATCTCTTCTAAAGATGAGAGTCATAAGTTGATTAGTGATGTATATTATGTGCCTAAATTAAAGAGTAATATTTTGAGTTTGGGCTAACTTCTTGAAAATGAATATGAAATTCTCAAGAAAAATAAACCTTTAGCTTAGAGATCAAAATAACAGTTTAATCGCTAAGGTTCTTATGTCGAAAAATAGAATGTTTATCTTGAATCTAAGAACTATTGAAGCAAAATGTTTGAAGATGAGTGTCCAACATGAAGCATGGCGTTGGCATGTTGGCATATGAGGTATGGCCACTTGAACTTTGGTGCACTTAAAATTATGCGAGAAAAAAATATGGTGAAAGGGATGCCCTTCATCAATCACCCAAATCAATTGTGTGAAGGCTGTCTTCTTGGCAAACAAACTATAGAAAGTTTTCCTAAAGAAGCCACTTCAAGAGCAACTAAGTCACTACAACTTGTGCAAATCGACTTGTGTGGGTCAATCAATCCATCTTCATTTGGTAAGAGTAAATATTTCATTCTCTTTATTGATGATTTTAGTAGAAAAACTTGGATTTATTTCTTAAAGAAAAAATCAAAAGTTTTTGTTGCTTTCAAGAACTTTAAAGGTCTTGTAGAGAAGGAGAACGATCATTAAATCAAAACTTTGAAATCTGATCGAGGAGGTGAATTCACTTTGAATGAGTTTAATGAATTATGTGCAACTCATGGAATTCGTCGTTTGTTGACAGTTCCAAGATCTCCATAACAGAATGGAGTAACCGAGAGAAAGAACATAATTATTTTGAACATGGTAAGATGCATGCTAAAATCCAAAAGGATGTCAAAGAGTTTTGGGCTGAAGCAGTTTCTTGTGCGGTCTATTTGGCAAATCGCTCTCCGACTTCAAATGTCAAAGACCAACCCTTCTAGAATCATGGAATGGAAGGATGCCTAGTGTTGATAACTTGCGTGTCTTTGGGAGCATAGCATATGCACATGTGTTACAACAAGAAAGATCAAAGCTTGATGATCGAAGCATCAAAGATGTCTTTGTTGGCTATGATCCGCATTCTAAAGGTTATAAGTTGTACAACTCATGCAACAATAAGGTAGTGGTGAGTCGTGATGTTGAATTTGATGAAGATGCTACATGGAATTGAGAGCAAGACGAAACAAACTATAATTTTCTTCTATATTCTGAAGAAGATCAAGAGACTGCAACACCAGTTCAAGATGCAATTTCACCTTCTTCGCCTCCTCCTTCGCCTATTTCTCTAGATGAAAGTTCAAGCGAAAGACCAAGTAAGATGAAAGATATAGAAGACATTTATGAAAGGTCAACTGAAGTTATTCTTGACCTTGAAGAGTTTATTGTCTTTTGACAGATAGTGAGCCATTAAAGTATGGCGAAGCAATGAAAGATAAAAGGTGGAGTCAAACCATGGATGAGGAGATCAAATCAATTGTAAAGAACAACACTTGGAATTAGCAACTCTTCCAAAAGGCCATGAAGCAATTGGAGTCAAATGGATGTTCAAGACTAACAAGAATGCTAATGGAGAGATTGAAAAATACAAAGCAAGACTTGTTGCCAAAGACTACAAACAAAAACATGGAGTTGACTGTGAAGAAGTTTTTGCAAGTTGAGCTTAAATATGTTAAGACTCAAAATCAAGTTGCAAATATTTTTACAAATTCGTCAAAATTTGAAGACTTTCAAAGGCTAAGAGCAAGACTTGGAATGAAGAAGAAAACTCAAATTAAGGAGAAACAATGTTATTACTAATTTAAAATTAGATAAGTCTAGAACCATTAAAATTTCTATGTAAGAATCTAGAAGTGCTTTAATTATAGAAAATGTGGAAAGAATCTAGAAATGAGTATTAATTAGGAAGCTCCCAGAAATGCGTCTAGAGTTATCTATTTGTACCTATAAATACCCCCTTGTACTTGACATTAAACATCAAGCAAATTGTGAGGTTTCTATTACAAATAGTTTCCTTTCTCTAACATTATCACCATGGTGCCCTCCCAGACACCTTTGCCTGGAATAAATCTTGCCATTGAGGAAAAAATGTAAAATAGGAAATCGATATGCCAAATGCATGCAATCACGCAATAGTAATGTATGTCATTCTCATTGGGATATGTCAACGGATCGACCTCGTCCACCATACACACAACATTGGACTTTACATAATATATATGCAGTCTTTGAGTCTCTCATTACTATCATCAAGTGAAGACAACTCGATGTATAAATTTTACCTTCCATATTCCTATCATTATTTAGGGTGTTCATGGGTACACAGGTAAACCTGCGAATTTGTTGCTAATTTAATTAATTTTAGTGTTTTGTTGTGTTTGTGGATGTATTTTAAGTATTAAATGATATGTCGTGATATAGTTTTATTATTTTCTAAATGTACAAGTATTTAAATTTAATTATATTTTTTTAAAATACAAAATATATTTTTTTCTTTATTACCTGCAAACTCAACCCAACCCAATCCATTCATAATCGGGTTGGTTTGCTTCAGGTTTGATGAAAAAAATCATAGGTTGAGAGTTCAACCCAAATAAAATTGATCAGTTTGGGTATCGGGTTTGACAAAAACAACTCAACTTAATCCTTGTACACCCCTATCAATATTACAGGGTTAAGTTGCGGAATAGATCGCTATTTTTAAGACGTTTAAATTGTGCAAGACAGACTACCAATTTAAACTAAGTGGAATTCTCTATTTAAGCCGAGCCGAACGGACAGTGGCGGGGCGCGCATGTGGTTGGCATCTCTCCCCTTCACAAAATTGGATATCCCATGGTGCACACTCCAAATGACATACATCTATCTTATAAACACTACTAATGTGTGATATTCTTTCTATGTTAGACTTTTTTTTTTTCAATTCACACCGGCTACTTATGTGATTTTCTAACATCATTTGTAACATCCTTCGCAAATGCCTTAAGTCCATCAATTTCATGATCATTCTATTTTCTTATTGTTCCTCCTTCTAATGCAATCATCATTAAGTATGAGATAATAGATCACGGTAAATCAAGTCATTCATATCAGACATACCAACAATTTTAGAATGATATCATATCACAACGTATTACATAGCACATAATAATCCTAAATAGTTACTACAATCATGATCAATACATATATACTCATAAAATAAAACAGACATCTCCCAATAGCTACACTAGATCATCTTGTTGGTGAAGAGCTAACAGCATACTAACTTTTAAATTTAGTGTCATTGCTTAGAGTAACCAAATGTGCTTTAGCTGCCATTATCTATTCCCCCTAGAATGGTGTAGGTTACCCTACACAAATAAACTAAGTTATTTTACGTTTACCATCCTGATGCGTACATAATTTTTCCTCCTGATGCATACATAATTTTTCCTCCACCTAAACATGTTTTACAAAGTATGTAAATTTTATTTTATTGACAAAACTCATCTTGTGATGGTTTAAGATATTTAATTATATTAGATTAGTTCTTAACCTTTTTATAACAAACTGATCATTTATATTTTAAAATATGTACATAGTTGACCATTCAGTCTAACTCTGCAAATAAACATCTATGTGTGATTATTGTGACATTGATCACCTCTTTCTCCAAATCACCCTCAACCCAATTTCAATTGATCTTTTATCATGGAAGGCCAATTATAATTGCATGCTTCAAAACCTAGGGTTACATAAGCATGGCTAAAGCTGTCTCATTCCTTGGTAAATTCAAACTTGGCCACTACATGAGAATATCTCAAATGATCATTTCTACAGGCACAAATATTTCTACTCTACAAATAAAAGGAATATATATATATATATATATATAGAGATATAATAATTATTCTCTCATTTCTTAATTATAAAAATAATCTTATTTGATGTGATCTTTATATTTATATATATATATATATATATATATATATATATATATATTTAAGATATTAGATTTGAAGGAATAATTGCACTAGAAATGGGGTGTTAGATGATGAAGATGACAATGTAGATATAGAAGAGAAAATAAAGATCCTTAGGATTCTTCAAGCTTCTTTTTGATAAAAAAATTAGTTAAAAATATCATTTTCACCAAAAATCTATTTAAATTTGTCATGTGTGTGGTATAATCCAGGTCAAACCCACAATGAACATTTTGTATTTTATAATAGAATGTGTTAAAAAAATGTTACACTTTTCTATTAAAAAAAAAATTTTAATGACTTATCTACTATAGTGAAACAACATAAAGAATCGTAAGAGGTAATTTTTCTATATTATTTCTCATATTACAAAATAACTTGACAACTATTACAAAATAACTTGACAACTTCTAACGTTTTTCTTGCATTCTTGTTATACATATTATCCAAAGTTGATATTTATTTTTGAAAACAGGACTATTTTGATACAATTAAAAGTGACTTATACTCTTTTTTTAATACGCAAATGTTAGTATTGTTGGTTAAGTTAGTAATTTTCTCTTTCATCGTAGTTTAAACTTTGCTCCTTTCACTTCTTCAACACCTTCAACCCTTAAACCAGTCAAACTACTCAACCCCACTTCACTATGTTGGTAAACGAATGCAGAATAATGGAGCTTTGCTATTTGGTACGATGAGTTTACTTTACATACGAAATTTGACAAATAAAGGTAACTATTTACCATACACAGAGGAAGAGTTTTGCAAAATAAACAGTTTATAAAGATAGAAAAGTACCTCTACTTCAATAACCACCTTTCGTGAGTTTCGTTAAGTTGATTTTCATAATGCACCACAATGGATTAATATATCAACTCACTCTTCCTAATGCACCACAATGGAATGATGTTTCAAATCAAATGGTCTTTATCTCTATCATAAGTGACAACAAATACAGGGTTAAGGAAAGGGGTCATGCCTTTAACACCATTCACATATAAACAACAAAACCATGTTAAATGAACCCAACAATAAACTTCTATGTACTGGCATTATCCGGCAAACGTTTCAGATCCATCTCGACTTGGTCGATTGTCCATTGCATGTTCTCCAATTTCTGCACAATTTCATCAATATAAGAACTTGTTAGTTTATTTTAAAAGTAGATGATTTCTGTATGAAATTGAAATTGTTTCCTGAAATTCAAGTAGTTTGAATTTAACTTGGTCCATTACCATATCCTCTCAATTTTCTTATAACAGAAAAATTTGAGAATTTAATGGAAAGTTGATTGACATATCTTGTAACATTTCGTATGAATGAAGTGTGTAGTTTAAGCTAAACAATTGTCACCTTTACAATGTCGTGGTACTGTCTCGCAATGTTGTCAAAGTGAGGATCAACACCCTGGTACTCACGCAAACGAGTAGCCTGGTACAGGGATTGATATCATTATATATAACCAATACATACATGATGAATGATCAATACAATGGAGGAGAATCCAATCACAATGATATCAACTATAAATTTTGGTACTGGATAACCAGAATGTAACTACTAGCCAAAACCATATTCTCAAAATTATTTCAATGCTAGAGAAATAATTAGATCATGTCTCAAGTATTAGATAAGACTTCAACTGTCAACCCTTGGCAGTAGGCACAGACTTCACAATTTTCAAAATAAAATATTAACAACACTAATCTTCTTACTCTTCTGCACAAGAAAATTCACATTTATATGATGCAGATGGTATTGTTACTTCACATCTTATAAAGCTGCACCAGTTTTATAAGTATACAGGTGAATCACTACTTTTGTCCTTGAAATTAGTAAGGGTCCGTTTATCTTGTGAAAACATTTTCTATTTTCATTTTCTTAAATTTGTGTTAATTTTTTTTACTAACAAAGAATGTGAGCCGCATGAAGTGGACCTATGTGACAAAGACAAGATGAAATGTTAGTTAGAGATGATGCCCTGGAAATAATAAAAACATTTATTTATCATTTTCAGAAATAAAGATAATTGTTCACTTCACGAGGCTCACATTTTCTTTGTTAGCTAGAAAAATTAACACAAATTTAAGAACATGAAAATAGAAAATGCTCTCACAAAGTAAACAGACCCTAAGTTATTATTGACTTGAATTTGAACATATGAGAAATTATGAGCTCGTTAAAAGTTCTTGGTGCATCCATATCTATTAAGATGGAACATTTACAAAAGAAAAATGACTGTATTTAAAAAACATCAATGGATTTATATTCAATGCATAATGAATGACAAGATGCTTTCTACAGGAATGACATGTTCTGAGCAACTGTCACAACAACTGATGTCTCAATGAAGTCACATTTTCGTCTTGTGAAGAGCCTAATTCATGGCATATGTCATCCAAAAGAGACCACTAAATCATCCAAATGCGAAAACATGCACATGGAAACATAGAAACATACCGCTTTATTGTATGCAATAGAAGCCTCTTCAGTAGCCTCAACGAGATACTTCCTAAAAATTTAAAGGAAATGGATGATTAGAATTTAAAGAGGAGATAATTCCTAAATCAGGAACAGAGTTACAGAGGTTTCATCATTCATACCTTATCTTATGAAGGGCAGGTATAGACTCCTTAGTGTAAGTTTCAAGGAGGAGAACATGTTCTAGAACCCTGACATGCAATTGCAGATATCAAAATTATTAGATAACAGAACCTGGCAAAACTAACAAATGGTGAAATTGCTGATGATATAATAGAACTGCAAAGTTATGTAATTATGTTTAGGATTTGTGATAGGATACTAGGCGTTGGGCTTAGCCCAATAGAGAGGCTGCAAAAGAAAAGAGTTAGCTAGAATATCTCTTGATTTTAGAGTCATTCAGAAAAGTAGTTAGCAATTGGTAAGGAGAGATTTCTCTCTGGTTTAGGAGCTTAGCACTGGTTTAGGAGTTCATAGAACTCTGGTTTATCATTCCGTTACTGCTTTTCACCATTGTAGAGCTTGATGCTCATCACTTTCAATCTATAAAATTACAGTTTCATTATCTTAAAATTTGGAGTTCTATCACTTTGTTTGAATAAATAACTTTGAATAATAACTTAATTTAGCGCTTTTAGTGTAAATGCTTATGTATAGTTCAATTCATATTTCATATATGAAAACAGTTAAAGTGACACACAAAAAAGCAGAACTTAGTTATAATACATACCATTTCATCTTAATTTGGGAAGAATAAATTTCAAGAGATATGCCTTTAAGTTTTACATTTAACCCCCCATGTCATTTACCACTCAACTACATCCAATTCTTTGTTAGTTTCTATGAATTCTAGATACTCTAAAACTGCCAAAGTATCTCTGCTGACTTGTATATCCAATACCAATTTACAAAGTTATGAAAACAAATACCAATATTCACAAAATCCTCCAAGATACATACTGAAGGAGTATCCTCCAACTTCTTTATTTGTTAAAAGAAATTATTGATTATTGAACATTTGTTTAAAGTACGGCTTTGATAATTTGATATACAACTCCAAAAACTTGCCTTAAAGCTTTTTTCTAAAGTCGTGTTTTTTCATCATGCAGTGAGCAGAACTGGAGTACATACTTCTTTGACGAAAAACAAAATGGAGACAAAAAGGCAGAGGATTTGGTTATTGTCTAGAAAAATAGAGTATAATAAAGGACAAGGTCATGGGATATTAGTGGTGTGTTGGACTTCTTGAATTGGCAAAGTTGTCTCTTAATGAACTAGACTTCGAAGCTATGCTTTTTTGGACGATTATAATGGGGATATGGATATAAAGTTAGTATTTATCAAACAGCGCTGCTATAAATGAAACAATTTCCACGAAACTATTCTAATCACATTTTCCATCTATATTGCACCACATTTTCTGTTTTGCCCAATATTCTAATTAGTTGCCGCTGCCATTTTCTCAAGCTCTGCACTGTTCACAACCCGCACCTCACCATCTTTACGAACCATGGTTGTTGTCATTGCTTTGCAGTTTTCTTTTAAGAGTCATTGCTTCACAGTTAAACTCAATGAACCTTTGTACTATGGTTTTAAATTGCAGTTTGCAAACGCAATTGCGACTGCAATATTATGGATTTTAAAGTCTCTGTAACGATATCGTAGCTGCAATTTAGGCCATATCGGCTGTATTTGTCCATATTTTTCTACAATGTAAAAGTTTACGGCATAACTGCAACCGCCACCGCAACTTAATAACACGGAGAGTTTGTGAAATTGATAATTAATGTTATGTGCAGAAGAACAAAAGAAGCTCAAGGGAGTAAAAGAGCTTGTACGACTTTGGCCTTCTAGTTTGAATTACTAAAATATTCCTATCAAGATGACAAATTTTAATGAGACAGTTTTTGAATCAAATTAACTGGGATGAGAAGTTATCGATGCGGAAGAATGATAGGAGTAGAGTCACAAGAAAAAGGTTGAGTTTTTTAAAGAGATTGCAACCCATTGCAAAGCGACTTACTTAACTAAAGGTTTGTTTCATAGCGGGAGCAATATCACTAGTGAAAGAAAGCTGTGAATGATTTCCTTGCTTTCTCAGTCGCCCTGTACCTTTTGTGAGAAGGTACTTTTGTACCATTTAGCGTTTCTCTTAAACAAATAATAGGGAAATTTAAGCGACATAAATCCGACAAAGTTTTAGAGTTATCTGTGAATGGAATACTGAAACCTGTATTACAACAAATTCTACAATCCATGTGACTTAAATTATGCAGTTTGACCAAAGGGACAGAGCTTGAACCAAGTTACTTTTGAATAACTAATAAACTACCTCTGTGCATGTATAAAATCCAAACTAACATACAGTATAATTTTTAGAACCAAAATCATTTTCCTTTAAGTAGATCAAGCCAATCTTACATTGTCCAGATGTTATAATATTATACACATGTTCTGCTATATTAATCTGTGTTGTTGATGGCGGTCCATGGCAGAGAGGCCAAAATCATCTATTTTTGGCCGCCATCATGTGTAAAATGTTCATGGCAGATTATTGAAATCCCGCCACCGGCCCACCCCTTTCCGCCATGGTACCGCCATTGATAACACTGATATCAATCATTAAGCAAAATTGTCTATTTACAAAAACTAAAGAATCCCTTTGGGAAATTTTCTATAGTCAGCACTCGTTATTTTGAAGTTAAAAAACGTGACAGCATTTTAATATCGAACAACAATGAAAAAATATATGGTAATCGATAGCAAAGCATACCTCAATTTTGCACTCATTGTTTCACATCTTTTACAGAGCCATGTTTTCTGCAGATCATCCTACAAACACATTGGGAAGTCAAGTCAAGATCTGTCCTTCTTAATTATACACATAGTGGAATTTAGTGAAAAATAAATACTCACATATTTATGTTGATGCTCCAACTTCAAATCTTTGACAAGTTTAATAAGCACCCCAAGTATCTGCTCCAATACCTAATTAAGAGTAATGACATTAACTATCTACATTATACCGTCATGAACACAAGACCGAAAAAGAAATACTATGTCCATCCCTAAATATAGGATCCTGTTGACTAAATCACGAGAATTAAGAAAATTGTAGTAGTTTTAAATTTATTGACAGTTAATATTGTTTCACAAGTTTACCCTTCAGGAAAGAAAATTATCTTATTTCTGTCATAGTATTTATTACAGGTTGCAGAAACATATGTAACATAATTAGTGGTATATTTGTTTAAAAAAAAATAATACAGTTGAAAAACTGAAAGGGGACCTATAAAAAAGGACAAAAAAATCTCAAAAGGATTTTATATTTAGGGACAGACGTAGTACAACGTATAAGCATAACAAACCACACATGCAATCTCTCTCTCACACACACAGATTCAATGTGCAGATTTTGGGAAATGTTTGTGTCAGCAAGAGAGATGATTCTTTTACCAAATGCTTATCCACATACATTATAATATTCAGCGAATTTTCTATCAGCAGAATAAAGGTCATCTCTCAGTGCTGCTTCTTCTCTTTCAATCTCCTCAATCAACAACTTCACCCTAGTAAAACAACATAAAAGAGAAAGAAACTTTAGTATACAGATACATTTCTTGTATGAACATACAAGTACCGAAGCTTGCACTTCATACATTACTATTCTGCTACTTCATTAAAGAAGACCTTCGCCAGCAAATATGTGGTTAGCATAAAACATAAGCCATGGCAAATGTAAGCCAGATCCTACTTAGAATCCAAACTAAAAGGAGATTTAAAAAAACAACTCCTATCTTGTGGAGATATAGAAACCAAAAATTAAATAAATCTTGATCCTTAAAACCTAAATCATGAAAATTAAAGGAAACTTTGAGTATACTAGGTATAACAGTTGAATGGGTCGTTGTCATCAATATACTAATCTAAAATTGTATGAATAAAGATATGTCTTCCAAAATCTTTCGCAAAAATATAGACATAATTTTGCCGGTCATTAAATTAGAATTGATCATCTATTCAGAGACCATGTCTCAACTCTTCAAGACAAAAGATTGAAACTGGGCAGTAGCCTCTAAAGCCTTAAATATATGCAATTCTCATGTAGAAGATCTATGTTGCGCACTTACGCCTCTAGCCAATGAAAAAAAAAGAGAACTCTTTATGTTACAAATTACTAGTGAATACGAATTTCCAAAACATTCTGTCCAAAAATAAATCTTAAATATTAAGAGAACTAGGCTACTTGAATAAGCTCAAACCTTTCTGGAAGCCGTGAAGTTGAACTTTGACTACCAGATGATGATGAATCTAGATCAAGAAACAAGGTATCAACTAGCAGAACCAAATTATAAATCAGAGAAAATCACCAATTCACCATTACATACCCATATTATCAGACGAATATTCAATTCAGACTTACCGTTGTCATCCAATACAAAAGCATCTGATAACTTGTCACATTTCATCTTCAAGCGAGCATCTACCTCACGTGAGAGAGACATGCGATATTCTGTCATATCCTAAAGATATCGATTGTGTCAATAATGAAAAACGTAATCAAGCTAATCACTTCAAAATAAAAACTATCATAGGAAAAAAAGTACTAAGAAGCTAACTTTCATGTACTGGTTTATGTTCTATACCATACCACAGATAAAGGAGTTTGTTGATGCTGAGTTTGCCACAAATATGCAGGTGTAATTCCGAGAAAACGATTAGGAACACCACCAACTTTAGTTTCCACTGGATCCATAGAAGCAAGAGAAGAATTAACCCCGTTAACGGAGCTGTTTGGAGTGGAATAATTAGAAGAATTCATGCTTGAGTTGATCACGGTGCTGGTGCCAGCGCTGTCAAGGGAGCTTCGAGACACTACGCTTAGCTTTTCAATATCTTCATCGTGAACTTCTCCATCTTTGGATATAAGAGGTAATCTCAATCGTTGAGCCGCTTCAGCGACAATCATTTGGTGTTCTAATGTCTGATAAACCTGACAGTATACAGACATGTTCATTTAAATCAATGAAGACCAGTGCCAAAAGGCGTTTAATGCACAATGCATCAATATGAAAGCATGAAATATCAAGAATAAAACCGATAAAAAAAAAAAAATAACACAACATATTCTAACAAAATTTACAGAAAATAATATCTGTAACATCTAAATTAAAATATAATTTCACGAAGCTCTCAATAGATTAATCTTTCTACTTTACAATTCCATAACATATAAATTAAAATTCCCACTATCTTCATTATTATTATGCAGTTCAAACTTCACTTCCCTCCATGTAAACAAAGATGTTTGCAGTGAAGAGATTATCCATATTGTACGCCATTCGCACAAAGAGAATTTGGTAAAGAGTATAATTGTTCTCTCCATGTTCATGACTCAAATTTTGTACTACGAACAATAAACATTATTCTCACACATGTAACCCATGACGTAACCTATTCTGATATTCAAAAATCAACATCTTCATTATTATGCTGTTCAAATCTCACTTTCCTCTATGTAACCTAAGATTTAAGGTACGGAAAAGAGATGATTCATATAATTATAGTGCACCCTTCCCAGAAATAGCATCTGGTAAAGAGTGTGTAACTGTTCCCTCTATGTTCATGACTCAAATTTTCAAGTAGCAAAACCAACAACATTCTCACACAGGTCTTATATTGTTTCTAAATAAAACTAACTTTCCAGTGATAATATTCAAAACCTGAGGAGTGTTTCTCAATCCAAATTGCGGATAAAGACCGCCAGTATCTCTAATTCCACCAATGCTCGATACAGAAATGGCTTGATGATACTCTTCCACCATTGCAATGGCTTCAGAATATATAGCCTGCAACCAAATCCACCACATCAAAAATTATAAACGCATTCACAATAAACTTAACCAAATTCATACTACCAATTCCAAATATTCAGTCCCACATTGTAATCCTTAATCCAAACACAACATAACATTATTTGTATAATATTATGAAGCACAAGTACAACACCGGACACGACACAGACACTGATACTTCGACATTGGTAATGCTTTGAGAAAAAAAAATTAATTGAATGTCATTAATATGTCAATGTCGTGCTGCACCTTGGATCAGAAGTGCGGGTGCTACATAATCTATGTATACCTTTAAAGCACCAACATAAACTTTACAAGTGTTAGACACAAAACACACCTTTCATATGTGGATGCTACATAGGTGTATACATACATAAACATACATACCATGGCTTCAAGGTAACGAAGTCTTTCCCTGCACATTTCCTCTCTGGCCTACAAACCAAATAGAAAATTTCAATACCCAACTAAATTTAATATTGTTTTTTTTATATATTTAACAAAATGGGTCAACAAAAGTTTGAATTTTGAACTATAAAATGAAGCACCCAGTTTCCAATTATTAAGTGGGGCAATTTAACAAACACATAGAAAGCATTATTTAGAGAGAAAGAGAAGTACAAGTTGGAGATCGTTATAGAGAGGCTTGGAGATGAGAGATCCATCAGGAGCCAAGCAGTGGCGCTCCAGCTGATCAACGACCTGCGCTACATCGGTAGGGAGGTTTTGGCCGTGCAGACCTTTCACCATTGATTGAAACGATGTCGTTTTTGTGACTAGGTTGGTAAGGGCGGTTTCAGTAGCGGTTGAAGAAGAAGAAGAAGAAGAAGAGAATTGTAGAACAAGTTTGGTTCGGGGATCTCAATTCAAACTCAAACCATACAAAATGCTCAAGTTTGCGAACTTGTTTTCGTACTAGTTCATTGTGCGAATACGTTGGATTCAACTGATTATTTGCGGGTATCTGCCCTAACAATCACAATTTTGGATGATTCTTTTTTAGGATAATTTTAAGGTACATTTACTCTCTCTATCATAGATTAATTCTTTTTTAATGATATTTATTATTTTAAATTTTAATTATTTAGTTTATGTTTGTGCGTTAGAAAGAAAATGGATTGGGAAGATTTTGATGATAAAGTAGCCAATAAAGGAAGGAGTAAGGGTTATGCATCATTGCATTGTACTATAATACTATTTTATGTTCACTGCTAATCGCAACACTGTAAATAAAAAATTGAAAAGAGAATTTATATATATATTTTATGAGGTCGCCTAAAACCTCCGATAAATAAGAACTAAATTATTTAAACTAATTATTTATTATTTAAATTATAAATTATACTATTTTTAATTAATTATTTATTTGAATTGTTTAAAGAAACAAAGCATATTGTATAGTTGCCTGCATTGGGAAACAAAAAGACATCGTAAACAGAGCCTCAGTCTTTTTTTAAAAATCAAAATAAAAATAAAAAAATAAAAGATTACATCCTTTAAAAAAAAATTCACTGTTTCATCCTTCTTTTAACAGAAAAAAACAGCATATTTTTCAACACAAACTTTTTATGAAACAGTACAAAAATGTTTTTTTAACCATATATTGTTCTATTAATATACATATCAATAGTCACCTCTCAGCTTCTGATTCACTCTTGTGTAGATCATATATATATATATATATATATATATATATATATATATATATTATTTTTTAAAAATGATTTAGTATAACAAATAAACCACATATTATTAACTCGTGTAATAAAATTGAATGAAATGAAGATAAAAATTTAAATCTCACAAGCCAAAAACATGATTTCTATTGTATAAGTGACTAATTACTACAAGAAAGTTTTAACTGTTGAAGAAGCTTCATCTACACGTTTACAAATTGTTGAAAAATTCATAGTACACAATATTTGTAGTACTGGCACATAAATTTATTTCATCATTAAAAATAAGAATTTTCAATAATTTTTTAATTGTACTCTGAAAGTTAAACAAAAAATTTGGCTCAGATGGAACCAAATTCATCTTCAATATATTAATCTTATCATCAATATATTTTTTCAGTAATGACAGTAGTTCCAATAATATTTTTACAAAGTTCATTTATAAGCAACCTTATTTCATTGCATAGCCTACTAAAATTAATGAAAGAACATAATCAGCCTTAACAATAAGAGTAGTAAGTTATAATTTTATTTATTTTAAAAAAGTATTAAACTTGAAAAGGTTTTTTTACTAAAGATAAAATTAATTGAAAAGTATAATTTAATATGATAAGAAATAAAATGTATTTTAGTTGCCATTGAAATTTATATTAGGTTGTCATGGTATGTCCTTAAACTAAGAAAGAAGACTAAAGTGACGATAGAATAAAAATTGAAATTTTAATATTTTTTATCATCGGAATAAGATATTGGAATTTTTTATATGAATATCTTTTTTTCTTTATTATCTAAAATATTCTCTGTCCAAAAAAAATACCAAAATGCCTTACTTTTTTGGACAAGGCAAGAAGTCGCATCCTGTGCTTGCGACCTGCTGAAGGGAAAAAAAAAATTCAATAGAAGGTCACATCCTGGGAATGTGATCATGTACTAGGATTTTTTTTCCTCATTTTAATAATTGAATAATTGTTTATTTAATAAATTAAAAATAATTAAATATTTTTTAAAAAATAATATTAATAAAATAAAGTAAAATACATTGAATTGAAGAAAATAATTTAAAATTTAATAAAAATTAATTAAAAGTAATTAATAATTAAATGCATTAAATTAAAATTAATAAAAATAATTATAATTAAAAAAAGGAAATTATATTAAACAAAATAAAAAAAAAATACATCAAATTTGAATAGATATGTCAGCAGCATTTGGACAATTTTTTCTAGTATGACCAGACACTCGACATAATCCGTATTTTCTTGGTAATTTTTCTTTAGTGTCCATTTCTGTTTGAATGCGTTTAGTCTTTGTGCGACCTTTCTTGGCTTTTCGCATTTCAGGATTGTGACACACCTTAATACCCTCGTATTCTAGCCAATATCCTCTGTTTGGTATAGGTGGAAATGTTCTTCGTAGACTTTTAATATTGTTTCCACCTTATACACATCAAGTATAAAACTCCAATCATCATATTTTATGCTAGAACATGCTGCTATAACATGTGAACATGGCATATATAAAGCTTGATATTTTTCACAGTCGCACCACTTTGTAGGAAGGTTGACACAAAAATGATCAATTGGTCACCCTTCTTTGGGATTTAGTGTCTCGTGGACCATGAAAGTATGGTTTCTCCGATCAAAACTATCAACTTTATGACTATTGGATTTATTTATTTCGGATTTCATAAAATTTAAGCATTTTTCCATGTATACCTGACCAGAAGCTAGAATTGTTGCATGTAGTTTTCCTTTTGTTGGAAATAATGTCCTCGTCTTATAATACGTTAATTGAACCAAAACAGTGATGGTAAGGTTGTGCGTGCCTTTTAATACGACGTTTATAGACTCTACAAGGTTAGTTGTTGTAAGACCCTTAATTTTTAATTAAAATTATGGAATTAATTTTAAGTGTATTTTGGAGATATTTGTAAAATATTTAATATATGTATGTTTTGAGTGAATATATATATATATATATATATATATATATATATATTTTGGAAGATGAATTAAAATTATTGGATGAAGAATAAATTAATTTAATTACGGGTAATTAAATTAACGAACAGTTAATTAAAGGATTAGCGGCTAATTGCGACGAGATTGGTTAAGTGCTGAGGATCAGACAAGTGTCGGGTGAGGTGGCACCCACACAAGCCTATAAATAGGAGTGAGAAGGATGGTGAAATCAGAACACCATTCCTCCTTCCTCACTGCCCATACTGCATGTAACAGTACCCCTTTCCCTCCCATTATGTTCTGCTTCCAGTTCACGATTTCAAAAAGAAAAGAGGGAGTTCCTCAAAAGTGTCATTACTTGGAAATCCAAGCACCAAACCAGAAAACCCCCAGTACAAAAGTTGTTCCCCACATCATTACGGAGCTAGAGAACCCAGTTTTGTAGCAGCAAACGCAAGCGGCAGTTTCAACGGTTTTTGACGCGTAAACGGGAACGACAGTAGAAACGAGAGAAGTAGCAGAAACGCAACAAGGGTAAGGGCACCTTCCACTTTCTAGTTGCATTCTAGGACTGTAAATGTATGTTTGAGGTGTGGTTATATTTGAGTTTCTGTTTTGAAAAAGAAACTGTTTTGCATGACATTTTTAAGATGAAAGAAAATGCATTCTGTTGAGGTTTTAAATAATCTGTGATGTTGTTGTTTTGCTGATACAACATGTCTGTTTTGGTTGTGTGGAAAAGATGAAAAATGTCTTGCATGTTATTTTGAAGTTGATCAAAATACATGTTGAGAAAACTGTGTACATGTTGTTTTAAAACCTGAAAATTTCATTCTGTGATGTTTAAGATCTGTGAGATACAACATTGTTGTTTTGCTTGTGTGAGAAAGCTGGAATATGCTTTGCATGTTGTGTTGGTTGTGTAAGCATACTGGAGAATACCATGCATGTTGTTTTGGAGGTGCATGTTCTGGTTCTGGATGATTCTGATGTTGATCATTCTGTTTCTATTACTGATGATTCTAGTGTTGATCATTCTATTTCTGCTTCTGATGATTCGGGTGGTGACTATTCTGTTTCTGTTTCTGGATGTTCTGGTGTTGATGATTCTGCTTCTGTTTTTGTTTTGGGTGATTCTGGTGATGTTGATGTTTTCAAAAGAAAAGGGATTTTAAATGATGAAAGTGTTTTCTGGAAAAGTGCTGAATCTGTTTTGATGTTTGGTTGTTCTTTTTTTAAAAGAAACATTTTGAAATGTGTTGAAGTCTCAGGAAAAATTTCACTGGTTTTCGAAGGTGTATTCGAATACAACATGTGTGTATTCGAACACAACCTGTCAAACTTCTGTTTTACTTAAGTTTTCAAACTTGTATTCGAATACGAGCCCCTGTATTCGAATACAGAGGAAGGATTTTTGCTTCTGACTTAGCATCTGTATTCGAATACGACCATGTCGTATTCGAATACAGAAGTGAAATTTTAACACTGTATTCGCATCTGTATTCGACTACAGACATGTTGTATTCGAATACAGAATGCAGATTCTCACTAGTTTCAGCTTCTATATTCGAATACAAGGGATCTGTATTCAAATACAGATTCGGGTTTTTCCAGAAACTCAGTTTTTAGCTTCTGTATTCGAATACAAGGAAGCTGTATTCGAATACAGATTCGTGTTTTCCAGAAAATCAAGTTTTAAACGCTGTCATGTGAATTTTAAAGTGTTGGGCAATATTGAGAAGGGTTTAAATGATTTAAAATGGAGTTCTTGAAATAGTTTTGAAGAGGAGAGGATGATGTTTTGGAAACCTTTAATGACCTGGGAGGAAATACTAAACTTTCAATGTTTTGTCTTATGTATTCGACTACAGGCATGCTGTATTCGAATACAGAATGTTAAAATTGCAGTTTCATGCTTCTGTATCCGAATACAAGGTATCTGTATTCGAATACAGATTCGGGTTTTCAGAAATTCCAAGTTTTTCAACATTGTCTTATGAACCCTAAGTGTTGGGAAGTATTGGGGAAGGCTTATGATGAATTAAAAAGGAATTTTTGTGATAGTTTGAAGTGGGAGTGATGAAGTTTTTGAGACTTTACTGATGTAGTGGAAAAATAATGATTTTTACACTGGGACAGCCTCTGTATTCGAATACAAGAGGGTTGTATTCGAATACAGAGTGTAATTCTACACTGTTTTTGGCTTCAGTATTCGAATACAAAGAAGCTTTATTCGAATACAGATTCGTATTTTCCAAAAACCTCAGCTTTAAACACTGTTTTATGAATTTTAAACACTGACTTATGATAATTCAGAATGGAATTTTGAGATAATGTAAAGTGATAATGATTGCTTGAATGTTTAATCATTGGCGTGTTGATGATGAAATTAATAGTGTTGAGATGTTTTGGGGGAAATGCTGGAAGGGCTGAGTTTTTTTTTCTGATATTGCATATTGTTTTCAGTGAAGAGAAAACATTGCATGTCCATGCATTTCATAGTCAGGTGGTGACCGCGATGGGCCACAGAGTAATGCGGTAACCGTGATGGTCCGCGAAGTTAAGTAGTAACCACAGTAGTGGGCTACGGAATGACCGTGTGTTCGTGGTGGTCCATTCTATCCGTACCAGGATTTAACTTCTGTGTATTTGGCATGTGAGAGGCTAATACACGTGAAAGTAGTAACCGTGATGGGTTGTAGAGTGGCCGCGTGTTCGTGGTGGTCCATTCTATCTGGGCTACGGAATGGCCGCGTGTTCGTGCTGGTCCATTCAAATACGTAAAACGTGCTGGTCTGTTGAGCGACTGCACTGGTGCTGATATGTTGAGCGATTGCACCCTGGTCTTGAGGGCCGTTAAAGTCAAACATATTTAAAACGTGTTGGTCTGTGGAGTGACTGCACTGGTGCTGATCTGTTGAGCGATTGCACCCTGGTCTTGAGGGCCGTTGAAGTCAACCATATTTAAATTGTGCTGGTCTGTTGAGCGACTTCACCTTGGTAATTCCAAGAAATTGTATACATGAGCATATACATATTGCATTGCGGGATTGACCGGTGGGTCACAATTTGGTTATATGATGATGGTTGGAAATTGATGTGTGTGAGTACTTTATGAAACCTGATTTTCTAATAAATGATTGTGATTGCTGAAGTTTTGGCTGTACTTACCACATATTTTCCATTTTAATTGATTGTTGTTTTGAAAAGGCATACATGTCACGAAATTTCAAAATGAGCATCTTTATTTTCATCATTGTTATACGATATGCCATGGATGTATGTGTTAATGTGAGATATATGCTATGTGCTTATTTGTTAATTTCGGTCGGTGACCCTTGCTATTATATTGTGGAAATTGGGCTTTGCCCTCAGATGATACCCGAACCCTTCCTACCGACGGTTACACTAACGACGGAGACGTCGTTAGTTTTCCTTGATCTTTACGCACGGCGTATTTGTAGACGACGCATAGGGGCGGACAGCTGGCTGGAGACGAGACTTGTAGGGGATGCGGCGGAGACCGTGCTACTGTAGCTTAGTGCATGATCAGTTAGAGTTGATGTATAGGATTTTGAACTGGAAAATGTAATTGGTTATTTTGGGAATTATTGTATAACTTTTCCGCTAATATTTTTCCGCACTCTGATATTTCCTATTAAGATCATGTCACTATTATCTTTTGAAATATATTAGTGTTATTATTAATTTCCAGAATTAAATACTTAGTGATATTACGATGAATTACGTTCATCGATTAATCTACGATGTACTATTTTATGAAATGAATTAAAGGAAATTTTATTTCAATCTTTTTGAATTAAATCGGGAAACAATTCTTTTACTTATTTATCATAAAAAAAAAATACACTCGCGTGTTGCTTTAAACTCGGGGTGTTACAGTTGTCATGTGACCCCAACGACTACCTCCATCGAATGCTTTAATCCAACTTTCTCGCGGTATGTTATCCAACCATCTTATTGCCTCCCGGTTTACTATACCGATTTCATGTCGGTAATGTCTATACGTAGGTTTATTTATGGAGTAACTTATATTGACACAACAAGCAATCCGTCAAAAAATTATTAAAAATTACAGTAATTAAAAAGAAATAATTAAATTATTACCCATAGAAATAACCTTTTTTTCAGTGCATTATCCTTGAATTCCCTTGCAAAATTTTGTGCAATATGTCGGATGCATAACACATGCTTGGATGGAGGATGTTGCCACCCATTATTTGGATTATTATAAGCATTCTTGATAGATTTGTGTCTATCTAAAATCAGACAAATATCGCCCTATGGAGTGACGTATTTTCTCAAATTTCTCAAAAAGAAACTCCAACCATCTCCTGTCTCACCTTCTACAAGAGCATAAGCAATAGGAATTACATTGTCATTTCCATCATGTGCAACTGCTATCAATAGTGTTCCCTTGTACTTGTCGTACAACCAAGTATCATCCACTTGTACAATTGGTTTGCAAAATTTAAACGCATATATGCGTGGATCAAAAGCCCAAAATAGTCGATGAAATATCCTTATCCCATTTATCAAATTATTCTCATGATAAGCTGGAATAGTTTTCATTTCTATTTTGGTTCCTATAGCAAACGTTCGCATAATCAATAACCATTGTGGGAGTTGATTATAAGACTCTTCCCAATTGCCATAAATTTGTTGGATCGCTTTATTTTTTGCTATCCAAGCTTTTCTATAACTTACGGTGTAGTTGTGCAAAGCCTGAATCTGAGCAATAATGACTTTAACTTTGATTGAAGGGTTCACTTTCAGTACTTGCATTATGCTTGTACATATCATGTCAGAATCGAGTTGCTGATGATCTTGTGACAATATAAATTTTTGCATGTATAAGGCAGATTCAATTTACCAATCACCCATAATTCACTATTTTTGCGCTTTGAAGCTCTACATCTAAACAAACAATTTGGACTTAAACATTTAATAACATACCTTGCTAAATCTGATTTTTGTACCGCAAAATTCAATGATTATTTTAAATGGTAATGTTTGATTGCATGTACGCATTCATCCTTGTTTGCAAACTTCATTCCAATTGCAAGAGTTTCATCTCCTCTTGGGACTTCGTTAAAGAATGTGTGATCAAATTCGGTTGATTGATCTACATTCTCTAAATGTATGTTCTTCAAGTGAAATGGTGGATCGAATACATGTAGGATAGGTTGGTATTCTGATTCTATATCTTCGTCAACATCAATGTCATTTCCAGAATCACCAAATTATTCATCGAAGTATGTTTCATCCTCTTCACTGTAATCACCTAATTCTTCCTCATTTATATTATATAAGAAACTCAACGGAAGATCACATTGTGGACTTGTTGGGGGAGATTCATGGTGGAGTTGAAAACTATCTGGATGAGTTTGTCCAATTTGGCTGGAGTATGGTTCATAGTTTTGTGATGGAGAATATAAGTCGGGTTGATAAAGGGTGTTTTGATCAAATGATTGGGTGTAGTCGAGGTGAGCCATGTTTGATGTCGATCGACCTACATCAATGTTTGTTGATGTAGGACCATGCTGAAATGTAACATATAACTCAACGGTGCCGAGTTGTGCCCATTGTGCATAAACATCAAACATCAATTGAACATCTTCATCATCGTAAACCTTCATCAGTTCAAACCTTGTTGTATTTTCACCAAAGAACACAAGGTGTTGATAAACTATATCAGTTATCGTGACATTGTCGTCGAGCTGTAACTTTTTTTAATGACATTTTTTAGACGAGCAAGGTTGCTTCCAGAATGTACTTTGAACGCCTTTTTATAATCACTTACAAATGTTTTACCTTCAACTCCATCGAGAATTGAACCATTGTAATAAGCAATACAAATTACTTGTTGAGCAGCAATGATTAAGTAATTGATTAAGTATGAAATGTTAGAAGTTATGGTGAGATAGAAGGTATAGTGAGATAGAAGGTACAGTGAGATAGAAGGTATGGTGATATAGAAGGTGTGGTGAGATAGTGTGATTTAGTTTTCTATGTATACAATGTATAAGGTGTTAAACCAATTGACAAGGATTGATCCAAGACCATCCACATCCGTTGATTAAATTAAATCAACGAACCAGATTGAATTTATATTAAAATAATTTGATTGGTTGAAATGAAATGACAATGATTGATTCAGGAACAACCACAACTGGTGATTAAATTAAATCGATGAACCAAATTGAATTTATATTAAAATAATTTGATTGGTTGAAATGAAATGACAAGGATTGATCCAGGAACAATCACAATTGTTGATTATATTAAATCGATGAACCAGATTGAATTTATAAAAATAATTTGATTGGTTGAAATCAAATGACAAGGATTGATCTAGGAACAGCCACAACCGTTGATTAAATTAAATCAACGAAGCAGATTGAATTTATATTAAAATAATTTGATTGGTTGAAATCAAATGACAAGGATTGATCCAAGAACAACCACAGTCGTTGATTAAATTAAATCAACAAACCAGATTGAATTTATATTAAAATAATTTGATTGGTTGAAATCAAATGACAAGGATTAATCCAGGAACAACCACAGCCGTTGATTAAATTAAATCAACGAACCAGATTGAATTTATATTAAAATAATTTGATTGGTTGAAATCAAATGACAAGGATTGATCCAGGAACAACCATAACTGTTGATTAAATTAACTCAACGAACCAAATTGGGGATGCAATGCCTTAAGGAGGTCGCTGGCTGGGGATGCGACCCCTTAAGAAGGTTGTGTCTTGGGGATGCGACCTCTTGAAGGCTTTTTATATTTATACATTCAAGCATTTGTAAGTATCTTATATGTTTATTTTATTTTATATATTTATTTTATTTTATTTTATTTATAGTATATTTTATATATTTATTTTATTTTATATATTTATATTATTTTATTTATATATTTACTTTATTTTATTTTATATATTTAATTTAATTTATTTTATATATTTGCTTTATTTTATTAAATATATATATATATATATATTTTATTTTATTTATAGTTTGTTTTATATATTTCAAAATCTGGTAAATGACAAACTAAAACGTCGTGGTCATGTAAACAAAAAATCAAATAAAGTCATATTACCGTATTTGCAAGAGGCCGGATTTGGTCAAGTGATCAAACTCGGAAACTAAAAATTAGATATCGGTCTGATTACTGCTATGGTTGAGAGATGGAGACCAGAAACTCATACGTTTCATCTCCCAATAGGTGAATGCACAATAACTTTAGAAGATGTATATTATATTTTAGGATTAAATATTTCTGGTTTTCCTGTTAGCGATTCCAATTTTGTAAATGTTAGGCAAGTTTGTGAAGCTTACTTAGGAGTTAGCCCACCTAATGGAGCAACAAAGGGTAATTTTATTAAATTAAAATGGCTTAAGGATACGTTGACGATATTGGTGAAGATGCATCTGTAGAAGAAAAACAAGCATCATGTCGGGCATACATCCTGCGTGTGATCAGAGGGTTGTTGATGCCCGACAAATCCAATAATCGTATACATTTAAAATATCTTTCACTATTAGGGGATTTAAATAAAACATCACAATATAGTTGGGGTTCAGCAGTTTTAGCAACACTTTATAGAGAACTGTGTCTTGCTACGAAACCTGGTGTAATGTCTATGGGAGGATGTGTGTTGTTGTTGCAAAATTGGGCATGGTATCGTTTGTCTTGTGTCGCTCCAGAATCACCAAATTCATGGATATTTCCACTTACACAAAGGTAACTATTGCAAATAAATTATATATTTTTTTTTCCTTTTTTAAAACTAAGTACTTACCATTTTACTAATTTTATTATATTTTTTATTTTTTCATATATTCGACAGGTTTAATTCTGGTGGTCTAAATTTTAGTAAAGTTCCTCATAATGACATCGAAAGATACCGAAAAACAATCGATCACATGATGATTGAGGAAGTAATATATTTATTCACATTTATTTGCAATTTTTATTTATATTGTTTGTTATACTTCTTATATTTACTTTAGCTAAATTTTTACCTATCAGTTTGATTGGAGACCTTACATCGGATTCCAACACCAAGTTCCCGAAGAAGAGATGGAGACATCGACTGCATGTACCTATCTGCATTGCTTTCATATTGTTGAAAAATATCATACGGATAGAGTCGCACTTCAGTTTGGTTTCTATCAACAAATACCACAACCACCCGAGGACATGAGAATCTACCATGACATTAACATGAGGCGTGGCGTTGATGATAATTGGAACTGAGTTTGGAGAGAAGAGATTAAACATTGGAACGAACGTGAGAATTACGTGTTGCAAAGTAATATTGTAGAAGGCTTTTTATGCCACATCACAAAATATATGAATTGGTTTAGATATCACACCAAATTATATATATCTGTCGAACAATATCTGCGTGATCCCCGTTTGCAACCGTCATCATATTCTCACATGCAGTTGACCTCCCAATCAACCCCTATAGAAGTTCCATGTTATGGTCCATCACCACCACCAAATGTACATGTATATGCAGAAATGCCGACTCAGTATTACGTTCCGTCGATGCCAGACATACCAACCCCCGCTCATCCGACAGAAAGTGGGATTTTCTATAATTTGTTTGGAACTCAATGCATAACTCCTGAGTCGGCTTATGCAATATTTGATTCCATGTACAACATACAAAGTCAAAATTATATGGAACCATGTGGTAACTGTTCTATTCCACCTATAAATTACAACGAAGACAACTATCAAATTGAGGATGAACCAGAACAACCTCAACTCGTTCAAAGAGCTAGACGAGTTCGATAACATCCTAGATGTGGAACTGGATGTCATATAGGTGGAGATCATTAAAAAATAAATTTGATGTATTTTTTTTTCTTTAAATTTGATGTATTTTTTTTTCTTCAAATTTGATGTATTTGTTTTTATTTTGTTTAATGTTATTAATATAATTTCCTTTTTTTAATTATAATTATTTTTATTAATTTTAATTTAATGTATTTAATTATTAATTACTTTAATTAATTTTTATTAAATTTTAAATTATTTTCTTCAATTTAATGTATTTTACTTTATTTATTAATATTATTTTGTTTTTAAAAATATTTTAATTATTTTTAATTTATTAAATAAACAATTGTCTAATTATTAAAATGACGGAAAAAAAATCCTAGTACATGGTAGCATCCCGAGAATTAGGGGTGTGCATGGTCCAAAAACCAAACTAAATTGAACCACATTAATAGTGCAGTTTTTAAAAACCACTTTAAAAAAAAACCCGTTATTTTTTAAACCAGTTACAGTTCAGTTCTAAACCAGTTTAAAATTGGTTTAAAATTATAAACCGGTTTAGTATGTTTGAACCGCTTTGAAATCAGTTTTTATTAAAACTAATTCGAACTGATTATTATTGAATTATTTAAAATCGGTTTTTCATTGAATTTTTTAAAAAGATTGATTTTAAAATCAGTTTTAAGTGATTATTTTTTAAAAAAAAAATTGGTTCTAAAACCAGTTTAATAGTATTATTTGTAACAAAAACTTATTTTTAAGTGATTTTGAGTCAATAAATAGTGAAGTATTAAATGATAAATTTCAAAAACACATTTCCCTTTTTTGATAACGACAACTACAATTAAATTTCAATTCTCAAATGATAAATATATTTATATATGAAGATTCCTCATAAACATAACTAATCAAAAGATTCCTGTAATATGTATCAAAGCTAAATAATTTTAATAGTATATATGAAACAAAAGCGAATATTTTCCAGCATAACATAATGTGAAGCCACAAAAGTCATCCTATTCGACAACATAAAAATTGAAATAAAGACCCTAATCTAACAGTTCTTCAGCCACTACAGTCAAGCGAAATATATCGAACACTAAAAAACAGAGTTTGGAGGGATAATTCTGTAACAAGTTTATCAATTCTGCCTAAATAGAATTGTAAACACACATTCTGTTTAAATTCAATAAAGAATTCAGTTTCCCATTTCAATTATGTACTAACCAGTTCCAACACTGGTATCAAAACAACAAAAATCCAGGAGAAATTCATGGTATTTACGCGCAATATGGAATCACGCAGTATGGAAGCACGTATGGAAGTTATGGAACGAGGGTTTGAAGGGTTGCTGGCTTTGCGGGAAACATGGGAAAAACATATGGAACAAGAGAGGGTGGAGTGGTTGGAAGCCAGGCGCCAATTGAATGACTTGGCTAATGTTGTCAGGCTAATTCACGCGAGGCTGGAAGATGATTCCAGCGATGGGAGTCGTGCTGCGTTGTGTGGAGAGAGGCCAGAAAATTCCCTAGACTCGCGAAACAGGGTCGAAAGGTGGAGGAAATTAGAAATACCCGTCTTTGATGGTGAAGATGCGTATGGATGGACGACTAGGGTGGAAAGATACTTTGATCTGAAAGGAATGTCTGGGGTAGAGAAGTTGCAAGCGGTAATGGTGGCTATGGAGGGAAAGGCTTTAACATGGTACCAATGGTGGGAATTTTCTGCTCAACATCCTACTTAGGATGATTTTCGTGCTGCTGTGATTAAGCGTTTCCAACCATCTATGGTTGAAAGCCCTTTTGAATTGTTACTAAGTCTCAAACAAACAGGGTCAGTCGAAGAGTATCGAGAAAAGTTTGAACTATACGTAGGCCCACTCAAATGTGCAGAACCAGCATATTTGAAAGGAATTTTTTTGAATGGACTTAAGGAAGTGATAAGGGCAGAATTAAAATTACACCTAGTGGAGACTCTTGCGGAATTAATGGACTTCGCTCAGAGAGTTGATGAGAAGAATAATTTAATCAACAAGGGGAGCAGTTTCGTGTCTTCTGGGGGTAAACCAATGAGAACTTTCAATAATACTAGAACGGTGACATGGGAACCAGGGGTAAAGCAACAAATGCAAACTACAACGTTAGGAGTTGGAAGTTCTTCAAGGGAAGGAAGTGTTGCAAAGCCCGCTGGAACTTTCAGAGGCAGAGGATTCAGAAGGTTAACCGAGGCTGAAATGCAAGAGAAATCACAAAAGGGATTATGTTTTCGCTGTGATGAGAGGTTTAGTCCAGGCCATGTGTATGTTAACAAGCAGTTGCCCGTGCTGGCTTTGGGTGAGGAAGATGAGAACTGTGAATTGCAGGAATCGAATCTAGTGGAAGTGGAGGAAGAATTGAAAGACCTCAAATTGTCTATGTGTAGCATTGCTAGTCTCACTTCGAAAAAAACCATTAAGTTATGAGAAATGATTGGCCAGGAACATGTTATGGTCCTTGTAGATTGTGGAGCTTCACATAATTTCATTTCAACCACTTTTGTGAAGGAACATAATTTGCAAATGTTTGCAACCTCCATATACACGGTGGAAGTAGGAGATGGGAGAAAACTTGATTGTGAAGGAGTGTGTCTTCAATTAGAATTGGTGATACAAGGACTCAAAGTGCAACAAGATTTTTATGTCTTTGATCTTGGAGGAGTGGATGTAGTGTTGGGGATGGAATGGTTGGCTTGCTTGGGAGAAATTAGAGCCAATTTCCGTGAGTTGACACTTAGAATTCCTATTGGAAATGGTTATCACACTTTGAAAGAGGACCCCTATTTAACTAGAGCTGTAGCATCTCTAAAGTCCCTTTTGAAAACCTTAAATGATCAAGCCCAATGATTCTTAGTGGAATACCATTAACTACAAGCCAAAACTGAAGTTACAGATGACAATCCAGAATGGATAGCAGCTATTTTAGAAGAGTATGGTGATGTTTTTCAAAAACCTCAAGGGCTACCCCCTACTAGAAGACAAGACCATGCTATTATCTTGAAGGAAGGTGCCAATATTCCCAATATACGGCCTTATAGGTACCCTCACTATCAAAAAAATGAAATAGAAAGATTAGTAGATGATATGTTGAATTCTGGTATTATTAGACCAAGTGTGAGCCCCTATTCTAGCCCAATCATTTTAGTGAAAAAAAAGATGGCGGGTGGCGCTTTTGTGTAGATTACAGGGCTTCGAATAAGATGACCATACCAGATAAGTTCCCTATTCCTATTATTGATGAGCTGCTTGATGAATTTGGAGGCGCAGTGATCTTTTCAAAATTGGACCTGAAATCAGGGTATCATCAAATTAGGATGCGGGAAACAGACATTCCAAAAACAGCTTTTAGAACTCATGAGGGGCATTATGAGTTTATTGTCATGCCTTTTGGACTTACGAATGCTCCTTATACTTTTCAATCCCTTATGAATGAAGTGTTAAGGCCGTACTTGAGAAAGTTTGTGTTGGTTTTCTTCGATGACATCTTGGTTTACAGTACAGATGAACAGGAGCACCAAAGACATTTAAGGGCTGTCCTAGCTTTGTTGAAAGAGAATCAATTATTTGCCAACAAGAAAAAATGCACTTTTGGGCAGACTCAATTAGAGTATTTGGGTCATATCATCTCAGCCGGTGGAGTTGCAGCAGATCCAAAGAAGATTGAAGCTATGCTAGATTGGCCAACACCCAAGGACATGAAGGCCTTAAGAGGATTTTTGGGGCTGACGGGGTATTATCGAAGATTTGTCAGAGATTATGGCAAGATAGCTAGGCCTTTGACCCAACTTTTGAAGAAAGACAATTTCCAATGGAATAGTGAAGCCCAAGCTGCCTTGGAACAACTCAAGAGATTGGTGGCAGAATTACCAACACTAATTGTTCCAGATTTTACTAAAACTTTTACCATAGAAACTGATGCATCTAACAAGGGCTTGGAATACAGGTGTAGTTTAAGTAAATCAATAGATAGTTTTGGTCTTATTGAAAATAAAAGTGAAATTTTAACTGATATGGATAATACCATTCATACTTGCAAAAACAATAGTGAAAATGATAGTTACAGTCATGTTGATTATTTAATAGATGTTAGCAACATATGGAATTTCCTATCTGATAAAACCTTTTTAGTTAGGGATACTAATAGTAATAGTTATTCCATATTTTTTGCTATTGAAAATCAAATTTTGGAGATTGACTATGATACGCAATTTAATTGGAAAAATCACATTAATAGTTGCATTGAGGATTATCTTCGTTCTTCAAAAACCTGGAGAGTGAACTAATTGCCCAACAAACCCAAAAGTAGCAAAAATAATACTTCAAAGTGCCAAATTATCTTAAAATTCAATGAATATGGCAACTTCACGAGTATAGGTTTTCAAAGGAAAAAAGAAGCAGAAGCCTAACCTAAACTTTCAGAAAGAACCAACAAAAGTGTAGTGCAGGCTCAATCTTGCTCGTGCGAGTCCAAATAATTTTTTTAAAGATTGGTTGGCGAAGAATTATTATAAAAACTAGATTGATAAATATATTTTATTCAACTAGAGTGATTACGTCGGATGCGACAGATACGAGTCAAAGATAACGTCAGAGATGTTCTCGGGCCGCCGGAGAGAGTAGAAGGAAGAGAGTAGAGGACAAATTAAATTTTGGGCTAGGGTTCAACCATTTTGAATTTTGGGGCTAGGATTTAGTTTTTTGATGTGTTTAGTGAAAAAAATAATTTTATGATATTGAATACAAAAAGGTTTGAAAGTGGTTCAAACTGGTTTTTTAAAAAAAGTTTAGTTAATTGGACTTTTTAAAATTTATGGTGTAGTTCATAAACCATTTAATTGGTTTGGGCTTTTCTGGTGCAATGCAATGCAGTTTATGAATGCAATCCAATTAACTATATTTTTTGTACACCCCTATACACATATCAAGCTACATGATGTTCTATCTATACCAATTTACATGATACCCACGAGGGTACGCGCACAATTATTTTTTTAAACTGCGGGGACAGATACTATACTACTCTACACAGACCCTACCCATTGTCATTCCTAATGTCTAGCAAGTAACAAAATCAAAGTCTAATATTGGATTAAGTGGATCTTGATTAGCTTGTTGTTGATATCTTATTCCTTAACACATTTAAAGTTGCAACCTTTTTTTCTTTTGTATTGATGTATTCTGGCAAGTAAATTTACCTCTTTACATAGTCTTTAATTATTTTAATCTATTTTATACATTTACAGTTAATTCAAAATGTTACATGAAATCACTTCTTTTTTCTGATATATTTATTTCATTCAATTGCAAGTAAAAAGTTTTGAGGATTAGTGTAGAAAAATGATAGTGTGCTTGCTACATATATAAATAAATGTGGGAAAAGGATCCTAATAGAAATATATGAAAGTTAATTAGAAATAAAGTTTATTCAAAATTGAGTGCTATATTATCTCTCTTAATATTATGTGTTTTTTCACAATTTAATTTCAGATATCCTCTTATAAAAGAAATTCTCATTTAAAATAGAATATCCGAAGCGTTTTTACTTTATGTTTGTCATGGTAATTTAGTTGCTATGGTTATATATTAAGGCAAAACATCATTGTAAAATACTTGTTGGCGTATCTTGGCAGAACATTTTAGCTTAGTTTGGAATTTTGAAATAGTAGTATTAAATGTTATTACTTCTATGTAGTTTTAATTTTCTTTTTAATGTTTATAATTTTGATATTTTCTACAAATATATAAATATATGGGAGCTTTAGATTGTAACTGGCCGAACTCTATCCAGACTGAATTTAAATACTAAATACTGTTGAGGTATATAGTTCACGAACTGGTTGAACCATGGTGAACTTCAATCCAATCAGGTTCTTATATTTGTACAAAATTTGTTATAAATAATACAACTAAACCGGTTTTAGAACCAAATTTTTATTTAAAATCACTTAAAAACTGATTTTAAAACCAATTTTTGAAAATTTTTATTGAAAAACCAATTTAAACAATTTAGTGAAAATCAGTTTGAATTAGTTTTAATAAAAATTGGTTTAAAATCAGTTTAATTATATTAAATTAGTTTATAATTATAAATCGTTTAAATTAGTTCAGAATTGAATTATAATTAATTCGTAAACAAATCAATTTTTTTTAAATAATTTTAAAAAACTGAACCAAAAACTGTTAATACGATATAATTCGGTATAGTTTTTGAACTATGCACATTTCTATTTATTATATCCGAAGAAAAGTAATTGAATGTTTGCTTATTTTGTCTTGTATCACGTATCACATAGCTAGGTTCATTGACTATTTCGTATCCTTATTTTTGCTGTTTTAATTTGAACTTTGAACTCATGGATCTCATTCATTGGAAATTATTTATGTGTCATGTTAGTGAAGCTAATCTCCAAAGCATTTGATCGTGAAATTGTAACAAGGGATCGCCATCGCTTTCATCACTTTAAGCATGGTTCTTGTTCCTGCATCGATTTTTGGTAGCAAAACTGTACGTGCAATTAAAATGAATATGTATGCTTAAGGAAAACGCACTGAACTCATAATCTTAACAATATTCTGGACTCAAAATTTGTAAGCGTGTAGAATTGAAGATCTTTCCAGATTTGGTCCGTGTCCTTGATGTTGAATCAAATGATTTTTTTATGCTGCAAGTTGTTCCCAAAAGCTCTTGTTGGTAAGAGATGAGGGCAGCAGAGCACGGGATACTTCATCACAAGATATCGATCCAATTTCTCTAATGCTGATAACAATCTTTTCAAGTCCTGGACTCCGAGGAGAATCAATATCTAAAGAAATCTATTACATGGGTTGATACTTATTATGATATTTTTTCCCTTCTTGTGAAACTTGTATGTACATATGGAAGTTTGTGATACTGCATTCTAACATAACATTTTTGACAGAATTCTTCTTGCACCAATTCTGTGACGCTCACAGCTGCACTGGAAGTGGGAAGCCGTTCTCCAGAGGGCGCAGGGTAATTTGTAATCTAAAACTTTTTTTCCTATCATTTTTTGTTGGTATTTGCTGATAGCTGTCCAAATAGACATGTTATCTTGTTTGAACTATGTTTGATTTTCAGAATCCAGTATTTGTGGTATGGGATTCAGAAGTTCTGAAGAACGTACTATGAGTGTTGTCAAATAGTGACTATAAAGCGCAATATCATAGCAGAATTTGAGCAATACCCTTATTGTTCTGCGATATACGATTTAATGCAAAGTGTTGCCAAATAGCAGCTATAGCAATGTAGCATAGTGGAATTCGGACAAACCACCATTTTCTGCCATTTGATAAAATTGCATATTTTGAAAAAAATTTAGTTGATAGAAATGCAAATTTTCTAAAAATTGTGCCTTCTTTTCATAAGGAAACTTAAAATATAGATCTCACTGAAAAAGACTCAGTGTCATTATCAAACTTTATGGCGGAAGTTTATGGGTCGAATACAATTTGTGTGAAGTCATTTGCACTTGTCTGCTACTGCTACTGCTTGCTGACCTGTAAGGATGCAACTAAGAGAAATACTTATTAACTTATTTCTTGTTGTGTGCAGAAAAAGAAGAATGTGATCTACATCGTTGCCTCGATTTTTCTTGTGATGCTGCTGCTACTTTACTATCTCTACATTTATTTATATCAGAGGTATTAATCTCAAAACTTCTCTGTAATAACCACCATACTTTAGTAACCATTGTAATGGCTCCAACAAGGTTTAGACTTTTGTATTTCAGAGGATTGAAAAGGGAAACTCAAATGCTGAGGCGTATATCTCGAACCGGCTGAAAAAAGAAGCCATCTTAATCGATAAATCTTTTTCACTTTAGAAGCTCTCAAAAAGTAAAGGTGCACCTAATGGATTCAACTAGAACTGTACTGCATTTGAAAATCTAGTTTACACCTTTTCTGCTATTTGGAAGTAAAAGTTGGAGGAAGAAAGTGGTCGACGGCTTCAAAATCATGTCTATCTGTTTTGCGAATTGTAAGCCGAATTCTTTGTAAACTTAGACTTTGTGAACACAAAATGAAATGCATGATTAGATCCGCCTTGTTTGGCTATTTTCATTTGATTGTGCATGGCATCACCAACAAGGGAAAAAAATGTGAATTGTATTTCTTAATTTTGTTTACCAAGTTGATTAGAAATCATTTGTTAACATTTTCACATCCTACCTGTATGTTTACATCACACATTCAGTGATTTGCTTTTGAGAATATCTTGCTAAATTTTTACATGTCAGCATAATTAGGTAGAGGAACACAATCTCTTTTAGTCTCTCATCTTAGAAAATAGATTTCAAAGACTGAATGTATCTCTGAACTAACTCAAAACTTTGAATAAACATCCACTTGTGTCCTTGAATATGTCAAGCACCGTCATGTTCCTATAGTCTTTGAATGTTTTCAAAATTACAAAAACATCCTTGAAAGTGTGTTTTGTTAGTTAGTTAATTCAGTCCTCAAATGTGTCTTTTGTTAGTTAATTTGGTCAAATATGTCTTTCGTATGTTAGTTTGATCTATGAAATTATTAACAAAAACACTAGGATGTTTTTGAAGTTTTGATAGCTTTAGGGATTATTATAATACCGCCTTACACGTTTAAGGACCAAAATGACTCTTTACTCTCAAAATTTATGAGCTTACAGTTACTCTACATCTATACCAATTACTTTTACACTGGTTTTGGCTTTAGGGATTGTTATGTAAAGAACACCATCTCTAACCTGTGCCTTAATCTTCTCAAACTCGATATTTTCGGGAAGTGAAATCCTACGATTATACCTACCATATAGCTATTTGCAGGCCAATCTTCATGTTCTGGACTTAATTCTTCATTGCCATTTGCTTGACCTTCATGATGGTGCTCTCTTGCTACTTTTTCTGCCTTCACTACCAACATGTTATCTTCAATCCATACCTTAACATCATTTTTGTTCATACCAGGCATGTTGAATCTCATTTTGTAATCTTTTTTTCCTTCTTTTATTTCCCAAGGAATTTTCCCCTTATTTGTTGCACCGTCCTAGCTACTGAAAACCGGTTCAACAACACTGTAAAAAAAAAGGTATCATTTATCAGTGCCACTGAAATCAATGTTTGATGAAGTAATAAAAAGAATATTTAAATATTTTTATATCCCTGTATTATATCTATTTTTTTGTTTTATTACTTATATTTTTTAATTGAAATGGTTCCAGTAAATTTTTTTATTTATTTTAGTCAATGTTGTTTTGTTTTAGTCTCTGAAAGTATTTATTTATTTGTTTTAATTCGCATAATATTTGAGTTAGACTAAAATGAAAAAGTATATTACATGGATTAAATCAAATTAATGACCACTAAAATGAAAATAATATATAGCGCCGACCATTAACAAAAATTCTTAAATAGTCATTTTGATCTTTAAATATATGAGACATTGTCACAGTAGTCTTTAGATGTATCAAAATTACAAAAACATATCTATATATGTCTTTTGTGGTCATTTTGGTCATCAAATATGTTTTTAGTTAGTCAGTTTAATGTATTTTTCGTTAATCAATTTAATCTATAAAATTACTAACAAGAAAAAAAAAATAATTTAACATCTATTTTAAATGGTGTACGATCAACTTACTTCATGAATAATTCTTGACATAATTACTCTGCTTAATAACTCATATGGACGTTGAATTTCAATAATAATTTTTGTCGAATTAAAAGTTCTTATCAAATATATTAACTTTATAAATTTTCAAAACTATTTTATACCTCAACAAATAACTTCTAAAATTACTATTAAATATTGACTATCAAATTACTTAATATCTAATTTATATAAAGTTTAGACTATGCCAAGAGTTATTCTTCGAATAAGTTGATACGCATTTCAAATGTCGAGATATTGAAAGAATATGTAGAATCTTTGGCAAGTGGATCCTTAACCATGAAGCATACTTGATAAGTGGATCGTTTTCTTGCTCCGTTCAACATTTTTTTGTTCTGTTCTTGCTCTATTCAACATCGTTATGTTCATGCTTTGTTGTTTTTGTGACTCTGTTTAGTCTGCTTTGTTTCTTTTGCTTTCTTCTCTATTTTGTTGATTACGATTACTATTAAAACTTGATTTGGACGTTGGATTTTGGTTATTAAGTATGATTACCCCATTTAATTTTGTGCATTTTGCTATTTTTTTTTTAGTATTTTCGTATACTGTATGTATTTTATGTTTAATTTATATATTGTTTTTTAGCCTTTGCAATTAGTCATCCCACTATCGACGATCCTACTATCCCCTTTTTAGGATTCGGCGCTTCGTGTCGCTATATGAGATTTACAACATAGATTTAGACAAATGAAAAAAAAATAAAAAAATGAAATTTGATGTTTTATCTTCTCAATCATGTTCATTGCCCTTGCATAGGGGAAAAAACAAGTTCTGAGAGCTGCTTAAGCAGATAGAAGATGAGCATTATAAGGGATATGGAAGAGATTATTTTTAGAGCATTCTTGCAGCTAATATATGAATATTAAGTGTATGAAAAACAACAATAAAAAAGACACTATATAATAATTAAAATAAAACCTGATCCAAAATGAATTCAAGAGCTTTAAAAAAAAAATACAGAACTGCCTTAGTACATGATGAGATGGTCTTTTCCTCATACCTGGCCAATGAAAAAACACAGTTAACAAAAAGAATGCAAAGCACTCTATTCTATTTTTCCTTCTGTTCTAAGTTCTAGTGTAGACTTATTATATTGATACCCATTATTCAAATTTCATTCAACACAATCTACAACATTACAAGTTTTCAGTTTCAACAAACGAAGTTACCCGAGGGTCATTTTGTTAAGTGACAACATCCAACACATCTGCATCATTTTCTTCCTTGTGGATCTCGACTAAGCCCGTATTTCTTCAGTGTTTTAATGTAACTTCTCATAAGGGTAAACTTGTTGCTTCCTAGATGATTGAAATAATCCCAGGAATAAATACCGGTTTTATGCAAGTCATCAAAATTGAGCCTGGACCATTCAATCCAACAATCAGGTTTTAGTTGAGTGAGAGAGTATTAGATTTAGGCAAATAATTTTATTTCTAATGCCTGAAATTTGCAGTACCTTACCCCGTAATTTCCTACTGGTTCTGCAGACATAATTCCCACATGGCGTCTTCCAGATATCACCTAGATCATCAATAAAAGAAGTATCATTAGGAAGGAATCAACTAAATTCAAATCAAATTTCAGAAAATGAGTAATTAGGAAGTATTATGATAGCAACCAAACTGATATAAGGAAACTGAGATATAGATGCACTATTTTCAGAGGTGAAAAACTTCTGAAATGTAACAGTAATTACACCAGAAGCTGTAGGAAAAGGAAGACTATGGCTAAAACCTACATCGTTACAAGATGCAAAAAATGTAAAGACGATTAATGAAAAAAATTAGAACGCAATTGATTGAGAGAGATCCAATCTGCTCAACCTAAACCCAGCAGAAGCCACTGCAAAATTTTCTCACGCCCTTCATGCTCGCCCCCCCTCTCTCATCAGCTTCCTTCTTAATGGGCCTATCAATCATAGGCTCTGGTTGATAAAAAGTAGCAGATGAACTTATAGTGGATAAGATAACTAATTAAATTTGAAGTGGTGTTTAGTAAAATTAGCAGTTGAACTAACTTTTAAATATAAAATGACATAAAAGTAAATTTTTAATGAATATTTAAACTTTTCAATTATAAATCTAAGATAATGATGATAAATATGACATGCTATAAGACCAAACGCTACTTGAAGTAGCATATCATAAAACGCTATAAGATCATGAAAAAACGCTATAAACTCGCAAGAGAAGATCGTCACTAAACAATTCTACTTTGACCATACAGTTTATATGCTATAAGTTAGCGATTTGGCCTTGCCAAACAAAGATCAACGTGGGTTGCAGAACCATAGTTTTCTATTAGTTCTGCAGACATGATTCCCACATGGAATCTCCCAGATATCACCAAGTTAAATCAGGTCATTAGCAAAGGAAGGAATCAACTGAAAAATTTCATAGAATAAGTGATTACGAATTATAATCATACTAAATCTAATATGGAGTGCTTATCTTGTAAATCAAAATCAAATTACTTTTAAATGGTGAAGTTACCTTTTCACCTCCAATTGATCTGATTTTTCCATCAACTGCAGGGCTATTTATTCTGAGAAATTCAGCAGACAACTTGAATACACTACCGTTAGCAAATTCCACTTCTACCTGCAACAATCACGTTTAAGGATGTAACATAAACAATAGATGTAATCATTTCAATCAACTCTAATTTCCAACTTAAAACCAATTAAAATTTCAACCAAGGTTTCTATAGAAATGTTGGTTTTGACACTCGCCTTATTGACACAATTTATATACATTTGATATTTCCATTAAAAGAGGGAAGAAGCTCACATATTTTGGGGCTTGAAGAGAGAATCTGGTTAGGCGTGCAGTTTGTTCTGCCACTGTGTTGAATCTACGAATGGTTGCCATCATAGCGTTGTTTATTCTTGTGATGACAGCCGCCAGCGCAGCAGAAGTAGGGTGATTCTGGAAAGAGGATTTGTCAGTATATTTATAAATATTAGAAGGAAATTGATATCTATCCTTTGAATAGTAATGTAAGAGGACAAGAGATGCAATGGGAAAGGGAGGAACCGGCCTGATTTTTATGTTTGGTTCAACGATAAAATTGGTATAAAAATATATTTTCTCCCATTTGGATAAAAGTTAAGAAACAAGCAGAGAAAGAAAATACAAACTGAATTTAAAGGATATGCACAATGTAAACTAATTTTACAGTAACATCCAATAAAATTTCACTATTTCACAACATCACCTCACTTTTGTAGCTGCATATGACATGAAAAATAGAAGGCCCTCATTGGATGCTAGTGTATCACTAACTGACACTGCAGTGCCTATTAAACTCATAAAAATACCATCGACCCACCAAAAATTCATGTTCTATGTACTGAGAAAATAAACTCTTCCTCACTCTACCAGTAGCCAAACATAAGGCTCCATATATATTTGAATGTCTATTATTACTATTAGGCACTAACAGGGGACAAAAAAAGTCAACTAGTGGGGACCATTGGTAACGACCATATATGCAAATTAAGAGTAAAAATGATTTCATATAATGAATGACAAACTGAAAGATGAACCAGCATTCCTTTCCAAAGAGCATGGATAAAGTAGCAAAGATGGCAAAGTCAGGAGTTATCATAAAATCTCCATTTGATATTATATGCAGTAAGCCAAATGTCATGTCCCAAGAAAAGAAAGCGATTATGAACATTATGGGATTAAAATGCAAGATAAGCAATTTGTGAAAGCATTGTTCAACTAGAAAGGACATCAAGAACACTACTATGCAGAGGGCAAACAAGATACACATTAAGGGATGTATCCATTTGCAGCAGAGAAATTCTTGTCCTAAAGGGTAACACATTAAAGGTATGCCACAAGACTTCCTATACAAGACTTATGCTTCATGGGTTAGATTAGAAAAATCATATTGCACAAAGGTACATGTCAAATCAGCATTACAATTTACAAACCGTGGCTCTTAGATCAAATCAGCATACAAATTGGCCTTCGTGTCATTGATACCTTACATAAGCAATATCAACAATGCAATTGACCTCTGATTTTTCATACAATTGTCAATTATGGTCATCATAGATATCAAGCACAAGCACACTCACATGCTACCAAGAAAACTGAACATAAAAAAAAAAAATTGGGTTTGGAGCATCATTAGAACCATCCACCTAAAGCTAACAATCACTTCGACTGAAACAATAATAACATGGGCATTTTATCAAGCAGGAGATAGGCAACTTAAAAACGTTTCCTTCCACCTTTATTATTCATTAAAAAGAATTTAAAAAAAAAAAAAGAAATTTTGATTATTTTGAGGAACTGTTAAAAACTCGGAAATTATAAACCTTTTCCAAAATAAAAATTGAATTTTATATTTGAAATTAAAGAAACATACACTTCACATAAATCACAAGATTTACACAATCATAAAATAATTTTTCTAAAAGACAAAAATGGATTACCGAACACAGTGTTGTCCCAAAACTTGCTAAGTTTTCCTGCTACTAGTTTTGATGCTCTTTTTCTAAGGGATTATGTGTTTTCAATTCTTGACAAGGTGATCATGCTCCTCGGGACATGTGAGTGTTCATAGAAAATAAAATACAGAGCATTAGTCAACATATAGTTTTAAATCCGGTTCGGACCGACCAGTTGGATCTGTTGAACCGGGATAAAACCGGATCAAACCATTAATTAATTAAAAGAATAAAAAAAAACTTGCAAGAGCCTCAGACTCCTTCGCTCAAAGGGAGAAGGAGAAAGCAGCACCGTCGCACAGTACCACCACCAGGTACATTCTTGCTTCATTCTTCTTTTTCACATTAATATTATCATTATTATTGTCTGTTCTGCAATTTGGTTCCTTTCTCTTGTTGTTACTCTTCTACAACTGCATTACATACAATCCAACCCATTAATATATATTATTTGTATATCTTAAGAAATGTAATTGATTGTTTGCTTATTTTGTCTTGTATCACGTATCACCTAGGTTCATTGACTATTTCGTATCCTTATTTTTGCTGTTCTAATTTGAACTTTGAACTCATGGATCTCATTCATTGGAACTTATTTATGTGTCATGTTTGTGTTTGTCTTTTTGGAATTGCATATCGACCTTGTGGAATTTGTTTGTTATTATGAATTTTTTTAAGGCATGGTATGAAATTTTTAATTGAACTTACAAGTATGAAATTTCTATGTAATGAATATAATAGAGTTCAACCACTGACCCAGTACTTTGACTTAGTCGATCATCGGTCTATTCAAATAGAGTTTATGTTGTAAAAGTTATTATGCCTCCCTCATGTATGTCTAACTGTTTTGATATATGGATAGGTAACTTGAGCAATCATATTTTGGATGTATTTGTAATGTTGGTGGAACATGTGAGAAGACTAACTTTAACTCCAACCATAAACCTCTCCATCTTAGAGACAAAGTTACATCATTGCCAATGGCTGAACCAATTCAAGCAGATTCTGTCACAAATGATCCTCACTGCCTTCATCACAGACACCTATGCCGCAAGCAGGCTCATCAACTTCTCTACTCACTCCAATTTTGTTCCTTTCCATTATTCCCTCCGAATATTCAACCACCTCCACAACCCCAACACCTTCATTTGGAACACCGTCATGCGCGCTCACTTTGAACTTCACAATTCACCTGATCAAGCTCTCAATCTTTACAAGCTTTTTCTCGTTCAAAACTCTTCACCTGATCACTACACATACCCAATTCTCCTTCGATCCTGCACTGCTCGGGTATCGGAACTTGAAGGAAAGGAGATTCATGACCATGTTGTCAAGTTTGGTTTTGATTCTGATGTTTATGTTAGGAACACATTGATTAACTTGTATGCTGTTTGTGGGAACATGGTGAGTGCACGTCGGGTGTTTGAGGAAAGTCTTGTGTTGGATTTGGTTTCCTGGAATACCCTTTTGGCTGGTTATGTTAATATTGGTGATGTTGGGGAGGCGGAATGTGTGTATGACCGGATGCCGGAGAGGAACACGATTGCTTCCAACTCCATGATTGTGCTATTTGGACGAAAAGGTTGTGTTGCAAAGGCACAGAGGCTCTTTGATCGGATTGAAGGAAAGGATATGGTTTCTTGGAGTGCAATGATTTCTTGTTATGAACAGAATGGGATGTGCGAGGAGGCATTGGTTTTGTTTGTCGATATGAATGCTTATGGGGTTATGGTGGATGAGGTGGTTATGGTTAGTGCTATCTCTGCTAGTACAAGCCTCTCGGTTGTCGGGATGGGGAGGTCGGTGCATGGTTTGGCAGCAAAAGTTGGGATTCAAGATTATGTTAGCCTTCAGAATGCATTGATACATTTGTACTCAAGCTGCGGGGAGATATTGGATGCTCAGAAACTTTTCAATAGAGGTGTCCTGTTGGATCTGGTATCTTGGAACTCAATGATTTCTGGGTACTTGATGTGTGGTTTAGTTGAGGATGCTAAGACATTGTTTGATTCCATGGTTGAGAAGGATGTTGTGTCTTGGAGTGCTATGATATCAGGTTATGCTCAACACGGATGTTTCTCGGAGGCTGTAGCTTTGTTTCAAGAAATGCAGCTTCTCGGAATAAGGCCGGATGAGACTGCTTTAGTGAGTGTCATCTCAGCCTGCACCCAAATGGCTGCTTTGGACTTGGGAAAATGGATCCATGCATATATAAGTAAAAATAAATTGCGTGTTAATGTCATTCTGGGCACGACACTTATAGATATGTATATGAAATGTGGATGTGTTGAAAATGCATTAGAGGTTTTTCATGCAATGGAGGAAAAGGGGGTTTCTACCTGGAATGCTCTCATTCTTGGGTTGGCAATGAATGGTTTGGTAGAGAAATCACTTGACATGTTTGCAGATATGAAAAAAACCAAGACACTTCCTAATGAGATAACATTTATGGGAGTTCTTGGGGCCTGTCGACACATGGGCCTAGTGGATGAGGGGCGCCACTACTTTAGTTCAATGACCCAAGAACACAAGATAGAACCAAATGTTAAGCATTATGGATGCATGGTTGATCTTTTAGGACGTTCAGGTTTGCTTAAAGAAGCAGAGGAACTGATTGAGAGTATGCCGATGGCACCTGATGTCGCTACTTGGGGCGCTTTGCTTGGGGCTTGTCGAAAGCACCATAACAATGAAATGGGGGAGAGGTTGGGTAGGAAACTCATCCAGCTAAAGCCTGACCATGATGGTTTCCACGTTTTATTGTCAAATATATATGCTTCAAAAGGAAATTGGGGTGATGTTCTTGAAATCAGGGGAATTATGGCACAACATGGGGTGGTGAAGATGCCTGGTTGTAGCATGATCGAAGCAAATGGAATAGTTCATGAATTCCTTGCGGGAGATAAGACGCACCCTCAAATAAATGACATCGAGCATATGTTAGATGTAATGGCTGCAAAATTAAAGATTGAGGGCTATGCACCAATCACAAGTGAGGTTTCTCTAGACATAGATGAAGAAGAGAAGGAAACTGCCCTTTTCAGCCACAGTGAGAAGCTTGCTGTTGCCTTTGGGCTAATTACTGTTGCCCCACCAGCTCCTATCAGAATAATGAAGAATTTGCGCATATGCAATGATTGCCATACTGTAGTGAAGCTAATCTCCAAAGCATTTGATCGTGAAATTGTAATAAGGGATCGTCATCGCTTTCATCACTTTAAGCATGGTTCTTGTTCCTGCATGGATTTTTGGTAGCAAAACTGTATGTGCAATTAAAATGAATGTGTATGCTTAAGGAAACGCACTGAACTCATAATCTTAACAATATTCTGGATTCAAATATGTAAGCGTGTAGAATTGAAGATCTTTCCAGATTTGGTCCGTGTCATTGATGTTGAATCAAATGATTTTTTTATGCTGCAAGTTGTTCCCAAAAGCTCTTGTTAGTAAGAGATGAGGGCAGCAGAGCACAGGATACTTCACCGGATATCGATCCAATTTCTCTAATGCTGTTAACAATCTTTTCAAGTCCTGGACTCTGACGAGAATCAATATCTAAAGAAATCTATTACATGGGTTGCAGATACCTTTATATTTTTAACTTCTTAACATATATAAAAGTGGCCAAGTCTGAGGTAACAATTTTCCCACAAAATATGGTATTTTTGGAGTACAAATGTTAAATAATTTTGGTCTAGTTCTGTAAATAAAGTAATTAATAAAATAGTTAATGTTATGGTATGATTAGTTGGCTAGGTATTTAGGTGTTAATAAGGAGAATGCATACACTGCGCAAATTGTGAAATAGCAAACTGCGAAATATTAATTAAATGTGAGATATTATTTTGTTTTTATTTTGACATTTAGTATTAAGGGAATGTGTTAATAGTGGCTTATATCATTACACCTTAACTAAGAATCAAACTGTAATTACCAGTACCAGCCACTTCAGCATACATAGCCACTGCTTTATTTTTGTTGGGTTATCATCAATTACCTCAGTAAATTTACACTAATCACTTCAAGTTTTCAATTGCTGAAAATTACAGAAACCGAAGAGTCGCTGCATATCTAGATGAAATGAGGAAGAAACCATTATACAAATTGGTCTTCTGATATGCCATTGATAGAGTCTGATCCTTTCCCCTGTTTTTGGCAACAAGACAGGTTCGGCCTCTCCTTTTCAATTTCTTTTCTCTTTTTTTTCTCTTTTTCAATGTCTTTCTTTGTTTTTTCCTTTCTGATTTGGATACTGATCTTCCTCTTTCTCTTTTTGCTCTTTGGTGTTTAGCAAAGTTTTAAAGAATAAGAGTGTGCTGACAAGATAACATAAAGATGCCACAGTTGTTATTTTTCCCTTTTTCTCCTTTTCTTCTTCCATTGGCTTTTAGCAGAGTTTAAATTAATAGAGTGTGTGCTTCCTGTTCATCGGTGAACTATGTTTTGTGCTTCTTAACTCTAATTAACAGCTTAAAATTGATACTTTAAGTGTCCCATTTTTTAATAAAAGTTATACTAATGGATGGACTACGTAGCAATCAATTTTGATTGATAATTCATAAGGAAAGCACATGATTTATATATGGTAGCCGCTGATAAAGCTGTTGTTTGGCCGTGCAAGAAATTCGCTGAATTGGAGTTTGTTTTAAAATAATCCACCATATCAAAGCTAAGGCCATTTGCCTATGGATGGTTTCTGATTTCAATAGGCAAACAATTCCATTCTCAATGAAGTTGGTTCTCATGGATACTGAGGCCTGCTTTATTGTTTTCCTGATCAGTGTATTTTTCAATATATTTCAATATGCTTTCTATTTCATTAAGGTTTAAAAATTCTACATGTTTTGAAATCTGTTTTGATGAACTATATATTATGGTAGTTAAGTTTGCTTTATGGTTTTCCTGTTCAATGTATTTCATGATTGTTGAACTATGTTTTGATGAACTAAGTCTTTTTGTAACATGGAGCTAGGATCCATGCTTCCATAAGGGTTCTATTTATTCATTTGAGCTTGTGAGTGTTGCTGCTGGTGGATGTAATGACAGGACAACCCACCACAACTGCAAGCTTAATTTTCAGTTTCCAGCTATTGTTGTGTCTTTTTATATTGCCACTGGGCCTAGGCATGTCTATGAATTTGTTCCTATCTCATAACATTGTTTGTGCACACTTTATGAAAAAAAGTGTAAGTAACATTTATAGTCTTGCAACGTCAGATAGCATTTGGTGTGTGCTTAATGAGAATTGATTCACAGTCACAATGTTGGTACTATTGTGGTTTTGTAGGAAAACATACAAATGCCCAAGAGAAAGGGACATAATCAGTTACTGCTTCACTGAAGTTGAGTACTATTGCTTTTCTGGCTTGAAGTTGAGTAGCGAGAATGATCTTGATTGGAAAGAGTTTGATCCTAGGGTTGAAGATACAATCATTTTCTGTCCAAGCTTATTGCTGGAGGGATTGGTCAGATTGTTAAGGGTATCTTCATTTGCAGCAATGCTTACACCAACAAGATTTGTACATATCTCATACATTAAAAATTTAAATTTGGGTATACCATATCTCAAATTTTTAGTCCCTTTAAAATTATCATGCATGTATTTTTAGTCACTACTAGAATGTAAACATATATTTTTAAATGATTTTTTGAAAACATGTTTAGAAAATTATAAAAAGTTTATCCATAAAAATTAGATGGATTAAATGAAAAATAAATGTGTACACAAGAAAACGGATAGTTTACCATTGGAAGTACTAAAGTGCATTTTATGCTACAGAAAATTTTCAATTGAATATTTTATCTTTAGTTTTACTTTTAATGTGATCTTTTCAATTTAAAGTGTGTTAGAAAAGGACCACATCAGTATAAGCTTTGTAAAAAAAAGGATTATTTTAAAACTTTAAGCAATACAAGATGAGTGTGCAAACACGATAACGGGGGTTGAATTGTGTTTGTCAAACTTGAATTCTTTTGCTGTTTTTTTGAATGTTGATGCGAATTATTTGATGAATAAATAATCAGACTTAGTAGCAGATAATAACAACATAAGAACACATCGATTTATCCAAGTTCACCATTAACTTGGCTACATCCAGTCCATTCACTCCGAAGGCTTTAATCCACTAATTCAAAACACTTTGAATTACAACACCTAACCCTCCAAGTCAGTCTTCCCAAATAGTCTGATAACCCAGACTTTTGAGGAATGATAACAACACTTTGACCCTACAAGTCAAGTATTTTCCTACCAATCTGACAACCCCAGATTGAAGAAGTAATCTACACCTCTAACGGGTTTGATTGCAAGGGTTTGGAATTTTGCAAAGTTGCTTTTGGAAAGCTGATTGTTGCACTGAATTTCACTCTCGAAAAATCACTTAGAGAACATTTCTTTTGCACTCAAGTGTTTCTCTCTTTTGAACTCTCGGATGACTTTGAATTGAAGTTTGAGTTCTTGTATTTTTCGATGCCTAATGTTGCTGCCTGAAGCCTCATTTTATAGCTATAATTAGGGCTTTGTCCAAGCTTAAATTCGAGATAAATCTTGCTCAGATTTCCTTTGAAAATTCTGTTGGCCAATCCTATTTCTCTTAATTTCAAAGCGTATCTTTTAGCTTCAAATTTCATTTGAAAATTCTGTTGACCAATCATGTTTCTCTTAATTTTATACCGTATCTTTAAGCTTCAGATTTCATTCGAATTTCCTTCGTCTTCAGTGATTTTTGAATCAAATCCCCTTAATACTTTGATCAAATTCTATCAAAATTCAATCAAGTCTTCTTCGAATTTTAATCAAGTCTTCACTGATATGCATTATGATGTAAATTCTGGACCGTATGATCTGCACCAAGTCTGGACCATGTGATCTGATCTGTACCATTGTCTCATGATCTGGACTGTGTGATCTTCTGATCTGGACCGTGTGATCTTCTGATCTGGACCAAATCTTCTGTTATGGACCATGCTACCTTCTGGTTTGGACCAAGTCTTCTAGACAATGTTTCCTTCTGGTCTGGACCAAGTCTCCTTCTGGACATCTTCCTTCTGGTCTGAACCAAGTCTTCTTCTGGACTCTTCTTCCTTCTGATCTGGGTCAAAAGTAATATCCTCTGATGACGTCATTGTTTCTTCCCTATGATGATATCCTCTGATGTTTGCCTTTGATGACATCATCTGATTCTTGCTTCTGATGGGATCCTCTGGTGATATCCTCTGGAGGTATCCTCTGGATGTATTTTCTGGAGGTATCCTCTGGTATCCTTTGGTGATATATTATGCCTGTATCTTCTGGTGGCATTTTTATCTTCTAGTGATGTCTGAAGGTGCAAACACGAGAAGGGGGGTTGAATTGTGTTTGACTAACTTGAATACTTTTTAGTTTTAAAACAAAACCTGTTATGTATGAATTAAAACAGAGTTAGCAGCGGATATAAAGTAAATAAAAACTCAGAATTTTATACTGGTTCACCGTTAACTAGGCTACGTCCAGTCCCTTCACTTTGAAGGATTTCACTAATTCAAAAACCTTGAATTACAAAGTACCACTGACCCTCCAAGTCAGTCTTCTCAAAAAGTATAACAACCCTAGACTTTTGAGAAAAAGAACCTTGATTCTAATTGCTAAGTAATCTTCTAGTCCTTCTGACTCCCTCAGATTGTAGACTCTACTTCAACAACTTAGACCTAACACAAGGGAAAGAAAAACTTAGAGTACTTGCTTCTGGAAAGCGGATACTCACAATTGACCTCATTGAAAACTCAAGTATTTTGCTTTTGGAAGTGTACGACTCTCAAGTATTTTCGATGCTAAGTCTTCTGCCTTGAGCCTCCTTTTATAGATGAATAATTAGGGTTTCTTCCATGCTTAAATTCGAGCTGTATCTTGCCAGATTCTCTTACAAAAATAACTTGGCCAATCGGGTTTCACTTAAATAAAAAACATATCTTTTTAGCTCCAGATTTGCATTCAAAAATAACTTTGGCCAATCCCGTTCTTGATTAATTCTAGACCAAATCTTTCTTCCCGCCAATAGCTTCTGAATTCCCACAAGACTTCAATTTATTTTTGTATCAAATCCTTTTAATACTTTGATCAAATTTCTATTAAAATTTAATCAAGTCTTATTCGAATTTAATCAAGTCTCCACTGATTATCATCATGATTAAATATGGACCATTTGATCTTCTGATCTCGACCACATCTGGACTTGTGTAATCTGACTTGCGCCATTTCTGTGATCCTCTGATCTCGGCCAACACTGGATCATATGAACTAATCTGGACTATTTTATGATCTTCTGATCTCGGCCAACACTGGGCCATGATACTTAAGTCTGGACCATTTTACATTTATCTTATGAAATTTATCATTTAATATGGACATGAATTTTACCTTTTGATCGGGACACTTATCCTCTGATCTGGACATGCTATCTTCTGGTCTGGATTGAATCTGAATTAAATCTGGACTTATGATAGTTTAATCTGTTCATTTATCCTCTGATCTGGATTCAAGTCTGGATTAAATCTGGACTGATTCTTATATTCACGACCAAGCTATCTTCTGGTCAGAATTAAGTCTGGATCAAGTCTGACTTATGATTCCTTCTTGTCTGGAGCAAGTCTCCCTCTAGCAGGCTTCCTTCTGGTTTGGACCAGGTCTCCTTCTGGACTCTGCTTCCTTCTGATCTGGGCCAGGAAAGATATCCTCTGATGATGTTTTGACATCCTCTGATATCCTCTGGAGGTGTTTCCTCTAGTGCCTTCTGGATGCATCCTCTGGTATCTTCTGGAGGTGTATCCTCTGGTCTGATTTTATCCTCTGGTAACTCATCTTCTGCCTCTGGTGACTTCATCTTCTGGTGGCATTTAATATAATAATTCTAAGTACAAAATAAGATTACATGGAGTGCTTTTGTAAACATCAAAATCCTAAGTACTTAGAACCAACTTGGTTCCAACAACGTCATCCTATGATGACATCTTTTGCTTCTGATTGTATCTTCTGGAGGTATCTTCTGGTTGTATCTTCTGCTGACGTCATCCTCTGATGATATTCTCTAGTGACATCATCCTCTGGTGATGTCATCATCTGATTTTTCATATCTTCTTCTAAGTCAAATTATGATTTTCATAAAATACTTTTGTTAACATCAAAACTTTAATTGAAAGAACCAACTTGGTTCCAACACAAGAGACAAGTTGAGAATGTGTTTGGTTGAGGTTTTTGATTCAACATATACAAGAGACTTGTGATTTATCTTTTGGGAGAATGAATTAAACAATCCTGTATGAATATAATACTCACTCATGATCATTAGAAGAATGGTTCTATAATCATTCAATAAATTCGCTCGTGATAATCTTGCAAACCTTTTATACTTTTATACAAGTAAAACCTTTTAAGTTTGAACAATTGGTACAAAAGATTGGTATTCACCGTCTCAGAGATAATTGTTCTTCGGTTGAGGGGAAGAAATAAATACATTCTGCAATTCTCACAAAAGAATATTATACTTTTTTTTTTCCTTTATTATAATTATTTTTCATTGGATTTTTTTTCTAGTAACATTTTAATGAGACATATATATCATTGATGGACATTCAAGGGAAAATGTTATGAATATTAGTCTTAGTAGATGTTCATTTGTTAGCCTTCCACGTTTCTATAATAATTCCCATTAGTGAGTGGACATACAAATTGCTACTAGTCTTTAATGTGATCATTCACTTCCCTGTTTGTGTCATATAAATAAAACACATACGAAAAAATCTAGCAGAGTAGCCACTGCCTCCTTCCTTTCTTTTTGTTTTGTTCTATTTCTCTTTGCTTCATCTAAGAGGGGCGGTTCAGAGCCAATTTTTGTCCAAAATCACCCCTCAAAAATTTTTTTTTCATTCTCTTTTATCAAAATAAGTGATTTTCACATGCAATTAGTTTTCTTTCGTATTTGTTTTTGTGATTCTATCATCTTAGTGCTACGTTATTTTGTTTTCCCGCCTTGTTGTAGTAGTTTTTTGGTTTCCTTTGTCATTACGACGATCGTTTGTTTTATATTGACACATCAACTTTGATCCTGGACAAATTTAATCAACGACTTTGTTATTACAGCTCTAAAGACATGGAAATTCATAACACTTTAATTTTGTTATATTTGTGTGCTTTGTCACATTTGTAAGCATTTTTTTGTTTTATGCTATTAACCAAGATGTTGTGAGTCTGTTCGTAGATTCATCCTTTTTGGTTTTAACAACTTTAAATTGTATTGTCCATGATTGATGAAATTCCTACCAATTTGAATGAATGAATATTAATTTTTTAGTAAAAAAATGACTTGTATTGTATTGTAATTGAGAGACACATATCTTTTCTATTGATCTTGCTCTTTTAGTTTATTCCATAATAGAATTGAATTAGTTAAGAAAATAAAGGAATGAAAGTATGTAGATTAATGACAAGTGACACAAACATTTAAATTTTATAATTAGTAAATATATAAAATAAATAAATAAATGTCATTAAGTTTTAGTTCAATTAACAAATATCGATATTGTTAGGTTGAATATTTTTTTTCTCTAGGTTTAGACATCGCAATTGTGTGGGTTAATTATGGTTGTATTTATCATCTCTTTTAAGAAAAAAAATTAGTAAATAATTTTTTTTAATCAAGTTATTAAATAGATAAATATTAAAAGATTTGTACATATCTCGTTATTAAAAATTTAAATTTGAGTATATTTTATCTCTTTATTTTATTTATTAAAATTGGATACAACCCTATCTATTTATTTGGATATATACGGGATCTATCTCAATACCATACACTAAAAATCTCATATGACAATATTAGAGGATATCACTTCTAGATAGAAATCAAATCTATATGTAACTACTTTTTAGTTAGATAACTTTTATATCTCAAATTTAGTTAGATTAGATAAAGTTTGTTACAATATTTCCTTTTTTATTGTAAGTGATAAGCCTTTTAGTCTATATATATAAAGCATTTACATGTAACTCTTTGTTTCAAAGAATTTATAAAATAGTTTTACATTAACTTTCAATTAGACAACTTAGAATACTCTTTCATTGAAATCACGATGTATTGTCGTGTACGATTCAACAATACATCGTGTTCTCAAAGAAAGAATATACTAAAATTGTTGAAATTCATTGAAAAAGTATATTGGTCGATTTTTTTCTTTAACTCAACTTGATGGTAATGGTATATTTGATTCTTCTAGATTGCCAAAACTAAACTCTTGCAATGTTGTATTTTTTTCCCCGTGAAGATGATTGTAAAATTTGTTATTTCATTTCATTGATTGGTGGATACCTTGATTGAAGCTTTCTCTTGTAAGTTAATATTATCGGTTCTTATATATGCATCGATGATTATGTTATATGTTTCTTCTCTTATGAGTAAATATGACTGGGTGAAGTATACATATTTTCTTTGACCATCTTTTTATTTACGATTGGTACGTAGGCACACCATCTACTTCAATCTTATTCATGCTTCAATATTTTTTTTCAAGAAAATTGTGAAATGATTTATTAAAAATAAAATAATAATAATAATAATAATAATAATAATAAAATATTTACGTTGATTTTTTTTTTAATATATTTTTTTCTTCTAAAAAGTCTCGCAAACACTAAGTAAAAAGAATTGGAATATTGCAAGTTTGCAATTCTTAGCAAGGACGGATCTAGAGGTATTCTTTTTACTACTATTTATGCAATTTTTTTTTTAAATTGCAATTATTATCTATGTGTTAGGGTCACAATATTATTAATAAATTTTGTCGATCCTTATTTGATTGATTTATGGATTCGTCAATTTTTTTAACAGGGTCATGTTATTTACAATATGATTTGTGACTTAGACTTTTTATATCTTAATTTTTTGGTTCTTGGGGAAATATGCCTCATAATACATATTTCATTTAAAAGATAAGAAAAGTCTAATCAACAAGTCTTTCAATTAGTAAAGGTGAATGCAGGTTGGGTTGAGTGAGCGGATTGGTGGGTCGACCTGCGTTCATGTACATCCCTACTCCCTACTTGTTATATATCAAATTTTATTTAAAAAATTATAACTCAAATTTCATGACCACCCATATGTCTCAAAGAAGCTTCGTCACATAACCTATCATAATTAATTTTTTAATAGTAGTGCTTTATTTATTTATTTTTAAAATACTTACTATTTTCAAATAAAATACAAAAAAAAAGTGTTTAATATATTTAAATGTAAAAAATTTAAACTAAATTCATCATAAGTATAAGCTTTTGCATAAGCATAATTTTTGCTCATAAATAGTATTTAACTCAAATGAATAATATTTAATTCAAACTTTTTGTATTAACAAATGTAAAAAATTTAAACTAAATTCATCATAAACATAAGCTTTAATTCATACATTCATTATGCAAAACTATAGTAAAATATAACATTTAAATAAATAGTATTTAACTCAAAAATTATATTACTTTTTTGAAAGAGACAGTTTAAAAATTAGATACGAATAGTAGACATATACGAGATTATAAGGCCAAAACAAATTATCAGTTATGAACACCTGCGATTGGACTGCGGGGCTGCCAAACAAATTTTTTTAAAAAATATATATAACTAGCTATCAGGTCGGGTTCTCAGGTCGACGAGGTCAAATTATTGAACCCATTACCCGAACCAAATATAAGCGGGTTTCAATAGGTTGGGTCGGGTTGGACCCAAAAGTGACTGAATACGGGTAAAAATCGGGTTGAGTTAGGTTGGGTGATTGAGTTGGCGGGTCGACTCGCGCCCATGTACACCCATATCGGTCAAGATTTGAATTTAAATTTAAATTCTCTCAAATAATTTATTGTTGAATGAAATTCATTAATCATTTAAGTCTAATTACTTCGTTCGTGACTCAAACTTACACGTAATTTTGTTCGCAAAGTACATATATTTTGGATTCTAAAAAGTAAAAGTCAATTGCTGATTTTGTGGGAAAGTTCACTTTTTAGGAACTTGGAAATGACTTTTTTTTTTTAAATTTCTAATTAAATTGTAATTCAAAAACTGTAGCTTTTTTTAAAGAAAAACTCGAACATTTTCTTAAAATATTTTCCGTTTCCCATTTATCTAAACAAAAAACAAAAATTCGATTTACGAAACTGATTCTATCAATGACCTCAATTTGTTTTTTTTTTTTTTGTTACATGTGATCAACTAAGTTAATATATAAACGAAGTAAATGGAGTAATCTTAACTAATAATTATTGATTGTTGGATTATCCAAATTTAAATATACGATTTATAGGAGAAATATATTATTTTTGTTTTTATATATTAGTATTAAAATATTTAAAAATATTAGAAAAGAAATGACAATTTTAAAATGGTCTCTCATACGAAATTTAAACTCTATTTTTTAAGGTTATAAAGTCAAGTTTTTACTACTAAGTCTACACATCCGGGACAGGTATTTGGAATTAAAATTTATATATATATATAATTTAAATAAAAAACCTTACTTTATATATATATATATATATATATAATTAATTAATTAATATTGATAGGTATTTGGAATTAAAATTTCAGAATTGAATGAGGTAAAAACAATTAAAAATTTGAATTTAAAAATAGATGACAAGTGACAAAAATGAATTAAGTTTTATAACTTTTTTATAGGCAAAGCGGTCTTCTAGGACAAGAGGATCCTTTGTCCCCATTTTTGTTTTTGTTGGCTATTGAAGACTTTAATTCCTTGATGTGTTCAATAGTTAGGAATGGTATTTTCTTTGGGTATTGTGTAGGAGAGGGGATGTGTGTTGTGTTGTGTTTCACACTCTCAATTTACGAAAGATACGGTGATTACGAGCGATAAAAGTTGACAAATATTAGAGCCTTAAAGTCTATTCAAATTTTGTTTGAGTTGACTTCGGGTTTGAAGGTTAATTTTCATAAAAGCCTTTTGGTGGGGATTAATGTCCAAGACTCGTGGCTTGAGGAAGTAGTGGATTTGTTAAATTGTAAGGTGGATCGAATTCCGTTCATTTATTTGAGAATGCCTATTAGAGATAATCCTCGAAGGTTATCTTTCTAGAAGCTGATGGTTCACAAGATTCTTCATCGTTTGTCTAGTTGGAAGAAGTGGAATCTATCAATGGGAGGCTGCCCTATTCTCATTAATGATGTTATGTGTAACACCCCGAGTTTAAAACACAGCGCGAGTGTATTTTTTTTTTCAATAAATAATTAAAATGAGTTTTCCAAAATTAATGTCAAGGGAATTAAAATAACATTTTCATCAGTTCATTTCAAAAGAGAACACCCGGCTTGTGGCCACTAAACAATATCAGAGTGCGGAAAATACAACGGAAAAGTCATACATTAATTCTCAAAATAAATTACATTTCCCAAAACTCAAGACCCTATACAAAAGTCTAGTTTGATCATGCACTAAGCTACAGTAGCACGGTCTCCACCGTATCCTTTATAAGTCTCGTCTTCAGCCAACCGTCCGTCCTTCTGCGTTGTCCACGGATACTCCGTACGTAAAGATCAGGGGAAACTAACGACGCTTCCGTCGTTAATGTATCCGTCGGTAGGACGGGTTCGGGTAACATCTGAGGGCAAAGCCCAATTTCCACAATATAATGGCAAGGGTCACCGACCGAAATTAACAAATAATCACATAGCATATATTTCACAGCAACAAATATACACATGGCATATCATATAACAATGATGAAATAATGATGCTCATTTGAAATTTCATGACATGTATTTTTCAAAACAGCAACCAATTAAGATGGAAAATAAGTGGTAAGTACAGCCAACACTTCAGCATTCACAATCATTCATCAGAAATTCAGTTTTCATAAAGTACTCACACACATCACTTTCCAATCATCATCACATAACCCAATCGTGACCCACCGGTCAATCACCCCGATGCAATATGTATATGCTCATGCACTACAAGAAAAAAAAAATTTGCGGCGGTTTTGAAGGCCTTTTGCGGCGGTTACAACCGCCTCCAATGGTAGATTGCGACGGTTCATCAACTGTCGCAGATTCGTGCGTCGCGAGGCGTTTTTGCGACGGTTTTGAAAACCGTCGTTTCAACCACCTCAATTTACCTTTTTTTGCGACGGTTCAAACCGTCGCAAAACACATTCAAAATTTTTTTTAAGCATCGCGGCAGTTATCAACCGTCGCTATATTCATTTTGAAAATTTGATCCAAAACATTGCGACAGTTATCAACCGTCGCAATCCTAATAATTTAAATTAAAAAATTATTATACAATTTTTTCTGATTTTTTATTAATTAAAATAAAAAATATTTATAAATTAATATCATCCACATAATTTAAATAAACAATTAAATAACTATTGTAGCTAAATTCAATTCATATAATTTTTTCAAAATAAATAACACAAATTCATACATTGACACAAAATAAATAACACAAATTCAATTTATATAATTTTTTCAAAATAAACAACACAAATTCATACATTGACACAAAATAAATAACACAAATTCAATTTATATCGGGCGCCCGGCTTTCAATCTGTGGAAGAACCATTCTTCAACAGGATTGTAGTTCAAGGGTCCATAGATATACACTGGCCTTATAGAAGTCCAATTAACATCCTTTGATTGCAACAAGCTTTCTGTTTCAAGCTTTCCCTTGTGTCTGTTCTTAGGGTCAACTGCATCAATCTATCAACATGTGTATAAAATAAGTATGTAAACAACAACATATTTTCTAGTCAAACAAAATAATATGGATGATTAGAAGCCTCAAACAATTGCATCATGGCAAGACACATACTATTGAAAAGTAAAAATGTAACCTAACCTCATCATGAGGTAATATATCAGATTTGAGATAGACACCAGCAGAAGAGCAGTAAATGAACCTAACATTTAGAACCAACATTTAATTATCAAACTTAATTAACTAAATGACTTGTAAAATGAATAGATCAATTAATGGAAATAGTATTCATACGTGAATAGTCTTATAAAACTAGTGCTACAGCTTATTGTTCCAGATTAGGAAGAGCATCAAGTATGGGCTCAACTTCCTCTGCCTCTCTTCCTGAAACATAACAAATCATGATTTGGATTTAAAAAGAGATATATCATTATAAAATCACAATCTAAATTTTAAAATTGTATAGAGTAAGGTGAACAAGTAGGAATCTAAATACCATTTATGTCATAAACAACATCAAATCCTTGTGCTGAGAGACTTGATTTTACAAAATCATAGTCCTTCCTGTCTCCTTTCAAATGCAAGATCTATATGAAATTAACAATATGAATGAATGGTCCATGTATAATAGTCCAATGTTTGTATTTACAATTAGCATACCTTGGAAGAAAATTCAGCAAAATCAATGTCTGATTCACCTGGCAATTGTTGAGTGATAGGTGCTTTTCCTCTTGTAAATATTGTTACCTGCCAAATTCAATAGTTATTTAAGGCTTCTAAAATATCTAGTTAAAGTTAACACAATTATTTTGACACCGTATGTTGGAATGCAACCAATTCTAACCTCAAGGAAGCAGAAAATAATTGGCAATGTCGAAAGTAACATTACTTACCTCAGTTGGAACACGAACAAGAGAAGAAGCGGCTCCTCCAATAGTACCTGCAGCCTGTACTCAGATTAGGAATAACATCTTAACAAAAATTAGAAAATAAATGTCATTCACATGTGACACAAAGTTCTGACATAATCAAAATTTTAATATGTGACAATAAATGCATAGAGGATTCTATTTAAGAAAAACTACTACAAAGAAACGCTTGGCATGAATAAAACGACATTAATAATTTCCTTAAAATGTATACATTACATTAAAAGATAAATACTGTAAGAAAAAAGAAGCACTAAATAAGTTCATCTCATGGTAATTGCAGTGACTTACATTAAAATAAAATTGATCACCATATGAATTATGCTCCAAATTAAAAAGAAGGATAGATAACTAATTAATGTATATAATAATGATAACATGAAAATAAATATCCTAGTCTCAATAGTTGCTGCAATATTCCAAATTGTCAGCATCTCTGATGAACTTCAGCTGTTCTAAGCATACTTTAGGATAACAAGAATAGATCACTTCCAAATAAGAGGATCCAAACCATTTAGTCATTCCTAATGGATGCCAAATGGCATGTGAGGAGGAAATATGAATGAAACTGTTGAGCTCATTAGTGCAATATATGTGTATATATATAATATCAATGAAGGGTCCCAATTAAGATTGAAAAAGTTAAAAACTGTAGATTAGTGACAAGATGAAAATATTGTTCACCTGGTCTTTGATAAGTACTAGAGATAGACATAATCCAAGTTGCTCAGAACTACACCTAAACCTGCTTGCAACCTCCCACAGACCCGCCTTGCTGAAAGAGCTATACATTGACTTCCGTTTTGGCCTTTTGTATTGTCCTTCATCAACACCAGCTTCACGTGGTGGGAAATGCAAGTTGAATTTGGAGTCGACATCATCAACCTCCCTCTCTGATTCTGCCTCCTTCAGTGATCTCACAACTGATTCAAACAATTGCTTATTCAAGTTTAGTCTTGTTTCATCATAGATGCGAAGAGACTCTTCTTCAAACCGTTTATTGTAGTATAATTGGAGGGCACTCTTCCACTTCTGAATAAGTAACCACTTCCGGTCCAGGTCCTGTAGAGCCCAAAGTATCTAAACAGTGCACAAGGAATCAATTTGCAAAGTTTTTATCATGTTATCAGTATCAAACAATATATTAATATATTTACAAAATAAAAGTCAGAAAAATAAATCATAACAGACCTTGTGCCATTTTAGAGTAGGTGTCTTGTTATTCTTATCCCAAGTCTCGTCACCAGCTTCAGGTCGCCCAAGGTCTTTCAATAAGCTTAAACACTCCTCCTTTCGATACATGGAAATAAAAGGAATCTAAAGGACAAGAAATTATAGATTAGAAAAATAGGGATAATATAATATATAGTATTAACTACAGATGTAAATCCCAGGATCAGATGATACTAACATCTAATTTTTGCACATGATACAGTTCCAAAAATCTGACGATATCATCTTTGTCAAGAAGCTCGACCCTATTTTTGCACAAGAAGCTCGTATTACAACAAACATATATAAAATTTTGAGTCAATTAGCATATATTGAGAACAAAAATAACTTTATTCTGCAGGAAAAACATAGTCCATTGAAGTCATTTTGTAGTCAAAGCCATTGAAATCACCTAGTAACGTCAACAAAATCAATAGGCTTGTTCATTGTCACCTAATAAACCTAATTGAACAAACAAATTAATTAAAAACCCTAACCCTCTGTAAAAAACGAAAACAGATATTCACAAGAACTGATTCAACATCAGATATCATAAAGTAATAATAACACAGTTCTAAATCAGAGAACAACAATAAAAAATTGACAGCGCGAAATGAAAGCAAAATCATTCGGGAGAAAAATGAAGCAGGATCTAAATTGGGAAGAAAATAAGCTAACCAAATTGAGGAGTCAATCCATAAGAAGAAGCACCACGCTCTGTCATGGTGAGAGAGAGAGAGAGAAAGAGAGAGAGAGAGATGAGTGTGTATGTCTATGAATCTGAAGAGTATACCGCCGACTTTAAATTCTTTCTTTGTTTCAGTTGTTTTCGCTCTTTCCAGTAAGCTTCAACCCAAATGAACCCAAAGAACACACAATCTCAAAGGTCCTCTGAACCAACTAACCATAACAAAAATAAAAAAAACAAAAGTCATGGTTGGTGCGGCGAAAACGAAATTGGGGGAAGGGAAAAAACGAAATGGAAGGTTTGGTGCGGCAAAAATGAAATTGGGGGAAGGGAAAAAACGAAATGGAGGAAAACGAAATGGAGGGTTTGGTGCGGTGAAAACGAAATTGGGGTAAGGGAAAAAACGAAATGGAGGAGGGAAAAAACGCAAATTGGGGGAAACTGAAACACTGTGTGTGGGAAAAGGGTTTTGGGCGGCGACGGTTGACAAAAACCGCCGCAGGAACCGTCGCAATTTCTTGATTAGGGCAGTTTTTCAGGAATCGTTGCAATCCAAGTGTCGCAAATTTGAAAATTTTTTGTAGTGATGTATACAATATCTTGGAATTACCAAGGTGCAGTCGCTCACAGACCAGCACTCGTGCAGTCGCTCCACAGACCAGCACGTTGTACACATACTAGGGTACAATCGCTCACAGACCAGTACCAGTGCAGTCGCTCACAGACCAACACAATTTCACGAATGGAATGGACCATCTAATACACGCGGAACCATCCCGTAGCCCAGATAGAATAGACTGTCTAATACACGCGCAACTACTCTAAACCCGGATAGAACAGACCGTCTAATACATGCGGAACTATTCTATAACCATCATGGTCGCTACAATTACATGTATTAGCCTCTCACAGGCCAAATACACAGAAGTTAAATCCTCGCACGGATAGAATGGACCGTCTAATACACGCGGAACCACTCCGTAGCCCGAGTAGAATAGACCGTCTAATACACGCGGAACTTGTGACACCCCGAGTTTAAAACACAGGGCGGGTGCATTTTTTTTTTCAATAATAAAATGATTTTCCAGATTTAATTAAAATAAAGTTTTTCGTAAAATAGTACACCGTGGATTAATCGATGAACGTAACAAAATAAATTCATCGTAATCTCAATAAATACTTAATTCTAGAAATTTAATAATAAACAATAAGACATTTTTGAAAGATAATAATGTCATAGCATTCCCAAAGGACAATATCAGAGTGCGGAATAAGTAGTACAACAATTTTTTTCAAAATAAAAACAAAATACATTTCCAGCTCAAATCCTATACATCAAGTCTAACTGATCATGCGCTAAAGCTACAGTAGCCCGGATTTCCTCCGCATCCCAAGCAAGTCTCTTCCGAATCTGCCGCTCGCCTCGACGTGACCTCCTCCTCCTCATCATACAGAGAGGGGTCAGACTCCTCCGAAATCAGATCAATACATAGTCTTGGTCGCTTCGGCGGCGCTGGAATCTCATAACAATCATCGGAGATCCTAGACGGACCCGAAATCTCAGCTGCTACTGGCTTCGGCTCTTCATTCTTCCCTTCTGCCTCAGACTCATGTACATCTCCTCCAACCACCGGGTTGGGAGTCACCACACCTATGGTGGCCTCCGTCTCAACCCCTATAGCGGACTCCTCAGCATCGTCGAAAATTCCGTGCGTCTCCAATACCAGACAGGAAGGCACGGGAAAATCTATACTTGTATGTGTGCGCTCCACGAAATCCGCTACGCCGTTGGTCCTACTCGTCCTCTCCAACCACCCCATGTAAGTCGCCCTGCTTGAGATGGGGTCGAATACCCAAGCAGTGCGCGAATAGCGATCAAGGAAGTCTAACGACGTTTCCGTCGTTCGGGTTCCCACGGGTGGCATGGGTTTGGGGGGCATCTGAGGGCAAAGCCCAATTTCCACAATATAATAGCAAGGGTCATCGACCGAAATTAACAAATAATCACATAGCATATATTTCACAGCAATGATTATATCCATGGTATAACATATGATGATGAGGAAGATAATAATGCTCATTTGAAATTTAATGACATATATGCCTTTTCAAAAACAGCAGCCAATTATTATGAAGTATGTGGTAAGTACAAAAACACCTCAGCAAATCACAATCATTAAATCAGAAATTCATAATTCTGAACAGTACTCACACACATTCAATTTCCACTCATCATCATAATTCAATCGTGACCCACCGGTCAATCCCTCAATGCAATATGTATATGCTCATGTATACAATTTTCTTGGAATCACCAAGGTGCAGTCGCTCAACAGACCAGCACAATATGTTTGACTTTAACAGCCCTCAAGACCAAGGTGCAATCGCTCAACAGATCAGCACCTAGTGCAGTCGCTTAACAGAGCAGCACTCGTGCAGTCGCTCAACAGACCAACACGTTTGACATATACCAAGGTACAATCGCTCAACAGATCAGTACCTAGTGCAGTCGCTCAACAGACCAGCACTCGTGCAATCGCTCAACAGATCAGCACGTGGCTGCACATTTCAGGGTACAGATGCTCAACAGTCCAGTACCAGTGCAGTCGTTCAACAGACCAACACCTATATACCAAAGTACAATCGCTCAACAAATCAATACTTAGTGCAGTCGTTCAACAGACCAGCACTTGTGCAATCGCTCAACAGATCAGCACGTGGTTGCGCATTACTCTGTGGCCCATCGCGGGTACCACTTGACTATGCAATGCATGAATATGCAGTGTTTCACTTCTCTGGAAACAGTATGCAAAATCAGAAAATTCATGCCTTTCCATCATGTTTAAAATATCTCAGCACAATCAGGATTATCATCATCACAAACATGACTAAACAGCCAAGTATTCATTAACATTTTGAAATGTTTTCATAAACTCTTAAAATACAAATGCAGTATTTAAAACTGGGATTTCTGGAATTTTACGAATCTGTATTCGAATACAGAAGTCAAAAACAGTGCAGAATCACACTCTGTATTCGAATATAGCCCTATGGTATTCAAATACAGAGGCAGTCTCAGTGCACAAAACAACATCTTTCACTACATCAGTAAAGTCTCAAAAACTTCATCACCACAACTTCAAAATATCACCAAAAGTTCCATTTTAATTCACCAAAACAATCCTAACATTCCCCAAACACTCAGGGTTTTCAAAACACTCTTAAAAACTTGGAATATCTAGAAACTCGAATCTGTATTCGAATACAGACCCCTTGTATTCGAATACAGAAGCATGAAACTGCAATTTTAACATCCTGTATTCGAATACAGCATGCCTGTAGTCGAATACAGAAGACAAAACCTTGAAAAATTCAACATTTTCTCCCAGATCATTAAAGGTTTTCAATACTTCATCCTCTCCTCTTCAAAATATTTCAAAAACTCCATTTAAAATCACTTTAACCCTTCTTAAGGTTTCTCAATACTTTAAAATGCATATCACAGTGTTTAAAACTTGATTTTCTGGAAAACACGAATCTGTATTCGAATACAGCTTCCTTGTATTCGAATACAGAAGCTAAAAACTCAACTTATGGAAAAACACGAATCTGTATTCAAATACAGACCCATTGTATTCGAATACAGAAGCTGAAACTAGTGAAAATCTGCATTCTGTATTCGAATACAGCATGCCTGTAGTCGAATACAGATGCGAATACAGTGTGAAAATCACACTTATGTATTCGAATACGACATGGTCGTAGTCGAATATAGATGCTAAGTCAGAAGCAAAAATCCTTCCTCTGTATTCGAATACAGGGGCTCGTATTCGAATACAAGTTTGAAAACTTAAGTAAGACAGAAACTTGGCAGGTTGTATTCGAATACACACATGTTGTATTCGAATACACCTTCGAAAACTAGTGAAATTTTCCTGAGATTTCAACCCTTTTCAAATTGTTTTCTTTTAAAAATAAACAACCAAACATCAAAACAGATTCAACACTTATTCCAGACAATAATTTCCTCATTAAAAATCCCTTTTCTTTTTAAATCATCAACATCATCAGAATCACTCAAAACAGAAACAGAATCAGAATCATCAACACCAAATCATCTAGACTTTCAAACCATCAGAACATCATACAGCATTTCAGCTTTCTCAATATCAGAATAACATGTAAGCATTTCAGCTTTCACAACACATCAGAATATCATGCAAGCATTTCAGCTTTCACAACACACCAGAATAACATGCAAGCATTTCATCTTTCACAACACCAGAATAACATGCTAGCATCACAGAGCAGCAAAACACCAACATAATGCATTTTTTGCATTTCAAAACCATTTTCAAAACAGTTTTATGAACATGCATTTTAATCATGTTTAAAATAACATACAAGACATTTTTCCACTTTCCCATATAAACAACACAACTTTTAGTGCATTCAGCCCAAACAACAATAATGACAGAGCTTTTAAAACGTAAAAAAATGCATTTTTCATTTCTTTCAAGCATCAGGAAAACCAGTTTCAAAACGGTAATGAAAACACTAGTAATGCCATGAAAGTTATGCACTTACAGCCCTAATGCAACTAGAAAGTGGAAGGTGCCCTTACCCTTGTTGCGTGTTCTGCTATTTCTCTCGTTTCTGCTGTCGTTCCCGTTTTTGCGCCAAAAACCGGTGAAACTGCAGCCTGGGTTTGCTGCTACGAAACTGGGTTCTTTAGCGCCATAAAGGTATGGGGAATAACTTTTGTACTGGGGTTTTGGTGTTTCAGTGCTTGGATGTCCAAGTAATGGCACTTTGAAGAGTTCCCTCTTTTCTTCTTTGTAATCGTGACTGGAAATGGAGGAAGGCAGAAAACAGCAAACAGAATGGGAGGGAAGAGTGATGTTACATGCAGCACTGTTACATGCAGTATGGGCAGTGAGGAAGAAGGGATGATGTTCTGATTTCACCATCCTTCTCACTCCTATTTATAGGCTTTTGTGGTGCCACCTCACCCAAAAATAATGTTAAAATAATGATGGATCATTCAGCACTTAATTGTCTTGCAATTAGCCACAAATCCTCAATTAACTGCCCGATTAATTTAATTACTCGTAATTAAATTAATTAAATCTTCATCCAATAATTTTTATTCATCCTCCAAAATAAATATTTATATATATATATATTTACTCAAAACATACATATATTAAATATTTTACAAATATCTCCAAATACTCTTAAAATTAATTAAAATTTAAGGGTCTTACAGAACTACTCTGACCCCGGATAGAACAGACCGTCTAATACACGTGGAACTATTCTATAACCCATGGTTACTACTTAACTTTGCGGCCCATCACGGTCACCGCATCAAGTCTGTGGCCCATCACGGTCACCACCTGACTATGTAATGCATGAATATGCAGTGTTTTCTCTTCACTGAAAACAGTATGCAAAATCAGAAAAAATTCATGCCATTGTTAAGACAAACTCTCAAATTTAATGTTTTGATGAAAACAAACAAAGGTTAATTAAAGATTGTTTAATTATGATTCTAAATGTATTGTTAATTTAACCTGTGCTTTTGAGTGTTTTAAATCATAGACAGGTTTCAAAAGAATCAAAGAAAACAACATCAGAAGAACATTCTTCACATTATGGAAAACGGAGAATGTTCGCCAGACTGTGACAGCATAAAGACCCAACTTTCTCCATCACTTAATTAAAGTTGTTGGCTCTGGAAGTTACATGGATATGATCACTACATGGCAGAGAACACATAGGATCAATTCAGATCAAGAGAACTTTCGAATTGAGAAAGATAAAGACTCTCAAAGATGCCTGTCCAGACTGTTCTGGAAACAATAGGTATCAGACTCCAGAAGATACCTCATGAAGTAAATTACCAGAAGATACATTCTGGAAATTACCAGAGGATACATTATGGAATTTAACAGAGGATACCTAAAGAACAAACGTCCAGAACGATCAATCAATCCCCAGGCAGTTTTAGAAGCTTCAGTACAAGCTTCTTACTTCAAGCTTTCGTGATTGTTTTCAATCTGTGTTTACTAATCCAAAGCTTTAGATCAAGCCAGCAAAATTGCCACTTATCAGAAGCTTCAGAAGATCATTAACAACTCAAGAAAGATTGACCCAAAACACTACAGCTCAAGACTGATCAGGAAAATAAAAGGTTTATTTTTAATTAAAAATAAAGCCACTGGACCAGTCTGACACAAAGCCTTTACAACGGCTATATTGGCCTTCATTCACTGCTTTCAAGCCTATAAAAGGAAGGCCACAGCTCAAGGAAAAATAAGAAGTTCAAGTGCTAACACAGCTATGACAATCATTCACATTCATACTTGAAGTTCTGAAAATCTCTTACAGAATCAATTTTTAGTTAAATTGTTTTACTCTGATATATATTCTGATTTATCTGTAAAGAATCGAATCTCAAACAAGAGTTGAGAATTCACAGATTCTAAACAAAATCAATCTCATCACCATTGTAAGCTCAAACTATAAGAGTAAAAGATAGTTTGGGTAGATTGTAAGAAATCCTATCAAGATTGATAGGTGATTTGGTTAAACTTTTTCTGGGTAGGAATTAGTTTAAGTTCTGAAAACAAAAGATCAAGGTTGATCTAGACTAGGTGCTGTAAAACCAAGAAGGTTCTTATTTTAAACACTTAGTGGAAAATCTCACTTCGTGAGGACTGGACGTAGCCCAAGTTTGGGTGAACCAGGATATTTCTGCGTGTGGTATTTCTTATCCCTTATCTCTTTATTCAATTTAATCGTGTTTCAAAGATTAAAATACAAAACTGTTTTCTGTTTTAAACACTAATCTGAACGTTCTCCGTTTTCTATTCAAACCAAGAACGTTCACCATTTTTCTGCTTCCTTAACCAAGAATTTTCTTGTGTTTAAAACTGAAGTTTTTTTTGGAAATTTTAAAAAGGGAGATTTACAATTCAAACCCCCCTTCCTTGTAAATCAATTTTGCTACTTCAGCCATCCCATCATATTTCAAAACAATTCAACATAATCAATATTATCATCCACATCAATGATTAAACAGTCAAGCAATCATTAACAATTCACATTATCTCACAAATTCCATACTTAATCATCTCAAGTCTTTCCATTGTTCCCCAAACTCTTAAAATTCACAAAACAGTGTTTAAAACTGAGATTTCTGGAAAATACAAATCTGTATTCGAATACAGGAGCCAAAATAGTGCAGAATTAACACTCTGTATTCGACTACAGCCCCCTGGTAGTCGAATATAGAGGCAGTCTTAGTGCACAAATCAACATTTTTCACTACATCGGTAAAGTCCCAAAAACTTCATCACCCCCTCTTCAAACTATCACAAAAAATTCCATTTTAATTCGTCATAAACCTTCCCAATACTCCCCAACACGTAGGGTTCACAAAACAATGTTGAAAAACTTGGAATTTCTGAAAACTCGAATCTGTATTCGAATACAGATCCCTTGTATTCGAATACAGAAGCTGAAACTGTAATTTCAACATTCTGTATTCGAATACAGCATGCCTATAGTCGAATACAGAAGCCAAAAATAGAACCAGAATGATCAACATCAGAACATCAGGAACAGAACCAGAATCAGAATGGTTAACATCAGAACATCAGGAACAGAACCAGAATTAGAATCATCAACACCAGAACATCAGAAACAGAACCAGAATTAGAATGATTAACATCAGAACATCAGGAACAGAACCAGAATCAGAATCATCAACACCAGAACATCAGAAACAGAACTAGAATCAGAATAATTAACACCAGAATCATCAGAAGCAAAACAAAATGATTCACACCAGAATCATCAAAAGCAAAACAGAATGATTCACACCAGAATCATCAGAAGCAAAACAAAATGATTCACACCAAAATCATTAGAAGCAAAACAGAATGATTCACACCAGAATCATCAGAAGCAAAACAAAATGATTCACACCAGAATCATCAGAAGCAAAACAGAATGATTCACTCTAGAATCATCAGAAGCAAAACAGAATGATTCACACCAGAATCATCAAAAGCAAAAATCATTCCTCTGTATTCGAATACAGGGGCTCGTATTCGAATACAAGTTTGAAAACTTAAGTAAAACAGAAGCTTGACAGGCTGTATTCGAATACACACATGTTGTATTCGAATACACCTTCGAAATCAGTGAAATTTTACTGAGACTTCAACACATTTCAAACTGTTTCTTTTGAAAAATCAGCACAACTCCAAAACAGTTTTATCACTCTTTTAAACCACAAAACTCAGACTTTTACATCAAACCAGATTTTCCAGAAGAAAACACTTTCAACAGTTTTAAACCCCTTTTTATTTTGAAATCATCAGCAACACCAGATTTTCATCAACAGAACAGCATGCAAGCATTTCAGCTTTCTCAAACCATCAGAACATCATGCAAGTATTCAGCTTTTTCAAACATCAGAACAACATGCAAAGCATTCAGCTTTTCTCAAACATCAAAACAACATGCAAAGCATTCAGCTTTCTTAAACATCAGAACAACATGCAAAGCATTCAGTTTTTCTCAAACATCAGAACAACATTAACACATTCAGTCAATCAGCAAGCATCACATAGCAGCAAAATACCAACAAAATGCATTTTTGCAATATTCAAAACAGTTTTATGAATATGCTTTTTACTCCTCTTCAAAATAACATGCAATGCATTTTTCAGCTTTCCCCATAAACAAAACAGTATTGGAATAATCACCCAAAACAATATTTGAGGAACTCCCTCTTTTTCCTTTTGAAATCGTGAACAGAATTCAGAAAACAGAATGGGAGGGAAGGGTGCTGTTACATGCAGCACTGTTACATGCAGTATGGGCAGTGAGGAAGGAGGGATGGTGTTCTGATTTCACCATCCTTCTCACTCCTATTTATAGGCTTGTGTGGTGCCACCTCACCCGACACTTGTCTGATTTTTAGCACTTTATCCGTCTCGTCGCAATTAGCCGCTAATCCCTTAATTAACTGTTTGATTAATTTAATTACTCATAATTAAATTAATTAATTCTTAATCCAATAATTTTAATTCTTCTTCCAAAATAAATATTTATATATATATATATATATATATATATATTCACTCAAAACATACATATATTAAATATTTTACAAATATCCCCAAATACACTTAAAATTAATTTCCATAATTTTAATTAAAAATGAAGGGTCTTACATTATGTCTGCTTTGTCGATCTATTTCCTTTCTTTCTATCGGGCTCTCACAAGTTAATTCATCTGATAGATGGTGTTACACCTTTGGGAGTAACAATAAATATACGGTTAAGGATGCTTATAATTTTTTAGCAGTTCTCACATCAAATGAAGGTTATGCACCTGATCATGCGGTGTGGAATAAAATGGTCTTGTTGAAGGTATCAATGTTCGTTTGGAGACTCTTCAACGGTCACCTAGCAATGAAGGACAATTTGCATCATAGAGGCATTAATCAGGTTAGGGGTGTGGGAATGGGTGTGTTGAGGTGGTTAGGAATTTTGAGTGTTTTTAGTAATAATGTGGAAAAACATGCTCAATATTATGAAACAAATCAAATCAAGAGCAAGATGTAGAAGAATATAGATGAAGGACAGGAAGAGAGAAAAGAGAAGAGGAGAGAACTAGTAGTAATATTATATTATTGTCTATTTTCTATTACAATATGAGCCCTATTTATAGGGCACAAGTAAATGGACATTCATTAATGGGTATAGTGGGCCTACTATTCATGACATTTTCCCTTCAATGTCCATCGAGACTATGCATCACTAAAACCTTACTAGAAAAAACCTAGTGGAAAAAAATTCTAGTGAAGGAAAAGGAGTACAACATCCTTTCTCTAGGAACTGCCTTATTAAAAACTTTACCAGAAAAACCCAATGGGACAAAATCATGGTGAAAGAAAAAATAGTACAAAATATATTTATTTCTCCCTTTCATGTAGACAAGGATCGTTGAAATGATGAAGATCAATATTTTGTTGTAGTTGTTGAAAAACTTTACTTGACGATGAATTTGTAGTGATGTATAGAATATTGTCACATAAATGACTTTGTTGATGTTTGTATCACAACTTGGTAGAAGATCATGAACGATTACATGTTTTGCTGGAATATGCTTTATTCTATCTTCTTTAATGTGTCATTGTTTCAACTGAGCAGTGCATGTAATATTATCTTCATAAAGAACTCTTGTAGTCATATTTATGAAACATAACCCATTAGTCCTTTGCAAGTGTTCAATCATAGGTCTCAACCAAAACACCTTTTCGATTTGGTTCATGTTGCTCTAAAATTTTCTCATCATTTGATGATATTGTTGTTGTGGGTTGTATCACATATCTCCATGAAATAGTTGTATTTCCTCCTGTGATCAAATAACTTCTTTCTGAACTATATCATTATGAGAATTAGAAGAATAACATGTTTTTCTAATATAACAAAGTATATATATGATCAAATTCCAATGTTGTTGTATATGCAAAGAAGTATATGAACACTTATCTAATAGATTAAGAACAAATAATTAGCCAAATACATTAGCGTTTGAGTGCATTGATATATGGTACTTTAGGACAAAAAGGAAGTCATAATTTTCTCGAGCTCTAAAAAGACATTATTCACAATTGGTGACCTTAAAATAATCATCATGCACAATTTATTTTATTTGCTCGTGTAGAACCATTTTTTAGGACCTTTGCTATATAAACTTAATAATTCACAAAGATATTTTTCAAATACTCATTTTGTAATCGTAAATAAATTTTTATTTAAATTTGTATAAAAAAATGTATATTGTATTTATTGTGCATTTTTATGAACATATAATATTGGTTGTCTTTTGTTGGTGAAATAATTAATAGTTGTTGTATTTATTGTGCAATTTTTTAATTTGAAAATATTTTAGAATATTTATTGTGTCTTTTTTTAAAATAGGGCATTAGAGAGTGAGAAAAGTACACACACAGCCTTTCTTTTTTAGAGACTAGAAGAATAATGGTATAAAAATTTAATTTATTAATAATTTAATTAATATATTAATTATTTATTTTATTAGTTAAATTAATGAATTATTTATTTTTGTTTTGTGTCATATTATTTTACGAGAAGTAGATTGGAAAATTAGTCCAAGAACATGAAGTGTTGATGGTAACCCACAAAAAATGACGCAACTTTATGTTTTTGATCCCACCAAGAATGCTGATGTATGGTTTTTTAAATTTAAGATTTATATGTAATTAATTATTTGTTATTACAAATTATTTATCATATGTATAGCTAAAATTATTTTTAATTGTTTTATATTTACACAGGATACTTATAATCAAGCTATGGATAAATTACGGCCGACCCATGCAACTCTTCCCCTAGAGAGTCAACCTAGTGCAGAGGAGATGAGAAATATTGAGCGCACGAAGTGGGTTGAGGTGACTAGAGGAAGAATAGAGGTCAGGTGTATGGTGAAATAATTAATATTTGTTGTATTTATTGTGCAATTTTTTAATTTGAAAATATTTTAGAATATTTATTGTGTCTTTTTTTTAAAATAGGGCATTAGAGAGCAAGAAAAGTACACACACAAGAGAGAGCCTTTCTATTTTAGAGACTAGAAGAATAATGATATAAAAATTTAATTTATTAATAATTTAATTAATATATTAATTATTTATTTTATTAGTTAAATTAAAAAATTATTTATTTTTGTTTTGTGTCATATTATTTTACGAGAAGTAGATTGGAAAACCAGTCTAAGAACATGAAGTGTTGATGGTAACCCACAAAAAATGACGCAATTTTATGTTTTTGATCCCACCAAGAATGCTAATGTATGGTTTTTTAAATTTAATTTTTATATGTAATTAATTATTTGTTATTATAAATTCTTTATCATATGTATAGCTAAGATTATTTTTATTTTTTGTATTTACACAGGATACTTATAATCAAGCTATAGATAAATTTCGGGCGACCCATGCAACTCTTCCCCTAGAGAGTCGACCTAGTGCAGAGGAGATGAGAAATATTGAGCGCACAAAGTGGGTTGAGGTGACTGGAGGAAGAATAGAGGTCAGGTGTATGGTATTGGTGTTCTACAGGTACATTGAAACAAGGACCATCCAGATTGTACAACAAGTAAACTTTATCCAACTACAACAGCACATGTCGATCATACCATGATACCATACACACTAAAATTGAAAGGATTCAACGAGAGTTGGAGTAGAAGCATCTAGAGAGTCAACAATTGTTGCATCAAGAATATGAGGAATTGATGCAGAGAGCTATTGAGGCTATTATGAAGATGGAGGAGGAGAAATGACGACAATTTGAGAGACAAATAAGGGAGGAGCTCTGTAATTCTCAACAAATGCAAAATCGATCTTCTTATTCATCTCAATATAATTATCAATAGTAGTAGATGCCACCGCCATCACAACATAATTATTAACAGCAAATGACTTGCATATTCGTTCTTTGACAACTTTTTAATATCAAAATGGAGGTTATTATCGACCAAATATGTCAACGTCATTGTATAGTAATAATCAACCTGATTTAAATCAACCATCTCTGCATCAGTATTTTCTATCACAATCATTAGCTGTTCCACCTTAGTTTTTAAGTCATCCTTCTACCCAAATATTTGAACCATCTATTTTTCCTATCGACGGTATCAACCCCCTCAATTTGGATAAGGATAATTTAACATTTAATGAGATGTTAATTTTTTTATCTTAGAATAGATGGTAAATTCCACCATAATTAACTCACACAACTGTTTGGTTTTGAGTTTGAACCTGGGACAAGATGTCTAACCTAACAATATTGGTATTTCTCAGTTGAGCTAGTGTCTAAGGATAATGATATGTTAAATTTTAGCAACAATCAGAATGATGGGGGCATGAATCAGATTACTATGGCCATAATTAGATTTTTTATTGTAACATTATTTTTTATTTGGATATTAATGGATTAATGTTTTGTTGTTGCTTTTATTTCAAATTTATTTGTATCTTATTAATCATTTAAAATAATTTAATTTTAATTTACCTATAAATAATATAGCAAATAATTTAATTAATTAAAAAGTTATTTTTATTTTTTAATGAAAATGAATATATTAAAAATATAATAATAATAATAATAATTAATCAAATTTATATAAATTTAATATTATTTATTTTGTTAAATAATATTATTTAATATAATAGTTAGTTATATATATAATTAAATATATACCAAAAAAATGTATATATTTAACTTGAAATAAGTTTTAATTATTATTTTTAATAAATAAAATATAATTATATAATTATTTTAATATGAATTTACATATAAAAATTAATTTTTTAAAAACTTTGGAACGGTTAGCGAGGGTCAAACCCCTAGGAAATGGTGTCATAAATGACATTAGTGAGGGCTTGAGCCCTTGGTATGTCACCACACGTCCCATTTGCGAGGGCCAGAACCCAAGAGACCTGTCACACTTAGTAGTTTGCAAGGGCCTAAGCCCTGAGAATGATAAAATGATGCTGCTTTTTTCGAAGGACCCAACCCTAGGTAATTTGTGAGGGCCTAAGCCCCATGACGTTTCCCAAGGCTTTGGCCCTAGGAAATGTCATATGTTTTCTAATTCTAAAAGCCATTTTGCAAGGGCTTTGGCCATCGGTATTGCGGTCGGACGTGTAGGGGTGTATATGGGTTAGGTTGAGTCGTTTTTGACCAAATCTGATACCCGAACCGATCAATTTTATTTGGGTTGGGTTGAGCTCTCAGTCCATGATTTTTCCATCAAACCTGAACCAAACCAACCTGATTATGAGCGGGTTGGGTTGGGTTCACAGGTAATAAAAAAAATATATTTTAAAAAAATATATTTAAATTTAAATACTTAAACTTGTAAAAAATAATAAAATTATATCGCAACATATCATTTAATACTTAAAATACATTCACAAACACAACACTTAAATTAATTAAATTAGCAACAAATTCTCAATCAAAGTCCAACAACTAAATTTTAACTATACATCAGTAGTAAAAAACTAATATATATATATATATGTCACGTCAATGGGTTGGATTCACAGATTCAAAAAGTTAAATCTGATACCCGAACCGAACATAATTGAGTTTCAATTGGTTGGTTCGGGTTAGACTCGAACTTGAATGAGTTAGGTCAAAATGTGGGTTGAGTTGGATTGAGTGACCAGGTTCGCGGGTTTACCTTTACTCATGTACACCCCTACCGACGTGTGTTTTACCTAGGGTCATTTGGCCCTCGGAAATGCAGTGTTTCCTTGAAAATTTTAGCAACAAATTCTTAATCAAAGTCCAACAACTAAATTTTAACTATACATCAATAGTAAAAAAAATATATATATGTCATGTCAATGAGTTGAGTTCACGGGTTCAAAAAGTTAAATCTGATACCCGAACCGAACATAATTGAGTTTCAATTGGTTGGTTCGGGTTAGACTCGAACTTGAATGAGTTATGTCAAAATGCGGGTTGAGTTGGATTGAGTGACCGGGTTCGCGGGTTTACCTTTACTCATGTACACCCCTACCGACGTGTGTTTTACCTAGGGTCATTTGGCCCTCAGAAATGCAGTGTTTCCTAGGATTTTTTAGCATTTCCTAGAGCTTTTTGCACTAGAAAATTTAAGTATTTCTTGTAGTTAGGTATAGTAACTTGTTAGCTTGATGTGAATCAATATCTCAACATACGTGATTGTATATTCACAAAGTAGAATTTAGAAGTTATGATCTTATAAGTATCAGTCATATAATTAACTTTAAAAGTCTAAAGAATGGATCGTCAAGTCTATTTTTTGTATAAACATATGCTAAAAGATGTTGATTATCAATTTCAATTGACATACGTTACTTGCTAAATGCTTTTGTAAAATTTAGAAAATGAGCTTAGTCAAATTTGTTGAGAAAACAATATCACAAACTTATGGTTGTGAGTTGCAATAAACATACATGTGACGATTACATTGATGCATCAATTTAACTCATAAAATATCTAGTTGGTTCACATGATCATGATCGATGTATTGACTCACAAATATCACCTTATATATAGTTTAGAAATGTGAGAGACTCATTTTTTTCAAATTATCAACTTCTTTTGGCAACTAGTAATGCACAAAAGTTATTAGATTGAAGAAACTTCTGACTCTTCAAAACATACCCATACAAATATGACTAATATTTTAAAATATTATTGAAAATATTTTCTCAATTTTGCAACATCAAAAGCATATTTGAGTGACACAAAAATTATATTTATTTTCTCTTAAATTAATTTCTTTTAAATTAATACTAAGATAAAATATATCTAATAGATTTCAATCATGATTTAAATGTGTAGTGCTTCCGGAACTGAACCACAAATCTTTTACATTTGATAAATATTTTGCTACTTCAAGAGCATATTCAAGGGACATAGATAATTTTATCTTAATTTTCTTTGTTTCAAATCATACTAAGATAAAATAGATCTTATATATTTCAACCATGGATATAAGAGTCTAATTTTTCAAGAACTCAACCACTAAACGATGACCAAGAAAATCATACCTTGAGCATTCCAACATGATTGCTTTGATACTAAATTTTTAGTTTTTTAGAACTATATCACAAATAATTTTCATAAGCAAGCAATAATCAAGAAAAATTATTTTTATTTTTAGCAATCTTAATATTAAATTTTTAGTTATTCAAGAACTATATCTTTAAAAACTATATGTATAAAATATTCACAAAATGTGATGTAAGAAAATCACACTCTTACAATCCTTTTAAGGATGCTTGAGTGTAAAATTCTTTCAAAATTTACCAATTAAGAATAAACATATATATCATAATTATACAAATCAAATAAAATTCTCAATAAATTTCTTGACAAGGAAATGTACAGGATTATCATGTTAAAAGAAAAGATATAAAATGAATAAAAGAAATATAAAAGATTGACGTACATTAAAAAAAAAACAAAATTATGAGAAAAAATGTTGTAATAATGATATAATTAATACCCAATTAAAAAATTCTATATTTAAAATATAATGATATAGATCAATTGCAATTAATACTCAATTAAAATTTTTGTTTATAAAGGGCTATTATACCGTACCCAATAAGAAAGAAAATTTAATTAATTGAAAATCATCCTAAAAAAAAAATTAATTGTAAAACAATTAACGCGAAAACAATCTGATTTCTATTTTGAACTCATACCAAATTATATTTGGTATCAATCGTACTATTATTATCAAATCAAAATAAAAGTAATAATCACTAACAAAAGAAGAAAAAAAATTTACTCAATTGATTTTAAATTAATATGCTTTAAAGATAAATAAATTATTTCAATGTGAATTAATTGTCACTATTTAATGCCGGATAAATTTTCAAACCATTAATAACAATTTGATACACAAAGAACAAATACCCAAAAAAGACATAAATAACATTAAACAGAATTAGTTATAATTTTAATTTATAAAATAATTTTAAAATTGGTTCAAGCAATTTCATTCTTTAATTTATAAAACATGAATATTGCAAAATGTTGAAATCTTCGAAACAAGATTGATAAACAAGATCAATAAGACAATGCATCAGGGATGCATGAATATTGAATTCTTCTGAAATTCAGATAAATAAATATTGAACTTTTTTGAAAGTTCTTCAAGAACTAAATAATCAATCTAAACAACATATAAAATAATTATTTGTGCAATCCTTTACATATGCATGAGTATTAAATTCTTCTAGAATTCAAAGAGAATAAATATATTATTTTTTTAAATTCTTCAAGAACTATATAATAGATCTAACTGTTTGGGTGTCAATCAAAGCACGTGATGTGAATATCAATTATGATTTTAACTATTAGTGCTCTGTAATTTAAAAGAAAACAACTAAAAATTATGGATTAAATATTCGTAATCATTCTTTAATTTAAAATTTGAGGAAAATATTTAATTGCATGATATTTTTCCAAAAGCAACAATTAGAATCATTGCCACATTTTATAAAATGATTTCGACACAACTGACTTACTTACGACCGATCAATTCACATTAAACAAAAAAAGTCACAATTGTTTCAGATAAAGAACTTCCATGGTAACAACAACATTTCAAGAAGGAATAGAAGAAAAACCGTTAAATAAATTCATAAGCTGATCTTGAAACTCTAAACTAAGGATGACTAGGTACTGAGGACCCATATGTAGCATCAAGTCTCAATGCTTCTGATCGTCAATCCAAATCATCGTTCTATCTTCAACGTCGTTGCAATTCTATTGCAACTCAAAACTCTAAGAACCTGTGGCATAAGTGAAGTAGCAATATTAATTGCAAGGAAGAGAGGTTTGAATTGTGATTTCCATTTTAAAATATTAATTTCTGCTTTTAATTTAAACTAACTCAATATCAATCTTGGTTACTCATAAAAATCTAGAACGTTCTTGGTTAGTTAAAAATAAATGAAACATATTATTTCTACGTGATTAGTGATAATGAGTGAGAAATAATAAAGTATAGGATAAGAGAATCACACAATGATGTATCCTGGTTCACCCAAGGCGGACTACGTCCAATCCTCACAATTTGTGAGCTTTTCCACTAATGTGCTTCACACAAGAACATTCTTACTTTCACACAATATTTCTTGATAGGTTACAATATTCACCTTTCAACCTTGAAAGGACTTTTACACAATACATTTTAATCACAAAAAGGATTTTTACAAAACACTCAAAGAAATAGACTTGAGTTTTAAATGGAATTATGAAAGAAGGTTGTAGGATCAAAATCTACTCACTACTTGTTTGGGATTGATTATCAGCAATAACTCAATAAAAAGATCCTTGAATCTAGTGTAAGAGAACTTTAGCTTTTGCTTGATTGAAGAGTTTTGATTTATCGAGTATGATTGTTTTAGTGATGAATTGATTGCATTGAAAACTCTTGTTGTTGTCTTATCCTTGATGTTCTTTTTATATACCAGATGAAGGTTAATGACAACTCATTAAAGTCGTTACTAATCCTGCTGTTCAGAGTAATAATTAATATACATGTGTTCTATTTTGTCCAGAATGTTCTTTCTTGGCAACTAGAACGTTCTTCGTTTGTGCTTGAACGAATATTGTGATTGAGATCTTTAGCAGCTATCCGGTGTCCTTTTCATGCAAGCTAGACTTTCTGCAAAAGGTGCAGCAACAGTGTCCTTTTCATCCTTGTTGTCCTAGCTGTACTTGTTCATAGCCCATCAATTTGAAGATTGATCAGGTTATTGTTCTTGATGTTGTTTTGCTTCTTTTAGCTAAACTTTTGGGCTTGATCATTGTTCTGAGTTGTCTTGGTATTCGTTTTACTTAAGATTTGTATTTTGGGAAATGATTCATTTCATTTTTATTTTTAAAACGAATTATCCAGAATTATCTTGATCGAGTAGAATGATACTGTAATAAATCAGAATGATCTTGGTTTGCCATATTGATATTCTTATGAACCAGAATGATCTTGGTTTGCCTAGATTGATATTCTTATGAACCAAAATGTTCTTTTATAAACCAGAATGATCCTGATTTTTGTATAGGTGTAGTTGATTACCTATCTTCAAATAATACACTCAAAAGCACACGTTAAATAGTAACACAATCAGAATCATGATTAGAAATTAATTAACTTGTTTGTTTATCTTCAAAACATTGATTTGGGATTTTGCCTCAACAATAAGTTCAGTCCACAATAATAATAGAAGGTCATGATCTAAAAATAACATATATACGAAAATACAAAACACAAAGCATGTTATGACATGATATCAAGTGAAAAACATACATGCGTATAAATATATCATCATATAACAAAATATAATAATTATATGATGGTGCACATGATGGAGATTTTCGCCACCCTTATGTTTAAGTGTCCTCGGAATTTTTTTTTCCTTCCACCCCTTCACATCCAAACAAATGGTCTCACATTACTACTAACTCCAAAATATCTAGCTGTTTTGCTAAACCACATCATTACACCATCTCATTACTTTTACACACATCACATTACTCACTTCTAGATCTACTTTAGTAAAAATATCTACTCTCATTGTAACTCAATTGACAGATGAATTTAACAATAACGTGCGACATAGTGAAATATTTTTTGATCATAAATCCCCTGTAATTCGATTAAATTACTGTCCCATAAATAATTTTAATCAGGTCTCCGAAAATATTCTACCAACATCTCACTAATCCATCATTTACTATCTAATCCTTCTTACATAAGTCATTCTACTCCACACACAAAAAGAGAGAGTGATGTGACTCATTTTGGTCCTTACAAAATATTACTACATAGTAAGAAAATATCTAGATATTTATACTAATCTCTCATTAAAATATTAATATCCTAGACAAAATATCTAGATACTTTGTGACTTTAAGTCACCTCATCTCCTCAATCTCCAAGTTCCTTCTTAAATGAGTTGCATAATGTTCACGGATAAGTTTTCTGGTTATATAAAAATTATATAATAAATCTACTAATTAAAATTTTTCAAAATTTCGCAAATAAATTTTTATCCTATGAAATTTTATTTCATAGCTCAGAAAAATATAACGAGATCAAATTCTCATTACATTCAATATATAAAGTTCTTGTTTAAATTTTGGTGGCATTCGGAGTCCTTTAAATTTAAACAGCGGATATATTTTGCCAATTTTCTTAAAAATCAGTAGAAAAATATTTTTGAAATTTTGACAAGGCCAAAACATTCACAACATCATTTAACATCAACGAAAACACTCGAATAACTTTTCATAGATCAATTTACAATCTAGGCACAAGTACAACAAATTTTACAAACAAATAGACAATGTAAAAAGTAAACATACGAAAAATAAACAACAGAATGTACAAATAAACAGTAAACTCTAATTTTTGCTATAAATAAATTACGGGATACATGCTGCATCCCTTTGAAATGTATGGGATTTTATGATGTTTAATTTGTGCTGCTTTTTATTGTTTGGGGAGGGTGGTTAGAGAGTGGTGTTTTGTTATCTATGTTTGGTGTGGATGTTGAAACCTTTTGTATCTCCTAATTCTTAGTACATCTTGTACTATGAATTAGTATTTATATATATATATATATATATATATATATATATATATATATATATATATATATATTTATTTAGTTATTAAAAAAAACATATTAGTTCTTTATATTTTTTGTATTAAGTTAGTCTTTCATCTTTTATTTTGTGACAAGTTAGTCCTTTACGTTTCATTGATATGAATTTCAAATTAGTTAAATTGAAACTCAAAATTCTCCCAATTCAATAAAGTAATTGTTAATGGATTTTGTTTGCAATAATCATAAGAATATAAACTCTCAATCAACTTTTAGAAAAATAATAAAATGACTGAGAATTCAAGTAAGAGAAATATTGCGGTTCTTGAAATTAAACGTAAATTTCTCTTAATTCAATTCATAAATTCACATACAAATTTATTATATTGATCATAATATGATCGATAACAAAATTCACTATAAAAGTGTCTAACTAAAAATGATTAAAATGAGGTTAACAATAAAAATAATTCAATTATGTAACTTTTAAAAACATATAAGACTAACTTAATACAAAAAATTTAATGGATTAATCTTACATTTTCCCATATCTTAAAGGACTACGTTTTTAAAACCCAAAAATTGTTTAGTGCCCGAAGGTGCTGGATTAAAATTAACTTACATGGAGAAAACACGTGACGAACACAATAAAATGCTATAAATAAAATGTAATAATGAGAAGAAATGAAATTATTTTAAATCTTTATTTTTTGGATCAATTTTTTTAGGAGTGAAGTAAAAAATGCTATAAGAGATATAATAATTTTTTAGTCTTGTAAAATTTCGTTTTTAATCCACGTAAACAAAAATCAAATTTTTAGTCATTTAAAATTATTATGCATGTATTTTTAGTTATTATTAGAATGTAAATATATATTTTTAAACAATTTTTTAAAAATATATTTACAAAATTATAAAAAGTTCATCCACGAAAATCAAATCAATTAAACAAAAAAGAAATGTGTAAACACGAAAACGGATCATTTACCATTGGAAGTACTAAAGTGCATTTTATGCAACATAACATTTTCAATTGAATATTTTATCTTTAGTTTTAGTTTTAATGGGATCTTTTCAATTTAAATTATGTTAGAAAAGGACCACATCAGTATAAGCTTTGTAAAATAAAGGATTGTTTTAGAACTTTAAGTACTACAAAAGACAAGTCCAGAATGTGTTTGGTTGATGTTTTTGATTTAACGTATACAAAAGACTTCTGATTTGTCTTTTGGGAGATTGAATGAAACAATCCTTTATGAACATAGTACTCACTCATGATCATTAGAAGAGTGGTTCTAAAATCATTCAATAAATTCGCTCATATGATAATCTTACAAACATTTTTCCAAAATCATCTTTCAAGTAAAACCTTTTAAGTTTGAACAATGGGTACAAAAGATTTGTATTCGTCGTCCCAGAGATAATTGTTTGGTGGAGGGGAAGAAATAAATATATTATGCAATTTTCATAAAAGGATATTATACTCTTTTTTCTTTACTATAATATTTTTTAATTGAATTTTTTTCTAGAAAGATTTTAATGATTCATATATATCATCGATGGACATTCAAAGTGAAATGTTATGAATATAAGTCTTAGTATATGTTCATTTGTTAGCCTTCCACATTTCTATAATAACTCCCATTAGTGAGTGGATATACTAATTGTTACTGGTCTTTAATGTAATCATACACTTACCTATTTGTGTCATCTAAATAAGACTCATATTGAAAAACCTAGCAGAGTAGCCACTACCTACTTCCTTTCTTTTGTTCTAGTTATCCTTCTTTCGTCTAAGAGGGGTGGTTTCAGAGCCAATTTTTGGTCCAAAATCACTCCTCTAAATCAATTTTTTTTCATTATCTTCTATAAAAATAAGTGATTTTCACATATTTAGTTTTCTTTTGTGCCTTTTTGTGATTACATCATCTTAGTGCAACGTTTTTTTTTCCGCCTTGTTTCGGTGCTTTTTTGGTTTCCCTTCTTATTACAGTGTTCGTTTGATTCAGATGGACATATCAACTTTGATCAAGTGCAAATATAATTAATAATTTTGGTGTCTTCTTGTTACAGCTTAGGAGGCACAGAAATTCCGAACACCTTCAGGTTTTGTGATCGAGGGAAGAAAGAGTATGATATAAAACTTATACTCAGTTAGCTTGTGACACAAGTTACATTTAAACTCATAAGCGTGTATATAATAAGCTCATTTAATAAATGATTTGATCATTTCAATCACACATTCTTTTCTTTGTATTACACCAACACCACTCTTCTCAAGTACAATCAAAATTACATATTTTATATGCTCTTAGAAGCTACATTCTTTGTCAAAAATAAAAATAAAAATCCATGTTCTCCATCTAGCTAATAGCACTACATAAACTAATTACTTCAACAACTTTATCGATTATTGTTTGATAACAAATAATCGCCAAATAATATTAAAAAAATGAAATTAATTCAAAGAGCTAGTAGTTGTTCCATATTAATAGGAGATGTATATTTTGAAGGTCCATTAAAAAGTGTATCCACAATTATGCGAGTAGCTGCCTCAGTAGGATGGACTTGATCCCAAAAGATATGGTCTTTTCTATTGGAGCAAACAATTGAAATTGGTGTACATAGAAACTGAGAATTCAGCTCACCAAGTCCACAACATGCATCTTTCACATCTACAAATCCTGAAAATTAAAGGGGTATAAAAGTCATTTTTCAAATCTTATCCTCGTCACAACAATAAAAAAAATATTCTTTAATTGATGATTTAATTTGTTCAGATGCCAAAAGGCAACGAGAGGATAGAAAATTAATAGAAAGAAAATATTAAAGGCTCAATTTCACAAGAAACAATGAACTAATTGATAATAAATGACATTGAGAAAACTTCTTCTACTATATATAATTCAAAGAGACATAGGATTGTGATTATAATACCATAAGAAGTTGGATTCTGAATGAGGTCTTGGAGTGCAGCATAAGTATCAAAGTATGAGTAACTTGAGTCCTTATTCTCTAATTTCCATTCCTTCAACATGGATTGAAGCTCTTCATTATACTTAATTGACAATAAATTGGCTTCCAAAAAGCATTCTGTTTTGTTCTTGAGCCTATATGCAGGGCTGCATCCAATTGCACTAACACCAATAATCTCAAATTTCCTTGCACCAATGTTGTATAATCTCTACAAATAAAGGTACTAAACCAAAATTAAAATGCATGCAAATAACATAAATTTTGACCCTTTTAAGCATATGATTTTTCTTTACCGGTATGTATAATATGGATATCTCAAAAAATGTCCAACGTGGTCCTTACTATTTTTAGTAAAAAAAAGATACTTTTATAATAATAAAAAATGAAAAGCAAATTTAATTTTTTTTTTTTAAATTACTAAAAATAACAAGGTTTACCGTTGGATCAAGAGCATATTAGACAGTCTCTTTTTTTATCATATAAAATTATAAGTGAGCACTTTGGTGGACTAACACAACATATGATTTATCATAGTTCAATTCTTAAAAATAATTAAAACTCAAACAATGTTTGACAACTCTCCTCAGAAGTTGAAATAGCGACGTGATTTGTGTTGGTTCGACAATAATTCAATTTTGAGATATAGATATTTATTTTTTCATGTTTTTATCGATTGAGTGTCAATCAAGTCAATGTTTCAACCATGCATGAGAACGAGGATACTATAAACTTCTACTTCCATAAAACCTCCATGGTCAATAGAACAATTTTCAAATATCAATAATAGTATACTAGAATTTGCCTAAAATTATATATAGTAAGTAGTAACTAAATTACAATTTATAAACCATTGTGCTTACCAGTAGTTGTATTTTTAGTGAGGAAGTCATGGAATCCACATATTGTTGTGGAGTGTTTTTCTTTTGAAGATCCATTGAGTTAAAGTAACCAAAGATATCATTGCTTCCAATCACAACAATGAAAATGGATTTTGAGAAGTGTTTTTGAAGCGTAGATGCTCCTATTTGTTGTGTCAATTGGTCATGCACTTGTGAATAGTAGTCCACTTGCTTTGTCAAAGGTATTGATTGCCTCTGCAAAAAATATAACATTGTTTTTCATTATTTTATCATTTTCTTAACATTTTGAGTTTTAGTCATTAACTTTTACCATATTTTGATTTTTGACCGGTTAAATAAATTTTTAGTCCTTATAAATTTAAAAAATTTATTTTTTGTCTTTATAAATAAATTCTTAGGTTTATAATCCTACAAATTTTTTGTTTTCATTTTTTGTCTATATTTTTAAGTCATTTCATGTGTATCTTTCAAATTTTTTAATGATTTTTTGCAGTTACATTATAAGAATTTTTCCTACCAAATTTTAGAATTATTTAAAAAAAATGATTTAAATATGAATTTTTAAGAGGAAAAATCTTAAAAATTCATATTTAATTAATCTCTTGTTTAAAAAATTTAAATTTTGTAAAAGTAATGTTTATAATATTCTAAAAACGAATGCAAAAAATTATTCAAAAATTCATAGAATATATATTAATTAACTTAAAAGTATGGATAAAAATAAAAACGAAAATTTTATAGAGACTAAAACACTAAAAAGAATTTATAAAGACTAAAAATAAAATATTAAAATTTTATTAAATCTAAAAACTGATTTATTTCTTAATTATTGTGAAGCCCACATCCTTAGCCCATGTCTTTCTCCACCCACATTTCTAAAACTCTACATTAGAAGTGTACCTTCAAACATCTTAGGAGGTGTTATTCCTTTCTGACATCATAGGAGACCATGGGCCAGATTTTTAATTTTTTAGAATTTGTATTTTTTTAAGAAAAATTCTAACATGGATCACAGTCTATCATTGACCAATTTTAAAAAATATTTAAAACTTTAACAATCATTAACGTCGTTTTTTAAAAGTAAATATTAATGATCAGTCTATTTTTATAATTAAAATAGTAACTTAAATGATATTGATTTGATTAAATAAATCTTAATCATCTATGTCGCATAATCTTGAGGAGTCTAAAAATATAACAACATAAAATAACTATTAATATATCTAAGATACTAATTAGACTATTTTAACTAATAATTAACTAGTGTCATTAATTATAAGTTCTCTCATAGACTGATTCTTAATTCTAAACTTGATGAGATACAGGTCTAGTAAGGACAAGACAATACAAAAACAACTAATTTGTTATCAAGACAAGTTACCAAATAGTAATATATAAATACTTTTTTAAAAAAAATTAATCAAAATGTAACGCATAATATAATATATGGCATGACACATTTCATAAAAAAAAATGAAAAAAACTTAAAACTTTATTAAGCAAAGTTATACTACTTATAAAAAAATCTATCAAATGATAGGTAACTAAATATTCCCCCATCCCCTCTTGATAAGAAAGTTGATAGTAAAAAAATATTTTACAATACAACTCATCTTACCTAGCCATGCTAATTTGTTGACTACAAAATTTCACTTACATAAAAACCGAATTGGAGAGTGAAAAGAAAAAATTAGAATTGCACTTACAAAATTATCATCAGTGCCATTGAATATTCCAGCACCTCCAGAGGCAAAGTTAACACCACCCAATAAGGATAAATTCTTGTTGTTGTTTTTAACCTTACATACTAGAGAGAGGTAAGGGGGTGAAGTGGGCAGGCCTACTTTTTCAGCTGTGTCACAACCATTCATTTTATGCAAATATTAACAAAACACATTTTGTATTAATATTGCCAAATTATCAATATGCATGCCCCAACAAAATACCAATAACTCAATAGCATTAAATTTTAGTCCTTTTCAGTACAAATTTTGCCCACATCGAACTCTTGTCTTCCAATAAAGAAAATTGAAAAATTGTGTCACTATTTTCTTCATATCCTTTTATAACCATTATGATTTTTGGTTGATTAAAAAATATATATGTCCTACAACTCAGAACGAAGACTAAAAGCGTATTCCGTATTCAACAGAAATATACATTGACACATGTAATTATATTTAATTATTTTTATTTTTATAAATTATTACTAGTATTTATATTTATGTGTTAATGCTCATATCCTGTCAAGCTATTTGAGAAATTCATAAGTATGCATAAATAAATTATTTAACTATATGAAGTAAAATGGTGGAAACTAATTACTCTGACTCCAATATTGATGTCACTTTCAAGTTGTTTGAGAGACATTCAATAAAAAAACCATGAGTTTCTTACAAGGAAAAAATAATGCAAAAAACAAGGTATATGACATAAAGTGTTGCTAAAAAAAAATGCAATGTTTTTGTAACACCACAAATTTTGAACAATTCTAAAGAAGAGATTCATTTTGCAAAGCTCCAAACTGACTCTTGAAACTGAGACATGCAGAAAGCATGTAACTAAATACCATACAAATGGAAGAAAAGCTATATGTTTTAATAATAAATTATTTAAATGCTAAGATGTGTTTAAATAAGAAAAGTTTTATTCTTGTCCATGCATCAACAAGAACAAATGGCCATTTTTCACTATGAAATGAGACCCTTCGCATTGCGAAACGCGTCTTAAACCAGATAATAAATGGTCATTTCACATTGCAAATCATGTCTCTTCACACTACAAATTAAATATTAGATATTGCACACTTAAACGGTTTCACATTGCGAGGTCATAACTTTGCACTGCAAAAATGAGGATTTGAGAGTTATGAAGGTTTCACTTCAATGGTTAGAGTTTGATCTTGTAACTTTTAAGAATATAATTCAAATTTCATCTAACACAATTATAAAATGACCATTATTGACATTTTAACTAATAATAGTTTCTCCCTTTCCCAATTTTCTTTAAAACTAAAAGAAAATTATTATTCTCAAAGTTCAATATTGTAATAGATAAGCAAAGAAGCTAATATAATGATATTAAAGCAAAATCTTGAATAACTTACCAGTCAAATCAGCAGCATTTTTGCCATTACTAAACCTCCCAGTTGGTCTCTTAGTTGGAAAATCAATTCCATAGTGAGGTAGAGTTGCCTTTACAAGGGAAAGAATCAAGTAATTATTGTTTCCAACATCAACAAGTGAGTCTCCAAACACATAAATAGCTGGAGTCTTTTGAGCATCTAAGAATCCTAAGTTGAATATGAAAAAAGTGATAAATAAAAAGAAACTCCTCATCTTAACTATGGAATCCATTTTGGAATTCTTTTTTTCTTTTTCTTTTGTAGTGTGTGGAGGTTGAGAAAGGTTGGTTAGATATTTATAGATGCAAAGTGGACAAATGTGAAAGATAGATGTGGAAAGAAGAATTTGGTTGTTGGCTACGAAATAGTGGAGCAAGGAGGCTATCCATATATTGCCATAATTCCATTATGATTTGTAGTATCTCTTGTTTTCTTATAAAACGGTGGTGGGACAAATATAAATTGTCTCATCTAGAGAGCTTGTTTCTTGAAATAGATATTTTAGTCTCTTCTAATATAATCAAAAGTCTTGAGTTATAATAGTCGGTATAAAAATTTAAACGCATTGTAAATTTTGAGTATAAATGGGTTTACCTAATTTCGAAGGATTAATATCTATAGATGTATACAAGAATACCTGATTTTTATATGAAAAATTTATAAAAGAAATTTCAACTTAACATATAGTGGCGAAAAAGTGATAATGTATACTAGAAGTCCTCAATATTAATTTTGTGTCGATGTATTTATTTTTATTTTTTCGTATCAACTTAGCCTTTTGAAGTTAATAAACATGCATCAACAAAATTGGAGTGAACTTCATATTTCCATCAATTTTTAGGTGGATGATGTAGGAAGGTTCACGGCCAGAATCGAGGAAGAAACGGCTTTGCAGGCAAACGCAGCGGGAAATGCAGAAAAGGATTGTCCGGTGTCAGATTGTCTATTATTATACCTTTCCGAAAAAGGAATTGCGCCACGAACACAACACATTGCTTTGCCATGATGTATGGGCTCCAGAACCGTTTTGAGCTCGTCTTGGGCCTCAAAAACAGCCGTTTTAGTTTTTCCCGTAATTTCGGATTTTTTCTATTTTACCTAATTTTCGCACTAGGGTTTCTATTATCACTTTCTATGCTATAACTAGAGGTATCTTTTAATAAAATAATTAATTTTGAGAGTTTTTTCTTCTCTGGTGGATTCTAGAACTTATTCCTTTTGTTAGGATTAGCGTTTGCTAACCATTTGTGATTCCGAGTGCATTAGTGGATGTCTCATTAGGGCACATTGATCGTGAGAAAGATCATACATGGATATTATGTAATTAAGAAGAACAATCATGTCGTAAATGTTAAGAAAAATCAACTTAATTTATTACTAGCCTTAATTATGTAGTACATACCATAGCCTTAATTATGTAGTACATACCATAGCCTTAATTATGTAGTATATACCACCAACTCCTAACACAATTTTTTCTGGTTGTTAGCGTTACTAACGAAAATATTGAAGTCAAGTGCGAGTTATAAATAATATCACATTTGATGAAAAATAAAATATTGAATGCTATATATAAAAGAAGTAGATGCTTCTCGTTTAAAAACAAAGTATTTACTTAATCCTATGAAGTATAAAGAATCTAGACAATATTCTACCTTTTCTTTTACATTTAATTTAATGTCACTACTAAAAAAGAAATTAAAATACAAATGAAAATTAGAAAAATAAAAAATATATAATTGGTCAGTAATTAAGTTGGAAGTCTCAATTATAGAGACTCTTTTTTTTTTTTTTAAATTTTCATTACTATCTCAACCTTTTTTTAACATTGTCAAAGTAGAAGGCCAACAAATAAAAAAGATAATAAGTATAATCTGAACACAACAAGAAAAAACTTGATAAGCAGTATAATATGAACACAAGCATTCAAAATCTTATTTGGCAAAACACTCCTTTTCATACGATCTATAGGACAAATAGCAGCAAACACTTAGAGCCCAATAATGGTTATAGACCAACCTACTCGTTACTTGCATTTAATAGAGAGAAAAAATATATTCCCAATATAAGTATCCTATGCACTCAAGTACTATTGAGAATCTTGAGCAAAATTAAAGAGTGTTTCTTCAACTAATGGCTCTTCATAGCAAGAACAAAGACCATTCTAAACGGATAACTGTATTTTCTTAAGTATTAAAGCAGATTTGATATGTACATATCATTCATTTATCGTTTTTTAATGATAGTATTTAGTTAACCGTCAATTATTCTAACTCAACACCTTAAAAAAATTTAAATTAAAATGCAGTTTTGATCCTTTATTTTACTAAATTCATAATTTTGATTTTTTTTTCTTTCAATTTTGGTCCCCATTTTCGAAATTGTTGATATATGATCCTTCTTTTTAATTTAAGTTTTAATTTCTTTTTTTTTTCTTTAAAAATTAGCAATTTTGTTCTAAAAATTTCTGAAAATTAAAGAAAAAAATTTAATTTTTTTTAAAACAATTTTTTACAAGTACGTATATTTTTTAAATCAAAGAAAATTAAAAAAAATAATTTTATAAAAGGAAAAGTACTGAAATTTGTGACTTTTTTATATTTATTTTTCAGAAATTTTTAAAACAAAAAAAAAAGTAATTTTATTTTTGATAAATTTTTAAAGAAAAAAAGAAATTTTAAAATTTTATTTATTTTCAAAAATAATTAAGTAGTATTAAATTTTATATTAACATGTACACATCACTTAAATGATTATTATTTACTAAATTGAAATTCAAATTAAAGAAATGACTAAATATCAACAATTTAAAAAATATAAAGACCAAAATTACGGAGGAGAAATATGGAAACCAAACATTTACATTTATCTCTTATATACTCATTTCATTTTATCTATGATGGAAGTACCTATTTGATATATATCATGTCTTATGAAGTTAAGACTCTCCGTTAGAAAATGGTGTAAGGTGGTTAGTGATCAAACGACACCGTTTGATTATCGCTTTATTAATTTGTTTTGTTTCCCTTGTAATGCATGGGTTATTTAGTGGCTTTCATTAATTCATTCATATAAATTGCCCTATTTGAAACCTCATTAAAATAAGTTGAGATCATATCAACTAAGAAAAAATGCATTCCCAACTTTAATATTTGGAATCTTATCTCTTTTCTAATGTCAATCTCAAATGATGTTTGCAATTGAGATTGATCTTATCCTATGTAGGATTATAATCAACCACTGCAATCTTGTTATGCTATATGGGTGTTTCATTGAATGAAATTTGATACATGGTAATGGGATATGAAAGCTTCACGAGATTTCAATACCATGGGTAATGGAATACGAAAGTTTCATTAAATCTAACAGTTCTCAGTTGTACTATTTAGTTTTAGATTTGAGATCCTTTATATTTTTCAATAGAAATCACCATTACAATTGTTTTAATGTGCAAATATCTAATTAATGTGATTATTTTAACAAATGTGTGTCTTTAAATTACTACTACTTCAGTAATTATAAACACTATTTGAAAAAAAAAATAATTTGTTTATAAATATAAGCCCTTTCAAGTTATACTAGGTGTATTTATTATGTTTTGTTCAAGCATATCCTTATTAATTTATTTTGAAAAATGAAATGTCAAATTGAATACATTCATATATAAATGATCTGTTTAGTAAGACAAAGAAACTAGCTTATAACATAAAGTTTATAGCTTATAAATTATACGACATGTTTGGTAACATTCACTAATGAAATTATAGTTTATAGATTTTACATTATTTTTTTATAAAGGAATTCAAGTAACTTATGAGTTATTGCTTTTCATTTTTCTTCCAATTTTATTCTTATTATTGTAACTAAAATATTTTTTTACACTTTAAAATTTATTTATCATATATTAAAATAAATAATTTAAAAATATAAATAATTTACTTATCAATCATTTACAAAATTTAAAATAATTTTAATAAATAAAATTTTTTAGTAACTAACTTAAAATAATTTATCATTATATTTTAAAATAAATAACGTAGCTAAATAAATAAAAAGTATATCAGATTAATAAATAATTTATTTATTATAATTTAAATTAATTACAAATAATTCAAAATTTAAAATAATTAATATTTTAACGTAAATAACTTATTTATTTCCTTTGCCTTGCCCTTTTTTTAATAGGCTTGATGAAGGCTTATGACAGCTCATATAGGCGTTGGGAAACAGACTGTCCAGTCTATTGTTTTAATAGACATGTGTTATAATATAACAAGAATGTTCATGTTTTACCACCAAAACGTTATTCGTTTATGTTTTGAGTGAATGTTGAATTTTGAATTTCTGAAAAGCTATTGTGTGTCATGTCTTTCTGTTCTATTATGCGTTTTAGAGTTGTAGTGTCTTTGTCATTTCTGTCCAGGTTGTATTTGCTTGTTTTAGCCATCAATCTAGAGATTGTTCTTGCTGTTAGTTCTTGATGTTTTGTTGTTGCCTTTGTTGATCTTTTTTGAGCGAATATGTCCAGAGTTGTCCTGTGTTTATAATTATGTTCTTTCATAATAAAGACCGGTGATTTGTACCGAAGATTGATATAATTTCGCAGTTTAAAACAATTTGGATTTAATGATTTGTAAACCAGAATGTTCTTAGACTGAATGCTGTGAAAACCAGAATGATCTTTGTTTTTCTATTTAATAACTAGAACAATCTTGCTTTCTCAGAATGATCTTGCTTCTTTCAAATTGATATTGGTTTTTACGTTTGATACCTATCTTTGGTTAATACACTAAAAAACACATGTTAAATAACAACACATTTTTAGAATCATAATTATAAGATTAATTAACTTTGTTTGATTATCATTAAAACATTAATTTGGGATTTTGCCTCAACAACTATGATTTAGAACTTGTAATTTAAAGGATCCAACAATTCAATCTTAACTAATTATACTAACTATGAGTTAAAAATTTAAATTTCTATAATTAAATGGTTCAATGTTAACTAATTAGACTAACCACGTCTTAGAAATTCTAATTTCGACGATCCAACCGTTCAATCTTAACTAATTAGACTAACTATGACTTAAAAATTTTAATTTTGATGATCAAATAGTTCAATCTTAACTATTTAGACTAGTTATGACTTATAAATTATAATTTTCACGTTCAAATAGTTCAATCTGAAATAATTAGCCTAAATATGACTTATAAATTTTAATTTCAATGATCTAATGATTTAATCTAACTTAATTAGACTAATTATGACCAAAAAATTCTAATTTTGACGGTCCAACGTTTCAATTTTTACTATTCAAACTAAATATGAAAGAGAATTATGTTAATAATTCAACTGTTCAATCTTGACTAATTAGACAAATTATAACTTTATAATTATAATTTCGATGATCTAATAGCTCAAACATATATAACCAATTAAACAAACCATGACTTTGAAATTATTATTTCGATAATTTAACGGCTTAATCTTAATTAATTTAATAAATTATAACTTTAAAATTTTAATTCTGATAATCTAAAAGTTCTATTTTGTATTTAAACTAATAATTATTATATAGTATATTTTATTTGCTGACATGAATCACAACAAGCACATTACCTTGGTCGTAAAAAATTTGTGATGGGATCTTTACGGTTGTGGTTGGTTTCTATCCTTGTGGGTACTATAAATTATTAAGTGGAAAACTTTTTTATATTGATATCGTATATAAATTAAATTTCTTTTTTTTTTATCAATATATCTTTATTTATTGTATTTCAACTCATTAAATTTTTCAATTAACTACAATTAATAAGAATATTTGAGTAAATGACAATCATTTTATCACTAAAATCAATAAAACTAATCATTTTCTAAGAACTGCAGAGAACTCAAATCAACAAACCTAATCATTTTCTTAGAATCGAGAACAATTCAAATCAACAATTCAAATTCAACTCAAGTCAGACAATTAAAATGAAACGTTGGGAATACTTATTGTTGAAATTTGAGTTTGAAAAAACTATTTAAAAATCACAATTTGTGCCACCAAAGATATTACTGGGTTGAGTCGCGGACTAGGTCGCTCTCTTTAAGACGTTTCGCGGTACTGCCCAAATTGTGCAAGGCAGACTATCAACCACGACGTCCCCAGGATAAAACAGCCTAGATTCACTGTATTAGAGTTCCACTGCACCGTAGAAAACCGTTCTAGAATTACACCCTCAATATGGCTGTTAAAGCCATTCTCAATATGACGGTTAAAGTCACTCTTAATGAGGCGATTAAAGCCTCGCAATATGGTACTATAACCACTCATAATTCAAAATGACTACACTCTAAAGGACTGTAGCATGCGACATAAAAACACTTTAAAATGATAGTGGTATTGTGACTACTCAAAAATCGACGGGACAACGGTATAAAACCGATCTAAAACGATAGTGGTATTAGGACCACTCAAAACTCGACGGAACTACGGCATAACAACCGCTCTAATATATCGAAGGGACTACGGTATAACAACTGCTTTAAAATATCGAAGGGACTACGGTACAATACCACTCTAAAATATCGAAGAGACTACGGTATTTTACCGCTCTAAAATATCGAAGGGATAGAAAGAAAAGGGAGAAGTGGCTCGGTAACAATCGAGCAGAATATAAGAGGGAGAAAAGAAAAAGTTGAGAAATGCATCTAACTTTGGTGTACTTTTCACAATAAATTGACACTCTTTATATAGTGATGGAAGCAAACTCACATATGTTTTCTAACCAATGTGGGACTTCAATAAAATTTTGAGAATATTTATATAGTGATTAAAACTATTCAAAATGAGAGTTTTCCACTTGAATTAAAAAAAATGTTTCTAAAATAGCGTCAAACGCTTCTATAAGATTGTGCATAAGTAAAGGTGTCTATGACTTGAACCTTTGCATAGCGAGTAAGATTCTGATTTAACAAGAGTGACTCGTAGTCTTGAACTCTATCTCGGACATCAAACCCACGCACAACCTTTTCATTGGGTGTATTCTAAAAAGCTCGTGCATTTATGGCCCTGCACGTCTATCCCAGTATAGTGAACGCTTTAAGAATTTTTGCCTCGAAATTCCATAGGAAACAGTCTCATTTCTACATTCACATAGGTGAGTTTATCAAGAGTACTCCTATAGCTAGGTACTCCCTCCACATAGAGTATAGGATCGCATTAAGAGTTTCTATTATCTCAGTCTTCCATCGCTTCAGGAATCATGCTTCTGATAAATATAGTAACATGTTCATCTCATATCACTATGACTTGTTATTACCCATTGAACCTAATTCTTGGGATCTCCAGTCTTTTAGGTTGGGTTCCCATCATGAGTGACTCATTTATCTATAGGCAATAGTCACATCCTTTTGGATGTATTTATGACTTTCTCTCTAGCCAATCTTTTCTTCAAAGGATCGGCTAAATTATCATCAGTGCATACATGATCCAATATTACAGCTCCTTTAGTAAGTAATTCTCTAATTGTGATGTTTTAACGACGTATTTGTCATCTCTTACCGTTCTAATAACGATTCTCAATTTTTGCAATAGCCGCGGTACTATCGCAGTGGATCAACACAGCTGTAAGACCCTTAATTTTAAAATGAAATTATGGATTTAATTTCAAGTATATTTAGGGATATTTGTAAAATATTTGATATATGTATATTTTTATATATATATATAAATATTTTTGAGATTGACTAAAATTATTGGACGAAGGATTATTTAATTTAATTACGAGTAATTAAATATCGGGCAGTTAATTAAGATTTTATCTGTCGACGTAATTGCGACGGGAGTAATTAGTTACTTGAGGGTCAAGTTTAATTATTATATATATATATATATATATATATATATATGAGGTGGCAATAGTATGTGTCTATATATATGTTTGCATGTGAGAAGCAAGGAAAAAAAAAGGGAAAAACAAAAAATCAGAATAAGAAAGAAAGAGAAAACAGTTTCTTTCCTTTCGCTCACCTACCCGAGCTGCTTTCTTCTTCTTCCTCTGTTCAGTTCTGTTTGTGTTGGTAGTGAGAAGGGATACTCAAAACTCAAATTACTTGGAAATCCAAGCCTCAAATAAGAAAGTGTCAAGAAGGAAAGTTATTCCTCTCATCGTTACGGTGTTAGAGAACCAACTTTGGTAGTGACGACGCGAATGGGAGTTTCGCCGGCTTTAGTACAAGGCTTCTGATGGGATCATCTCATGAGGAGGTGAATTGTGTAAGACCCTTAATATCTAATTAAAATTATGGAATTAATTTTAATTGTATTTTTGGGGATATTTGTAAAATATTTAATATATGTATGTTTGAGTGAATATATATATATATATATAAATATTTATTTTGGAGGATGAAATAAAAATTATTGGATGAAGATTAAATTAATTTAATTACGAGTAATTAAATTAATTGGGCAGTTAATTGAGGATTAGTGGCTGATTGCAAAACAATTAAGTGCTGGAAGACTCAGCATTATTTTAACATTATTTTTGGGTGAGGTGGCACCACAAAAGCCTATAAATAGGAGTGAGAAGGATGATGAAATCAGAACACCATCCCTCCTTCCTCACTGCCCATACTGCATGTAACAGTACCCCATTTTTCCCTCCCATTCTGTCTCTGTTTTCTGTCCCAGCTCACGAGTTCAAAGTGAAAAGAGGGAGTTCCTCAAAAACACCATTACTTGAAAATCCAAGCATCAAACCAGCAAACGCAGGCGGGAGTTTCACCGTTTTTGACACACACACTTTAGCAGGAGCAGAACACGCAACAAGGGTAAGGGCACCTTCCACTTTCTAGTTGCATTAGGGCTATAAATGCATATTGTTATGACATGCACGTTGTTCCATTTCTGTTTTTGAAGAAAAACTGTTTTGCATGTCATTTTGAAGAATGAGAAATGCATTCTGTTGGTGTTGATGATTTTGTGATGTTGGCTGTTTTGCTTATGTTGAGAAAGCTGAAATGCTTTGCATGTTGTTCTGACGTTTGAGAAAGCTGAAATGCTTTGCATGTTGTCTTGATGTTTGAGAAAAGCTGAATGCTTTGCATGTTGTTCTGATGTTTGAAAAATCTGAAATGCTTGCATGATGTTCTGATGGTTTGAGAAAGCTGAAATGCTTGCATGCTGTTCTGTTAATGAAAATCTGGTGTTGCTGATGATTTCAAAATAAAAAGGGGTTTAAAACTGATAAAAGTGTTTTCTTCTGGAAAATTTGGTTTAATATAAAAGTCTGAGTTTTGTGGTTTAAAAGAGTGATAAAACTGTTTTGGAGTTGTGCTGATTTTTCAAAGAAACAGTTTGGAATGTGTTGAAGTCTCAGGAAAATTTCACTGGTTTTCGAAGGTGTATTCGAATACAACATGTGTGTATTAAAATACAACCTGTCAAGCTTCTGTTTTACTTAAGTTTTCAAACTTGTATTCGAATACGAGCCCCTGTAGTCGAATACAGAGGAAGGATTTTCGCTTATGATGATTCTGATGTTAATCATCCTGTTTCTGCTTATGATGATTCTGATGTTAATCATCCTATTTCTGTTTCTGATGATTTTGATGTTAATCATTCTGTTTTGCTTATGATGATTCTGGTGTTAATCATTCTGTTTTGCTTCTGATGATTCTAGTGTGAATCATTCTGTTTTGCTTCTGATGATTTTGATGTTAATCATCTTGTTTCTGCTTCTGATGATTCTGATGTTAATCATCCTATTTCTGCTTCTGATGACTTTGATGTTAATCATTCTGTTTCTGCTTCTGATGATTCTGATAATCATTCTGTTTCTGCTTCTGATGATTCTGGTGTTAATCATCCTGTTTCTGCTTCTGATGATTCTAATGTTAATCATCCTGTTTCTACTTATGATGGTTTTGATGTTAATCATTCTGTTTCTGCTTCTGATGGTTTTGATGTTAATCATCCTGTTTCTGCTTCTGATGATTCTGATGTTAATCATCCTGTTTCTGCTTCTGATGATTCTGATGTTAATCATTCTATTTCTGCTACTGATGATTCTGATGTTAATCATCCTATTTCTGTTTCTGATGATTTTAATGTTAACATTCTGTTTTGCTTCTGATGTTCTGATGTTGATCATTCTGGTTTTGTCTTCTGTATTCGACTACAGGCATGTTGTATTCGAATACAGAATGTTAAAATTGCAGTTTCATGCTTCTGTACTCGAATACAAGGGGTCTGTATTCGAATACAGATTCGAGTTTCCAGAATTTCCAAGTTTTTAAGAGTGTTTTGTAAACCCTGAGTGTTTGGGGAATGTTGGGATTGTTGTGGGGAATTAAAATGGAACTTTTGGTGATATTTTGAAGTTGTGGTGATGAAGTTTTTAAGATTTTACTGATGTAATGAAAGATGTTGTTTTGTGCACTAAGACTGCCTCTGTATTCGAATACCAGAAGGCTGTATTCGAATACAGAGTGTAACTCTGCACTGTTTTTTGCCTCTGTATTCGAATACAGAGAAGCTGTATTCGAATACAGATTCGTGAAATTCCAAAAATCCCATGTTTTAACCATTGTATTTGAATTTTAAGAGTTTGGGAAAACATTTCAAAAATGTTAATGAATACTTGGCTGTTTAATCATGATTGTGATAATGATAATTCTGACTGTGCTGAGATATTTTAAACATGATGAAAAACATGAATTTTATGATTTGCATACTGTTTCTAGAGAAGTGAAACATTGCATATTCATGCATTGCATAGTCAAATGGTACGCGCGATGGGCTACAGTGTAAGGCGCAACCACGTGCTGATCTATTAAGCGATTGCACGAGTGCTGGACTGTTGGGCGTCTGCACTAGGTACTGATCTGTTGAGCGATTGTTCCTTGGTATATAAGTGCTGGTCTATTGAGCGACTGCACCCTGAAATGCGCAACCACGTGCTGATCTGTTGAGCGATTGCACGAGTGCTGGACTGTTGAGCGTCTGCACTAGGTACTGATCTGTTGAGCGATTGTACCTTGGTATATAAGTGCTGGTCTGTTCAGCGACTGCACTGGTACTGGACTGTTGAGCGTCTGTACCCTGAAATGCGCAACCATGTGCTGATCTGTTGAGCGATTGCACGAGTGCTGGACTGTTGAGCGTTTGCACTAGGTACTGATCTGTTGAGCGATTGTACCTTGGTATATAAGTGCTGGTCTGTTGAGCGACTGCACTGGTACTGGACTGTTGAGCGTCTGTACCCTGAAATGCGCAACCACGTACTGATCTGTTGAGCGATTGCACGAGTGCTGGTCTGTTGAGCGACTGCACTAGGTACTGATCTATCGAGCGATTGTACGAGTGCTGGACTGTTGAGCGACTGCACGAGTGCTGGACTGTTGAGCGTCTGCACTAGTGCTGATCTGTTGAGCGATTGCACCTTGGTCTTGAGGGCCGTTAAAGTCAAACATATTGTGCTGGTCTGTTGAGCGATTGCACCTTGGTGATTCCAAGAAAATTGTATACATGAGCATATACATATTGCATTGAGGGATTGACCGGTGGGTCACGTTTGATTATATGATGAATGAGTGGAAATTGAATGTGTGTGAGTATTGTTCAGAATCTGAATTTCTGATTTAATGATTGTGTTTTGCTGAGGTGTTGTTTGTACTTACCACATATTTCATAATAATTGGCTGCTGTTTTTGAAAAGGCATATATGTCATTAAATTTCAAATGAGCATTATTATTTTCCTCATCATCATATGTTATATCATGGATATATTTGTTGCTGTGAAATATATGCTATGTGATTATTTGTTAATTTCGGTCGGTGACCCTTGCTATTATATTGTGGACTTTGGGCTTTGCCCTCAGATTTTACCCGAAATCGTCCTACCGACAGATACACTAACGACAGAAACGTCGTTAGTTTCCCTTGATCTTTACGTATGGTGTAGCTGTGGACAACGCGGAGTGACGAACAGCTGGGTGAAGAAGAGACTTGTAGAGGATACGGTGAAAACCGTGCTACTGTAGCTTAGTGCATGATCAGTTAGACTTGTTGTATAGGGTCTTGAATTCTGGGAATGTAATATTTTATTTTGGGGATTATGTACGACTTTTCTGCTGTTTTCTTTCTTACTCTGATAATTCCTTTTGAGATGACATGACACTGTTTCCTTTTGAAATGTATTAAGGTTCATTATTAATTTCCAAAGTTGAGTACTTAGTGATAATTTGGAAAAATCTTTTTAATTATTTATTGAAAAAAAAATGCACTCGCGCTGTGTTTTAAACTCAGGGTGTTACAAATTGGGAGTCGTTCAAAAAGAAGTTTTTGGACAAATACTTCCCGATGAGCACTAGGACTAAGTTGGGTGATGATTTTCTTAAATTGCACCAAGGAAACATGACGGTGGACTGAAGTATGAGATTCAAGACTCGGTCTTACCATTGGTAATTCAACGTTTCCAAGCCTTAGTGGAGAAGTGTAGAGAGGTTGAGGATATGAAGAACAAGAGGGCCAACCGAGGAGGGGACTTTAATTCAGGAGGGCCTAGCCGGGTGAACTATCAGAATAATAAAGGGAAGCAGGTTGCTAAGCCATATAACCGGCCACAGAACAACAACAGGGGTCAGAATTGCCCGGGGAACCAGAATTTTGGACGACAACTGGGACAAAGGGTCCGATGTTTTCGATGCGGGAAAGAGGGACATTATGCTACTGCTTGTACCACTATGAGTCCTTCATGCTACAATTGCCAGAAGCCAGGACATTTTGCAAGGGATTGCAAGGCTCCGAAGGTGGAACCAACAATGAACGCAACTAGGGCTACTGCGAGGGGATGCATTTATCACATGGGTGCTGAAGCCGGGAATCAATCCCACAATTTGATCCAATGAGATTGCGAGACTGCAGGTAACACACTAACTGCACTTTTTGATTCAGGGGCAACTCATTCCTTCATTGCTATGGAATGTGTGAATCGTTTGAAGCTATCTATGTATTCCTTGCCTTTTGATTTGGTTGTTTCCACACCTGCTAAGACTTTGACCGTAAATTCTGCATGTTTACGCTGTCCTGTAACTATTCAAAATAGAGATTTCTTGGTTAATTTAATATGTTTACCCCTACAATCACTCGAGATCATTCTCGGCATGCATCGGATGTCGTATAATTATGTAGTCTTGGATTGTGCTTGTAAGACCCTTAATTTTTAATTAAAATTATGGAATTAATTTTAAGTGTATTTTGGGGATATTTGTAAAATATTTAATATATGTATGTTTTGAGTGAATATAGATATATAAATATTTATTTTGGAAGATGAATTAAAATTATTGGATGAAGAATAAATTAATTTAATTACGAGTAATTAAATTAACGGACAATTAATTAAGGGATTAACGGCTAATTGGGACGAGACTGGTTAAGTGCTGAGGATCAGACAAGTGTCGGGTGAGGTGACACCCACACAAGCCTATAAATAGGAGTGAGAAGGATGGGTGAAATCAGAACACCATTTCTCCTCTCTCACTGCCCATACTGCATGTAACAGTACCCCTTCCCTCCCAGTGTATTTTGGGGATATTTGTAAAATATTTAATATATGTATGTTTTGAGTGAATATATATATATATAAATATTTATTTTGGAAGATGAATTAAAATTATTGGATGAAGAATAAATTAATTTAATTACGAGTAATTAAATTAACGGACAGTTAATAAAGGGATTAGCGGCTAATTGCGACGAGACTGGTTAAGTGCTGAGGATCAGACAAGTATCGGGTGAGGTGGCACCCACACAAGCCTATAAATAGGAGTGAGAAGGATGGGTGAAATCAGAACACCATTTCTCCTCCCTCACTGCCCATACTGCATGTAACAGTACCCCTTCCCTCCCATTCTATTTTTCTGTTTCCAGCACGTTAAGAAAAAGAGAAAAGAGGGAGTTCCTCAAAAGTGCCATTACTTGACAATCTAAGCACCAAACCAGAAAACCCCCAGTACAAAAGTTATTCCCCTCATCATTCCGAAGCTAGAGAACCCAGTTTCGTAGCAACAAACGCAGACAGGAGCTTCGCCGATTTTTGACGCGTAAACGAGAACGAAACAGCAACGAGAGAAGTAGCAGAAACACAATAAGGGTAAGGGCACCTTCCACTTTCTAGTTGCATTAGGGCTGTAAATGCATAACTATCATGACATTACTGATGTTCTCATCATTGTTTTAGAAAGAAAACTGTTTTGCAATGACATTTTGAAAGAAATGAAGAAAATGCATTCTGTTGGTGGTTTTAATAATCTATGATGTGTGCTGTTCTGGTTGTTGCTTCAAGGCTATTTTGTTCATGTGGGAAAGTTGAAAAATGTCTTGCATATTATCTGAAGATGATTAAAATGCATATTTTCAAAATTGTTGTGCTGGTTGTATAAAATGCGAAAATACACTCTGTTGGTGTTTTGGTGTATGTGATGCTTGTTGTTTGGCTGAAATGTACTAATGTTGTTATGTCTGTGTGAAAAAGCTAGAAATGCTTTGCATGTTATTCTGTTTGTGTGAGAAAGCTGAAATGCTTTGCATGTTGTTCTGTTTGTGTGAGAAAGCTGGAAATGTTTTCCATGTGTTTTGAGAAATGATCAAAATGTAAATGGTTAAAAATGTCTTTTGCTGTGGTTGACATTTTGTTTGAATGGTTTGAGCAAAACTGTGATGAATGATCTGATGTTGCTGATGTTTTCAAAAGAAAATGGATTTTAAATGATGAAAGTGTTTTTCTGGAAAAGTTTCATTGATGAAAATGCCTGAGTTTTGTGGTTTAAAAGAGTGATAAAACTGTTTTGGGGTTGTGCTGGTTTTTCAAAGGTAAAAGTTTGAAAATGTGTTGTAGTTTTCAGGAAAGGTTCACTGAATTCGAAGGTGTATTCGAATACAACATGAGTGTATTCGAATACAACCTGCCAAGCTTCTGTTTTACTCAAGTTTTCAAACTTGTATTAGAATACGGGCCTCTGTATTCGAATACAGAGGAAGGGTTTTTGCTTCTGACTTAGCATCTGTATTCGACTACGACCCTGTCGTATTCGAATACAGAAGTGAAATTTTAACACTGTATTCGCATTTGTATTCGACTACGACAGACTCGTATTCGAATACAGGATGCTAACTTTCACAATTTTTGCTTCTGTATTCGAATACAAGGGAGCTGTATTCGAATACAGATTCTGGTTTTTCCAGAAACTCAAGTTTTAGCTTCTGTATTCGAATACAAGGAAGTTGTATTCGAATACAGATTCGTGTTTTCCAGAAAATCAAGTTTTAAGCACTGTCATGTGAACTTTAAAGTGTTGGGGAAGGTTTGAAACAATTTAAAATGAAGTCTTTGAATAGTTTTGAAGAAGAGATGATAAGTTTAATAAAAACTTCAATGATGGTGGAAAAATGATGATTATCCACTATTTTTGGCTTTTGTATTCGACTACAGGCATGCTGTATTCGAATACAAAATGTTGAAATTACAGTTTCAGCTTCTGTATTCGAATACAAGGGGGTCGTATTCGAATACAGATTCGTGTTTTTCAAAAATCCAGAGTTTTAAACATTGTTTTATAAACCTTAAGTGTTGGGGATCATTTGGGAAGGTTTGTGATGAATTAAAATGGAATTTTTGTGATAGTTTGAAGTGATGGTGATGAAGTTTTTGAGACTCTACTGATATAGTGAAAGATACTGATTTTTACACTGTGACAGCCTCTGTATTCGAATACAAGAAGGTTGTATTCGAATACAGAGTGTAATTCTGCACTGTTTTTGGCTTCTGTATTCGAATACAGAGAAGCTGTATTCGAATACAGATTCGTATTTTTCAAAAAACTCAGTTTTAAACACTGTTTTATGAATTTTAAGAGTTTGGGAAACACTGGAAAGACTTAAGATAATTAAGTATGGAATTTGTGAGATAATGTGAAGTGTTAATGATTACTTGACTGTTTAATCATGGTTGTGATGATGATGATATTGATTGTGTTGAGATGTTTTGAAAAATGATGGAAAGGTTGAATTTTCCTGATAATGCATACTGGTTCAGTGGAGAGAAAACACTGCATATTCATCCATTGCATAGTCAAGTGGTACCCGCGATGGGCCACAGAGTAATGCGTAAACGTGCTGATCTGTTGAGCGATTGCACGAGTGCTGGTCTGTTGAGCGATTGCACTGGTACTGATCTATTGAGCGATTGTACCCTGAAATGCGCAAAAACGTGTTGATGTGTTGAGCGATCGCACGAGTGCTAGTCTGTTGAGCGACTGCACTGGTACTGATCTGTTAAGCGATTGTACCTGAGTATATGTCAAACGTGCTGGTCTGTTGAGCGACTGCACTGGTGCTGATCTGTTGAGTGATTGCACCCTGGTCTTGAGGGCCGTTAAAGTCAACATATTGTGTTGGTCTGTTGAGCGACTGCACCTTGGTAATTCCAAGAAATTGTATACATGAGCATATACATATTGCATTGGGGGATTGATCGGTGGGTCACGATTTGGTTATGTGATGATGGTTGGACATTGATGTGTGTGAGTACTTTATGAAATCTGATTTTCTGATAAATGATTGTGATTGCTGAAGTGTTGGCTGTACTTACCACATATTTTTCATAATAATAGGTTGCTGTTTTGAAAAGGTATATATGTCATGAAATTTCAAATGAGCATCCTAAATTTTCATCATTGTCATATGTTATACCATGGGTGTATCTGCTCTGTGATATAAATGCTATGTGTATATTTGTTAATTTCGGTCGGTGACCCTTTACTATTATATGTGGAATTTGGGCTTTGCCCTCAGATGCCTCCAAAACCCATGCTACCCATGGGACCCGAGACGACGGAAACGTCGCTCGACTTCATTGATCGTTTCGTGCCTACTGCTTGGGTATACGACCCCACCTCAAGCAGGGCTATGTACACGGGGAGATTGAAGAGGACCTGTAGGACCAATGGAGTGGTGTACTACGTGGAGCACAGCTATGCGAGGATTGACTTTCCTGTGCCTTCTCATTTAATATTGGAGGCGCACAGAATTTTTGATGATGCGGAGGAGCCAGCTAGAGGGGTTGAGACGGAGGCCACTGTAGGAGTGGTGACTCCTAACCCAGTGATTGGAGGAGATGTACGTGATTCTGAGGTGGAAGAGAAGAACATAGAGCCGAAGCCAGTAGCAGCTGATATTCAGGGTCCGTCTAGAATATCCGATGATTGTTATGAGATTCCGGCACCGCCAAAGCGACTGAGACTGCATTGATCTGACTTCGGAGGAGACTGATCCCTCTCTGTATGAGGAGGAGGAGGTTACGTCGAGGCGAGCGGCGGAGTCGGATGAGACTTATTTGGGATGCGGAGGAAATCCGTGCTACTATAGCTTTAGTGCATGATCAATTAGATTTGATGTATAGGATTTTGAGCTGGAAAATGTAATTTATTTTATTTTGGAGATATTTGTACTACTTTTCCGCTAACTTGTTCCGCACTCTGATATTTTCCTTTGAGACTATCACATTGTTATCTTTTGAAATGAATTAATGTTGATTATAAAATTCCAGCGTTAAGTACTTAGTGATATTACGATGAAATTAGTTGTTTATGTTCATCGATTAATCCACGAGCATTAAGTACTTAGTGATATTACGATGAAATTAGTTATTTAAACTCGGGGTGTTACAAATGTGGTATCAGAGCATTTGGTTAAAGTTTTGGGTTAAAGCTATGATTTAAAGTATTGTTTTGAGTCTTTATCTGATCATGCATAGGAGCAAGTAGTTAAAGTGTCAAGTCTTGTGTAAGTTGTGGTGTGACTGAAGTTATGATGGTTTTGTAGGAAATAGTGCCTCCACGAAGAGACGACACCACAAGAGCCAATGTCAGCCGGGAAGATAGGATGGCTGAGGTGATGAATAACATGGCTGCGTCTGTTGCTGCACACACGGCTACAAAGACTCAACGAGATCTGGAGAAGAGATAAAGAGAGATTTGCGCTGCTGAATCTAGAGGACTAGAGGATTTTCGTCGTCATAATCCTCCCAAGTTCAAAGGTGATGAGGTCCAGAAAGAGCGGACCAGTGGATTCAAGAGATGGAGAAAATCTTCGAGATGATTAATTGTCGGGCAGCGGTGAAAGTCAATTATGCCACGTATCTGCTGATAGGGGATGCAGAGTATTGGTGGAGAAGCACAAGACTACTGATGGGATCAGCCCAAGAGGAGGTGAATTGGGAGTCGTTCAAAAAGACGTTTTTGGACAAATACTTCCCGATGAGCACTAGGACCAAGTTGGGTGACGATTTTCTGAAATTGCACCAGGGAAATATGACAGTGGGAGAATATGCAGCTAAGTTTGAATCCCTGTCAAGACATTTGAGATTTTTCCAGGAAGAAGTTGATGAACAGTTTATGTGCCACCGCTTTCAAAATGGGCTGAAGTATGAGATTCAAGATTCGGTTTTACCCTTGGGGATTCAACGTTTCCAAGTGTTAGTAGAGAAGCGTAGAAAGGTTGAAGAAATGAAGAACAGGAGGGCCAATAGATGAGGGAACTTTAATTCTGGAGGGCCTAGTCGGATGCACCATCAGAACAATAGAGGAAAGCAAGTTGCTAAGCCGTATAATCGGCCACAAACCAACAAGAGGGGCCAAAATCGGCCGGGAAATCAGAATTTTGGACGGCAATTGGGACAAGGAGTCCGGTGTTATCGATGTGGGAAAGAAAGACATATTGCTACTGCTTGTACTGAAAGGGATCTGATGTGTTTCAATTGTCAGAAACCAGGACACGTGGCGAGGGATTGCCGGGTTCCGAAGGTGGAACCAACAGTGAACGCGACTAGGGCTACTCGTCCTACTGCTAGAGGCCGCGTCTATCACATGGGTGCTGAAGCTGGGAATCAAGTTCCAAATTTAATCCAGCAAGATTGTGAGATTGCAGGTAACACCCTAACTGCACTTTTTGATTTGGGGGCAACCCATTCTTTCATTGCTATGACTGTGTGAATTGTTTGAAGTTGTCTGTGTCTTCTTTGCCTTTTGATTTGGTTGTTTCCATAACTGCTAAGACTTTGACCGTAAACTCTGCATGTTTACACTGTACTGTAACAATTAAGAATAGAGATTTCTTGGTTAATTTAATCTGTCTACCCCTACAATCACTCGAGATCATTCTCGGTATGGATTGGATGCCGTATAATTATGTAGTCTTGGATTGCGCTCGAAAATTTATTCTTTTCCCCGAACCTGGAGTCGTTCGGTACTTGGCTGCTAACCAACTCGAAGTATCACTGAGAGAAGGAACTCAAGAATTTCTTTCATTGGCTAATGTGGAGACCAAGATAGATGTGAACATAGAAGATGTGATGTTAGTCAAAGAATATCCGGATGTATTTCCAACAGAAATTCTAGGATTACCCCTGGTAAGAGAGGTGGAGTTCTTCATCGATTTGCACCCAGGAACTGGACCTATTTCAATTGCACCGTACCGGATGTCGCCATTGGAATTAAGCGAGCTTAAGGGTCAAATTGAAGGTTTATTGGAGAAAGGATTTATCAGACCAAGTGTGTCGCCATGGGGAGCTCCGGTGTTGTTGGTTAAGAAGAATGATGGAAGTTCATGCTTATGTGTGGATTATAGGCAACTTAAAAAGGTAACTATCAAGAATCGTTATCCGTTACCACGCATCGATGATTTGATGGACCAATTGAGGGGAGTGGCGGTGTTTTCAAAGATTGATTTGAAATCAGGATACCATCAGATTCGAGTAAGAGAGGGAGATATTCAAAAGACTTTTTTCAGGACTCGTTACGGACACTATGAATATCTCGTGATGCCTTTTGGAGTTACGAATGCACTAGCGATTTTCATGGACTATATGAATAGGATCTTTAGCCCATTCCTGGATAAATTCGTGGTGGTATTCATCGATGATATTTTGATTTATTCAAAGGATGAAGGAGAACATGAAGAACACCTACGCCAAGTTCTTGAAGTCTTACGCGAGAAGCAATTGTATGCCAATTTGTCGAAGTGCGAGTATTGGCTAAAGAAAGTGAACTTCTTGGGACATGTGATAACAAAAGAAGGAATTGATGTCGATCCGGCAAAGATGGAGACAATTCTTGCCTGGAAACAACCCCATACTATCACAGACATACGTAGTTTTGTCGGACTGGCAGGATACTACAGGAGAATTATTGAAGGATTTGCTAAGATTGTAGCTCCTTTGACACAACTCACCAGAAAGAATCAACCGTTTGCATGGATGGAGAAGTGTGAGGAAAGTTTTCAGTTGCTTAAGGAAAAGTTGACAACCTCACCAGTATTGGTTTTGCCACACCCGGAGGAACCATATGAAGTTTACTGTGATGCATCTCACCAAGGTTTGGGATGTGTTTTGATGCAACACAAGAAAGTTGTAGCCTCGCCTCAAGACAGTTGAAAACTCACGAACAAAACTACCCTACTGATGATTTAGAGCTTGCTGCAGTAGTGTTTGCATTAAAGGTCTGGAGGCACTACTTATATCGATGCACGTTCACGGTGTTCAGTGACCATAAAAGCTTGAAGTATCTGTTCGACCAGAAAGAATTGAACATGCGTCAGAGAAGATGGATGGAGACTCTCAAGGATTTTGACTTTTCATTGCAATACCACTCTGGAAAAGCCAATGTGGTGGCTGATGCATTGAGTCGGAAGAGTGTGTCAGTATCTTCAATGATAATGGCCAGACAACAAGAGTTGTGGGAAGCATTTAGAGATCTACATTTGGACGTAAAGTTTGCACCAGGAATTTTAAAGTGTGGAATGATAACAATTTCAAGTGGTCTACTTGAGGAGATTGCAAACTTGCAAGATGACGCATTGATCCAAGAAAAGAGGAACCTGATAGCACAAGGACAGACAACTGAGTTCAGCATCGGAATAGATAATATTCTGAGATGTAATGGAAGAGTTTGTGTACCGGAAGTTGCAGAGCTGAGAAGAGCGATTTTGGAAGAGGCTCATAAGAGTTAGTTGAGTATTCATCCTGGAGCGACCAAGATGTACCAGGACTTGAGGCAGAATTACTGGTGGCCAGGAATGAAGAGGGACGTAGCGGAGTACGTATCAGCTTGTTTGACTTGTCAGAAAGCGAAAGTGGAACATCAACGACCTGCTGGAATGTTGCAACCTCGGGATATACCGGAATGGAAGTGGGACAGCATTTCCATAGATTTTATAACAGGACTGCCCAAGACAAGGAAAAAGAATGATTCAATTTGGGTAATAGTGGATCGATTGACAAAGTCCGCACATTTCTTACCGGTAAGGACCACTAACAAAGTAGATAAGCTGACGGAAATCTACATCGCTGAGATTGTGAGGTTACACGGCGTTCCATCAAGTATAGTATCGGACCGTGACCCAAAGTTCACATCTCATTTTTAGGGAGCACTGCATGAAACATTGGGAACGAAACTAAAATTGAGTTCCGCTTATCATCCACAAACAGACGGACAGACGAAGATGACAAATCAGTCCTTGGAAGTTCTATTAAGAGCATGTGTGTTGGATGACAGAGGAAACTGGGATGAGGTGTTGCCATTAATTGAGTTTACTTACAACAACAGTTTTCACGCAAGTATTGGAATGGCACCCTATGAGGCTTACCCTATGAGGCTTTGTATGGACGCAAGTGTCAGACGCCTTTATGCTGGTATAAGGACAGAGAAAGTATGATTGTAGGACCTGAGATGGTGGAACATACTACATAGAAAGTCAAGAGGATACAAGAGAAAATGAAGATTTCACAGGATCGTCAGAAGAGTTATGCGGACAAGCGTCGCAGACCTTTGGAATTCGAGCAGGGTGATCATGTATTTCTAAGGGTCACGCCTACAACTGGAGTTGGCAAAGCTATTAAATCAAGGACACTGACTCCGAAATTTATTGGACCATACCAGATTATTGCACGAATTGGACCATTGGCTTATCGAATTGCTTTACCTCCCATACTGTCCAATATCCACGACGTATTTCACGTATTGCAGTTAAGGAAATATATTTCGGATCCGTCACATGTGATCGAACCAGAAACAATTCAACTGAAGGATAACCTATCATTTGAAGTATTACCTGTAAGAATTGAGGACAGGAAGATTAAACAGTTGAGGAATAAGGAAGTCCCACTAGTCAAAGTGATTTGGAATCCGACTACTGGAGATGCGACTTGGGAATTGGAGAGTAAGATGAGGGAGCAACATCTGGAATTGTTTCTTGACACGTAGTTTCGAGGAAGAAACTAATTTAAGGGGGTAGTAATGTAAGACCCTTAATTTTAAAATGAAATTACGGATTTAATTTCAAGTATATTTTGGAATATTTGTAAACTATTTGATATATGTATTTATATATATATATATATATATATTTTTGAGATTGACTAAAATTATTGGACGAAGGATTATTTAATTTAATTACGAGTAATTAAATATCGGGCAGTTAATTAAGATTTTATCTGTCGACGTAATTGCGACGGGAGTAATTAGTTACTTGAGGGTCAAGTTTAATTATTATATATATATATATATGAGGTGGCAAGAGTATGTGTCTGTATATATGTTTGCATGTGAGAAGCAAGGGAAAAAAAGGGAAAAACAGAAAATCAGAATCAGAAAGAAAAAGAAAACAATTTCTTTCCTTTCGCTCACCTACCCGAGTTGCTTTCTTCTTCTTCCTCTGTTCAGTTTTGTTTGTGTTGGTAGTGAGGAGGGATACTCAATACTCAAATTACTTGGAAATCCAAGCCTCAAATAAGAAAGTGTCAAGAAGGAAAGATATTCCTCTCATCGTTACAGTGTTAGAGAACCAACTTTGGTAGCGACGACGCGAACGGGAGTTTCGTCGGTTTTAGTCGCGGCAACAAAAACGAGCAAGAAAACGTAACTAAGATAAGGGGCTCCTTCCAACTTTCTAGATTGCATTTAGGGCTGTAAATGCATGTGTGATGGATGGTTATATGTGATGTTCTGTTCTGAAAATGAAAATGCCCTTGCATGTTGTTATGAATGAGTAAACTGCTTGTGGTGTCTGTTTTGTTGCTGTTTTGTTTGGTTGTTGCCGTGGTTGATGTATTGATGATGTTTTGGTGTTGTGTTGATCCTGAAATCTGCCTTGCATGTGGTTTATGAATGAGTAAAACGCATGTTGTTGAGATAATGTATGTTGAGAGTTGTTGTTGCTGCTTTTGGTTGCTGTTATTGATGATGCTTTTGTTGTGGTGTTGATGAGTAAAAATCATTAATGTTGTGTTGACGACGTTCTGGGTTTCAGATGGCATTGCATTCTGTTTTCACTGAAGAGAAAACATAGCATGTTCATGCATTGCATAGTCAGGTGGTGACCGCGATGGGCCATAGAGTTGATGCGGTGACCGTGATGGGCCGTGAAGTTAAGTAGTAACTGTGATGGGTTATAGAGTAGTTCCGCTTGTATTAGACGGTCTATTCTATCCGGGTTTCAGAGTGGTTCCGCCTATATTAGACGGTCCATTCTATCCGGGCTACGGAGTGGTTCCGCGTGTATTAGACGGTCCATTCTATCCGTGCGAGGATTTAATTTCTGTGTAATTGGCCTGTGAGAGGCTAATACACGTAAATGTAGTGACCGTGATGGGTTATAGAGTAGTTCCGTGTGTATTAGACGGTCTATTCTATCCGGGTTCAGAGTGGTTCCGCGTGTATTAGACGGTCCATTCTATCCGGGCTACGGAGTGGTTCCGCGTGTATTAGACGGTCTATTCTATCTGTAAATCGTGTTGGTCGGTGAGAGACTGCACGTGTGCTGGTCCGTGAGAGACTGCACCTTGGTAATTCCAAGAGTTGTATACATTGGCATATACAAATTGCATTGGGATGGTTGACCTGTGAGTCATGATTTGATATGAATTGATGAGTGGAAATTGAAGTGTGCAAGTATTTTATGAATTCTAAGTGCCAAATAAGTTGTTGTGATTATTAATCGTATTTTTACTTGCAACCTGATTTATATGTAAACTGGTTGTTTTGCATAGATGTAGATGTTATCCATTTTAGTAAGTGAGCATACCTTTTTATCATTGTTGTTATAGCATTGAAATATGCCATGAATATAATTGTTATCTTTGACATAACTATTATGTGGTAATTGTTAATTTCGGTTGGTGACCCTTTACAATATTGTGGAAATTGGGCTTTGCCCTCAGATGATACCCAAACCCGTGCCACCTGTAAGACCCTTAAATTTAAAATTAAATTAGGGATTTAATTAAGTGTATTTTGGGGATATTGTAAAATATTTAATATATGTATGTTTTGGGTGAACATATATATATAAATATTTATTTTTGGAAGATGAATTAAGATTATTGGATGAAGAGTAAATTAATTTAATTACGAGTAATTAAATTATTGGGCAGTTAATTAAGGGATTATCTGCTAATTGCGACGAGACTGGTTAAGTGCTGAGGATCAGACAAGTGTCCGGTGAGGTGGCACCCACAAATGCCTATAAATAGGAATGAGGAGGCAGAGCAAAAGCAGAAAACCATACCTCCTCCATACTGCATGTAACAGTATTCCTTCCCTTCCCATTCTGAATTATGTTCACGTTCAAAAAAAAAGAGGGAATTCCTCAAAAGTGATATTACTTGGAAATCAAAGCACCAAACTAGAAAACTTCCAGTATGGCACTAGAGAACCTACTTTCGTAGCGGCGAACGCAAAATGGGAACTTCGCCGATTTTGACACATAAACGTGAACGGGAGCAGAAAACACAACAGGGGTAAGGGCACCTTCCACTTTCTAGTTGCATTTTAGGACTGTAAATGTATGTTTAAGGTGTGATCATATTTGAGTTTCTGTTTTGAAAAACGAAACTGTTTTGCATGACATTTTGAAAGATGAAAAAATGCATCCTGTTGAGGTTTTAAAAATCTGTGATGTGCTGTTTTGGGTGGTTATCTCAATGCTATTTTGTTTATGTGGGAAAGTTGAAAAATGTCTTGCATGTTATTTTGAAGATGATTAAAATGCATGTTCATAAAACTGCTTTGAATGTTGTTATAAAATGCGAAAATGCATTCTGTTGGTGTTTTGCTGCTATGTGATAGTTGCTGTTTGGGTGAATGCATTAATGTTGTTCTGCTTGTGTGAGAAAGCTGAAAATGCTTTGCATGTTGTGATTGGTTATGTAAGAATGCTGGAAATACCTTGCATGTTGTTTTGAGAAATGATCAACAATGTAAACGTTGAAAATGTCTGTTCTGTTGTAGTTAGCATTCTGTTTTTGAGTGATTCTAGTGTTGCTGATGTTTTCAAAAGAGAAGGATTTAAAATGATGTAAGTGTTTTTTTCTGGAAAAGTTGCTATTGATGAAAAATGCCTGAGTTTTGTAGTTCAAAAGAATGAAGAAACTGTTTTGGGGTTGTGCTGGTTTGTCAAAGGAAAAAGTTTGAAAGTGTGTTGTAGTTTCAGGAAAATTTCACTGAATTCGAAGGTGGATTCGAATACAAGTTGAGTGTATTCGAATACAACCTGCCAAGCTTCTGTTTTACTAAAGTTTTCGAACTTGTATTTGAATACGGGCATCTGTATTCGAATACAGATGAAGGATTTTTGCTTCTGAATTAGCCTCTGTATTCGGCTACGACCCTGTCATATTCGAATACAGGACTACAATTTTGCCACTGTATTCGCATCTGTATTCGACTACGACAGCCTCGTATTGAATACAGGATGTTGATTTTCACTATTTTTGCTTCTGTATTCGAATACAAAGGAGTTGTATTCAAATACAAAATCGTGTTTTTCCAGAAGATCAAGTTTCATACATTGTTTTGTAAACTCTGAGTGTTGGGAAACATTTGGAAGGTTTGAAATGATTAAAATGGAGTTTTTGAAATAGTTTGAAGAGGAAATGATAAGGTTCTGGAAACCTTTAATGATGTTGGAGAAAATGCTGAGTTTACACTGTTTTTGTCCTCTGTATTCGAATACAAGTATGCTGTATTCGAATACAGAGTGTTGAAATTGCAGTTTTCAGCTTCTGTATTCGAATACAAGGGATCTGTATTCGAATACAAATTCGTGTTTTTCCAGAAAATCAAAGTTTTAAACATTGTTTTATAAACCCTAAGTGTTGGGGAACATTGGGAAGGTTTGTGACAAATTAAAACTGGAATTTTGTGATAGTTTGAAGTGGTGGGGATGAAGCTTTTGAGACTTTATTGATGTAGTGAAAAATGTTGTTTTGTGCACTGGGACTGCCTCTGTATTCGAATACCAGAGAGCTATATTCGAATACAGAGTGTTAAATTTGCACTATTTTGGCTTCTATATTCGAATACAGAAAAGCTGTATTCGAATACAGATTCGTGTTTTCCAGAAATCTCAGTTTTAAACACTGTTTTATGAATTTTAAGAGTTGGGGAAAACAGAGGGAAAATTTTTGATGAATAAGAATGGAGTTTTAAGATGATGTGAAGTGGAAATGATGAGATGTTTGAATGTTTGATTTATGATGTGATGATAATGAAATTTATTGTGTTGAGATGTTTTGAGAAATGATGGAAATGCATGAATTTTACTAATGTTGAATACTGTTTTCAGTGAAGAGAAAACACTGCATATTCATGCATTGCATAGTCAGGTGGTACCCGCGATGGGCCACAGAGTAATGCGTAAACGTGTTGATCTGTTGAGCAATTGCACGAGTGCTGGTCTGTTGAGCGACTGCACTGGTACTGGTCTGTTGAGCGTCTGTACCCTGAAATGCGCAAAAACGTGTTGATCTGTTGAGCGATTGCACGAGTGCTGGTCTGTTGAGCGACTGCACTGGTACTGATCTATTGAGCGATTGTACCTTGGTATATGTTAAACGTGCTGGTCTGTTGAGCGACTGCACGAGTGCTAGTCTGTTGAGCGACTGCACGAGTGTTAGTCTGTTGAGCGACTGCACGAGTGCTAGTCTGTTGAGCGACTGCACGAGTGCTAGTCTGTTGAGCTACTGCACTGGTGCTGATCTGTTGAGCGATTGCACCCTAGTCATGAGGGCCGTTAAAGTCAAACATATTTAAATTGTCCTTGTCTGTTGAGCGACTGCACCTTGGTAATTCCAAGAAGTTGAATACATGAGCATATACATATTGCATCGGGGTGATTGACCGGTGGGTCACGATTTGGTTATACGATGATGATTAGAAAGTGATGTGTGTAAGTACGTTATAAAATCTGAATTTCTGATGAATGTTTGTGATTGCTGAGGTGGTAGTTGTACTTACAATATGTTTTCTATATTAATTGGTTGTTGTTTGAAAAAGCATATATATCATGAAATTTCAAATGAGCATCCTTAATTTTCATCATTGTTATATGTTATGCCATGGATGTATTTGTTTCTGTGATATAAATGCTATGTGTTATGTGTTAATTTCGGTCGGTGACCCTCTACTATTATTGTGGAAATTGGGCTTTGCCCTCAGATGATACCCAAACCCGTCCCACCGACAGTTACACTAACGACGGAAACGTCGTTAGTTTCCCCTGATCTTCACGTACGGAGTATTCGTGGACAACGTAGAGGGACGGACCACTGGGGTGAAGACGAGACTTGTGGAGGAGGCGGTGGAAATTACTTGCTGTTGTAGATTAGTGCATGATCAGACTAGACTTTTTGTATAGGGCCTAGTGTTGAGGGCTGTATTCACTTATTTTGGGATTATTGTATATTTTTCTTCCGCAACTCTGATAATATTTTAGTTTGGGATAATTGTATATTTTCCGCCTCTAATAAATATTTTGATGGGTCTAGGATACAATTTTGATGTATCTTTATTTTCGTATATTTTCAAGATTAATTTCCCAGAACTAATTTATTCGGTTTAAGTTATGATATAATTATTTAATTACGTTCGTCATTTTAATTGTGACGTAATATTTTACGAAATAATTTTATTTTATTTTCTTTTAATTCTTTTGAATTACTGGGAAAATTTTCTGATTGATTTCGGTTAAAAAAAAAATTACACTCGCGCTGTGTTTTAAACTCGGGGTGTTACACCACCGACGGATACACTAACGACGGAGACGCTGTTAGTTTTCCTTGATCTTCACGTACGGAGTATTTGTGGACAGCACAGAGGGACGGACAGCTGGAGTGAACACGAGACTTGTAAAGGATGCGGTAGAAACCGTGCTACTGTAGTTTTAGTGCATGATCAGTAGTTTTAGTGCATGATCAGATCAGACTAGACTTTTTGTATAGGGCCTAGTGTTAATGGTTGTATTTATTTATTTTGGGATAATTGTATATCTTTTCTACACTCTGATAATGTTTTGGTGGGTTCAGGATACAGTTTTTGATGTATTTTTATTTTGGTATATTTTGAAGATCAATTTCCCAAAATTAAATTACTTGGTTATAATTATGATGTGGTTGTTTAATCACTTTTGTATTTTGAATTACAATGCAATACTATTTTTGAATGTTTAATTCATATTAAATTTTAATTATTTTTAATTCTTTTGAATTAAGTCGAAATTCTTTTATTGATTGAAAAAAATACACTCGCGCTGCTTAAAACTCGGGGTGTTACAGCAAGCATCTCAACTAGCTCGCTTCTTCACTAGCAGTAGCTAGTGCTATCATTTCAAACTCCATAGTGAACTGAGCCAATATCGTCTGTTTCTTCGATTTCCAAGATACAACACCACCGGCTATATTAAAATTATAGCCACTGGTTGCTTTGGAGTCATATGATAAGGTGTTCCAATCAGCATCACTGTATCCTTCAAGTACGACAGGAAATCTTTGATAATGTAATCCTAGATTCATGGTCCTTTTTAGGTATCTCATGACTCTTTCGATAGCGTGTCAATGCTCCATACTAGGTCTACTGGTAAACCTGCACAATAGTCCCACAACGTAGGCAATGTCAGGTCTAGTACAAACAGTGGCATACCTGAGGCTGCCAATGATGCTCGCATATTCAGTTTTTCTAACACCTTCACCAGTGTTCTTAAAAAGTTTCATACTTGGATCATATGGTGTGCAAGCAGGTTTACAATCAAAGTATTTATATTTCTTTAGGATCTTTTTCAACATAATGAGATTGATCCAAAGAAATTCCCTTTTCCGATCTAGTAAGCTTGATTCTTAAGATTACATTCGTTTATCTGAGGTATTTCATATCAAAGTTGTTACTCAACAATGATTTCACAGCATGAATGTTTGAACCAATTATGAGTAAGTCGTTTACATAGAGACATATGATAGTGCAAATGTCATTTTCAAATTTGTAATAAATACATTTGTCACTTTCATTCACTTTAAACTCATTCGATATAATCAAATTGTCAAACTTTTCATGCCATTGCTTAGGAGCTTGTTTAAGACCATATAGAGATTTATCTAACTTACAGACCTTATTTTCTTGTCCATGAATTACAAAACCTTTAGGTTGTTCCATATAGATTTCTTCTTCAAGATCACCATTTAAAAAGGTTGTTTTAACATTCATTTGGTGTATCACCAAATTATGAATTGCTGCAATGAAATGAGTACCCTAATGGATGTTATTCTAGTGACTAGAGAAAAAGTATCGAAGAAATCTATATTTTCTCTTTGCCTAAAACCTTTGGCTACAAGGCGTGCCTTGTATTTATCAATAGTTCCATCGGGTTTTAGTTTCTCTTTTAAAATCCATTTACAACCTATCGACTTGCAACCAGGAGGCAAGTTGTAAGACCCTTAAATTTTAAATTAAAATTATGGAATTAATATTAAGTGTATTTTGGGGATATTGTAAAATATTTAATATATGTATGTTTTGAGTGAATATATATATATAAATATTTATTTTGGAAGATGAATTAAGATAATTGGATGAAGAGTAAATTAATTTAATTACGAGTAATTAAATTAACGGACAGTTAATTAAGGGATTATCGGCTAATTGCGACGAGACTGGTTAAGTGCTGAGGATCAGACAAGTGTCGGGTGAGGTGGCACCCACACAAGCCTATATATAGTAGTGAGAAGGATGGGTAAAATCAGAAACCCATTCCTCCTCCCTTACTGCATGTAACAGTGCTCACCTTCTCCCTTCTCCATTCTGATTTCTGTTTTACGAACAAAAAAAGGGGGAGTTCCTCAAGAGTGACATTAATTGGAAATCCAAACACCAAACCAGAAAACCCCCAGTACAAAAGTTGTTCCCCTCGTCATTCCGGAGCTAAATAACCCATTTTCGTAGCAGCAAACGCAAGCGGGAGTTTCGCTGATTTTTGACGCAAAAACGTGAGCAGTAGCAGGAACGCAACAAGGGTAAGGGCACCTTCCACTTTCTAGTTGCATTAGGGCTGTAAATGCATAACTTCCATGACATTACTGATGTTTTCATCATTGTTTAAAAAAACTGTTTTTGCAATGACATTTTGAAAAATGAAGAAAATGCATTCTGTTGATGTGTAATGATTCTGTGATGGTTGTTGTTTGGTTGAATGCAGTAATGTTTTTTTGTTTGTGTGTGGGAAAGTTGAAAAATGTCTTGCATGTTGTTCTAAAGATGATCAAAATGCATATTTATAAAACTGTTATGCTGGTTGTTATAAAATACGAAAATGCCATATGTTGGTGTTTTGGTGCATGTGATGCTTGCTGTTTGGCTGAATGTATTATTGTTGTTCTGATGGTGTGAGAAAGCTGAAAATGCTTTGCATGTTGTGATTGTTATGTAAGAATGGTGGAAATACTCTGCATGTTGTTTTGAGAATGCTCAAAATGTAAACGTTTGGAAATGCATGTTCTGTTTTGAGTTTGATATTCTGTTTGGGGGATTTAAGCAAAACTGTGATGTTGCTTTTGGTGTTGGTGATTCTGTTTCTGTCCTGTTGATGAAAATCTGATGTTGCTGATGTTTTCAAAAAGAGAAGAATTTAAAATGATGAAAAGTGCTTTTCTGGAAAATCTGTATTGATGAAAAAAGTCTGAGTTTTGTGGTTTGCAAAAGAGTGGTAAAACTGTTTTGGGGTTGTTGGTTTTCCAAAGGAAAAAGTTTGAAAATGTGTTGAGGTCTCAAGAAATTTTCACTGAATTCGAAGGTGTATTCGAATACAGGTTGAGTGTATTCGAATACAACCTGCCAAGCTTCTATTTTACTCAAGTTTTTGAACTTGTATTCGAGTACGGGCCCCTGTATTCGAATACAGAAGAAGGATTTTTGCTTCTGACTTAGCATCTGTATTCGACTACGACCTGTCGTATTCGAATACAGAAGTAAAGTTTTAACACTGTATTCGCATCTGTATTCGACTACGACAGTCTCGTATTCGAATACAGGATGCTGACTTTCACAATTTTTGCTTCTGTATTCGAATACAAGGGAGTTGTATTCGAATACAAGGGAGTTGTATTCGAATACAGATTCGGGTTTTTCCAGAAACTCAAGTTTTAGCTTATGTATTCGAATACTAGGAAATTGTATTCGAATACATATTCGTGTTTTCCAGAAAATCAAGTTTTAAACACTGTCATGTGAATCTTAAAGTGTTGAGAAACTTTGGAAAGGTTTGAAATGATTTAAAATGGAGTTTTTGAAATAGTTTTGCAAAGGAAATGATGAGACTCTTGAAACCTTTAATGATGTTGGAGAAAATACTGAATTTACACTGTTTTTGTCTTATGTATTCGAATACAGAGTGTTGAATTTGCAGATTTAGCTTCTGTATTCTAATACAAGGGAGCTGTATTCAAATACAGATTCGTGTTTTTCAGAAAATCAAAGTTTTAAACATTGTTTTATAAACTTTAAGTGTTGGGGAGCATTTGGGAAGTTTTGTGACAAATTAAAATGGAGTTTGTGATAATTTTGAAGTGGTAATGATGAAGCTTTTGAGACTTCGGAGGAGACTGATCTGACTTCGGAGGAGACTGATCCCTCTCTGTATGATGAGGAGGAGGAGGAGGTTACATCGAGGCGAGCGGCGGAGTCGGATGAAACTTGTATGGGTTGGGGAGGAAATCTGTGCTACTGTAGCTTTAGTGCATGATCGGTTAGATTTGGTGTATAGGATTTTGAGCTGGGAAATGTAATTTGTTTTATTTTGGAAATTATTGTACTACTTTTCCGCTAACTTGTTCCGCATTCTGATATTTTCTTTGGAGATTATGACACTGTTATCTTTTGAAATGTATTGATGTTTATTATTAAATTTCCAGAATTAAGTACTTAGTGATATTACGATAAAGTTATTTAATTACGTTCATCGATTAATCTACGATGTACTATTTTATGAAATGAATTAAAGGAAATTTTATTTCAATCCTTTTTTTGAATTAAATCTGGAAAATTCTTTTACTTATTTATTTAAAAAAAAAAAACACTCGCGCTGTGTTTTAAACTCGGGGTGTTACAATTGTGGTATCAGAGCATTTGGTTAAAATTTTGGGTTAAAGCTCTGATTAAAGTATTGTTTTGAGTCTTTATCTGATCATGCATAGGAGCAAGTAGTTAAAGTGTCAAGTCTTGTGTAAGTTGTGGTGTGACTGAAGTGATGATGGTTTTGTAGGAAACAATGCCTCCACGAAGAGACGACACCACAAGAGCCAATGTCAGCCGGGAAGATAGGATGGCTGAGGCGATGAATAACATGGCTGTGTCTGTTGCTGCACAGACGGCTGCAAAGACTCAACGAGATCTGGAGAAGAGAGAAAGAGAGATTCGCGTTGCTGAATCTAGAGGACTAGAGGATTTTCGTCGCCATAATCCTCCCAAGTTCAATGGTGATGAGGGTCCAGAAAGAGCAGACCAATGGATTCAAGAGATGGAGAAAATCTTTGAGATGATTAATTATCGGGCAGCGGTGAAAGTCAACTATGCCACGTATCTGCTGATAGGGGATGCAGAGTATTGGTGGAGAAGCACAAGACTACTGATGAGGTCAGCTCAAGAGGAGGTGAACTGGGAGTCGTTCAAAAAGAAGTTTTTGGACAAATACTTCCCGATGAGCACTAGGACCAAGTTGGGTGACGATTTTCTGAAATTGCACCAAGGAAACATGACGGTGGGAGAATATGCGGCTAAGTTTGAATCGCTATCAAGGCATTTCAGATTTTTCCGGGAAGAAGTTGATGAACAGTTTATGTGTCATCATTTCCAAAATGGACTGAAATATGAGTGTAATAAATCTAAAGACTCGAATTCTCTAACTACAAATTTATGTGAACTCTTTGTTATTTTAACTTGACTACAAAAATCACATTTCTTTTTCAAAATCATTTAAAGCTAACATTGGTATTAAACCTGAGTAACTTAAGTTTGAAATAACATGTGTTCGCATGACAAAGTCTAACATGTCAAATATTAAAATCGCACAAGATGTAAATAGAAGAAGACGTTCTTAATTTCAACAATTAAATTTAAACATGCCTTGGATATAAGTAAACTCTGCCTAATTTAGAAAAATAATAAACAACATTTTATTTTCTAGAGACAAGTTATCATACTCTTTAGAGAAAATTCTTTTGTTTTAAGAATTTTTGAAATCCTTCCAAGTAGAGGCAGTTTGTCAATAATAACAATCAATTTGAAATTCATCTAAAATCATACCTTAAAATGATCTCTTGAGCTATCTTCTGAATTTCTCCACGTATTTGTCATCGGTAATCTGATACTTGAGGTAGCGGGTACAATACACTTTTTAGCTCCAACTTCCCCTTCTTAATAGCATCTCATACCTGTCTAGCATTATTGTTGGAACTGTACTATTCATACAGATCACCAGCAAGTCTATTAAGAATATAATTATTCTTATATAGGTAATCATTACCCTCCCATGGGTTAATTCTCTAGCTTTCTTATCCTTTTCTGTTTGCCTCAAAGAAACATATCCAGTAATGTCTTCGGTTAACATGGCAGAAAAAACGTCTTAAATTGTTGAAATTTGAGTTTAAAAAAACTATTTAAAAATTACAATTTGTGCCACCGAAGATATTACTGGGTTGAGTCGCAGACTAGGTCGCTCTCTTTAAGACGTTTCGCGGCACTGCCCAAATTGTGCAAGGCAAACTATCAACCACGACGTCCCCAAGATAAAACAGCTCAGATTCACTGTATCGGAGTTCCACTGCACCGTAGAAAACCGTGCTAGAATTACACCCTCAATATGGCTGTTAAAGTCATTCTCAATATGATGGTTAAAGTCACTCTTAATAAGGCGATTAAAGCCTCGCAATATGGTACTATAACCACTCATAACTCAAAATGACTACACTCTAAAGGACTGTAGCATGCGACATAAAAACACTTTAAAATGATAGTGGTATTGTGACCACTCAAAAATCGACGGGACAACGGTATAAAACCGATCTAAAACGATAGTGGTATTAGGACCACTCAAAACTCGGAACTACAGCATAACAACCACTCTAAAATATCGAAGGAGTATAACAACCGCTTTAAAATATCGAATGGACTATGGTACAATACCGCTCTAAAATATTGAAGGGACTACGGTATTTTACCGCTCTAAAATATCGAAGGGACAGAAAGAAAAGGGAGAAGTGGCTCGGTAACAATCGAGCAAAATATAAGAGGGAGAAAAGAAAAAGTTGGGAAATGCATCCAACTTTGGTGTACTTTTTACAATAAATTGACACTCTTTATATAGTGATGGAAGCAAACTCACATATGTTTTCTAACCAATGTGGGACTTCAATAAAATTTTGAGAATATTTATATAGTGATTAAAACTATTCAAAATGAGAGTTTTTCAATGTGGGACTTCAACAATTTTTAAATTCACACATTATGTTCCAACACTTATTTATTCAAATACTATACTAATAGTCATCTTCATTTTTATGTTTTTTTTTATAAAAAATAAAGTCATCTCCAATTTTCAACTCCAAGATGGCAATTGTAGGATCAAACCTCGTACCCTACAATTTTTTAGTAAATAATATTTTTACTCTCTAAAATTGTAAATGTCTATCAAAATGCTCTCTCAAATTTACGCTATATAAAAAAACTCTTCCATTTTGTCTGACGTCAATCAAAATGCTCTTTCATTAATAAGTCTTGTTAAAAGTGGTAATGTATCATGTTAAGTGATACGGTGACACATAAACGTGAATGTCACATCATAGACTTTGTCTTTTTAAATAATTAAAGCCAGAGAATATTCTGTCTAACTTTCTTCATCAACGTTGTCTTCCAACAATCATCTTCCTTCCACACCACACCAACTACAACAACTCTATTGCCATTGTCACTAACTAAACCTAGTTCTTCAACCTCATCAATCTATATAAAAAACTACAACAACAAATATCATCTTGCATAAAGAGAATCAAAACATTACATAAAGAGACATGAAAGAAAAAAGCAAAGTGCATAAAGGTATCAAATAACTCACCTTATGAAAAAGAAAAGCAAATAAAGGTTTTCTTGGATTTGCTAGAGTATTTACAGTTCTAGTTACTGATCTTTTCTTATTATTACATTCGACATAATAGTTGTTCATATTTTGACCGCCATTAACATTAAAGTTTCTTGAAAACTTCTTGTTAAATTACTTATTTTACTCTTTTTTAATTGATTACCAGTGTTATCCATTTCATAAAACAATAGATTAAGGTGATAGAATTTATAGATTTGTTGATTAATCTTATTTGAAAATATAGGAATTTATAAATTTGGAAAAGAAATATAGATAAAAAAGTAGTTGTGAACCTCATTACCGTGTCTATTCACTATAAAAACAGTTTCTATGACGTGACATTCACCGGTATCAACCTTTTAGTGTAAAATTGACTCTACTCAACTCTTTCTGCGCCAGCTATTCGGTTTAGTGTTACATTACAAAGAGAGGGTTAGTATAGAGAATAAGAATGAGTCGATGGAGAAATTGAGAAGGGTAGTAAACGACATAGCGTATGCTAAGAATCTCAGTAAACTATCTCCACTTCACCTCTCTCTTCTCCCATTCCTTTCCATATCATCTTCTCTCTACAAACTCGCTCTCTCACTTCGCCACTCCCTTTACAAACGCAACAACTTCTTCCATTTTCAAACCCACCGGTAACTAACTAACTAACTATTTTCCTTCTTTCTTTTTTGTTTGCTGAGAAAAAAATGAGAAACAAAATTTTCTTGTAGTTTGCCAGTTCCTGTTATCAGCGTCGGAAATTTGACATGGGGTGGCAATGGGAAGACGCCAATGGTTGAGTTCATCGCTTTCTACTTTGCTCGTTCAGGAATTTCACCTCTTGTTCTTTCTAGGGTATTCTCTCTCTTTTTTTTTTCTATTATTTATTTTCCCTGTTTTTTTAGCTTCAATTTTGTCGATGCTAGTTTTATTTTTTCTATTTGATTCTGAAATTTCAAAAATAAAATAAAATAAAATAATATATGGAAAATGTACTTATTTAGTTGTTCCAATGATTTGATGCATTTTTTGTATTTAAAAAGAGGGCTGTCCTAGTGCATGATAGAGTTGTCAATTGCGGATTTTCCGCTATGGTTGAGTGTTATAGTGTTGTTATAGATGTTGGTTGACAATACTGTACTAATTTGTGGATTGCGGAATAATAGTTGTTTGTTAAAATTCTGATACCGAAAACTGGTGCATGAGGCTCTCACCGGGTGGAGTGGAGGTAGATGTATGCCTCCTTAGCCCTGCAATCAGAAAGGTTGTTTCCCTTATTTGTGATGTCGTGGTCAGAAGGCACCAACCTTACCTTTAGATGGGTATTTGTATTGATCTAATATAAAGGATTAATTTTGTTTTGTTTTACTGTAGTTTTCTTGCAAAATGCTATTAATTTAGTGGAAAAATGAAATGTGTTGCAGAGTGATGAATAGTTAATTGACTTGGACAAATTGTTTGTTATTATTACAAGTGTGTAAATGTTGAAATGGCTTAAGTGTGGTCCATGGTACCTATAGCCTATAGGAAATACTTTCAATAACAATTACCCTTGGTTATGATTCATTTTCTTGATTTCGCATGCCCCAAGTTTTGATTTAATGCACCCTCCATGTCAAATTCTAACTGAACTACTCAATTTCTGTGCATTTAACTTTTTACTCGTTAAGTTGCTTAGCTTGATTCATTTCTATCTTCCTTTTGCAGGGTTATGGTGGCGGTGATGAAGTTAACATGCTTCAAAGACATTTACTTGGAACACCAACTAAGTTTGGTGTTGGCCCAAATCGAGCTTCTGTTGCCAGTCATTTGATCCAAAAATATGGCTACATTGATATTCGCAAGAGCTCATTGTATGAGAAACAAAACTGTTACTCGAAGGTCCAGAATTCTCTTGATTCAGAAAAAATTGGGGTTGTAGTTCTTGATGATGCAATGCAGGTAATACAACTCTCCCCTACACTACCCTTATTTGTTTTCCCTTGTGTATCTTCTATTTCATGAAATTTAGTGTTTTTTTCCTTAATATTCTTTGACATGGTGTTTGCTTTAAATCAAATCATTCATATGCAAGGTAGCATTGGAGCTTATGGCGAGATTTGGATATTGTGATGGTCAACGGATTAACTCTTTGGGGTAACAGTCGACCACTGCCACTTGGACCTTTAAGAGAGCCTTTGATTGCTCTCAGGCGAGCAGATGTAGTTGTAATCCATCATGCAGACTTGGTATGTCAAAATGATATTAATAGTTCCTTTTCATGGAAAATAATTGGCAATTATTTTTTGCGGCAAGTTTTTCTTCATCAGTTTGTATTTACTTATTTAGATGGTATGTCTGTATGCAAATTTATAAACACAAGCATCATACTGAAAATTGTGCTTTTGGAGATTCTCAGGTTTCTAATGATGTTCTTGAGGATATTGAGTCAATGGTCCAAGGAATTAAAAAGTCTGTTCCAATTTTCTTTACAAAAATGGACCCAACATACTTATTTGAGGTGGGAAACATCAATGCTAAAATACCATTGACGGTTCTTCACAAAGCTACTATTTTATGCATTTCTGCTATTGGTTCTGCAGAATCTTTTGTGAAGCGGATTCAAGAGGTATTCCGCCTTTATCATATTTCTTCAACTAAATAGAATATATATTTTTATAATCATTGGAGAATGGTCTAAATAAAAATTGACTATTTCATTTTAACATGTTAAAGCCTATCTATCATTTTGTTTAAAATCATGAAATTCTTTGACATGAAAGGATTCTAATATATATAAAATAACTGAAACAGTTGATGCATAATGAGTGACACAGACCACAACCCTTTTGTCTGCCATGCTATCTAGCTATAATGTTGTATTAAGTGAACTTTCCCTTTCTTTTTCCCTTACTCCACTTTCTATTTATTATCTCTAAAGTGCAGATGGGAGCACTTTGTGTTGATCGAATAGATTTCAGTGATCATCACATATTCAATGCCACGGTACATTTATCTTTCCTGAACCAAATAATTTGTTGATTGATTACATACTCTATTGTTTTAAGTAAACTCTTAAACCTGTTGGTTATTATTTTTGAAGCCGTGTTGTCAAATAAACAGTGGTATATAAGAAAACTGCATGAAGATCATAATCATATTGAGTGCTTCCGTTGTGCCTACTTTCATTTATTTGTGTATTTTTTCATTTTGAATATGTGATAGAGTTGTACATTGACTAAAATGCTAATATAACAACATATTCATTCTATCCAGGATATTGATATGATCAAAGCCAGACTTGGAGAACTAGAGAGGAAGTTTGGTTCCAAACCAATTGTTGTAATAACTGAAAAGGTAATTAGACATACTTCCCACAATTGTGTTGTTGCGTATGTATGAAATTCCATGTACATGTGTCTGTATCCCTATTCATAATCCCTTCATTAAATTTTCCTTTCTGCAGGATTATGATAGGGACCCTGAAATTCTTAAGCAACTTTATCCATTTAAAGTTTTTGCCCTGTGCTCTACATTGAAGATTTTGCCCTATAAAGGAAACACAGAAGATAGCTTTAAGAAATTTCTGAAGGACCCATTGAAATTAGAATTTCCTGCATCAGATTAATCTTAGCTTGTAGTAGTCTCTCCTTTACAAGAATGTGCTTAACCTACTAAATATTGTTTGCTAAGCCCTCTGTTTTGCAATTATGTCACGGGCTCTTGTTATTGTTTTATTGTTGATGACATTTTTTCCAGAATCATATTAGATGCCTTACAAAATTGAGAAAAGGGAACCATATTCAAACCTGACATAAAGTATGTTTGAGAAAAGACAATTTCATGTTGATGCCATATTATTGTTCATTTCAGAAATGATATTCACAACACAAATATTGTCGGACACTGTAAAATAAAGTGGTTTTATGTTTTTCATTGATTTACTCTCTCTCTTCCACTCATGTTGGGTGTATTTTTGTGTGTCGGATTTGTGATGCTCAAATAACACCACTCTTGTTTCTCCTTTGTGTCCGGTTGTTTTTGTGCAAATTTATGTGGAAACCATGTGTTTTTCAGCAAAGAAAAACTGTTGCTATAATCTAGTAATCAAACATCAAATTATTGCAAGAACCTACTCTAATGTTATCTTGAAGGAGACAAATAAATTCTATGACAGAATTTTTTTTTTAGAAATATCTATTCTCTTAAAGGTACGGTGGATAGAATATAAAATTTATACATAACACAACCTTGCATTTATTTCTGTTTAGTTTTTCTTTTGGCTCTTGATTTGAGCAAATTTTGGATATTTTGGTAATGGATAAAGCTTCTCTTTGCCTCAACGAGTCAATGGCTTCTTAAGGACCACTTGCATCAAGGTAAACTTTCAATTTTGATTACCCATACCAAATAATTCTCCCACTCAAATGGCTTATTGGAGAGTTAGAATCCTATTTATTTATGATCTATTTAGATAGAGATAGACACAAATAAGCTATAAATTTTAATAATAGTAAGACCTACTTAGTCGTGAGACCTACTAACTATGGAGAGAATCTTATCTCGTTATTGGCCACATATATTCAGTTTTTTATCTTAAATTATTTTCCTCAAATTTTAGTAACTTCCAATTTCAAAAAAAGAGCATTGGATGTTGGGTGGCATTAGGTTTTTTAAGATATGAACCATACCAATTAAACTAACACTTGATGGCTCAATCAATTCGGCATATGTTTGAAAATATGGTAGCTTATCAATTATCGCATTTCCATGTAGTTTTTGTTTAATGTTCTCACATGTGTGTGGTATGCAATATACAAAAATTCATCTATTTTCTATGGGAATGAATGATAGACAAGACACGTTGCAAAAGAAAGAAAGATATTTTTCCCAAATGCACTTGGCAAGTGTGTTGGTATGTGACCAACAATTTGTATGTGGCTATTAGTTGGTTCTCAAAGTTTTATTACTGCTATACTCCATATGAAAAGGAGAGTTTGCTAAACAAGGATTACAATGCTTTTGTGTTCAACTTGCTTTATACCAACAGAGCTTTTTTTCTTATGGTGTTTCCCTATTCATTCAATTAAACCAAAATGGTAGAAGATACCTCCAAAGGATAATGCATCTGTCTGCTTCTTTTTAATTAACTTGAAAACATGATTAACATAATCACAACTTAGCTTACTGACTCACAACAGCCAAAGTATATACATTTTCCCCCTACTATTGACAGTGACAATTTACATTTAAACGGTAAGAGATTTACATTATAACAAGGGACATGTTTCAAATTCTATACAAAATAATTATAAAATAACTATTAATGCCATCATCATTAATAATAATTTCTCTGTTTTAATTTTTTTTTTTAAATATAAAATAAATTAAAATCTGTTTTTAACGAGATAATATTATTTACATTTATTTTTTTGGGTTTAGATCTAATTCTCTAAATTTTTTAATTTTTATTTAATAAATTTATTAAAGTGTTGCAAATAATAGGTATCATTTTTAAGATATCAACGTAATTGTGACGTTAATTTTATGGTGTGATATATTCGAACTTTAATATTTTTGTTTAAAAACAAATATGAGTCGGTTGATGATAACATCTAGAGACGAAGAGTACCCTTTTCTCCACTATTACATTGGTTCGATATCTGCATTATTAATCTCTAACCAAACCTTCTCAACCACCACAACACACAATAAAGGAAATAAAAAACAAATCAAATCCTAGTAACACATTCCAAAATGAACAACTTAGTTATTTTGATGGGAAATTCCTTTCTCTTTATCTCTTTCTTCATCATCATCTTCAATTTAGGATTCCTTGAAGCTCAAAAGGTTCCAGCTATATATGTATTTGGAGACTCACTTGTTGATGTTGGCAACAACAATTACATAAATGGTACTTTTTCAAAAGCAATTCTTCCTTACTATGGCATTGATTTTCCAACTAAGAAGCCTGCTGGGAGGTTTAGTAATGGCAAGAATGCTGCTGATTTGATCGGTAACTCATTCTAAATTTTCTCTCTTTGTTCTTACAACATTTATACAATCAATTGTTTACTTTAGCAATCTTTGAAGAACCTTTCTTTTCCTTCCAACACATGTTTGATGACTAACACGTGTTGGTGTCCGTCGCTAGCTCAACACCGAAGCATATAATTATATTCAACTATTTCCATTTTTGCAAACTACTAGTGTTGGAGTTAGGAAAATATGCAAACTCAATCTCTTGTTAGAATTGGCTAAAAAACAGCAACAAGTGTTTGAGTACGGACACAGTTTTTTAGCAACACTTTATGGCATATACCTTTTCTGCAATGCTTTTTTTTCATATAAAAAAAAATTCATTGGAGTCTGACACATATTTTCTTTTGCACTAACTTAGTGAGCATGCTATATCATGATGGGAGAAAGAAAAACTTAAACGCATACTAGTATTGGTTATAAAAAAAATTTAGCTGCAGCTTTATTTATTTATAAGCAAAATTAGCTGACTTCACACTTACTAAAAAAGTTAGTTTAATGGTGTTAATTTTATATTAAAGATAGTTATAATTACTAAAATATCTTTCAATTTCATTTTAAGTATTATGTATATTTCTTAAGAAAATTATTGTGTACAAATTCCATGATAAAATGGTCTTTATTGACAAAAATACCCTTATGAATAAAGTAGTTAGTTGACTAGTTAAGTAGATTAAGTTACAATAAATATGAGACAATCAAATATTTCAAAATGACACTCTTAATATAAGTTATGAGAGAGATGGATGTAGGAAAGAAATTATTGACACAATTTTTCTTTTTTCTTTTTGATTGGAAGACAAGAGGGGCCAAAGTTGTTGTACAATATGGATCAGAAGTTAATACCGTTATTTATTGCTGGTTTATTGGGGTATAATAATAATAATACACAAATGTCTTTTTTTTGCTAATATTTGCATGAAATGAATGGTTGTTGCAGCTGAAAAAATAGGCCTACCCACTTCACCACCTTACCTCTCCCTAGTATCTAAGGTAAAAAATAACAAGAAGAAGAATGTATCCTTCTTGGATGGTGTTAATTTTGCCTCTGGAGGTGCAAGAATACTTAATGGCAAACATGATACTTTTGTAAGTGCACTTCTAATTATTTCTTTTCTTTCTCTAAATTTCATTTAGTTTTGTACTAAAATGTAGCCCAAAAAGGGATTTTGAAATCTGATTCAAGATGGCCACGAAATGAGAAATAGAATTTATTGACCTCAATCGTCTTATCAAAATCAATTATTGAGATTATTTAAAATTAATTGTGTGAATGTATAATATGAATCGTTTAATTTTAAATCAATGATTAAGATTAATTAATGTGTATAAATAGGGGTGTTTATGGTGCAAAAATTGAACTGCATTAGACCACATTAATAGTTTGATTCAATTTTTGAAAACCATTTTCAAATCAAGTTCAATGCAGTTATAAACCAGTTTGATATTTTGAACAAATTTTTAGTTAAAATTGGTTTAAAACTAGTTATTCGGAAAAAAGAATTTTAAAATTCTTTTGATAAAAAAATATTGATTTTTTTGAGAAAAAAATTTCCCAAGAAAAAATTTTTTTTGAAAAATATTGAGAAATTTTTCAAGAAAAAAATGTTTTCGATTTTTGTTTCAAAAATTTTTCAAGAAAAAATTATTTAATTTTTTTTGAAAAAATAAGTTTTGGTATTTTTTTTTAAAAAAAAAATTTTCAAAAATTTTGTAAGAAAAAAAAATCTTAATTAAAGTTAAAAATATTTTAAAATTGCTAAAGTGTTTTTGAATTAAGTTTGATTAACTAAATTGTTTTAAATATATGGTTCAATTCGTAAATCATTTAAATAGTTTAGTTTTTTGTGGTACAATACAATATAATTTATCAATATGGTCCAATTAATCATTTTTTTCACACTCCTGTCTATAAATGCATACTATTATTACTTCAATGGTCTAGATCCCAAAAACTAAAACCCAAGTAGTGAATAAAATGGGACTAGCGAACCCGCAATCTGTAAAGTCTAATACTTTTCTTTTTAGTACTATAGCAATTAATGAAAATATTCTACCAATTGAGTTATTCCCACTTGTGACTTTTTTTTTCAGTGGAGATCAATACCTTTGACAGAGCAAGTGGAATACTATTCACAAGTATATGAACAATTGAAACAACAAATAGGAACATCTAAACTTCAAAATCACCTCTCAAAATCCATTTTCTTTGTTGTGATTGGAGGCAATGATATCTTTGATTATTTGAATTCAATGGATCTTCAAAAGAATAACACTCCGCAACAATATGTGAATTCCATGGCTTCTTCGTTAAAAGTGCAACTACAGGTAGATAAAATGGTTGTAAATTTATTATATTTGAGCTTATATATAAAAAAAAGTTAGGTCAACAAAATACATCAATTTTTGTTTTATATATATAATCAAAGGTAGTATAAGTTAATACTTATAATTAATTCTATCTATTCAAAGTACACTACAAATTTTAATATTGTGGCAAAATACACACAATACTCTTAATAGAACGACCACTATTGTAGTTGACATGTCGTTACAGATATCTCTAAAACCTTTATATTACCCGTGTAATCTTGAACCATGATCAAGACTATATGCTTAGAAGGGTAAAAAGTTATGTTATTTGCATGTATTTTTATTTTGGTACGATAACATTTTTGTAGAGATTATACAACAATGGTGCAAGGATATTAGAGATTGCTGGTGTTGCTGCAATTGGATGTTGTCCTACATTGAGACTCAAGAACAAAACAGAATGCTTTTCAGAAGCCAATTTTTTGTCATTTAAATATAATGAAGAGCTTCAATCCATGTTAAAGGAATGGCAATTGAAGAACAAGAACATAAGTTACTCATACTTTGATACTTATGCAGCACTCCAAGACCTCATTCAGAATCCAACTTCTCATGGTATAATCACATTTTCATCTCTACATTCACATAAACAACTTGTTTAAAAAACACTTAAAAGAAAGAACACCAAATTCAAACTCCAAAGAAGACAAATAAATAAATGCAAACAAAAACATAAAGATTAATCATAGAGTTCGACTAATTATACCTAAATTTTCGATAGCGAATATAGTTTTATATATGCAATATTTTAATTATAGAATACAAAGTTTTAATTAAATATTGTTTTTCTTTTAACTCCACTCCTTGCTCGAACAACTTACCACTTATCAATAAATACTAGTCTTATTAAACAAATATATTAATATTTAACATGATATATCTTTTTTCCGTTTTTTTTGTCTAATCAAACAAAAAGAGAGACCATTTATCCCCACATTTCATCTCTATTTTGTCTCCATTCAAACATACAAAATCATCTTATTCTTTTTTCCTTAATATTTTCAATATTAATTTTATATCCTCTCATATCCACTTGCATCTAAAAAAAAAACCATATATCATGTATAAAGGACTTAATTTATATCCCTTTAATTTTCAGGATTTGTAGATGTGAAAAGTGCATGTTGTGGGATTGGTGAATTAAATGCTCAACTTCCATGTCTACCAAGTTCAAACATTTGTACGAATAGACAAGACCATATCTTTTGGGATCCAGTTCATCCTACTGAGGCAGTCACAACCATAATTGTTGATAGAATTTTCAATGGTCCTTCAAAATACACATCTCCTATAAATATGAAACAGCTTCTTCATGTATCAATTGCAACATCACTTAGTCCCTTCAATTTTGTACTTCTATTGGGTTTGGTGCTTACTTGTTATTATCAAACAAAAACAATATAAAGAAATGAAAGAAAAGAAATTGTGGCACATCATGATATTATTCAGAAACTAGCATTAGGTTTCTCAATTAGTCCCACATCCAATAGTTTAGAAGCAAAAGTTTGGATTATGAGATATAAAATTGATGTGGTGTTCATGGAAGCGGAGGTCTATGTTCGTGCGGACTTTAGTAATTTTAGTTCCAAACTTTTTATTGTTTAGATTTTTGTTATAAACATTAAGTGATTTTGCCATTTATTAATTATGAACAAAAATATTTTATCATTATACTCATTTTGAGGGAAATTTTTCAATTAAGGACTTGAAATAGCATTCATGGTCCCTTAACTTAATTTTAGGTAACGTTTTAGTCATTTATTTTTTTTTTTTGATTTGGTCCTTTATTTTAATTTTAACTGACAATTTAATCCTTTATATTTTAAAATGTTAACAATATTATCCTTTTTTTTTACAAAAATTCAAAAAATTTATCAAAATTTTCAACCAAAATCCATAAAATTAATTATATTGTTTAATATAATACAAATTTTATCAAATTCGTAACTCAAATATTCAAATAAATTCATATTTTTATTCTTTATTAGATGGAATTTTAAAAATCAAATAAAAAATGAAAATATGAGTTTATTTGAATATTTGAGTTACGAATTTGATAAAATTTGTATTATATTAAAGAATGTAATTAATTTTATAGGTTTTGGTTGAAAATTTTGATGAATTTTTTGAATTTTTGTAAAATAAAAGGATAATATTGTTAACATTTTAAAATATAAAGGATTAAATTGTCACTTAAAATTAAAATAAAGGACCAAATCGAAAAAAAAAAAGATAAATGACTAAAACGTTAATTAAAATTAAGTTAAGGGACCATGAATGCTATTTAGCCTATAATATAATCAAAGACCTCGTAAAGTAGAACAAAATATCACCATGAGTGATGGTCCATAATTCCTGCTGCTCAAACTAACTTTTTGTTCACTGCAATATGCACTTATCTCAATAAATTTCTTTGTTCTTGGACCTGTTTACTTTTTGCAGCTGTTTCACCAATTTTACAAATGGGTATTCTTTGATAATACTAAATTTATATTTATTTATCTTCTCAAAATTCAATTTATTAAGAAGACTATTTATATCATAGTTAACTTGTTTTAGTAACCTAAAATCGATAAATCAACTTAAAAGTGTAACAACCTTGCTTTAGAATCACATTGAGAAAAATTACTAAACCATAGGTTGGAGTAAGGTTCAAACACTAAAAGGCATTAAATAAAGTCTTTTTAAAATTTTGATATTCATAAATTTCATTCAAATATTTTCAACATAATTGATTTACTATTACATGTTAAGGTCTAAATAGAAGCCTCACGATACAAAGTTTGGCCCAAAAACAATAATTAAAAAAATTGAAAATAAGAAATTAAAAAAAAAATCTAAATAAGAAATTATATTAAATTTAAATAATCCAAATGGATTTTAAAAACAAAAATTTGAGTTTTGAAAAAATATAATATGTTTTTCTTAAATATATAATTTCATAATTTCTTTTTAAATATACTATATGCTTCTTAAAGTCAGTGGAATGAGTCTCAATTTTTTTTTCAATTTCGTTATTTCAAGGTTGAGTCTTATTCAATTTTGAAAACCAACTTACTTCTTACTAGTACTTGAATTTGTGCACTTCACATGATAGAAAATTGATTGTATTTTTTTTATTAATTTGAATATATTATAAATAGACTTAAATACAATATTAGTCCTCCTTTTTTAATGGATTTGTAAAATAAAAGGAAGTTCAATTTGAGTCAATATAAATATACAATACAAACAACATTAAAGAATTGTTTTTTTGTTACCATAGATATAGATATGAAGTTTACGCAGCCGTTTAGCACTGACTAATCTTCATCGGTAAACATGTTGGATCCATACGCAAGATTCATGAATAGAAATCATATCTACTTGGTTAAGGACTCTAAATCTCTTACCACTTGGACCAACTTATTGTTGGTACATTAAAAAGTTATATTATTATACATCACTCTTAATGATTGAAAAAAACATATTATCCATGTTTATGATTGTTAATTTAAATGTTAAAAATTATTTATAAAAAAATATTAAACTTGAAAATACTAAAGATAGAAACACAAATTATGTGAGATATCTATATAAGTTTAATAACAAAAATATTATGTGAGAAAAAAACATATTATCCATATTTTTGATGAGGACATAGAAATCATAACTAAGGAAGGAAACATGGAGGATATTCAAGGTCTTGGAACTCTAATAACAAAAGCAACGTCAAAGAATGCAAATGATGTTCTAAATAACTTGATAGTCACTTTATTTGAAACAAGTCAAACTCATGAAGAATTAAAGCCCACAATATAGTAAATTGTTTAATCCAAATTGAAGAAGTTAAAATGAAGGATGGATCTATGTTTTTATCAAATTTTAATATTAGTTTTAATTAAAGCAGTAGACTGAATTAGTAAGGACATTTGAGTCTAATTGTAAAAACATCAGTTGGGCTAAATTTAGAGAACTTGTAAGATGGTGCCACTATAAAAGGCAAACCCTAGCTGGTGCAAAGGAATAGATTTTGAACATTATTTTTGTGAGGTTTTGCTCTTTAGAGTTCTTGAAAGAATTCCTTTTGAACTTATCAAGGTTGTTGATCCTTGTGGCATTCTTTTCAGCTTATCGATCCTTAGATTGTGGCGCCATTCTGTTCTTGGTTCATTTGCTGAATTATAATTTCCAATTTCATTTACATCAAACCCTAATACAAAAATTGTGCCAATTTTTGTGTTCAGTAACATGTGTTCATATCCCATGTTTTACATACTTTTTTTTGGCGATTCAACAGCCTAATCTGTGTTTCAGAACGTCATCTTTCACCTCGTTTTGGAATCGTCCGATTCGAAGTTTTGTAGCTTCGATTTTCGCATTCTCCGGCAAAACGTGATTTTGACTGCAATATGTAAGTTTTCAACCTAGAACGATTCTTAAAGTGATTCATGACAAATAGAATCATATCAGTTTTGGGATTAAAAAATATATATTAATTGACAAAAATTCATTCAAAAATGTTATAAATATACTTCCAAAAATTCATTCAAAAATGTAAATAGTATACGTTCGAAACATTTGAGGTACCATTGTTTGAAGAAAAATTTTAAAGGGACTAAAAACAAAATATAAATATTTATATAACCAAAAACTTATTTAAACCTAATTTTTTTCATAAAAAATGACATATTTTCTAATTCAAATGTTAAATATAACATTCTCACGTGTATTTGACCATTAATATAATTCTCAAATAACATTTCATAATTACACCTAAATATAATTAATGGTGGCTGCAACAAATTATGTCGATAGTACGTTTTGAGCTCCAAAAAAAAAAAAAGGAAACTTTAAGTTATTTAAGTGAATTGGTAATTAATATCTTCCAATAGTGTCCTTGATCGTAATACTCTTGTTTTCAAATTTGCATCCTCTCAATGATTCTACACTTTTTTAATTAAAAAATAAATAAATAAAATCAAACACAAATATTTTTTAGAGTATATTTAATATTTAACATATATATATATATATATACATATAATTTTATTTAATGTCAAAAATTGTACATTGCATTAATCACATTAAATATTGGTTGATTGTAGTAATAATTATATGTCAATTTTATTTATTCTTTATTTGAATTTAAATTTTAAAAATATTGTGTTTGTCACATGCTATTTAACATGATTATTTGGAGCAGCGTTAAAAATTGTAACTGATATGATAGTTGGCCATAAAACATGAATGGTGCACGTCATTATTTGGAGAGACATTTGAAGACTAAAAGTTTTTATGTAATGAAATTGGTGTCAATTTAGTGTGGAATTCATAGGGCACTACTACATCAAAAGGGATGGATAGGTGACATGAAAAATCAAGGTTGAATGTTTTAGATTGAATAACAACTAAAGAGGAGAAGCTTCGCAATTACTAGCAATATTTTAGCAGTTTAATAATTTTAATAGTAATTTTATTTTGCATATGTTTTCATTAAGATTGATAGGAAGTTAGTTTAGAATATATTATTTTTTTATGTATAATGTTACTAACAATTTATAAAGTGATAAGAAGACGGGACATGTAAGGAGTGTTGATGGGTCTTCATAGCATACTGCTCGAGGTAAATATATTACAAAAGCTTAATGTATATTTGGTAGTCATCATAAGGTCGACTTTATTGGTTTTATTATAATTCAAATATTATGTTTCATCCGTTAATACTTATTAGATTTGTTAATATGTATCTATCAAATTTGATTCACATATTACAATGATGTAAATAATGGTAAAAAAGTTTTATGGTCCTACTACAATTTCTTACTATTTCCTTTTTGTGTTGACATTATGAGTTATTTAAATGTTGCAACTAACGTTATTTTTCAATGAAGTAGGTTATTCTAAGTCTACCTAACACGGGAGAAACATATGGTCCAAACAAAACTAGATGAATAAAGATTGTGTGAAAAATAGAATTTGGTATTAAATGGAAAATCATGTTGTAAAGAAAAAAAAGTATTGAAAACATATAATCATATATATATTTTAGCATTAAGCAAGTTGAAGTGTAAGATTACATTATACATAAATAGTTAATTCACAAATAATCATATGTACTAGATAGAGGAGTCATAAAAATATTTTTTTTAATCGTTATTTTTTATGAAAAACAAAAATTAGATTAAGTGACGTGGATTGAAGTTTTTTTTTAATCATATTTTAGATATGGAATATACACCGTTATTTAGCAGTGGTTAATCTCTTTTCTCAATTGGATTTTCTCCACACACGAGCCATGGATTGAACGATACTCACTTGTATAAGGATCTCGAGTCCCTTATCACTCGGATTAGTCCATTATTGATAGAGAGTTAAAAAAAATTGCGTTTCTTACCATGTTCAAAATTTTAATGAATCGACATCTCCTCCTTTTAATTAGTTATATGTCAAATTATCTAAACATTACTCTCTACTTATACTCGATCACACATATCAATAATCCTTTTAAATTATGCAGTAATAATTTTCACAATAATATGTTGATGATTTCACAATGCACTTCTTTGAATATTATTGTGTTAGAATAATTTGTTACTTTACAATTTGCAAGTTAAAATTTAAAATATTTATCTTTATAGTAAATCAATATTTCATATCAACTAAAAACTAATCAAACTAAGAATTATATAATCAATACCTATCAATTAATTTGATGTCTGCAACGATGTCTTAGTCACCTTGGCACAAGCTACACACTAGAAAATATGTATCTGTCACCACCACAATTTGAGATGAATTATATGTAGTTGTTTGAACAAGATGATTCATACAAATAGATAGATGTTCAATGAACATCGTACTTGATTGATTAGATTTTTGGATTTGTGCATCTTTTCCCAGGTCAAAAAAGAGGTCTCGTATTTTATGTTCGGACCTTGACTATTTTGATGTTTTATTTTGGGCCTATTAGTTTTTTAAACTTGGCAATCACCAAATATATGAAAGTTTTACTCCATACCCCTACAATTATACCTATACCCCACAAAATTTTCAAAATGCCAAATATACCCTTCATTTTTTTTACTATTTTACCAAATTAAAATTCACTTTTTTTTTACCTTCCAAAGATTTTTGGACCACAAAAAAACAAGATTTCCGGTACAGAAGACTTCTACCGGAAAACTTGGAAAAAATTTTCCAGTAAAATAGCGTACATTTAACACTACCGGAAAACTTGTGATGAAGTTTTCCGGTAGTGTTAAATGTATGCTACTTTACCGGAAAACTTTTTCTAAGTTTTCCGATAGAAGCCTTCTGTACCGGAAAACTTGAAAAAAGTTTTCCAATAGAAGCCTTCTGTACTAGAAAACTTTGAAAAAGTTTTCCGGTAACTACCGAAAAAATTTTACGTAATGAAAATCTTATTTTTTTTGTTGTCCGGAAATCTTTGGAAGGTAAAAAAAAAGTGAATTTTAATTTGATATAATAGTAAAAAAAATGAAGGGTATATTTGGCATTTTGAAAATTTTGTGGGGGTATAGGTATAATTGTGGGGTATAGAGTAAAACTTTCCAAATAAATTATAGGTTATGCTTATTAGAATTCTATTTTTAGTCCAATTGTAAAACACACTTGAAAAATGTATGAATGGTTATAATCATAAATTAACTTTTCAAATTTTAGTTATAGTTCGCTATTCATTATTTCCCTTTTTGGATAAAATTATGGATCACTCTCTCTTTGAATATAAAATTACAAATACTATGATATTTAATCAAATATTATTTTATATACATGTCATCTAATCACACTATATATGTAATAATAAAATATAATGTCAATGACTATATTATAATATGATCACAAAAAGGCTAAATAAATCAAGTTTATCAAAAATCCCATTTTAAAAAATTTCCCACAAAATTTATGTAGAAAATAACATAAAATGTGTTTGACAATTTAAATTTATCTATAATTTACCTATACTCATTTTGTGAACTTGTTTATATTCAACTATCTTATAGTAATGTATAGTATATAAAATATAATATTACATTTTTTTTCAATATTCAACTTCTTTTCATATTTTTTTTCAATATCATTCAAATTTAAAATAAAAATAAGATAGAATATATTTTTTCCCGTAAAAACTACATGTTTTCACTACCCTCTTTGCTCATGCTATTAAAAACTAATCCAACTAAAAAATAGGTAATCAGTAATTGTAAACGATTTTGATGTTTTTGCTGATCTGACATTCACCATTGTTGTAACCTGTCCAAATGAGTTAACTGCAGTTGTTCCACCAAATTGGTTCCCGCGAGTTAATGAAAGCTACAATGGTTTCATGAGATTTTAACGTAATTACACATTTACACTTTCGTTTTTGGGTCAAACAATATGACCCATAACTAAAAAAACACCATTCCTTTAAATTGGTAAAAAATTACATCGATCGAGAAAAATACAATTCAAAGTCGCTAAAATTGAAGTGCTCGAAATGAAAATGTTTCTAAAGCCGTAGTGATTTAGACGCCAAAGTCATTGATTGAATGCACTGGATCGAAGTTCATTTGTTAATTTGAATCAAACGAATACGACAACAAGACGGAAAATCAAATAACGTCGCATTAAGATAACAAATTATACAACGTTAAACTCAAATGAAGAAATCACGGGTGAAACAAAAAAAAAAATCTAAACTTGTGTGGTAACTGAAGTAGAAATGTTGCTTTACAAGAAAGGGGGTTTGAATTGGAAAGTTGTCTTTTAAAAAATTCCTGTTAACACTTAAAAAATAACTCAAGAATGATCTTGGTTAATAAGACAAAAATGTAGAATGTTCTTGATTCTGGAAACAAAAAGGAAGAACGTTCTTGGTTAGTTTTAACAGGCAGAACGATCTTAATAGTAAAGGTAGAAAACGGAGAACGTTTTGGAAAACGCATAACGTTCTGGTTTGTTTTAAAAAAGAAAATTGTTTCTTCAACTTAAGTAAATAAAGAGCTGAATGTAAATAGAGTTAAGGAAGAGATAACACACAGAGATTTATCTTGGTTCACCCAACTTGGGTTACATCCAGTCCTCACACCAGTGAGTTTTTCCACTAAGTGTTTAAAACAAGAACCTTCTTGGTTTTACAGCACCTAGTCTTAGATCAACTATGATCTTGTTACAGACTTTAATCTAATTCCACCCAGAAGGAGATTAATCAACTCACCTACCAACCTTGATAGAATTTCTTACAATCTACCCCAAACTATACTTAACTCTTATAGTTTGAGTTTTATAATAATGATGAGACTGTTTTGTTAGAATCTGAGATGTCTCAACTCTTGTTTGAGATTCGATTCTTTACAAAGAATTCAGTACAATTATATCAAAGTAAGTAAGAATTGATCAGACTGATCTTTGAGTGATTGGAGAGTTTCAAGTGAATGTGAATGATTTTATGAGACTGATTAGCACTTGAAATTCTTGCCTTTTCCCTGAGCTTTAGCCTTTCTTTTATAGGCGTGATAGCAATAAATGGAGGTCAATAGAGCCGTTGGTAGGGCTCTTGTCAGGCTTGACCAAAGGCAATATTTCTAATTAAAAATAATCCTTCTTTTGACTATTTTTAATTTGTGTTTTGATTGGGCTTGAAACTTTAATCAGTATTGTTTTATTCTGATTTTTTGCACCTGATGGTATTCTCTGATTATTTTCCTGGAGGTATCCTCTGATAGTATTTTCTGGAGGTATCCTCTGGTGACGTCATCATCTTCTGGTGACATCATCTTCTAGTGACGTCACCATCCTTTGGTGACGTCATCATCCTCTGGTGACGTCATCATCTGGTGATGACTTCGGGTAACATCTTCTGTTTTTCCAGATTGTGTCAAGAGTGTTCTTTATGCTGATTTCTTGGTTTTCCTTGAATCATATCTTTAAATAAATTCACTCAAAAGCACAAGTTAAATTAACATAACATTTTAGAATCATAATTAACGTTCTTAATTAACTTAAGTTTATTATCATCAAAACTTTAAAAATGAGAGTTTGTCTTAACAGTAACCACTTATTTAGATAAAAAAACAGAAGAAAAAAAAACAATTTTGATGAGTAATTTTAGGCATAAAAAATAACCATAAATCACATCTCTTCAATGGAGGAAGAAGAACAAGGGTGTGAGTGGGGAGGCTAAATTATTTATGCAGGAGACTAATATTTTATCTCACACAAATTATTCTTCCATTGCCGATTTTTAGTTGGATATATTAGATATTTGGCATATTAGTCTCTCAATTTGTGAAAACTTCTTTTATGAAATCAAATATAAATTATAATTGTTATTAATTCAAATAGATTGGTAATATTTACATTTAAAAATTAAAAACTATTTGTATTTCGTTTTTTTTTTTGTATTGATGTTTATAATAATAGATTAAATTTTCAAGAATTGATTTTAGTTCGCCATTAAATCAAATGAGTATAATTTAGAATGAAGATCGAATGGTTAAGCATGAATGTTATATGAACACAAATGTTGGACATATATTTTGAATTTGTATTTACAGTACATACATACTTCTCATTGAATATGTGGTCCCATAGACTCTCTCTTCTTTTACTTTGTTTTTCTTTTCTTCCATTTTTCCCTTTTCTTTTCTTATATCAGTTTTCCTATTTCTCATTTCATGTGCACAATCTTCTTTCCTTCCTTTTTCTTCCTTCAATTCTTAATTTTGATTTTAGTTAAACCTTGGAATAAAGAAAAAAATAACGATTTCAGAGGAAAATGAAGAAGAATAGAAAAAAAAAATCAAATCTTTAATGAAACAACTTAAGAAACCTTATCTCCTCTCTTGTAAGGTAACTTCCCATTTCATTCTTACTCCACAATTTTGAGTTTCAAATTTTGTCTTTCATTTATTGATGGGGTTGTTTGCTTGTGTTGTTTATTTTATCTTGTTTACTTAAAGTGTTTTTTTTAGACAATAGTCTTGGAACAAATTGGGATTTTTTTATGTGTTTTGATTTAATTATTACTTTACGATATTGTTTTGCTGAAGTCCAGATATTTATTTTGCTGAATGGTGGTCTTATTACTAATAAATTTACTTGGAGTTATTGGAAAGAAAAAAAATAGTAGGTTTGACACGTTTTTGTTTCTGGTTAATAGTGTAAAAATTGTTGGTTATTTAAGTACAATAGATAGTAAATGAATTATATCTGTCGAAATATTAAGTTTCGTCACTGTTAATCAATCATATTAACTAAGTTTGAATTGTTAAGTTTCATCATTGTATAAATTGTTGGTAGGTCTAACACATTTCTTATTATGTGGTTAATGATGTGCTAATTGTTGGTTAATAAAGTGCACACGGTGGTTAATGATTGAATTGAGTTATTTTTGTAGTTTTTGTGTGGCACTTGCACCCTCAATTGAAACTACATGGATTGTGGTACTATTGAGGATGAAGGCATCGAAGTTGACAACTTTGATGTTGATGATGATGATGACGCATGTTAGGAGCCTGCAGCGGGGATGTGTTTTTCAATGCTACTTAAAATTTCAACTAAAACATCATACACAACTATACCCCAATTGTAGTTATGCAGAGACTCTAGGTCATCAAGTGTTTTAATATAACAAGTATTTACTCGATACTCTAATTGGGGAAAGTAGAACTTGCCAAAGGTGAGGAGTATATAAAATCTAATTTTTTTAACCATGTCAGTCTGACACGCGTGAAGCAACACATCAACCCTATCACAAGTTACTTCGTCTCCTCTAAACATCAACAATGTATCACATACCCAGTTTTCATATTCTTCCAAAGGTTCACCTACTATTAACAGTCCTAGAGCTAAACATACATCACTCGAGATAAAATGAATTATCCTACCCATAATCCTAAACCCCCTACTGCGTCCATTCCACCTACCAACCAACTCTCATGACAAAGCACCAAAAATTTGTAAATTTGTTGGCATATCTAAAACCTACTTGAATGGGGTTGTTTGAATTAGAGTTTGTTGTGCATCAGTCATGTGATGATTGACGTTAAGAAATATATTCGGTAAACTTGCATTTCTCGCACATATCTGAAAAATATGAATATGTGGTTAACATTGATAAATAAATCGCGACAATGCAAATACAATTACTTGATAAGTTTCTTACATTTTTATCTTTTATCGGTGTCATGTCTTAAAGTAACAGAACTGTAGGAAAAAATATAGCATGTGAAAGTTGTTTACAAAAGAAAATACAAGTCAGTAAAATGAAAATAATAAACACCAAACTCTTACCATTGAAATAAATTGAAATAAAATAGCTCACTAAAATATCACAATTATGATATTACCTTTGTCTAACTTGAAATAAAACAACTCACTAAAACAACTCATCTTTATAAAAGAAACAAGAGTAGTATATTTTGTTTTGAACATACAAAGTGGGACAACCAAAACAATTTTTAGAACAAACCATTTAAGGAAAATAAAAGCTTAACGTATGAGTTTATTTTTTGGCAAAAATGACAACAAAAAAAAACAAAAACTAAATTACATTTTTAAAGAATGCAATACAAATAAACTAAAAGAAAAATTAAGGAATGCAATACAAATAAACGAAAAAAGAAAACATTAAATAAGGATGAGAAAATCGATACCTTACTGCTGAATATGGTTTGCTGGACCGATTTTACCAAGTTTAGATTCTCTGCTCCACTATTTTCTATTATTCTCCCTTTGCTTTTTCTTTCTTTTTTTTCCTCCCTTTTTTCTACTCATAGTGTAGACTATTTATAGACTTTCTGGGTGTATGTTACAAAAGACAAGGAAATAATTGTGGATTGATTACCAATTACTATTCATCAATTTGTTTTCGTTTCTTTTCATTCAAATGGTCACCATTATGCTGATTTTTATTACTATTCATCAATTTGTTTTTGGTTTTTTTTTCATTCAAATGGTCACCATTATGCTGATTTTTATTACCATCAATCCATTTCTTTTCAGTTTCTTTTCCTTCAATTGATCACCATTATACTAATTTTTATTATCATCAATCCATTTCTTTTCAGTTTTCTTTTTATTCGATTATGTACTTTTTTTGTTTTAGAAAATAGTGAACGCCTGAACATGAATCAGAGATAAATAAGAACCAGAAACACTCATGATTATATAAAGTTTATAGTCTAATTATTTATTTTCATTTTTATTTATTATATTTTTCTCATTTTTTTTATATAATATTATTTTTTTTTATATAAAAATGTCTAAATAAAACAGACAAAATTAGGTGTCAACAATGTGTTATTGATTTTAATTACGTGCTTGCATTTACAAAAATTGAGTTGAGGAAAAGTTTAGGAACACCGAGATGTTGCAACTCAAACGCCATAAACAAGATTAACAAGATGTAAGATCTCATAACATCTCAATTAATCTCCCATTTATTGTTTGAGAGTCTTAGATTCACCAAGTTGTTGCAATCGAACAAGTGTCACAATGACTAAAAGTTAACAAGATGTAATATCTCAACTAACTCTTCCGAATGATGTTTAAGCTTTTATTATTTGGAGTTTTTAGGTCACCAAGTTATTAAAGCTCAGACGTCCTAAAACTAAGATTCACAAGATGTAATTGTTAAGACAAATTCTCAATTTAAGTTTTGATGAAAATAAACAAAGGTTAATTAAGAATGTTAATTATGATTCTAAATGTTATGTTAATTTAACTTGTATTTTTGAGTGTATTAATTCAAAAATAGGATTCAAGCAAAACAAAGAAATCAACATAAAACTGAATAGAGAACATTCTTGACAGATTCTGAAAAACAAAGAATGTTCTCTAGGTCCAAGAATGATCAAGACAGCCTTAAGATCAATCAATCTCTACCAGCCTTAAGATCAATTATTAGTACTTGACAAGGAACAAATAGAACTCGTTTAATCAAAGAAACCATTCAAACTACAAAGGGACAAGGGCTTGAATCAAGAAAGTCCAAACAAGTCTGAACAGTCTCTAGCTTAACTACCAAGAAAGATTGAATGATCTTGAAGTATACATGACATCAGGGCAGATTCAAGAATGATTAGGAAAACATCCAGAATGATCAAGACTAAAATCTCTAGATTGATCATCAATCTCCATAATTTTCAGTAAACTTTCTGCAACAATTCATCATCATTCTCCAAGCTGCTTTTACAAAATCAAAACTCCTGAACAAGCCAATAGCATCAACAAATATATTTGAGGTATAAAGGCTCTTTAAACTCAAGAGAAATCTGATCAAGAACAAAGAATTCAAGCCAGTCAAACAGAACTCAAAAAATGTTCAAAAAGCTAGAACATTTTTTAATCATATATTCTGGTCTTTGGTCAAGACTGACAAAGCACTACCAACAGCTCTTTTGACCTTCAATAAATGCTCTCAAGCCTATAAAAAGAAGGCCAATACTCAAGGAAAATGCAGAAGTTCAAGTGCTAATTAATCTGATCAAATCATTCACACTCACATACTTGAAATTCTCCCATTCTCACAGAGAGTCAGTTCTGATTTTATTTTCAATCTCTTGTTATATTTGTTCTGAATCTCTTGTAAAGAATATAATCTCAAACACGAGTTGAGACATCTCAGATTCTATCAAACAATCTTATTATTATTGTGTAAAAACTCAAGACTATAACTGTTGAATATAGTTTGAGTAGATTGTAAGAAATCCTTTTATGGTTAAAAGGTAAAGTGTAAACTCCTATCTAAAGATTGATAGGTGAACTGATTATGTGTCTTTCAGGGTGGAAAGATTACATTTAAAGATCGATCTAGACTAGACGCTGTAAATCAGGAAGGTTCTTGTTTTAAACACTTAGTGGAAAATCTCACAATTGTGAGGACTGGACGTAGCCCGAGTTGGGCGAATTAGGATATATCCGTGTGTGCTATCTCTTATCCCTTAGCATTTTATTAAGTCTGATTGATTTTCAAGTTAAAAATATAAACTGTTTTTCTGATTTTTGACTAACCAAGAGTGTTCTCCGTTTTCTGATAAAAATCAATAACGTGTTCCGTTTTCTGTTTTCTTAACCAAGATCACTCTTAAGTTAAAGTCTTAAGTTTTTTCAGGAAATTTTATATAGGAAGATTTACAATTCAACCCCCCATTCCTTGTAAATTGACTTTGCTACTTCAATTGGTATCAGAGCACGGTCTCTAAAAAGAACACCTAACAAGTGTTAGAGAAAAAGATCCAGAAGAATGTCGAAAGAAAAATACATTATTGAAGGAGGATCCACAAACAGACCACTATACTTTGATAGCACAGACTATTATTTCTGGAAAAGCAAAATGCAGCTATTTCTGAAATCACAAGACACAGGAATGTGGAACATCATAATTAATGGAAACTACATTCCAAGAGTAAATCAAGAAGATTCAACTTCAGCAGAAAAGATAGAAGCATACTGGACAGCTGAGGATAAAGCTAAGGTACTCTTAAACTCTAAAGCTCAATTACTCTTATCTTGTGCTTTGAGCAGGGAAGAAAGTGAAAGAGTAGATGAATGTGAAACTGCTAAAGAAGTATGGAACACATTGCAAACTCACCATAAAGGAATAAGTCATGTCAAAGAAACAAGAATAGACATTGGTATAAGAAAATTCGAATTATTTGAGATGCAAGAAGGAGAAACTATTGATGAGATGTACGCAAGATTCACAACAATAGTAATTGAGATGCGTTCCCTTGGCAAAGCTTACTCAGTACAAGACAATGTAAGAAAGATCATGAGATGTCTTCCAATCGTATGGAGATCAATGGTAACAGCTATAAGCCAATCCAAGAATCTTGAAACACTTTGCTGGAACCAAGTTGGTTCTTGCAATTAAAGTTTTTGATGTTAACAAATGTATTTTATGAAAATAACATATTTGACTTAGAAGACGAATGAAAAATGTCACCAGAAGAATAGATCAGAGGATGACGTTACCAGAAGCAGAAATCAGAGGATGATGTCTCTAGAGGATATCATCAGAGGAATCTGTCAGAGAAATATGCTCAAAACAGAATTTGAGAAAAATGCTCAAAACAGAATCTGAAAAATATGCTCAAAACAAAATCTGAGAAAAATGCTTAAAACAGAATTGGAGCAAAAGACTCGAGAAACATAATCTAGCTAAAAATATGCTCAAAACAGAATCTGAGAAAAATGCTCAAAACAGAATTGGAGCAAAAGACTCGAGAAACAGAATCTAGCTAAAAATATGCTCAAAACAGAAGCGTAGAAAAATGCTCAAATAAGATTAATCGAAATACACTCCAAAAGTAAAGCATCAGTGAGCAAAAGACTCAAAACAGAATCTGAGTAAACTACTCCAGAATATTCTCAAAACAGATTAATCGAAATACACTCCAGAAGTAAAGCATCAGTGAAGTCCTAAAGTTCAACTATAAATAGAGACTTAATGCTGAAGATTAATGCATCGAAAACCATGAGAACTCAAGCTTAAATTCATCATTATCTGAGAGTTCAAAATAGAGAAACACAAATGTGCAAGAGCAATATTTTTTAATTGTTTTCGAAAGAGAAATTCAGCGCAATAATTAGCTTTTCAGAAGCAACAAAAGAGTGCAAGAATAAGTGCATCAATTAGCTTTCCCGAAGCAACAAAAAAATGCAAGAATCGGTGCAGTAAATAGCTTTTCAGAAGCAACGTTGCAAAGTTCCAAACCTTTATTATATAACCTGATAGTGGTGTAGATTCCTTCTTCAATCTGGGGTTGTCAGATTGGTAGGAGAAGACTTGACTTGTAGAGTCAAGGTGTTGTTTTCGTTCCTCAAAAGTCTGGGGTTATCAGGCTGTTTGAGAAGACTTGGCTGGTTTAGTCAAGGTGTTGTTGTTCCTCAAAAGTCTGGGATTGTCAGGCTGTTTGAGAAGACTTGGCTGGTATAATCAACGTGTTGTTGTTCCTCAAAAGTCTGGGGTTGTCAGGCTGTTTGGGAAGACTGGCTTGTAGGGTCAGTGGTGTTGTAATTCAAAGGAGTTTGAATTAGTGAAAAGGCCTTCTAGAGGAAGGGACTGGACGTAGCCTAGTTAACGGTGAACCAATATAAATTGCTGTGTTATTATGTTATTATTATCTGCTGCTGAATCTGATTAGTTATCTATCGAATAATTCACATTAACATTCAACAAAACAGCAAAAGTAATCAAGTTTGACAAACATAATTCAACCCCCTTCTCGTGTTTGCACCTTCAATTGGCATCAGAGCCTGGTTTCAAGGATGAGCACTTTACAGTGTTTGAGGAAAGATCCAAGGGATCAACATGTCCGGATTCAATGAAGAAGCTACTGGAGGAAACATCAACATACCACCTCTGTTTGATGGAGAACGATTTGAATACTGGAAGGACAGGCTGAGAAGTTTTTTTATTTCACAAGATCCTGAACTTTGGGACTTGGTGGAAGATGGTTATACTGCTCCAGAAGATGCTGACGGTGTTAAAATTTCCAGAAGAGATATGGATGCTGATCAGAAGAAGATGTTCAAGTTGCATCACAAATCTAGAACGTTCATGATCAATGCAATCACTTTCAAGGAGTTCGACAAATGCACTAACAGAGAAACAACGAAGAGCATCTATGATAGTTTGATTCTGACTTACGAAGGCAGTAAGCAAGTTTAAGAAGCAAAGGCTAACATTCTAGTCAAGAAGTCTGAGTTATTCAACATGGAAGAAGATGAAGACATTGAAACTATGTTTTCCAGATTCCAGACTCTAGTATTAGGATTAAGGGTACTAGAAAAGAGCTACACTACTGCTGATCATGTAAGGAAAATACTTAGAAGTCTGACAATCAAGTGGAGGCCAAAGATTATTGCTATTCAGGAAGCTAAAGATCTGAATACTCTAAAGCTGAAAGAATTAATCAGCTCTCTAAGATCACATGAAATTGAGTTGGAAGAAGATGAACCCAAGAAGAAGAACAAAACTCTAGCACTGAAATCCAAGCAGAAGAAGGCTCTGAAAGCAACATCAGAAGATAGTGATTCAAACGATCAAAGTCTGAATTCAGAGGAAGAAGAAATTGCTTTCTTATCCAGAAATTTCACAAAGATGTGGCATAACAGAAGAAAAAAATTTTCCCAAAGATATTCCAAGCAGTCCAACAAAGAAAGTGATGATACACATGATAAGAAAGATATCATCTGCTACGGATGCAATGAATCTGGACATATCAAGTCAGAATGTCCAAATATGGAGAAAGGGAAGTACTAGAGGAATGATTTCAAAACTAAGAAGAAAAGCATGATGGCTACATGGGATGATTCTGATGAATCTTCTGAAGATGAACATGCAGATTTGGCTATGATGGCTCACAGCAACTCTAGATCCAACACAGAATCTGATTCTGGAAGAGAATAAGAAGATTATGAAACTGAGGTATATTCTGAATTCACTCGATCTGATTTGATTACTGCTCTGAATGATTTTTTAAACAATAATTACAAATTATCTTTAAAACTGAAAACTCTTAAGAAAGAAAATACAAATCTAACAGAAAAAGTTAATGTTTTAAAGAATCAGATTGTAGAATTTAAAACAGAAAGTGTCATTCTTGAAACTGATATTGCAGAATTGAAAACAGAGAATATATGTTTGAAAAACAGTTTTGCTGAACTTAAAGATGAAAGTTTAAATCTAAAAAATAATCATAATTCAACAGCAATTGAAAATATCACAAGTAATTCTGATATGCATGAACAAGTTCTTCAAGAATTTCTTAATAATGGTATGGAAAGAAGCAAATATGCTTCTATGATTTATGGAGTCAGTAGGAATGGAAATAGAGGTATAGGATTTGAAGAAACTATAACTGAATCTAAACTTGTGCTTAAACCTGTTCCCTCTGATATTGTGTGTGTTGTTTGTTACAAGAAAGGTTATTCCAAAGTGTCTTATCCTATGCTAAATACAAGGAAAAATAAGAAACTTTTCAAGACTAACAAACCTGGACCCAACCAGATTTGGGTACCAAAAGATAAAATTGTTTATGTTGCAGATGTTCTGAGCAACCAAAGTGAAACACCAATCAGGATGCTTGGTCAATGGATACTGGCAACATATGAAGGCAAAAAGGTCTATGTTCCAACATCTACCAAACAGAAGCCAATTGACTCTGGTAGAAGAAGAACTGGTCAACACAATACCTATCAGAACCAGAACAAGAATCATAGGAGGAATAGGAAATATAAAAGAAATCACACATATCACACAAATCAGAACAGATAGAGAAATCACTCATATAAAAAAACCTGGAACTACCAGAAGAATCAGAATTACCATCAGTTCCAGAACCAGAATTATCATCAGTTCCAGAATTATCAGAGGAACCTGATATATCAGTAGAAAGAGAAGAATTAGAATCAGGAGAGTTCTTCAAACACTCCAGTGGAATTCATCAAGACTACAAACCTGGAAGGGAATTCAAATTCCTTCATCCAGACTCTGTAATCACATAATATGCAAGTTTAGAATCTGAAAACCAGAAAAGAAGAAATACGAGGGTTTTCAGAGTGAAACTAAAACTGGTCATATAGGTATGTTGCAGTTTCTCAAATATTTAAAGGAACCATGTGATCCACAAGAATTGAACACTTCAGCAGAAACAATATTCCAGTGGTTTTAAAAAACAAGCAGAAACCACCAGAAGCAGAATTAAGGTTAACCAGAACTAGAGGAAACTGATGCTGGAACCAGAGGAAACCGAAGCTGGTTCACCAGAACCAGAGGAAACTGATGCAGGTTTACTAGAACCAGAAGCTGATGCAAGCAAAAGAACTTGAAAAAGCAGAAGATACCAGCAAGCATACGACAAGTCTTTAGAGGATAAATCTGACGATAAGTTAGAAGAAAAAATAGATCACTCCAAGACATGGCCAGAACTATGTTAAATGATTTAAATGTTGCAAAACAATTTTTTGGCTGAAGCAATCAACACTGCATGTTACATTCAAAATAGAGTCTATATTGGATTTACAAGAACCAGAGAAAGTAGAAGCAGATAAACCAGCAGAACATGGAGAAGTGGAGGATACAAGCAAATCAGAAGCATGTGACACATTTTCAAAGGATGAATCTGATCAAATCAGAACCATTCATGAGAAATCAGAAGAGAAATCTGGATGGAAATATCAATCATCTCATCCTGAAAATCTGATCATTGAAGTGGAAGTGATTCTTTAAGAACCAGATCATCATTAAATGATTTAAATGTTGCAAAACATTTTTGGGCTGAAGCAATCAACACTGCATGTTATATTCAGAATAGAGTCTTTATTAGGTCTATGATGAATAAAACACCATATGAATTATGGAAAGCTTGACACTGCAAATTCAAAGCAAGATGTTGATATTACAGATTTAACAACACCAGAGGAAGCAGAAACAGATAAACCAGAAGAAGCAGATAAACCAGCAGAATTTGGAGAAGTGAAGGATACAAATAAATCAGAAGCATGTGACACATCTTCAAAGGATGAACCTGGTCAAATCAGAACCAGTCATGAGAAGTCAGAAGAGAAATCTAGATGGAAATACCAGTCATCTCATCCTGAAAATCTGATCATTGGAAGTGGAAGTGATTTTTTAAGAACCAGATCATCATTAAAAGATATAAGTCTGTTTGGTTTAATCTCATCGATTGAGCCTACATATGTTAGTGAAGCATTGGCAGATGATGGATGGATTATTGCAATGCAGGAAGAGTTAAATGAATTTAAGAGGAATGATGTTTGGGATCTAGTTCCAAGACCAGAGAAGAACATTGTGGGAACCAAGTGGGTCTTCAGAAATAACCTAAATGAAAAGGCTAAAGTAGTCAGAAACAAGGCAAGGCTTATGGCACAAGGTTACAATCAACAAGAGGGCATTGATTACACTGAGACATTTTCTCGAGTGGCCAGGTTAGAAGCTATTTGTATCTTATTGTCTTTTGCTGCAAATAATAATATCATATGTTAAAAGTGCTTTTCTCAATAGTTATTTGAGTGAAGAGGTATATGTTAAACAACCTCCAGGTTTTGAAAATTCTGAATTTCCAAACCATGTCTTTAAACTTAGAAAATGTATGGGTTAAAACAAGCACCTAGAGCATGGTATGATAGACTCAGTAATTTCTTACTTAAAAATAACTTTGAAAGAGGACAAATAGACAATAATTTGTTTAGCAGATCAATAGACAATGATATTCTGATCATTCAAATTTATGTTGATGATATTATTTTTGGATCTACTAATGGCATTCTTTGTCAAGAATTTTCTGAATTAATGCAGCATGAATTTCAAATGAGTATGATGGGAGAACTTAAGTTCTTTCTACGAATACAAATTCAACAATGTCCAGAAGGTATTTACATTCACCAAACTAAATATACAAAGGAACTTCTCAAGAAGTTTAAGATGAGTGATTGCAAACCTATGACTACACCAATGCATCCTACTTGTTCACTTGATAAAGATGAATCAGGAACAAAAGTTGACCAGAAAATCTACAGAGGAATGATAGGATCATTACTCTACCTTACTACTTCTAGACCTGATATCATATTCAGTGTGTGTGTATGTGCTCGATTTCAATCTGATCCTAGAGAATCTCATCTAACTGCTGCTAAGAGAATCCTTAGATATCTGAAAAGCACTACCAACCTCACCTTGTTTTACAAGAAAACTCTTACATACAAACTGAGTGGATATTGTGATTCTGACTATGCTGGAGATAAACTTGAAACAAAAAGCACCAGTGGCTATTGTACCTTTTTAGGAGAAAATTTAATTTCGTGGTCCAGTAAGAGACAACACACCATTGCCATGTCAACAGCATAGGCTGAATACATTTCAGCAGCTGGCTGCAGCTCTCAACTACTCTGGATGAAGCATGAACTTGAAGACTACAAAATATTAGAATCCAACATACCATCTATTGTGATAACACCTCTGCAATTTGCCTAACCAAAAACCTTATCCTACATTCTAGAGCCAAACACATAGAGATCAAACACCACTTCATTAGAGATTATGTTCAAAAAGGGGTACTTAACATTCAATTTGTAGACATTGATCATCAATGGACTGACATATTCACTAAACCACTATCTGAAGATAGGTTTGAATTCATCAAGAAAAACCTTTATCTTATCTTCATCCCTAACCTAAGCTTAGTTTAATTTTTTGTATGTTATTTTATTTTTCGTGTACTTTTATAATTCAAAAAATAAATCAAAAAAAAAAGAAAATCTCTTTTCTTCATTCAATCCTTTTTGTCTGATGACAAAAGGGGAGAAGATGTAATATTTGAAAGAGGAGAAGATGATGTATGATGTATTTGATATGATATATGGGCATTAGACTTAGGGGGAGAAAATATAAAATGAGGGAAAAGATAATGTATTCGAAAGGAGGAGAAGATGATGTATGATGTATTTGATATGATATCTGGGCATTAGACTTAGGGGGAGAAAATATAAAATGAAGCTTAGTCTTAGGGGGAGTCAAAGTCAAAAGAAAGAAAAAGTATTATCAAAAATACATTGTTTGTCATCATCAAAAAGGGGGAGATTGTTGGAACCAAGTTGGTTCTTGCAATTAAAGTTTTGATGTTAACAAATGTATTTTATGAAAATAACATATTTGACTTAGAAGAAGAATGAGAAATGTCACCAGAAGAATAGATCAGAGGATGACGTTACCAGAAGCAGAAATCGGAGGATGATGTCTCCAGAGGATATCATTAGAGGAATCTGTCAGAGAAATATGCTCAAAACAGAAATCGAGAAAAATGCTCAAAACAGAATCTGAGAAAAATGCTCAAAACAGAATCTGAGAAAAATGCTTAAAATAGAATTGGAGCAAAACCTCGAAAAACAAAATCTAGCTAAAAATATGCTCAAAACAGAATCTGAGAAAAATGCTCAAAACAGAATTGGAGCAAAAGACTTGAGAAACATAATCTAGCTAAAAGTATGCTCAAAACAGAAGCGGACCAAAATGCTCAAAACAAATTAATCGAAATACACTCCAGAAGTAAAGCATCGGTGAGCAAAATACTCAAAACAGAATCTGAGCAAACTACTCAAGAATATTCTCAAAACAGATTAATCGAAATACACTCCAAAAGTAAAGCATCAGTGAAGTCCTAAAGTTCAACTATAAATAGAGACTTAATGCTGAAGATTAATGCATCGAAAACCATGAGAACTCAAGCTTAAATTCAACATTATCTGAGAGTTCAAAATAGAGAAACACAAATGTGCAAGAGCAATATTTTCTAAGTGTTTTTGAAGAGAAATTCAGTGCAATAATAAGCTTTTTAGAAGCAACAAAAGAGTGCAAGAATAAGTGCATCAATTAGCTTTCCAGAAGCAACAAAAGAGTGCAAGAATCAGTGCAGCAAATAGCTTTCCAGAAGCAACGTTGCAAAGTTCCAAACCTTTATTATATAACCCGATAGTGGTGTAGATTCCTTCTTCAATCTGGGGTTGTCAGATTGGTAGGAGAAGACTTGACTTGTAGAGTCAAGGTGTTGTTATCGTTCCTCAAAAGTCTGGGGTTGTCAGGCTATTTGAGAAGACTTGGCTGGTTTAGTCAAGGTGTTGTTGTTCCTCAAAAATCTGGGATTGTCAGGCTGTTTGAGAAGACTTGGCTGGTATAGTCAAGGTGTTGTTGTTCCTCAAAAGTCTAGGGTTGTCAGGCTGTTTGGGAAGGCTGGCTTGTAGGGTTAGTGGTGTTGTAATTCAAAGGAGTTTGAATTAGTGAAAAGGCCTTCTAGAGGAAGGGACTGCACGTAGCCTAGTTAACGGTGAACCAATATAAATTGCTGTGTTATTATGTTATTATTATCCGCTGCTGAATCTGATTAGTTATCTATCGAATAATTCACATTAACATTCAACAAAACAGCAACAGTCATCAAGTTTGATAAACACAATTCAACCCCCCTTCTCATGTTTGCACCTTCACACTTCCCCTGGAAAAACTAATTGAAACCTTAAGAGCACATGTAATATTACTACAAGAAGATAAACCGGTAAAGAAAGGCAAGCAATAGCTCTAAAGGCATCTCAAGAAAGCATCACAATACAAATTGAAGAAGAACCAGAAGAAATTGGACAAGAAGATGCTGATGAAGAAATTTCCCTTCTCACTAGAAGAATACAAAGAATGATGAGAAGAAGAGATCAAATCAAGAAAGGATTTCCAAACAAAAATCCCAAAACAGAAGTAGACAAGAGCCAGATCACATGTTTTGGTTGCAATAAACTAGGACATTACAAAGCTAAATGTCCCTTAAATAAGAAAACACCAAAAAACGATTTCCTTTTAAAAAGAAATCAATGATGGCCATATGGGATGATTTAGAAGAATCAGACACAGAAGAAGGTGAAGAAGCCAACATATGCTTAATGACAAGTATAGAATAAGATGAGGTAAAAAATTCTGAACCTTGCTCTTAATGTGAACAAATGGGAAAAGAATTTGACAACTTGCTAAATGATTCAAACTTTCTTATTACAAAATGTAGTTCTTTAAAAGAACAATTTTTCAAAAAAAAAAAGCCCAGTCTATGATTGGCGTTCTCAAGAACACCATTCAAGAACTGAGAGAATCAAAACAGAAAAATTATGAAAGTCAAAAAGGTCAAGAACGTTCTGTAGTCAAAACGGAGAACGTTATGTAGTCAAAACGGAGAACATTCTCCTTAAAACAGAAAATGAAATTCTTAAAACCGACTTATCAAATTTTATTAAAGCTACTGAAACATTCCAAAAAATCACGGGATCTCAAGTAGGAATATTTGATAAAGTTAGTCTTGGTTTTAATCAAACTCAAAAAACCAAAATGTATGAAAACTTTTTTATCCCAGAAAAGCAAGATAGATAAATGTAAAACCAAATGCTCATATTGTAAGAAACTTAGACATCGAGAATTTGCTTGCTACTTTAAGAAAAGAAATGAAAAGATTAAAAACAAAAGGATTTTTAAAAGGGAAGAGTATTCTGCAAATAAAGCATAACCAGTTTTGAAAAAGCTGCAGAAAGAAGAACGTTCTCTAGGTTGTTCTCAAAACGGAGAACGTTCTAGAACAAAAACTGAACTTTCTTCTGAAAGTATGAGAAATGGAGAACGATCTGGGATTTCATCAAAATCAAGATTAAAACCGTTTAAAACTCAGATTTCGAAATCAATTCCAAGATCAACAATTAAATGTTCCTATTGTCTCAAATTTGGTCATCAAGAATCAAATTGCTATTTTAAAAAGAAATAAACTTTTAAAACTAACTCTCAAGGACCCAAGACAAAGTGGGTACCTAAAGTTGATGTAAACTCTTATGCAGGATGGATTTCAAAATGTCAAGAGAAAACCTTGGTTCTTGGGCAGTGGTTGTTCAAGACACATGACAAGAGATAAAAACTGATTTGTGTTTTTCATTAAAAAAGATGGAGGATCGGTTACTTTTGGAAACCAAAATCAAGCACAAATTAAAGGTAAAGGAACTATTGGTAAGGAAAACTCAACTCAAATAACTGATGTCCAATATGTTGAAGGTTTGAAATACAATCTTATGAGCATAAGTCAGTTATGTGACAAAGGTTTTGAAGTTATCTTCAAACCAAAGATATGTGAAGTTAGAAAAAATGAAAATGGTGAAATCCTCTTTCCTGGAAATAGAAAGAAAAATTTATATGTCCTATATGTCGAAGAACTACCTGATGAATCCTGTTTTATGTCAATCGATAAAGATAAATGGATATGGCATTAAAGGGCTGGACATATAAGTATGAAAACAATTTCAAAAATTTCGAAACAAGATCTTGTTAGAGGATTACCCAAACTAAATTTTGATAAAGATAAAATATGTGAAGCTCGTGCAAAAGGAAAGCAAGTCAAGAGCAGCTTTCATTCAAAAGATTTTATAACTACAAATAGAACTCTTGAATTACTTCACATAGATCTTTTTGGGCCAATTAAAACAACAAGTCTAGGAGGAATGAAATATTATTTTGTTATTGTTGATGATTTCTCAAGATACACTTGGGTACTATTTTTAATACAAAAAGATGATGCATTTGATGAATTTAAAACATTTTGCAAAAAGGTGGAGCATGAAAAAGAATCCAACATCATTTCTGTCAGAAGTGATCACGGAGGAGAATTTATAAATGCCTCTTTTAAAAACCTCTTTGATGAATTCGTCATTTCTCACAATTTATCTTGTGCAAGAACTCCTCAACAAAATGCAGTTGTTGAACGAAAAATAGAACACTTCAAGAAATGGCAAGAACAATCTTGGAAAAATCAAATGTTGAAAGATATTTTTGGGCAGAAGCCATTAACACTTCTTGTTACATTTTAAATCGTGTATCCATTAGAAAAATCATCAATAAAACTCCGTATAAAATCTGGAGAAATAGAAAACCAAACATCTCTTATTTTCACATTTTTGGATGCTATTATTATATTTTAAACAACAAAGATGTTCTTGGAATGTTTGATGCAAAATCAGAGAAAGCAATCTTCTTGGGTTATGCAACTGACTCTAAAGGCTATAAAGTGTTTAATCTAAGAACTAAGGTTGTAGAAATCAGTATGCATATATTATTTGATGAGTTTGATGATTTGGATTTGAGTAAAAAATATGAAGAAAAAGAAGAAGCTCAAACTGGCATGCAGCAATAGAATGATCTGCAGGAAACTGAGATTGATAAACAATCTCCATTTCATTCTCCACCAAAAAGCTGGAGAACAATTAGAGATCATCCTCTAACACAAATCATTGGAGACACAGAAGATGGAATTCGAACAAGAAAATCATTCAAGAATGATGAAAGTAACATGGCAATGATATATCAAATCGAACCTAAATCCATCAAAGAAGCTATAATAGATCAATCATGGATAGATGCCATGAAGGAATAACTACTTCAATTTAAGAAAAATGAGGTCTTGACTTTCGTACCTGATCCACAAGACCAAACAATCATTGGTACAAGATGGGTATTTAGAAACAAACTGGATGAAGAAGGTAAGGTTGTTCGTAACAAAGCTAGACTGGTTGCTCAAGGTTACGATCAACAAGAAGGTATATATTACGACGAAACGTTTGCTCTTGTTGGAAGGTTACAAGCTATTCGTATACTTCTTGCATATGCATCTCATAAGCTTGTTAAATTATTTCAAATGGATGTTAAAAGTGCTTTTCTAAATGGCTTTTTAAATGAACAAGTTTATGTAAAACAACCTTCAGGTTTTGAGGATCAATCAAAACCAAATCATGTCTTCAAACTTAACAAGGCTCTCTATGGTTTAAAAGAAGCACCAAGAGCTTGTTATGAAAGATTAAGTTCCTTCTTAATCAAAAATGGATTTTCCAGAGGAAAAATCAACACTACACTCCTTAAGAAAACTGAGAAAAATGACTTACTTATTGTTCAAATGTGTGTTGATGATATCATCTTTGGATCAACAAATGAAAAAATGTGTGAAGGATTTTCAAAACTCATGCAAAGTGAATTTGAAATGAGCATAATGGGAGAGTTAAGGTATTTTCTTGGCTTACAAATTAAATAGTCTGAAAATGGTATCTTTATTTGCCAAGAAAAATACATTACAGATTTGTTAACCAAGTACAAAATGAATGAGGCAAAAATCATGACTACTCCCATGCATCCTTCTTCTTCACTAGACAAAGATGAAAATGAAAATTTGTTTCTGAGAAGGAAAATAGAGGCATAATTGGTTCTTTACTTTATCTAACTGCTAGTAGACCTGATATTGTATTCGTAGTAGGACTATGTACTAGATTTCAATCCTCACCTAAAGAATCACATTTAACAGTCGTAAAACGATTTTTTGGATATCTTGTTGGGACTACTGATCTTGGCCTTTGGTATAGAAAAGGTTCACATTTTTATCTTGTAGCTTACTGTGAAGCTGATTACGCTGGAGATAAAATTGAACGTAAAAGCACAAGTCAAGCATGTCAGTTCCTGGGTGAAGCATTAATAGGCTAGTCTTGCAGGAAACAAAACATAATAGCATTATCAACCACTGAAGCTGAATATGTTTCAGCATCAAACTGTTGCTCACAAGTCCTTTGGATTAAAAATCAACTTGAAGACTTCTCTGTAAGGTATTCAAGTATTCCAATTTATTGTGATAATACCAGTGCAATCAATTTATCTAAAAATCCTATGCAGCATTCTAGATCAAAACATATTGAAATGTAACATCATTTTATTCGTGATCATGTTAACAAGAAAGACATTGATTAATCTTTGTTAATACTCAAAATCAGCTTGCTGACATTCTTAAAAAGCCTCTAGTTGAGGATAGTTTCAATTCAATTAAGGAAAAACTGAAAATTGTGAGAAATCTAGAGAATTCTCATTAAATTCTGCTTCTGTAGAAAACGAAGAACGTTTATCAATCTCCGTTTTCCAGACATCTTTTTCCATTTTTAAATTAATTTTCTCCTCTGCGTCGTCACTTTCCCTCTTGCGCAGAAAGAGGGAGAAAGAAATCTTGGCATTTAATGCTCATGTTCCCCTGCCACCAAAAGCCGCACTGACAAGCTGTCAAGTGACTCTCTGCATCCATTCATCCTCATTCCCTAGGCTCAAATCATCATTGCATTTTTCTTCCTTAATAAGAAATGATTGCTGAACAATCCCATGCAAACTCTTCAAACTTCCTTCTGAAATCAGACCTTCATCTTCCCTAAAATTCCTTCTTGCTTTCTGAAACCAATAAACTCCAAAAATTCCAAATGACCAGAACTAAATCATTTGCACATAAGAATGTATGCCCTAAATCTCAATCTCTATCCCCATCTTCCTCTTCTCCATTCAAAAATTGATCTCCATCACCACCACAAAGACCATCACCAAACTCCTTTGATAAAACCTTTTCTGATTACTTGTCCTCTTCCTCGAGAGAATTAAGTCCCATTGCTCTTCCCCTTCGACCACTCTCAACAGTGCTTCCTCTACTGTTTTAATGCCCTACTCCAAACGATTCTCAAGTCCCTCCTCACTTGAGAAAGCCAGTAACTAAACCCATTAAGGCTCAACGTCGTTCTATGCGCATACTATCTGGAATAGGTACATCAAAACCTAGATCAACTAAATCAACCATCTTTGTTATTTCTGATACATAAACCAATTTTGATAAGTCATCAACTCCTCCACAAAAGCAACCATCAAAACCTATTACTCTTTCTAAACTATCCTTCTCCTCTGAACCATCACAATCTACTCCCCCAAACCAGAAAAGAAAAACCATGGATGAAATATTTTCTTCTTCACAACCATCCTAACCTTCATTGAAGGTAAAATCCACCATTACCCTTTCTCAATTCCTATCAAAGAACAAATTAAGCAATCCTCAAAGAAAGAAACCTACTGCCCCAAAACAAACTACACATAGATGTTCTCCCCTTGTTAAAGAACAATCTCCAGAACGTTCTCCTCTCCAAAACCAAGAACGTTCCCCAAATCCAAAACGTTCTCCATCTCCCTTTCAAGAACGTTCTCCATCACCTGAACTATCTCCACCTACTTCTCAAAATTTTCCAAAATCCAAAAACACCCATCTTATTCCCTCCAAAATATCCAAAATCTTCAAAGAAAAATGGGCTCAACGCCCTATAGGTGTTGGAAGAGTTGTTGTCCTTGACAATCTGGTTGTAGATGGAAATGCAGTAAAACGTCACACTGATGTTTTGGGTTGGACCTCATTTCTAAAAACGTCTGAATGTTTCTATCCAGATGTAATTAGGGCTTTTTACTTTCAAGCGAAGACCTTCCCTGATAAGTCCCTGATCATCTCCAAGGTTAAAGGGATTGAAATAAAATTAACACCAGACTCCCTGGCCTCCATTCTCAACCTTTCAACAGAGGGACCTGCCATCTTTGGAGAAAAATGGTATGATGCTTTAAACTTGACAAAGACACAGGTGCTCTCTAATCTATTCTAAGAAGGGTCCACTCGTTACCTATCAACATACCTTAAGCCACTCCCAAAGGTGTTCAACAACATCAGCCAACATGCCATACTTCCCCAATGTGGAAGTCATGAGTCGTATCTAATAACGATGCTATGATCATCTACCATCTCCTCAATTGCAAACGCCTCAACCTTCCCCACATCATCATCCACCATATGATAGCCGCTGCCAACAAAGATTATAGAAAGAACATATTCCCTTATGGGATGATCTTAACCAGAATCTTTAGGCACTTCCAGATACCCCTCACAAATGATAAGATCCTCATTAAAATCTCCAAGTTTTCCTCTAAAAAAATCTCTCACATGAGGAAAACCACATATGAAACGAGTGCTCCTTCATCCTCTTTTCAATCAAAAACATTGATGAGAAAGCGCTCAACAAGAAGAAGAGCTACTCCTAAACCAGCCCCAGCCTCACCACATCAATCCCCTGTACTCATTGAAGCAGTAGTTGAAACTGCTTGAGAATGTTCTCCAGCAAACCAAGAACGTTCTCCAGACCAAACCAACAATCTTCAAACATTCTCCGTTTTTCCCCAACCATCCACTATATCCTCAACAGACTTCCTCTCCTACTCTCAATACTTCCAATCTCCACCTGATGACATGTGCACTCTACTCCCCAACCATCACGTATCTACCATGTCACCAATGTTCATCTCCCTTCACACAACTTGCCCCTCCATTTTTGGAATAAGTCAATTTCTGGCTTTTTTTATACTACTAGACCTTCCATAAACCAGAAATCCATTTTTGATCCCTTACCCCCTACTTCCACCACTCCCGCTCCTCCTATGACCACTCTTCCTCCTCCTTCTCCTCCAAAGGAACCCACCAACTCAAAGATCATGACTGCCCTGCAAACTATCCTGACACGTCAGACTCAACACGATTTGGAGGCTATATTACTTAGAACTTGGATGATAGAGCATCTTGCTCCCAAGTTGGGTATGGTCTCTCCTCCGATTCATCCTTCTCCCTCTACTCAGCCAATCCCTGACCCTGCAAAATCTTCATCATCTGAAGTATTTTCTCCATCAGTTGCTTCGTAGGATTTTTTTTTCTCCTTCCTTTTTGCTATGACAAAGGGGGAGAATTAAATTTAGGTTTTTAATAGATTCTGCTATGTAATTAGAAGTCCTTTTGTATATGGCACTTTTGTATATTTTGACTTAACTATACTATGTATCTATCTTCTGAATACATCAATGAGAATTCTCTTTATGATGAATCTATGTATGTTGTATGCTTTTCATTTTTCTGTCAAAAATTAATTACTGCATAACTTGAGGGGGAACTTTTAAGCTCTTCAAAATTGAAATTAAAATCTAAATTAACATGTTTGTCATCATCAAAAAGGGAGAGATTGTTAAGACAAACTCTTAAATTAAGTTTTGATGAACATAAACAAAGGTTAATTAAGAATGTTAATTATGATTCTAAATGTTATGTTAATTTAACTTGTGTTTTTGAGTGTATTAATTCAAAGATAGGATTCAAGCAAAGCAAAGAAATCAGCATCAAACTGAACAAAGAACATTCTTGACAAATTCTGGAAAACGGAGAATGTTCTCTAGGTCCAAGAATGATCAAGATAGCCTCAAGATCAATCAATCTCCATCAATTAAATGAAGATATTGCTTCTGGTATTCACATCAATATTATCATTACTTGACAAGGAACAAATAGGATTAATTCTAGTCAAAGAAACCATTCAAATTACAAAGGGACAAGGTCATGAATCAAGCAAGTCTGAACATTCTCCAGCTTAATTGCCAAGAAAGATTGAATGATCTTGAAGTATACAAGACATCAAGGCATATTCAAGAATGATTAGGAAAACGTCAAGAATGATCAAGACTAAGTCTCTAGATTGATTATCAATCTCCAGAAAGTTCAAGACTAAAATCTCTAGATTGATCATCAATCTCCATAATTTTCAGTAAACTTTCTGCAACAATTCATCATCATTCTCCAAGTTGTTTTTACAAAATTAAAACTCCAGATCAAGCCAATAGCATCAACAAATATATCTGAAGTATAAAGGATCATTAAACTCAAGATAAATCTGATCAAGAACAAAGAATTCAAGCCAGTCAAATAGAACTCAAAAAATGTTCAAAAAGCTGGAACATTTTCTAATCATATATTCTGGTCTTTGGTCAAGACTGAAAGAGCACTACCAATAGCTCTTTTGACCTTCAATAAATGCTCTCAAGCCTATAAAAAGAAGGCCAATACTCAAGGAAAATGCAGAAGTTCAAGTGCTAATTAATTTGATCAAATCATTCACACTCACATACTTGAAATTCTCCCATTCTCACAGAGAGTCAGTTCTGATTTTATTTTCAATCTCTTGTTATATTTGTTCTGGATCTCTTGTAAAGAATCTAATCTCAAACACGAGTTGAGACATCTCAGATTCTATCAAACAATCTTATTATTATTGTGTAAAACTCAAGACTATAAGTGTTGAATATAGTTTGAGTAGATTGTAAGAAATCCTTTTATGGTTAAAAGGTAAAGTGTAAACTCCTATCTAAAGATTGATAGGTGAACTGATTATGTGTCTTTCTGGGTGGAAAGATTACAGTTTGTAAACAGATCAAGATCGATCTATACTAGACGTTGTAAATCAGGAAGGTTCTTGTTTTAAACACTTAGTGGAAAATCTCACAATTGTGAGGACTGGACGTAGCCCGAGTTGGGTGAACCAGGATATATCCTTGTGTGGTATCTCTTATCTCTTATCGTTTTATTAAGTCTGATTGATTTTCAAGTTAAAAATACAAATTGTTTTTCTGATTTTTAACTAACAAAGAACGTTCTCCATTTTCTGATAAAAACCAAGAACGTTCTCCGTTTTCTGGTTTCTTAACCAAGATCATTCTTGATTTAAAATCTTAAGTTTTTTCAGGAAATTTTAAATAGGAAGATTTGCAATTCAACTCTAATTTCCTTGTAAATCGACTTTGCTACTTCAGTAATATCTCAACCAATCCTTTTACCAATCCTAATTTTGACTCTTTTCATTTTAAAGTTGATTTTTTAATATTAATTGAAATTTTAAAAACAATATAATATTGTGTTAAGATATAACAAAGCCAAGAATAAATTTTAGAGGCATAGATAATTTTTATTAATGCATGTTGGTGTTTGTTATATTAGGCCTAAGATTCAATCATAAAACGAAGAAAAATAAACAAATAATTATCACATAAAAAAAGGAACAAGTGAACGAGTAAATAGACATACAAGACTAAAAAAAAACTAAACTAAAGGCCTGAAGGAGTCGGCCTACGTTAGACAAACACAAAAGCAAACAAATAAATAGTAATGGATAAAATAAATGGTTAAGTAAGTTTTTATTCTTTATAAATTCTTACTATTTTGTTTTTAGTCCTTGTAATAAATTTCACCAACTTTTAATTTCTTAAAAATTTTCATTATTATTTTTAGTCTTGATTTTAATCTAACTATTGGGTATCTTTCGAATATTTGAATATCTTGCAAATGAACTGCATGAGTCAAGAATACTATCATTGTGTATTGAAAACTATTTAAAAGCATGTTGACTTATTAAAGGTATATGCATTGAAGGTTAACATTTACACTAGTGCACTACAAATTAAAACATTTCACTAATCTTGGCATGAAAAATTCAAGTCATTTTTGTCAAGGATTAAATAGAGAACAATGTCTTTGTTCTGTAGTCCTGCTATGTTATATTGTTCATGCATTGCATATACTTCAAATAATGTTACGCTGCACACGTAGTCCAATTTGCCACGAAAGTCATCCATGGGAGCATAGGCGTCACAACTTAATGAGACAATAAGTACATACTGAAAAATGTCGAGACATCATACAAATGGGACCTAAGACATTTATGTTGTTGTGTCACAAGTTGAGAGGGACTGATTTTGTGAAAGATACTATATGCTCCATAGTTGAAGAACAAGTTGCTAAATTCCTACACATCATTGGTCATAATGTCAAAAATTGTAATGTGTCATTCTTTTTCTTCCATTCCAGTGAAACTGTTATCGTCATTTTCACAATGTCATCATTTCATTAGAAGATGAGTTCATTGTCCAACCTTCTAGTACGGATGTACCTCCACAAATATTACAAACATCATATTCTATCCTTTTTTTAAGGTACTTTTATGCCTTCAATTCACCTTGATTTGTTTATCCTCACAAATCATGACATCTCTTTATTGCTAATCAAATATCTTTTTCAATAAAAAGGATTGCATTTGAGTTACGAGTGGGACACATATTCGAGTGGTAGTACCTAGAGCTGAAGCCCCTCGATTTCGTGGAAGAAAAAACTACCCTACAGAAAATGTCTTGGTTGCATGTAACTTTGATATGAAATTCACCTATGTTTTACCCGAGTAGGAAGGCACAACATCTGACTCTAGAATTTTGAAAGATGCTTTAAGATGGGAAGACTCACTAAAAATTCCTTAAGGTTGGTAGTATATTAATTTTCTTTGAGGAAAAATGTTAATGGGCTACACCATAGAGGTCGTTAGTCTAAATATTCATATTGACTCATAATGTACATTAAAATTTTGTAGGAAAATATTATCTTAAGGAATGCGGGATTTATGCTAAAACGTGGGATGTTTACCTATATAGAGATGTCCGTTATCATTTGAAAGAATATTTTGTTCAGGGCCCACAAAATCTTAAAGAGTTGTTCAACCATTGTCATGATTCACTATGAAATGTTATTGAGAGATGTTTTGGATTACTAAAGAAAAAGATTTACAATTATATCTAATGGCATTGAGTCCTTTTACTCATTTGCATAACATTCTAATGGTTGTCGATGCTGATGAGACCTTAATTGACGAAGTAGTTCACGAGTTGCTTCAACAAGAGATTAATAGATCCCTACCACAACAGCATGATGAACACTATAGACCATGATTACTTTTAAGAGACAATGTTTCTCTCAGAATGTGAAATGTCTATCCGATATGATAACATAAATATTGTAGTTTGTATTCCTAATGTGTCTTGCATTTTTTTAATGTGACTACATGTGTAGAATGTATTACCAAACTTGTGTTATATCTGCTTTTGGGAAAATTATGTGAACATGATTGGGTTGTGGTAGACATGTGTATTATTCAATGGTATGTGTTAATAATTTTTATTAGTTTGCTCATATTTTGATTCAGTGATTTGTAACTACTACAGTGGGAAAGGAAAAACACTCCATCATACTCTAATCACCCTAGTAGAGATACTCTACAACAGAATGATGATATGGATTAGTTGTTGTTGAATGCTTTAAATGAATAGGCAAATAAAGGAAATATGCATCATGGTGCTTGGACAACATAAGCATACAACAACATGGTTGAAGCCTTAATGTCTTCAATTAGGCCAAATATCACGAAGAATCATATAAAGAATAATCTAAAGACATTGAAAAATAATTTTTCTGAAGTTTACGACTTGTTTCATAACTTAAGTGGATTTTCTTTGAATCCATTAACTCAAAAGTTCAAGGCTGAGGACGAAGTCTGAGATGATTTGATACGAGTAATTAGCACTTTTAACCTTTTATTTGATCAATTATTTTTTATGTTTATTACAATTTACAAATACCAAATTGAACTTATGCATGGTGAAGCTTTTGTGTTAGGCAAAACCGCATGATGCGAGATGGAGAAAAATGAAAATTAAGCACTATGACATCATGAAAGGGTTATTCTATATTGATATGGCAACATGAAAAATTGCAAAAACAAATAAGGAGAGACGCAAACAACGGGAGAATGAGAGTATTGACCTAAATAATTGTTTTGAAGATACATAAATGGGAATGTTTGATGAACATCAATATTCATCTCCAAACATTGAGAACGTTCGTCCACCAATAGTCAAACAAATCTTACTAGCCCATATACTTCAAGGTGTACAAAACCAAAGAAAAGTTTGATTGAAGATCAATATAAGAGAATGAATGAAAGTATCATGCAATAGCTAAAGCTTTGAATGAGGGAAGTTCTATTTCTAAGGAGCTGCACCAAGTTGCAGAACATTAGGTTGAAAGAAAAGTTGGAGTCATTGGAAAAAAGTTGAAATTGTTGAAAAACAACTTACTGTGTTGCAACTCGACCCCGCCATTATTCTGAATCTAGTGTATGGGATCTTTTAGATGAATTAAGAGTGATCGATAAATTTTGCATGAAATTTTATGACTATTTGTGTGATAATGAACACAAAAAAGGTAAGTTGTTTGGTATACCTCCTCATAAGATAGCTCAAGCTCTCATTCAAACGATGATTGATGTTGGCATATGATGAGCAAGAGCAGTGGTATTGCTCTTTTTTTCGTCCTATATATTTTAGGACATCATATGATGCCTTTGGTAATGATAGCCTATCATGAATTGCTTTTGGAGTGTTTGTGTATATGTGACTGAAGTTGCAAGGTGTGTATTGTTGGAACAAAGTTGGTTTTACATTTAGAGTTTTGATGTTAACAAAAGTATTTTATGAGAACAATATATTTGACTTCAAATAGTCTGAAAGAAGATATGGTCAAGATTTGTAGAAGATTTGATAAAAATTTGAAGATTTGATTCAAATTTGAAGAAGATTTTATTCAAATTTGAAGAAGATTTTATCAAAATTTTGAAGAAGATTTGATCAAAATTTGAAGAATATTTGATCAAGATTTATCTACAACAAATTAAAAAAAAGGAACAGAATCAATTTGAAGAATTTACAATCTCAATCTAAACAAAAAAAAAGGAACAAAATCAATTTGAAGAATTTACAAACGCAATCTGAACAAAATACAATTCAGAATTAAACAAGGACCAAATTGAAGCCCAAATTTCAACTATAAATAGATACTCAAGGCTGAAGAAGAAAATCATCGAAAAGCAGAAAAGAGTAGTCTTAGAGTTCAAAGAGAGAAATACCCGTTTCAAGTTAGAAATATTTTCTGAGTGTTCTTTACTTAGAGTGTGAGAATTATTATTATTATCAGCTTTTCAGAAGCAACTACTCGAGTTTCAATATCTTGTATCAAACCCGATAGTGGTTTAGTTCCTTCTTCAATCTGGAGTTTTGTAGGGTCAAGGTGGTGTTGTTCCTCAAAAGTCTGGAGTTGTCACGCTGTGTGGGAAGACTGACTTGAAGGGTAGGTGCTTTGTAATTCAAGGTATTTAAGTGGATTAAAGCCTTCTGAATGAGGGGACTGGATGTAGCCAAGTAGTGGTGAACCAAGATAAATCTATGTGTCAAATTAATTATGCTTTCATTGCTTGCTGTCTCTGAATTCGATTGCTTCTACTCCAAGTAAGTAACCAAAAATCAAACTAGCTTTTAATTTATTTATAAATTATCAAAAAGTTATCTACTTTGACAAACACAATTCAACCCACCCTTCTCGTATTTACACCTTCATGTATGATTCAACAGTTGAGGTGGAGCTGCTAATTTTTTGGGATTGTATATATTTAAGGCATCATATGACACATTACCTTTATGGCCTGCTCTATATTAATTCTCTTTTTAGGATATATATAAATTGAGATGGAAAGAAAATATTAGTTTTTATGACCAAAGATGTCTGGTAACCTCTGATCTGATGTTATTATGCTACTTTTGAGAATCCTCTACTCCTTTAGGTACTATATTGATGATGGTACCTTGGTCATTCTTCAAAGTGGGAGGTATGTATAACTCTTATAAATCATTTTTCTTGGTTTACAAATTAACTCTTATCCTTCAAAGTACATTCACGTTTTTATACATTATTATACAACAATTTGATAAAACTAGTGTAAAAGGAATTTTTTGTTGCATATACCCTTTATGTGTGTAACTTGGTTTTTTTAACTTTTTAATAAAACATTAGACTTAGTTTATGTACGTGCACATAGCAAAGTGGTTAAACATTTTTAGGTGTATGCTCGCACTATGAACATTTATACTTATTGTTGTTTCTTGAGTTATTGGATATTTAATTACCACATGTTATAATAGTAGTAAGTAAAGTATAGTTTGATTTATATATATATATATATAACACAATATTGATCAACATAAGATCTTTTGAGGTAACAGTTGTTTGAGCAAACCTTACTAAATATTTATAAGATCGTTTGATTTTTTACTTCAATATATGTATATGTCTAGCTTATAAAATGTTAATGAAATTGATCAAATATAAAAATTGCAATTTTAATTTTATAGAAGATAGAAGAAACATTTTTTTTTAACTTAAACGATAAAAATATAAATTTTTTATTTTTTAGCATTTATCGTTTCTTAGTAAATGCATATTTTTGTTATGAAAGTACATATTTGTTTCTACATCATTGAAAATATATTTTTCATTTTTATTCTCTTGATCATCTTTAATTGTTATATAAGGTCATATTGGTCATTTCATAAATATGTATCTTTATTTCTTTTCTCTTTACGATAACCAAATAAGGGAAAAGAAATTGTATCTTTCTTTCCTTCCACTTTCACTTATACCAAACAACTAAAACAATCCTCTCATTTTCTACTCACTTTCCTTTCATTTACTTTCTTTCCTCTCTTTTACTTTCTTTCCTTCCACTTTTCTTTTTCCTTTCTTGTACTTTCTTTCCTCTCTTTTACTTTCTTTCCTTCCACTTTTCTTTTTAAACAAAACACATTTATTTATAAAACAAAATATAAAGTGGTTTCAGATTTTTTTTTTTTTTATATTTTCTAAGGAATTGGGTCCAAAGCCCAAAACAAAATTGGACTAAAAAACATAATTGGGTCAATCTATATTTATTGAGAGCTTATTCTCCCTCGTATTGTCAAAAGCTTCCAAAACTATTTTTTCTTCTACAACTTTGTACCTTCCAGTTTTACCGTTCCAGATGCGAGAGAATTAGATTTCCTACCCCCAATTAAACAGATATCCCCCAAATAAAAAATTTGAGCTTGAAATACTAAATTATCCCTAATTATTCAGCAAAAACATATTAACTACACTATACCTCCACATTCTGAAATTTTCGGAAAAGTAAATTTTTCTCCCAAATTTCTCTTTACCGAAAATTTCAAGAAATTGAAATTTTCGGAAGTTTTAGCCAAAAATTTGAAATTTCTAG
>JBBPBO010000004.1:13364269-13374555 GCA_037974295.1 Cicer cuneatum | reverse complement strand
TTTTCTTTTTCCTTTCTTGTACTTTCTTTCCTCTCTTTTACTTTCTTTCCTTCCACTTTTCTTTTTAAACAAAACACATTTATTTATAAAACAAAATATAAAGTGGTTTCAGATTTTTTTTTTTTTTATATTTTCTAAGGAATTGGGTCCAAAGCCCAAAACAAAATTGGACTAAAAAACATAATTGGGTCAATCTATATTTATTGAGAGCTTATTCTCCCTCGTATTGTCAAAAGCTTCCAAAACTATTTTTTCTTCTACAACTTTGTACCTTCCAGTTTTACCGTTCCAGATGCGAGAGAATTAGATTTCCTACCCCCAATTAAACAGATATCCCCCAAATAAAAAATTTGAGCTTGAAATACTAAATTATCCCTAATTATTCAGCAAAAACATATTAACTACACTATACCTCCACATTCTGAAATTTTCGGAAAAGTAAATTTTTCTCCCAAATTTCTCTTTACCGAAAATTTCAAGAAATTGAAATTTTCGGAAGTTTTAGCCAAAAATTTGAAATTTCTAGTTGAAATTTCTGGAATAATGACTTCTTTTTTTAATTTTTTTCTATAAAAAATAAAAAAAAATAGAAAAAAAAATTTTAAAATGAAGTCATTATTCCAGAAATTTCTAGGAACCAACCTGAAATTTCTAGGAACCAACCTGAAATTTCAAATTTCTGGTAATTCATTATGTGTACCGAAAATTTCAAATTTTCGGTTGAAACTCTCGGAAATTTCAGATTTTGAAATTTTCAGTACACAAATGAACTACCGGTAAAGAGAAATTTGGGAGAAAAACTTACTTTTTCGGAAATCTCATAATGTGGATATATAGTGTAGTTAATCTATTTTTACTTAATGATTAGAGATAATTTAGTAATTTTAAGCTCAAAATTTTTATTTGGGGGAGGGGGTATAGGTATAATATGGGGGTAGGAAATCCAATTCTCCAAATGTGATTTATCTGGATTAACCAATCAAGACAAGATCATTATACATAATCAAACCATTCTTCTGCCCCAACTTCTTCTTTCTCTACATTTCTTACACAAACACTTAAAATCACCAAAACTCCATAACCTTCTTTAATCTTTGATCCTATTCAAAATCGGAACAACTACATCACATTTCAATAGATAACATCCCATTTCCATTTATTTTATTTTATTTTCGTTTGTTGTTTTATTGTTTCTATTTTTGTATCTTCAAAGTTGTCTGGATTAGTTTATTTGAATGGGATTTTGGTGTGTCTAGATCAGTTGATCATAATGTGTATAATGTGTTTTTGGTTTATCATTACTTTACATTAGTTTAGTATCTTTTAATTTATATTTTTACATTACTATTTTTAAGTTTTCATTAGTTTAGTATATCATAGGTGTAGTTTATTTACATAAAATAAATATTTACATAAAATAATTATTTTTTCAGCTTTGTGATGCACCGAAGTGTGTCAACCACGGGTGGAAGACCTCATAACTAGAAGTCCCAAATGAATCATGGTTTTTTGATGCATTTTGATTGATTGGGATGTTAGGGGTTGCTTAAACTAGTTTTGAGAATATTGGTTCACGTCTGCTTGCAACATTTGTAGAAAAGTGACATGTTGAGACCATTAGCTTCCATATCCCTTTTGGTGAGATAACAATTACTTTGGACGACGTATCGTATATGTTGAAATTTCCTATCTTTGGTCGTCTATTGGATCATTCTTCTTCGAGCAGCGATGATGCTTCTGAGATGTTGGACCTAATTGGAGCGGACCCTTAGGAAGCTACGAATGAGTGTTATAGAACTAGTTCATTTATGGTTCAAATGGCATAGTGATCAGTATAGGAATCAATTGGCCTTTGCAAACCAATTATAATAGTCGGATGATGTGGAGGTTGTAGAAGTTCATAGGGAAAACGCGATCAAAACGTATTTGATCTATTTGGTGGACACCGGGATATTTACTGATAGAAGTTCCACATATATTGATGTGGTCTACTTAAGATACTTGTTGGACCTTGATTCTAACAATGGGTACGCATGGAGTACTGTTTGTTGAAGAAAAAATATTTTTGATATATGTTTTAGTGACAACAAACCTTATGAAATAAATGATTAAGTTTTATGAATGGTGGTATACTAATGATTTCACTTAAGTTTTGTTTAAGGAACATGAACGCATAAGTAAACAAGCAAGAATCAATTCACTTCATCAAAGTGCATAAATATGATCAAACTATGCTAGAAACTCAAATAGGATCATTGTTAGAGAAGCAAGATCAAAACTAAAGATCCAAGAACATTCTAGACAGCACGTCACCAGAGGATGACGTCACCAGAGGATACCACAAGATGACGTCACCAGAGGATACCATAGGATACCTTAAGAAGACGTCACCAGAGGATACCTCCAGAAGACGTCACCACATAATACTATCAGAGGATACCTCCATAATAAAATCAGAGGATACCTCCAGAAAATACTATCAGAGGATATCATCAGAGGAAAGAAACAATGACATTATCAGAGGATATTATTCATGGTCCAGACCAAAAGGAAACATTGTCCAGAAGGAGACTTGGTCATACCAAAAGGAAACCAGAGTTCAGAAGATAACTCAGTCCAGAACAAAAGACATGTTTCAGACTTGGTCCATAATAGAAGACTTGGTCCAGACCAGAAGATAGTATGGTCCAGAACAGATCACATGGTTCAGATCAAAAGATCACATGTCCAGATCAGAATATCACATAGTCCAAATCACAAGGTTACATTGTTCAGATCAGTCTCCAGAATGTCCAGAATGATCTTCTGTTAAGAATGATCATCAGTCTCCATAAATGATCATCAATCTCCAAAATGATTGTCATTCTCCAGCATGTTAACATCAATGTTAGCATGTTAACATTAATCTCCAGCATGTTTAACATCACTCTCCAACAATGTATCATCAGTCTCCAGATTGATAAACAATCTCCAGCAGCAAACATATTTCTCCAGCATGATTAACAACTATCTCCAGAATGATCAAACATCATCCTCCAGTATGATAACATCAGCTCAGAATGAGACAATCATTCTCCAGCATACTGAACATCATTCTCCAGCCTTGTTACATCCTTCTCCAGCTTGACTGCCAAGAACGCTGAACGATCTTGAAGTATATTTACATCAAAGCAGATCCAAGAAAAGATCAGGAAGACATCCAGAATGATCAAAACTGAACCTCTAGATTGATTACTAATCTCCAGAAAGTTCAGATACTAGGACTCCAAATTGATTATCAATCTCCAGAATTTTCATTAACTGCAGAAGTTCATCATCATTCTCCAAAGCTGTTTTGACATAATCAAAACTCCATATCAAATCAAAGATATTAACAAATATATTTGAAGTACAAAGGATCATTAAAAAAAGGAAATCTGATCAAGAATCAAAGGTTTCAGCCCAGTCAAAACAGAAGTTAAAAATAGTCAAAAGCTAGATTATTTTTAATTAGAAATATTGCATTTGGTCAAGCCTAACAAGAGCACTACCAACGGCTCTATTGACCTCCATTTACTGCTCTCACGCCTATAAAAGGAAGGCCAAAGCTCAGGAAAAAATAAGAGCTTCAAGTACAAAACAATACATCAGTTACATACACTTACATACTTGAAAGCTTCTCAATCACAAACAAAATATTCAGTTTTGTTTTTCTTCTTCATATCAGAATCATTCTACTGAATTCTTTTGTCAAGAATCTAATCTCAAACACGAGTTGAGCATACTCATATTCTGTCCAAAATCAAAGACATTCAAGTGCCAAGATATATCATCAATCACTCACATTCATACTTGAAAAGTCTCACAAGAAATCAGTAACATTCATTCACGAATTTATTGTTATTTTACTGAAATCTCTTGTAAAGAATCTAAACCTCAAACAAGAGTTGAGATTTAATCAGATTCTATAAAAACACTCTACATCACTATTGTGTAAAGACTATAAGAGGTGTTTATAGCTTGAGTAGTTTGTTTAGAAAATCCTTTTAAGATTAAAAGGTGAAGTGTAAAATCCTATCAAGGTTGATAGGTGACCTGATTGAATTCCTTTTTGGGTGGAAAGGATTGATGTTTGTAACAAATCAAGGTTGATCTGAGCTAGGTGCTGTAAAACCAAGAAGGTTCTTTGTTTTGAACACTTAGTGGAAAATCTCACCGTTGTTAGGATTGAACGTAGCCCGGGTTGGGTGAACCAGAATATATCTGTGTGTGATATCTCTTCTTTTATCTCTATTTACTTTCAGTCTTTTAATTATCAATTTAAATAGATAAACTGAACTATTGATTTTAACTAACCAAGAACGTTCTCTGTTTTCTGGTGAAAACCAAGAACGTTCTCCGTTTTCTATTTTCACAACCAAGATCAATCTTGAGTTATTTTCTTAAGTTTTTAACAGGAATTTTAAAAGGGAGAATTTACAATTCAAACCCCCTTTTCTTGTAAATCGACATTGCTACTTCACTGTTGACCTTGCATAATTATATAACCATTTATCAGATGCAAAGATGTACAAGACAAGACATATGGCCGGTTATACTTATCTCTTTTAGGTAACATTTAAATTTCAATTTTATTTGTAATTTAAATTAGGCATTTTTAATTTAAACTTATAATTTAATCTCAATATTGTTACAAGCATGGATCATGTAGCATTTTAGCAGCATCTCGTCTAGAATCTATAAGTTGGAATACGATGATTCACTCATACGTGCTTGTGTGTTTTTTTGTAGAGGAATATGTTGACAATAGAACTTTATCAAGAATGCATCGATAGGCTATAGTATGAAGACCAATGGAGTGCCCGCCAATTGTTGGATATCTGTTGGTATTCAACATGCATTAGGTGTAGATGTCAGATCATGCACCCACACCTACTAGAGTGTGTGCTTCAGCAGTTTGGCCATGTTCAGACTATTCCATTAGATCCATGTATATCAATTCCTTCTTTAATATCTCGATCAAATGTGGATGCAACATACACAAATTTTGAGGAACATCTATTTAGAGAAGACGTTCGAGGTGCTTGTGTGGTAAACTCTTGGGATTGGACATTTGGATACATGAGTTGGTATTTCAAGATGTTACACCATTTCTTGATATTGACATGTTAGAGCAAGCCTCCAAGGCTAGTTTATGTAGAGGCATGTTTAGAGGCACAAGTTGAGGAGGAAGGAGTTATGGTCATGGATCTATTGCCTATTGATAGGATTAAAGATTTGGCACATACTCTGATTACTAGAAGGGAGGTGCAACATGGAACTCCAACTTGGGACTCGTTGCAAGCCATCTTAGCCGAGGCTCGTGGGGCCTTGATGTATCGTAGAAAAAGGATGTAAGGAGAACCAAAAACACAATAGACATATATATTAGTTTAGGATATTATATTTTGAGATTATGGATGACTTTATTTTTATTTTGGATATTATGATATTATGTATGATTGTATTTTGTCACTTAAGTGTTACTTTATTATCGTTACTTAATTATATTAGTTAATGATTATTTTATTTATAAATGATAATTTAAAATAATAAAATAATATTAGGGTGTGTATTTTTAAATTAATTTAGATATGTTTTTATCATTAAATTATTTTTTTAACACATAACATGTTAGAATTAGTCAATCCCGATATGTGTTTTTGTAAATTTACACTTCTAGATTAGCTAATTCGGACATGTTATGTGTTAAAAATATAATTTAATGAAATAAGCATTCGGATTTGACAATCCAAATTCTTATCTTAATAAACTAATCCAAATGTGTGATTTTATAAAAATGACCATTCAGATTGGCTGATCTAGATGTGTTTTCACTTAGAAAAACTAAAACACTGCATAACATATTAAATAGAAGATGATTGTGTGTAATTTATTGTAATGAAAACCAACTTATGTAACAAAATAGCAACTCGTATATTAAATAGATGACTACAACTTGTCGATAAATTTGAACTAATCTTTGCCAAAGTTAGTGGCATCATCTAAAACTATCTTATCAATACAAATGAGTCTTTTAGGTGGTTCATTGAGTTATTTAAGTTCACCTTACATAAATGTCCTTTTAAAAATGCAAACTTCCATTCTTATGTTTCCTTCTTGCAATATTGTCGCCATAGTGGAGTTGTAACAAGTAAAGGACAATCGTTCTTCAAATATACCTGTATAAAACGTCCACCATTCACAAATCCAATGTACATCAACGTTGGATCCTTTGGTGGAGGGTCTCTTAGTGGGAAAAAAGTTTCAAAGAACCCAAATCTTGTTAATAAAACTAAAATTCTACTATAATAGTGTTCAATAAGAAAACCCATTTATGAAAATGTCATCCACTTTTCCTCAGGTGCTTGTCTCCCTTGGGCAGGATATAGAGCTTCCATGATCTCATTCACTCTTTTTTTTACCCCAAATACTTCAACTTATTCACTATGGTAAGTGTTTAATTGTTTTATTAGATCAAGACGATTGGTAGACCAATTTTCAACATTCTTACCTAAAAGTGAAACAATAACACGAAATCATAATTATCATCCTCAGCAATGTTAACAATGTTATCAACATATGGATGCATAAAAATTGACATCTCATCAAAATAAATTATGTTGCGCGACATTGGATTAGGTGACAGATTACCATGTCGTGCATTCTTTCTACTTGGGCATGGTAACTGCGGCTTAGACTTTGAAGTTGTATCAAAATATAATGAGTTAACATGTTCAAAAAAAGAGTGAACATTTAGTTGAACTTTCAACTTTATCGGCAAGAGTGGATCTTACCTCTTTGGCGCACCTATTGTTTTGACCTTCTCTACATGTGGAATTAGTGTGTCATTTCTAGAAAAGCTATTTGATGTAGTTGCTCCTTGTATATATATTCATATTGTAATCAACACTGCTAAAGCATGTGTGTTAAATGTAAAAATATTTGAATGTTAACATTTTAGTGATAGTTAAAGAGTTACAATTTAAAACAAAATAATACATAAGTCAAACTTGAATCACTTCCAATTATGGTAAAATAGAAACCCTAACCTCTTCTAGTGAGTATGGACTTTGTCCAAATGAATAGGTAGACCATGCATCATCTTCATAGTAATTATGCAAGTGCATGGCAAGCTAGAAGTTCTTATGATATTGCAACCACATTTAGAACTATCAATTCCACAAATATCTACTCAATCTACTTCACATGGAATAAAATTCAGTGCATTCCTTGAAATCTTTCTAACCAATTTCAAGTACAAAAACCTGCCTCTGTATCATTGCTCCAACATAATAATACTCATTTGACACGTTGTTTGGATCTCGCTATGTTGCAATATTATCATCTTGTTTATTGACACCTAACTCTTGCACAAATCACCTATATTATCCATCAAATACTTTTTCATCCAACTTTGAGAAAATTCAACTATGTTTATGATCGTATTTCCAATGTGCATCACACAGTCTGTCCATGCGCTTACTGGTTTCTCCTTCACCATATCCAACATAGTATTTTCCACATACTTTAGGAAGTAAGATAAATTTGCTCACACATTTTTTAATTTTTGAAGTGAATACATATATGCTTTCCCTTGAATCCGAAACGACTACAACATCTCATGCACTCATGATGGTTTCATATACTTATTTAGGTTTGTCAGATTTAACTTTGAAATTCAACTTACATCTAGCTCTCATATTTTTTAGAAATGTGATACCGACTAAATAAATGAATAGCGCTCGGGAAAACTTTAGCAGCAACATTCATCAAGGCATTGTTTCGGTCAGCCACAATTACCTTTGGCAAATTATCAGGAGATTTAAATAAGTCACGACACCTCTCTATAGCCCAACTGATATTATCTTTCTTTTCAGACTCCATATAAGCAAATGCAACTTAATATATCATTTTAGTAGACGTGAGATCGACAAACTCAAGAAAATGCAAGCCACACATGTTACTTTGATTTATGGAATCCATCAGTAACATAAAAAAAGTGTTAACAAACTTCATATAGTTTAGATGAGCTCAGAAGATATCTTAAACTATGTCAAAATCACCAATCATTTTATATCTATAGACATATTTATCAGCAACCAAATATTTAATCAAATGTTGCATTTATGATCGTGGACCCCTTATAGACTTGTTGTATTTGTGACTTGTATTATAAATAGGCTTGATAGTAGTCACATTATCAGACCTTATTTTTTTTAAAGTTATAACAATATTTTTAGGAAGGACTATGTTTCTTGTCATTTCATCAACAAGTTTTCTCTCTTTCATATTTAAACAACATGTAGAAGGATGACCTTCTAAATTTTTTGTCATCTAATGATTGTGCTTTCCACAAACTACAATAAGTTTCCATATGTCAGAGCAAAAAAAATAAATAAATAACCATGCAATCTAAATCGTCACCCACATTTATGGATCATGTATTTTGATGTTTGAACACCGTCTTGTATTCTATACACACACCTTAACTTGAAATGGTTTTCTTCTACTTGATCAATGACCTGACTTACTAATAACAGTATCAAACTCTAACTTGATTACATCATCTAGAACCCACTTCAACAAGTCGTCTCTATATTTCAAGTTCTTGTATGTAGTGAAGCTATTTGTAAAATTGAGAGAGTTGACAATTGGTTCATAAATGTCAGGTTTCAATTCAAGATGGGGATTGTCAGAATTTGAATCAAGAGGGGGATTGTCAGGTTTCAAATCAACAGAATGATCATCCACACCTGAAATGTTAAAATGTTATTAGAAAGATGGACAACAGGAAAAACAGAGTTTGGATTAACTAATTCGAACATTGATTTTGTAAAGTAAATTATTTCTTTTCAAGAAATTTTAGTCCAGTTAAAAATAGGAAAATAAAGGATGCAAATTGTAGTACTTAATTTTGTCCAGTTAAAAATAATCCAAAAAAATAATAATAAAGTAACCTGTTATTATTATTTTTACTCAATTTTACCATCAAAAGATAATGAGCAAGTAATAACAAGCAAATGTTAGAATCAAAATACAAGATCTATACGGATAAACTAATGAACGAAAATAATCACTAGAATTCAACTTCAAATCAATTCGAATATAGAAAAATATAAAGAATAAATTAAATCTACTTTTGAATTTCAACGGACGTTTTTTCCATTCTGATTTTTCTTATCTGCTTTAACCAATTGAAAGTTTCGTTGAACTCCTGCATAATAAAAAAAATAAATCAATTAAAAATAAGTAATATATTTAATAAATATTTTATAGAACAAAAAAAATAATAAAATAAAAACACAAATTGTACTTTACTGCTTCATAATTCATTCCCTTATGTCAGTTTTCTTCCTGTCTTAAAAAGAATATTATTTCCACTAATTCTATACTCAATCTTAAAGATGAGTTACATGTTTCTCTAAAATAGAAAACCAAAATCTGTAATCTAAAATTCCCCTTTTTTAGCTTTCTCTTTTTCTTACTTTATCCTAAAAAAGTTGTTACTTTCATTACTTCTATACTCAATCAAAAAGATGAGTTAGACGTTTCTCTAATTATCAAAGATTACTTGTTCTCTTGCAAAAAACAATGTAAAAATCGGGACTGAATCCTATCTCATAGACATAAAGATTCGTCACTTTAGTCTATAAATTGAGGACAAAATCAATCAAATAAGGGGGGAGAAAAAAATCTGATTCTAACAAAAACACCTAAAAAACAAAAGAGAAAGAGAAAACAAGCAGAGTAGTAACAAATAAAAACAAACAGCAAGTAAGGTTAAGGTATTTTCTTTTATCCTTATGTTGTAATCTGTTATCCACATGTATGTAATGTTACTATATAAAATGACTTATGAATGAGAGATAATTTTTTTTTTGTTGTACAAATATAATATTTTGATCTATAAGAGTATAATAAGTCACGAAGAAGAGAATAGAAAAGATAAGACTAAAAAAAACCTCAAACATTCGACGCCGTCGTTGTCGTTGCCAGAACACCGACCATACTTCTTGGTCCCTCTGTGCTCGATCTCCTAACTCTCCCCCTCCCTCTCAGTTTCGTTCTCCCTCTAAGTCTCTTTTTTTTTCCTTGCATTTCTTCTCTTTTAGTTTTCTAGATTTTATTCCTTTTTTTTTTTTTGCTTCTCCTACTCCATGATGTTTACCAAGCTGTTTTTTCAACTTTATGGCATGGCATGCGCTACTGCTGAAAAAAGTCCTCCCTTCCATAAACCTAACATTGTTATTTGTTAATTAATTTAC
>JBBPBO010000004.1:13225223-13364259 GCA_037974295.1 Cicer cuneatum | reverse complement strand
ATATATATATATATATATATATATATATATTATTTGTTATATTCTATTTCATTTCTCCTATTTTATTATTATTACATATTAAATTTAGTTTTTTTAATTTTTTTATTTTAATCTCATTTATTTTTCTATAGCTTTATGTTTTTAGCTTTTATTTTTTTTTTTTTAAAAAAGTCTATTTTTTTATATTAAATTTAATTAATTTTTTTAACAAATATTAAATCTTCTAAAAATACAAAGATATCTTTTATTAAAGGCTGATTAGATGTATCATCGCTTAATCTATGAGTTTTCAGGACACAAGTTGTACAATTTGATTGTTCTAAAACTCATTTTTATAAATAAATTAATTTAAAATCAATTTTTTTTAAATCTGATTAATTAGATGTGATGTCTATTTAATCTTTGAGTTGTTAAGACACAAGTTGTACCACTTGGTGGTTTTAAAACTCGATTTTAAAAAAACAAAAATAATATAAAATACTCTAATAAAGGTTAACTAGATGAGACATCTTTTTACTCTTTGAGTTTTTGAGACACCAATTGTACAGCTTGATAGTCCTAAACCTCGCATTTCAAAATAATTATTCAATTCAAACAAACTCATTTTCTTTCGTCAAAACCTTTTTTTCTTTGATAACAAAACACATTTTTTCTTTAAAAGCAATCAACGATCCACATTTTTCACCCAAGAACTACGTAGGTTTGATTTCTCTATCGCACCGGGAGATACGTAGGAGCAAGATCACTCTTGTCAAGCACATTAATAAAAAAAAAATCTTTTTTTCCTCTTTCTTAAGCACATATTTATTTATTTCAAAACCACATTAAACAAAAAACAATTGATATTCATATTTAATAATAAAGAGAAATCAATATATTTAAGTTAATATTAATTTTGTACAATTAATTATAGGTATCCGTATTTTAACGGATGTCGTAGGGTGTTAAAACCTTCCGTACGCATAATCGACTCCCGGACTCAATTTGATTTCAAGGGCCATTTTTTATTTTTGAAAGGTTTTTTCTAATATTTTCCCTGTTTTAAAATAAAATTTAATGGCGACTCAATTGAATTCAAATAACACTCGAAATTTAGGTCGCTACACAAATCACTCATCTTAGCTTTGATAGAAAAATAAAGGATGCAAAGCTTGTCAATTTGGCTTGAATAGAAAACTAAAGAGTGCAGGTCAGTCATCTTGATTTTGATAGAAATTAAAGGGCGTGTGTTGGTCATCCCGAGTTGAACAGAAAAATAAAGGGTGCAGGTATGTCATCTCAGCTTTGACAGAAAAATAAATGGTTCAGATTAATCATCTTGGCTTAAGTTGAAATTTAGAAAGAAAATAAAAATGACAATGTGAAATATGGTAAAATTGTCAATGGAAAAACATTGTAAAAAAAGTCACCAGGAAGGTACTAGGTGTAGAATGTTAATGACTATTGGGCTTTGGGTGTCAGGTTGATATTGGGCTTTTAAGTGTCGGGTGATACTGGACTTTGAGTATTAAAGAGACTACTGGGTGAAACTAAGAGATGCGAAGCTACTGAGACTATTGGGTGAAACTAAGAGATGCAAAGCTAATAAAACTAAGGGTGATACTGGACTTCCTAAGTTATCTTATCTTTGGTATCCAAGAGATGCAAAGTTAATGTGACGTCTCAAAATATATATTTCTAGGTTTACTGAGATGTATATCTTAGGTATCCTAGTGAAATTAGATATGCATGAACGATAACCTAATAGAAAGTACATTCAAAATAATTATTGCAAACATGATTTATTAAATCTAAGACAAACAAGATGTACACCTCAAGTATTTTAAAGAGATCAAAATTAGTAATAATAAAACAGAAAGTATATCTGAAATGATTATTACTAACAATTACATTTTTTTAAATCTAGAATTGCTACGATGTAAATCTCCATAATCATAGAGAGTGAACATTCGTGAGCGATAACCAAACAAGAAGTACATCCAAAATAGTTATTGCTAACAAGATAAAATATAGCATTACCAAGATGTACATCTCAAGTACCCTAGAGGTCATGCTCAAAATAATTGCTTGAGTAACTACCAAACAATTGGAGTAAAATTTAGAGATGGGTTAGTAGTTAGAGAATTGGTGTGCCAATTAAAAACTCAATTTAAAATAGATCCATCTTGTCATTTTTATTTTAATGAAAAATGTAATAGATGATGCATATATCAAGACAAAATATTGTGAAATGCACTTCCTTTTTTTTTTTGTGATCCCCTTAATGACACCACAAACGAGCTCATGAAATCTTTGTCCCCATTCTATATGTCTTCAAGTTACATTACTACTAAGACTCTTACTTTTAGCTGATTATTCATCTCATTATCCTTATTTGTTATAACAAGGGAATCATCGCGCTTGCTTTAATCTTTTCAAAAGTTGTTGTAATTTTTAGTTTGTAAAAAAACACATTTTTTAGTTTGTAAAAAACAATAATGAAATGCAAAACGAATATGGAATTGTGAGAAACTCATTGTTGGAACCAAGTTGGTTCTTTCAATTAATGTTTTGATGTTAACAAAAGTATTTTATGAAAATCATATTTTGACTTAGAAGAAGTATGAAAAATCAGAAGATACATCCAGAAGATACAAATCAGAAGCAGAATATGTCATCAGAGGATGACGTCACCAGAACATAAAAATGCCACCAGAAGATACGTCCAGAAGATATCACCAGAGGATACTAGAGGATGCATCGAGAAGATACCTTCAGAAGATACATCCAGAGGATACCAGAGGATGTCATTAGAGGATACCAGAGGATCCCATCAGAAGCAAGAATCAGAGGATGTCATCAAAGGCGAACATAAGAGGATATCATCAGAGGAAAGAAACAATGACATCATTAGAGGATATTATTCTTGGCCCAGACCAGAAGGAAGCATGTCCAAAAGGAGACTTGGTCCAGACCAGAAGGAGACTTGGTCCAGACCAAAAGGAAACATTGTCTAGAAGGAAACTTGGTCCAGACCAGAAGATAGCATGGTCCAGAACATAAAGACTTGGTCCAGATCAGAAGATCACACAGTCCAGATCATGAGACATAATGGTTCAAATCAGATCACATGGTCCAGACTTGATCAAGATCAGCAGACCATACGGTCCAGAATTTAAATCATGATGCAGATCAGTGAAGACTTGATTAAAATTCGAAGAAGACTTGATTGAATTTTGATAGAAATTTGATCAAAGTATTAAGGGGATTTGATTCAAAAATCACTGAAGACTTGAAGGAAATTCGAATGAAATCTGAAGCAAGATTGGCCAACAAAATTTTCAAAGGAAATCTGAGTAAGATTTATCTCGAATTTAAGCTTCGACAAAGCCCTAATTGCAGCTATAAAAGGAGGGTTTAGGCAGCAGCATTAGGCATCGAAAAACACAAGAACTCAAGCTTCAATTCAAAGTCATACGAGAGTTCAAAAGAGAGAAACACTTGAGTGCAAAAGAAATATTCTCCAAGTGATTTTTTGAGAGTGAAATTCAGTGCAGCAATCAACTTTCTAGAAGCAACAAAAGAGTGTGAAAAACATTGCGACAATCAGCTTTCTAGAAGCAACTTTGCAGAGTTCCAAACCTTTGTAATCAAACCCATTATAGGTGTAGATTCCTTCTTCAATCTGGGGTTGTCAGATTGGTAGGAGAAGACTTGACTTGTAGAGTCAAGGTGCTGTTATCGTTCATAAAAAGTTTGGGGTTGTCAGACTGTTTGGGAAGACTGACTTGGAGGGTCAGGTGTTGTAATTCAAAGTGTTTTGAATTAGTGGATTAAAGTCTTTAGAGTGAAGGGACTGGATGTAGCCAAGTTAATGGTGAACCAGGATAAATCGCTGTGTTCTTATTCTGTTATTATCCGCTGCTAAGTCTGATTATTTATTCATCGAGTAATTCACATCAACATTCAACAAAACAACAAAAAGAATTCAATTTTGACAAACACAATTCAACCCCCCTTTCTCGTGTTTGCACCTTCACTCATACCAAAAGTGATAAGTACAAGGGTGACCATTAAGGAGATGAGAACGAGTACGATGAAGAAGAATAATATGTTCCAAAAGCATATACATTGAACAAACAAGTGATCCACACATATGGGTAAGTAAAACATATAACATAAAGAGAAATGACACTTTTTCATGTTGAGAAGTAGATAACTAAAGGATTACATATTCCACAGGTGATGTTTCCAAAAATATCAATGCTACAAACTCCTGCACAATCTTGAATACCATTTAATCACCATCACCTTCATAGAATGTTTCATGTGTCCCCTATCTCCTGATCTTTTAAGTATTTCCCTATTTGGATAACTAATTTCCTTAGGCTTGTTCTTTCGTTTCTTCCTCAGCTACCTTTATGAGCTTTCACCCAAACGAGCAACTCTATCTTTTGCCTAGGTTGTCTTTTACAAGTTATCAACCTAGAGAGCATTTTCATGTGTGACCCTTACTTTTGAATAGGTTCCTCTACTTTTTCCTAAATTTTTTTTTTCGGGTTTTCAACCTTACAAGCCTTTTTGGTGTGACCCTTACTTTTTCATAAGATGCTCTTTTCGATTTTTCAACCTATTGGGTCACTCTAATTTTTCCCTAGGTTACCTTTCAAAGTTTTCAACCTAGCGAAACATTTTTTCTTTTATTGGAATACTACTTCTTGACTACATCAGAGTTAATTAGCAGCAATAGATCTTCTACATCCATATTGGTAAGGATAAGTGCACCACCCGAGAAAGCTTATTTCACAACATATGGTCATTTATAACTATCAATCCATTTTTCACGATGATATTTCTAATTCATAATTAGGAGTAAAATCTTTTTTAATACTAATTCACCTTCTTGAAACTCTCTAGGCCACATTTTTTTCTAAAATGCCTTATTTAATCGTTTGTTGAGATAACTGACCATGAGACAATGTTGTAAAATCTTTTCCCTTCAATCAAGTTTAACTAGTAAAACCGAGTTGGACCTACTCTTCTTCTTCTAACTTTGTCTCTGTCAACACCCTTAGCGAGGGAATCTCCACTTCAATTGGGAGCAGTTTTTCCATCACATATATTAGGGAAAAGGGAGTTGCCGCAATTGAGGTACGATATCCATGTAGTGCAAAATTGAGCATTTCATGCCAATCTTTATATGTAACCACCATCTTCTAAATGATATTCTCAATATTTTTGTTTGCTAATTTAACTTCCCCATTCATCTTTAGACGATACAAGGAGGAATTATAGTGTTAGATATTGAAATTGTCACATAACTCTTTTGTCATCTTGTTGTTAAGATTAATGGCATCTTTGGTAATAATCTTGCTTGGAAAGCCATATCGAAAAATCAACTCATTTTTTTAATAAATTTTACCAAATGTTTCTAGTCACATTCGTATAAGAAACAACCTCTACCCATCTGGTGAAATAATGAATTTCTACAAGGATGAAGTGATGTCCATTTGAGGCCTTGGGCTTAATCATTCCTATAGCGTCCAAACCCACATTGCGAACGACCATGGTGCAATTAAGACATTTAAGGGTGTTGGAGATACATGGATATTATATGCATACATTTGACATCTATGACATCTCCTCACATATTTGAAACAATCATTTTTTATTGTCAACCAATAATATCTAACTCTTAATATATTTCAAATCATTGAATGCTTGTTTGCATAAGTTTTGAATGAACCTTCATGAATGTCTATGAGGATTCTTTCTACTTCTATCGAAGTAACACCATATCATGATTTATCTTATAAAAAATATCACCATTTAGAAAGAAACTCATCACAAGCCTTCTAAGGGTTCTCTTATCATTTTCTGTGACATCTTTGGGATATTCCTTATTTTAGCATAGTGCTTCATATCATGATACTATGGTTTCCCATCTAATTTTTCATCTATTGTTTGGCAATATGCAGGATGGTCACGACTTTCCATTTTGATAAGTGGCATATCTCTATTGGAACTAATCTTGAACATAGAAGACAATGTGGCTAAAGCATAAGCTAACTGATTATCTTCACGAGGGATGTGATGATATGTGATCTCATAAAATTGTTCAGTTAACTTTGTAATGTAAGCCTGATAAGGGATGATCAACTTTGAGGCTCGAGTTTCTCATTCCCTATTTAGTTGGTTAATGACTAAAGTAGAGTTTCCATATACCTCCAACACTTTTGCTTTTGCTTCTAAAGCAGCTTGGATTCCTATAACAGAGGCCTCATATTTTCAATTTTAGGCCCTAGTGCATTTGAGGCTTCGTAAAACAATATAATCTATTTTTCTTTTTCAGTGTCTTTTTTGTCGAACAAAGTCATGATATATGAGCATTGACTCATAATCATTCATAGGATGATGAACGAGATAATCTACTAAAGCACCACCTTTGTTGCTTTTGTGTAACATACACAATGTCATATTCAAATAGTAATACATGCCATAAAAAAATTCTTTCTGTGAGACCAGACTTCTCAAAAAAAAATATTTGATCAGATTCATTTTGGACACCAACCTAGTCGTATAGGAAAACATGTATTGCCTTAAACGGTGAATATTTTGGACACCATGTGTGCTCCACCATTGAATATTTTGCTTCATAATTGTGAATTTCTTGCACATGTAGTACATGTCATGTTCTTTTTTGTCAAGTTATTACTCTTTTATACAAATCAGATGTATCCTAAATTATAAGTTCATCCATTTTATTTGTTGTGTGTGAATAGTGAACATGAATGTTTGTATTTAGTTATCAAACGAAGTAATTATGTTTAGAGTTACTTCACAAGTAAATAGATCTCACACTACTACTTACGTTAGACATTGACTATCATCGTGTATAAAAAAACACTATCTTAATGTGCTTTTATTTTCAAAAGTTCACCCTGAAGGTGCAACACAAGAAGGGGGGTTGAATTGTGTTTGACAAACTTTAATTCTTTTTGCTAATTAGTTGAATAATGAGCAATCAGAGTAAATAAGCAGTGGATAATAAAAGTTAACACCTCGAATTTATACTGGTTCACCTTTAACTAGGCTACGTCTAGTCCCTTCCTTCAGAAGGCCTTTTCACTAATTCAAACTCCTTTGAATTACAACACCATTGACCCTTCAAGTTAGTCTTCCTAAACAGTCTGACAACCCCAGATTTTTGAGGAACAACAACACCTTGACTATACCAGCCAAGTCTTCTCAAACAGTTTGTCAACCCCAGACTTTTGAGGAACTTCACAACCTAAAACCTACAAGCTAAGTCTTTTTCTAACAACCTGACAACCCCAGATTTTAGAAGGAACTTCAATACTATAGGATTTTATACAAGGAATCGAAATTAAAACTGAGTAACTACTTGTGGAAAGTTGATACTCACAATAAGCTTAACTTGAACTTGAGTGTTTGCTTCTGAAAAATTTATGATGACAATTAGCCTCACACTCTAAGAAAGGAACACTTAGAAAATATTTATCTTTCAAGCAAGTGTTTATCTCCTTTGAACTCTTTGAATACTTAGGAATTTTTGCTTGAGTTCTTCTATTTTTCGATACATTATTCTTCAGCATTAAGCCTCTATTTATAGTTGAAATTAGAGCTTCACTTTGATCTGGTGCTTTACTTCTGGAGTGTATTTAGATTGATTCTATTTTGAGAATATTCTGGAGTATTTTGCTTAGATTCTATTTCTGGAGTCTTTTGCTCCAATTCTGTTTTGAGCATTTTGCTCAGATTCTGTTTTGAGCATACTTTCAGCTAGATTCTGTTTCTAGAGTCTTTTGCTCCGATTTTGTTTTGAGCATTTTGCTCAGATTCTGTTTTGAGCATACTTTCAGATTCTGATTTTTGCCTCTAATGAGATCCTCTGGAATTATCCTCCGATGGGATCCTCTGATTGTATCCTCTGATGGGAACTGCTGATTATATCCTCTGATGGGATCTTCTTATGATATCCTCTAATAGGTTCCTCTGATGATATCCTCCAGTGATATCCTCTAGTAATATCTTCTGATGATATCCTCTACCGATATCCTCTAGTGATATCCTCTGGTGATATCCTCTGATGATATCCTCTGGTGACCATCGTCTGGTGATCATTGTAACACCCCGAGTTTAAAACACAGCGCGAGTGTATATTTTTTTTAAATAAATAATAAAAATGTTTTTCCCAATTATTACTTCAAGAGAATTGAAATAAAATTTCTTTTAATTCATCTCATAAAATGGTACGTCGTAATTTTATCGATGAACGTAATTAAATAACTTCATCATAATATTACTAAGTACTTAACTTTGGGAATTAATAATAACATTAATACATTTCAAAAGAAGAGCAGTGTCATAACATCTCAAAAGAAAATATCAGAGTGCGGAATGTGTTAGCGGAAAAGTGGTTCAATAATTCCCAAATTAAAAACAAATTACATTTTCCAGCTCAAAATCCTATACATCAAATCTAACTGATCATGCACTAAGCTACAGTAGCACGATCTCCGCCGCATCCTCTACAAGCCTCGTCTTCAGCCAGCTGTCCGTCCCTCTGCGTTGTCCACAAAGACTTCGTATACGAATAACAAGGAAAACTAACGACGTCTCCATCGTTACTGTAACCGTCGGTTGGATGGGTTTGGGGTTCATCTGAGGGCAAAGCCCATTTTCCACAATAGTAGTAAAGGGTCACCGACCGAAATTAACAATTAACACATAGCATTTATATCACAGTAACAAATTTCTGCCATGGCATATCAAAAAAATCAATGATGATAAATAAAGATGTTCATTTTGAAATTTCATGACATGTATGGCTTTTCAAAACAGCAACCAATTAATATGGAAAACATGTTGTAAGTACAGCCAACACTTCAGCAATCACAATCATTTATCAGAAATTCAGATTTTCATAAAGTACTTACACGCAACCATTTCCAATCATCAACATGTATATGCTCATGTATTCAACTTCTTGGAATTACCAAGGTGCAGTTGCTCAACAGACCAACACAATTTAAATATGTTTGACTTTAACTGCCCTCAAGACCAGGGTGCAATCGCTCAACAGATCAATGTAACACCGCGAGTTTAAAACACAGCGCGAGTGTATTTTTTAAAAAAAAAAACGAATAAATAATAAAAGAGTCGTCAGAATTAAGCTCAAGGGAATTAAAATCAATTCAAATTAAATATCATTCGACATCGTAATCCAAAATAGTAAGGTAATTAAACAACAACATCACGATTAATCGAATGATATATTTTTGGGAAATTGATCTTTATAATATACTAAAATAAAGATACATCAAAACTGGATTCTCAATCCACCAAAATATTTATCAGAGTGCGGAAAAGTTTTACAATAATTCCCAAAATAAATATTTACAACCACTGAGCTCAAAACCCTATACATAAGTCTAAACTGATCATACACTAAGCTACAGTAGTACGGTTTCCACCGCATCATCCACAAATCTTATCTTCACCCAGCTGTCCGTCCCTTTACGTAGCCCACAATGTAAAGATCAAGGAAAATTAACGACGTTCCCTGTCGTTAGTGTGACCGTCGGGGGTACGGGTTTGACTAACATCTGAGGGCAAAGCCCAATTTTCCACAATAATTGTAAAGGGTCACCGACCGAAATTAACAAATACCACATAGCATTTATATCAGCAATATTAAACATATTCATGGCACATCATAAAACAATGATGATAAATAAGGATGCTCAATTTTGAAAATACATGACATGTATGCCTTTGCAAAACAGCAACCAAATTAATATGAAAATCAAGTTGTAAGTACAATAGTCAATTCAACAATCACACCAATTCATCAGAAATTCCAGATTTCATGGAGTACTTACACACATAACAATTTTCAACCATCATCATAAACCAAAACGTGACCCACCGGTCAATCACCCCAATGCAATATGTATATGCTCATGTATACATTATCTTGGATTCACCAAGGTGCAGTCGCTCAATAGACCAGCACATTTTACAAATGTAAGACTTTAACGACCCTCAAGACCAGGGTGCAATCGCTCACAGATCAGCACCAGTGCAGTCGCTCACAGACCAGCACGTTTGACATAAACCAAGGTACAATCGCTCACAGATCAGTACCTAGTGCAGTCGCTCACAGACCAGCACTCGTGCAATCGCTCACAAATCAGCACGTGGTTGCGCATTTCAGGGTACAGACGCTCACAGTCCAGTACCAGTGCAGTCGCTCAACAGACCAGCACTTATATACCAAGGTACAATCGCTCACAGATCAGTACCTAGTGCAATCGCTCACAGATCAGCACTCGTGCAATCACTCACTGATCAGCACGTGGTTGCGCAATACTCTATGGCCCATCGCGGGTACCACTTGACTATGCAATGCATGAATATGCAGTGTTTCACTTCACTTGAAACAGATGCAACATCAGTAAAATTCATGCATTTCCATCATTTTTCAAAACATCTCAACACAATCAATATCAATCATTCAAGCAAACATTATCACTTTGCATTACCTCAAGGTTCCACTCTTAATTAACAAAAGTTTTTCCCCAACTGTTAAAATCCATAAAACAGTGTTTAAAACTGAGATTTCTGGAAAAATACGAATCTGTATTCGAATACAGCTTCATTGTATTCGAATACATAAGCCAAACAAGGCAAAATCAACACCCTGTATTCGAATACAGACTCCTTGTATTCGAATACAGAGGCTTTCACAGTGTAAAAGTCAAAATTTCCACAACTTCAGTAAAGTCTCAAAAACTTCATCACCACCACTTCAAAACTATCACAAAAATTCCATTTTTATTCACCACAAACCTTCCCAAGGTACCCCAACACTTAAGGTTTATACAACAATGTTTAAAACTTGAATTTATGAAAAACACGAATCTGTATTCGAATACAACTCCCATGTATTCGAATACAGAAGCTAAAATAGTGAAAAATCAGCATTCTGTATTCGAATACGAGGTTGTCGTAGTCGAATACCGATGCGAAGTCAGTGGCAAAAGTTGCAAATCTGTATTCGGCTACAGAGGGTCGTAGTCAAATACAGATGCTAAACAGAAGCAAAAATTGCTAATCTGTATTCGACTATAGAGGGTCGTAGTTGAATACAGATGCTAAGTCAGAAGCAAAATTGGAAAATCTGTATCCGACTACAGGGGGTCGTAGTCGAATACAAGTTCAAAAATCTGAAGAAAACAGAAGCTTTGCAGGTTGTATTCGAATACACTCAAGCCGTATTCGAATACACCTTCGAATTCAGTGAAATTTTCCTGAAACTTCAACACATTTTCAAAACCTTTTCCTTTGAAAAACCAACCCAACACCAGAATCATATTTATCACTCTTTAGACACCCCAAAACTCAGAATATTTTTCATTAAACATCAACAACAGATTTTTAACAAAACAATATCAGAAACAGAATCATCACTACCAGAAAACCCCCACCGATTTTCTTAAATCACCAAAATAGAAAGTCAACTATAAAATAGTTCCACACAAACTAACTCAAGCATTTGGATCATCTCCAAAACAACACCAAACAAATCATCATTCAACACAACAGAATGATTTCTTACTCAACACAACAAACAAACATCATCAACACAATAAATTCCTTCACTGAAAACAGCAAGAACATCAAAACAGTTTGATTTCCAAACCCTAACACAATGTTTTTCACAAACATAAACCAATAACCATTCATCACACATGCATTTACAGCCCTAAATGCAATCTAGAAAGTTGGAAGGTGCCCTTACCTTAATTACGTTCTCTTAACTCGTACACTTCTGCGAAAAAATGTCGACAAAACTCCCGTTCGCGTTCGCCGCTACGAAAGTTAGTTCTTTAGCTCCGTAATGATCAGAGGAATAACTTTCGTACTCGAAACTTTCTGATTCGACACTTAGATTTTCAAGTAAAATGACTTTTGTATAAACTGTTTTTCTTCGCCAACACCCCAAAAATCTCAGAAGAAAAAGAAGATAATAAAGCAGAAACTGGCGCAGTAGAGGAAAGAAGAAAAAGCTTCTCACTTAAATATCCACATAAATGCAGACTGACACAGCAGAGGAAAGAAGAATTTGTTTCTTTCTTAATAAATATCTACGCCACCTCACCCAACACTTATATTAAAATATCTTTTGATCCTCCAACACTTAACCCGTCTCGTCGAAATTAGCAGAGAACATCTTAATTAACGGCCCGATAATTTAATTACTCGAAATTAAATTAATTCATCCATCATCAAATAATTTTAATTCCACCTCCAAAACAAATATATATATATATATATAAATTTACACAAAACATACATATATTGAATATTTTACAAATATTCCCAAATACACTTAAAATTAAATCTGAATTTAATTTTAAATTTAAGGGTCCTACAATCAGCACCAGTGCAGTTGCTCAACAGACCAGCACTTGTGCAGTCGCTCAACAGACCAGCACGTTATACATATACCAAGGTACAGTCGCTCAACAGACCAAAACCAGTCTAATACACGCGGAACTACTCTGACCCCGGATAGAACAGACCGTCTAATACACGCGGAACTATTCTATAACCCATGGTTACTACTTAACTTCGCGGCCCATCACGGTCACCGCATCAACTCTGTGGCCCATCGCGGTCACCACTTGACTATGCGATGAATGAACATGCAATGTTTTCTCTTCACTGAAAACAGTATGCAACATCAATAAAATTCATGCCTTTTCATCATTTTTCCAAACATCTCAACACATCCAATTTAATCATCAACACATCATAAATCAAACATTCATCAAACAGTGTTTAAAACTGAAATTTCTAGAAAACACGAATATGTATTCGAATACAGCTCCTCTGTACTCGAATACAGAAGCCAAAACAGTGCAGAATTAACACTTTGTATTCGAATATAGTTTCCCTGGTATTCGAATACAGAGGCAGTTCCAGTGCACAAATCAACATTTTTCACTACATTAGTAAAATCTCAAAAATTTTATCACCACCACTTCAAATTGTCACAACTTCCAATTTTAATTTGTCACAAACCTTCCCAAAGTTCCCTAACACTTAAGGTTTGTAAAACAATTGTTTAAAACTTTGGTTTTTTGAAAAACACGAATCTGTATTCGAATACAGCTTCTCTTGTATTCGAATACAGAAGCATAAAACTGCAATTTCAACACTTTGTATTCGAATACAGCATACCTGTAGTCGAATACAGAAGACATAAAAGTGCAAATTCAGCATTTTCCCAACATCATTTAAGGTTTTCAAGAACTCCATCATCTCCTTTGCAAAACTATTTTAAAACCTCCATTTTAAATCATTTCAAACCTTTTCCAATGTTTCCCAACACTTTAAAGTTCCCATGGCAGTGTTTAAACTTGATTTTCTGGAAAACGCGAATCTATATTCGAATACAGCTTCCTTGTATTCGAATACAGAGGCTAAAACTTGAGTTTCTGGGAAAACCCGAATCTGTATTCGAATACAGCTCCCTTGTATTCGAATACAAAAGCAAAAATTGTGAAAGTTAGCATCCTGTATTCGAATACGAGACTGTCGTAGTCGAATACAGATGCGAATACAGTGTTAAAATTTCACTTCAGTATTCGAATACGACAGAGTCGTAGTCGAATACAAATGCTAAGTCAGAAGCAAAAATCCTTCCTCTGTATTCGAATACAAGAGCCCGTATTCGAATACAAGTTCGAAAACTTAGGTAAAACAGAAGCTTGGCAGGTTGTATTCGAATACACTCATGTCGTATTCGAATACACCTTCGAGTTTAGTGAAATTTTTCCTGAGACTTCAACACACTTTCAAAACTGTTTCCTTTGAAAACCAACAAAAACACCAAAACAAATTCAGCATTCTTTTGAACCTCAAAACTCAGACATTTTTTTTTCAATACAACTTTTCCAGAAAAACACTTTCATCATTTAAAATCCCTTTTCTTTTGAAAACATCAGTAACACCAGATCATTCATCACAGTTTTTCTTAAATCACTCAAACAGAATGTCAACCACGGCAAAAGACATTTTTAACCATTTACATTCTGATCATTTCTCAAAACACATGCAAAGCATTTCCAGTTTTCTCACACAACCAGAACAATATGCAAAACATTTCCAGCTTTCTCACACAAACAGAACAACATGCAAAGCATTTCTAGCTTTCTCACACAAACAGAACAACATTAATACATTCAGCCAAACAGCAAGCATCACAAACACCAAAACACCAACAGAGTGCATTTTCGCATTTTATAACAACATTCAAAGTAGTTTTATGACACATGCATTTTAATCATCTTCAAAATAACATGCAAGACATTTTTCAACTTTCCCACATAAACAAAACAACTTTAATGCATTCAGCCCAAACGACAATCATCACAGAACTTTTAAAACATCACATAATGCATTTTTCATTTCTTTCAATCAACAGACAAAACAGTTTTTCTTCAAAAACAATAATGAAAACACCAGTAATGCCATGACAGTTATGCACTTACAGCCCTAATGCAACTAGAAAGTGGAAGGTGCCCTTACCCTTGTTGCGTTTTGTAACACCCCGAGTTTAAAACACAGCGCGGGTGTATTTTTTTTTTTTTAAATTAATAATTAAAAGAGTTTTTCTCAAAATTATTTCGAAAGAATTAAAATAAAGTTTTTCGTAAAATAGTACGTTATAGATTAATCGATGAACGTAAACCAAATCCTTCATCAGGATTATCACTAAGTACTTATCTTGGAAATTAGTTTTTAAACATTAATACATCCCAAACTATCATTGTCATAATACATCAACAGTAAATATCAGAGTACATGGTTCAGCGGAAAATAGTACAGAATTTCCAACATAAGACAAATTACAATTTCAACCCAAAACCTAATACTATAAGTCTAACTGATCATGCGCTGAAGCTGCAGTAGCACGGATTCCCTCCGCATCCCACGCAAGTCTCTTCTGACTCTGCAGCTCGCTTCGATGTAACCTCCTCCTCCTCCTCGTACATAGAGGGATCGGTCTCCTTCGAAGTCAAGTCAATACATACTCGTGGTCGCTTTGGCGGTGCCGGAATCTCGTAGCAGTCATCGGAAATCCTAGATGGACCCGGAATCCCAGTCGCTACCGGTCTCTGCTCATCACGCTCCTCTACCGCATCAGACCCATGTATCTCCCTTCCAACCTCAGGGTTGGGAGTCACCACTCCTACAGTGGCCTCCATCTCAACCCTCTCAGCAGGCTCCTCAGCATCGTCGAACACTCCGTGCGCCTCTAACACCAGGCAAGAAGGCACGGGGAATCTATGCTCGCGTGAGTGCGCTCTACGAAGTCTTCCACGCTATCAGTTCTACTTGTCCGCTCCAGCCACCCCATATACGTCGCTTCCAAATTCAACGACGTTTCCGTCGTTCGGGTGCCCACGGGCGGCGCGGGTTTGGGAGGCATCTGAGGGCAAAGCCCAAAGTCCACAATATAATGGCAAGGGGGTCACCAACCGAAAATAACAAATATTCACATAGCATGTATTGCACAACAACATCTAATCATGGCATAATTTATGATGATGAGGAAAATAATAATGCTCATTTGGAAATTTATGACTTTCATGCCTTTTCAAAACAGCAGTTAATGATTATGAATATGCGGCAAGTACAGCCAACACGTCAACAAAACACAAACATAAATTCAGAAATTTCAGATTTTGGGCAGCACTCACACGCATTAATTTCCAACATTCATCATATAAACAATCATGACACAACGGTCAAATCCCACAATGTAATGCATATATGCTCATGCATAATTTTCTTGGAATCACCAAGGTGCAGTCGCTCGACAGACCAGCACATCTCAATGGCCCTCATGACCAGGGTGCAATCGCTCAACAGATCAGCACCAACGCAAACGCTCAACAGTCCAACACATCGTGCAGTCGCTCAACAGACCAGCACGTTTGACATCACCCAAGGTACAATCGCTCAACAGATCAGTACCTAGTGCAGACGCTCAACAGTCCAGCACTCGTGCAATCGCTCAACAGATCAGCACGGGGTTACGCATTTCAGGGTACAGACGCTCAACAGTCCAACACTTATATACCAAAGTACAATCGCTCAACAGATCAGTACTTAGTGCAGACGCTCAACAGTCCAGCACTCGTGCAATCCCTCAACAGATCAGCACGTGGTTGCGCATTACTCTGTGGCCCATCGCGGGTACCACTTGACTATGCAATGCATGAATATGCAGTGTTTCATTTCTCTAGAAACAGAATGCAAAACAGAAATTCATGCCTCTCAATCATATTTAAATATTTCAGCACAGTCATACATAACAACATCACAATCATGAATTAACAGTGAATTAATCATTCACACTTTGAAATGTTTTTCCCAACCTCTCAAAAATTCAGACACAGAATTAAAACTGGGATTTTTCTGAGATTTACGAATCTGTATTCGAATACAGCTCTTCTGTATTCGAATACATAAGCCAAAAACAGGGCAGATTCACACTCTGTATTCGAATACAGCCCTCTGGTATTCGAATACAGAGGCAGATTTTAGTGCATAAATCAACCTCTTTCATTACATCAGTAAAGTTTTTTAAAACTTCATCACCACTACTTCAAAATCCCATCAAAAGTTCCACTTTAACTCACCACAACATTCCCAGTATTCCCCAGACACTCAGGGTTTTTCAAAACATTCTTAAAACTTGAAATTTTCTGAAAACACGAATCTGTATTCGAATACAGACTCCTTGTATTCGAATGCAGAAGTAGGAATTGAAATTTAACATTCTGTATTCGAATACAGCATGGCTGTAGTCGAATACAGGAGTTCAACCTTTGAAAAATTCAGCCTTTTCTCCCAAGTCACTTAAATATTTTCAAACATTTTTCTCTCCTCTTTAAAACCATTTCACAGACTTCTTTTTAATTCATTTAAAACTTCTCAGGGTTTCTCAACACTTCAAAACTCACATGATAGTGATTAAAACTTGTTTTTCTGGAAAACACGAATATGTATTCGAATACAGCTTCCTTGTATTCGAATACAGAAGCTAAAAACTGAGTTTCTGTAAAAACTCGAATCTGTAGTCGAATACAGCATGTCTGTAGTCGACTACAGATGCGAAGACAGTGTTAAAAATTTCACTTCTGTATTCGAATACGACATGATCGTAGTCGAATACAAATACGAATACAGAAGCCAAAATCTTTCCTCTGCATTCGAATACAGGGGCTCATATTCGAATACAGGTTTGGAAAACTTTAAAATAAAACAGAAACCTGGAAGGTTGTATTCGAATACACACATGCTGTAGTCGAATACACCTTCGAAAACCAGTGAGAGTTCAACCCTTTTCAAAACTGATTCTTTTAAAACAATAGCCAACATCAAACAGATTCTGCACTTTTTCAAGAAAAACCTTTCCTCATTTAAAATCCCTTTTTCTTTAAAAACCATCAACACCACCAGAATCACACAAAACAACTAGAATCAGAATCATCACCAGAACCACACAACATAAAACAGAATCAGAACCATTAACATCAGCTTATCCAAAACAGAGACAGATGATCAATCATCAGAACATCATGCAACATTTCAGTGTTCTCACTCATCAGAACAAACATGCAACATTTCAGTTTTCTCAAAACACCAGAATGACATGCAAATACTCAGCTTCATCAAACATCAGGATGACATGCAAGCACTCAGTTTTCTCAATAACAGAATGACATGTAAAACATTTCAGCTTTCATGATACCACATAAATACTTGCAAACATCACAGAACAACAAACCTCAACATAATGCATTTTGCATTTTAATGCTATTTTTCAAAACAGTTTTAAGACATGCATTTTAACCATAACTAAAATGGCATGCAAACATTTTCCAGCATTCACACAGAATGTAAAACAACATATTTTACCAGTAAAAACAGCCAACAACAACTTATCAGAATAATCACTTCTCACAAAAATGCATTTTCTCTCAAAATGTCATTTTCGAAAACAGTTTTTCTTTTAAAAACAGAACTGAAATAACACACATTCGTGGCCTTAATGCAGCTAAAAGATGGAAGGTGCCCTTACCCTTGTAGCGTGCTCTGCTATTTCTCTTGTTCCTGCTGCGTTCCCTTTTCTGCGTCCAGAAACAGTGAAGCTGTTCCCTGAGTTTGCTGCTGCAAAACTGGGTTCTTTCTCTTCGTATTGAGGTGGAAATTAACTTTACTACTGGGGGTTTTCTGGTTTGATGGTTGGAATTTCAGATAATGTGTTTGAAGGAATTTCCCTCTCTTCAAATTTCAGTTCGGGAATGGCAGAAACAGAGACAGAAATGGGAGAGGAGATGGAGTTGGTACATGCAATATGGGCAGTATGGAGGAAGGAATGGTGTTCTGACTTCACCATCCTTCTCACTCCTATTTATAGACTCTCATGGTGCCACCTCACTTGCCACATGTCTGATTTTCCAGCTTTTTAATTGTCTTGCAATTAGCCACTAATCCTTACTTAATGGTCCAATTAATTTAATGACTTGAAATTAAATTAATTCAATTCTTCACCCAATAATTTTAATTTATACTTCAAAATAAATATTTATATATATATATATATATATTCACTCAAAACATACATATATTAAATATTTACAAAAATTCCCAAAATGCCTTGACAATAATTCCAAAAATTAATATTTAAAATTAAGGGTCTTACACGTTTCTACTACTGTTCACGTTTCTGCGTCAAAAATCAGCGAAACTCCCGCTTGCGTTCGCTGCTACGAAAATGGGTTCTCTAGCTCCGTAATGATGAGGGGAACAACTTTTGTACTGGGGGTTTTCTGGTTTGGTGCTTGGATTTCCAATTAATGTCACTTTTGAGGAACTCCCTCTTTTTTTTTTTTGAATGAACTGGAAACAGAAAACAGAATGGGAGGGAATGAGAAGGTGGGTACTGTTACATGCAGTAAGGGTAGTAAGGGAGGAGGAATGGTGTTCTGATTTTACCCATTCTTCTCACTCCTATATATAGGCTTGTGTGAGTACCACCTCACCCGACACTTGTCTGATCCTCAGCACTTAACCAGTCTCGTCGCAATTAGCCGATAATCTCTTAATTAACTGTCCGTTAATTTAATTACTCGTAATTAAATTAATTTACTCTTCATCCAATAATCTTAATTCATCTTCCAAAATAAATATTTATATATATATATATTCACTCAAAACATACATATATTAAATATTTTACAAATATCCCCAAAATACACTTAATATTAATTCCATAATTTTAATTTAAAAATTAAGGGTCTTACAATCATCCTTTAGTGACTTCCTCTGATGACTTCATCCTGCTTCTGACTTGTATCTTCTGGTGACGTCATCTACTAGTGGCATTTTTCATTCTTCTTTTAAGTCAAATATGTTATTTTCATAAAATACTTTTGTTAACATCAAAACTTTAAGTGAAAGAACCAACTTGGTTCCAACACACCCCATTTAAATAAAATAACAATTTTTTTCATCGAAGATAATTCTATTTGAGACGTATATACACTTAATAAATACATCTTCCAACTAAGATTCAAACTATGGTTCGACATGTTGTAATAATCCAACACTGTCTGCTAGACCTAATTTTAGTTTATATTATCTATTTCAAACATTTTAATCAATGTTATGCTTTTAAAGCAAAAATAGTTTTCTTAAAATATTAATCAAAGTAATTTTTCATTTTTATCGTAAAAATCATTTTTTTTAATGGAATAATTTTTATAAATTAACACAAATATCATAACTAAAATATCAAAAAAATATTTATTTAAAAGAAGTCATCACCACAATAGGACAACACACTATTTGTTAAGGGTGTATGCGGGTTGAGTTGGGCGTGTTTTGACAAAATCCAATACCCAACTCGATTGATTATCTTTGAGTTGGGTTAAATTCTAAACCCTAATTTTTCATTTAACCCGAACTGACCCGATCAAGAATAGGTTGGGTGAGCGGGTTAGCGGATCGACCCGAGCCCATGTACACCCCTACATAAGCATCATTTTTGCTCATAAATAGTATTTAACTCAAAAAATTTGTATTTAACAAATGTAAAAAATTTAAACTAAATTCATCATAAGCATAAACTTTCAGTTTATACCTTCATTATGCAAAACTATAACATCTAAATAAATATCAGTTATGAGCATCTGCAGAACAAAAGAAGAACGTGGCGGCAACGCGATTGGTAGAACAAAAGAAGAAGGTGGGCAACGGCGGAGCTTCAGTAAGTCTAGATAGAAAAAGAAGGTGGACACATATATGGAACAAAAGAAGAAGGTTGACATAGATATGGAACAGAAGAAGAAGAAGATGGACGACGACTGCTGAAAAATAATGAAACCCTATTTGTATACCAAACAAAATTTTAAAAAAAAATTATAAATAGTTACTAGGTCGGGTCTACGGGTTCAAATTGTTGAACCCGTTACCTGAACAAAATATAAACAGGTTTCAACGGGTTGGGTCGGGTAGGACCCGAAAATGACAGAATACAGGTAAAAATTGGGTTGAGTTGGGTTGAGTGATCAGGTTGGCGGGTCGACTCGCGCCATGTACACTCCTACTATTTGTTGAAATTATATTATTACGAGATAATTATAACAAGAAACACAAGATTTCAATGTGGCTAGATATAACTCTTTTAAATAATAACCACATTTAATTGATTATAACTTTTATACATTTTAAATCCTTCCATCTCACAATGACCTACTCATTTGCAAAAAAAAATTCAAAATAAATGACTCATTTAATATTTAATGCACTATTTTTCTAATTATATCTTTTTTGTCAACTCCAATTATATATTTTAATTAATATTATTTTTATCATTTTAATGTAATGTATTTTTTTTAATAAATTTATGATATTAATAATGAATCAATAATTAATAAAAATAATTTAATAGAGATAACTTTTTTATTTATTTATATAACTTTTAATATTTATAAAATGATTAAATTATTTACTCATTAAGAAAGAGCAATGAATAGTAAAAAAGTAATCATTAATGTTAGGTTTTCCCCACTAGTCTGAACCTCAGGTTCGTATAATCGGATCTCAGGTCCCGAAGAATCCGAACCAACCCGAACCTCTCCCAAATATCCGAACCTTCGTCATTCGAAAAACAAGAACCAAAGTAAGAGAGAGAAAATAGAAAGTTTCTAGAGAGAGAAAAAACACACCAGAAACAAACTTTATTCTAGTGAGAGAAAGTGATATTTTTCTAAGAGAGAGAAAATGGTTCAGATTGCGAAGAGGAAGAAAGGAAGGCCGTCAAAGGCGGATCTAGCTCGCCGCTCCGCCGAATCTCTGGCCGTTACAACGGACTCCGATTCTCGGCGTAGCCTCCGCCGCCGTAACGCGAGGTACAACATAATCGACTACGACGGCGATTACATCGATGAAGACGAAGAGGATGAGCGGAAACGCGAGAAGAAGAAGCTTAAACTCATGGCGAAGCTACACCATGGCGAACAAGAGCAAGAATTTGAAGATCACGCGCCAATGGAAGAAGAAGAGTGCGATGAAACCGAAGGTGGAGAAGAGAACGAAGATGCAGAAGAAAAGGACGAAGAAGACGGTGTGGTAATAATGCATAAATCACAGTGTGTTTTAGTGTCACTGATAATTCTATTTGTGTTTTCTCTCTCTAGATTTATCTGTATCTGTCAAAATTCAGGAGAGAGAAAGTACAGATCCTAACTAACATCTCAACTGTCAAAACTACCTTCCACAGAATCTGATCTCTCTCTTTCTATATATAAATATATATAATATTATATATATATAATTCCTAGGGTACTGTTTGTATCAGAGTTTTTATTTTTTATATATATGAAAGTGAAATTTTTGGCCTTTGGAAGTTATTAATTGTGTGAGTTTGTTTCTAATGATGACAGATAAAGGGCACAAAAGTGGATTTAAAAGGGCTCCACTATGTTTCTGTTTCAGGTTTGTGTGATTTTAATGTGGTAATAGTTGTTGTTGAGGGTGTAAATTTGTCTTTTTTATTTTTAAAAAATTGAAAAAGAAAAAGTGATATGTACTGAAAGGGTATTGAAGGTTCTGTTTCTGCATCATCCTTTGTGTTTCTGAAAATTTGTTTATTTATTTAATCTTTTACTGTTAGGAACTCTAGCCAATTCTCCATATGGGATTCCATTGCCTGATAAGAAGATTTTGGATTTGATCCTTGACAAGCTTCAGAAGTATGTGTTTTTGCATTTCACAATTTTTTGTTTTGGTGTTTATGATTATGTGAATGATTGCATAGTGGTGTTTATGGTTTTGGGTACTGTTTTGTTTTCTGAACCGGTACTGTTGTGGTTTGAATGATTGGCAGGAAGGATACATATGGTGTGTTTGCAGACCCTGTTGATCCAGAAGAGGTGTGTGGAATTTTATTCCTGTGAGTTGGTAATCTTGTCTTGCTTTTTGAAGACTTCCTTGAGTTCGAAGTTCAAATTTTGTTTTAATATGCAGCTTCCTGATTATCACGATGTGATTGAGCATCCCATGGATTTTGCCACAGTGAGGAACAAGTTGGCTAATGGATCTTATTCTACCTTAGAACAATTTGAGGTATACAAAGCTGTTAATGAGTATCACTTTTTGTTTTGTTGAGATTTTGGTTTTTTGCAATGGATTTGGCTGTTGATTGTGCTCTTGTGTGGATACATTACTTGCACGTGAGAGCTGATGAGATCCATGTAGCATGGACACTTCATATTGAAGGCATGTCTGGTCAATACAAGCACATGTGATTATATTGAAGGCTCCTCGCCGCCATTTGAGACTGACAACATAGCTTTCAGCTTTTCAAATTATTACCGGTGTCTACATGTTAGTGTTGGTGTCGTGTGCAGTGTCTGTGTCGGTGCTTCGTGGGTTGCGACTCAAATATAGGCATAACCTGCTCTGTCTTTTCTTTAATGGATTTTACAAGGATGGCTATTGTCAATGATGTACCTGTAAAAAATGACGGTTGTTAGCGATAGCTGGTCACATATAGTTAATACTTAGCATGCTAACAAAACATTGGAATGGCTAATTCTCAATTTATTCAGCATGTTGTCAAGTTGTAGCATATCTTTATGCAGCATTACTTACAGATGATCATTACATCATTTTAAAATAGTAAGCAACTGCAGACAAAACGTGCTTCATGGTTTAGTATCTTATTGGTTGATACATCATCTCATATTTATTGGCTTGTCTTCAAGATGACTGGTTAGTCGGGGTTAATGAATACATGTTGGAAATGGCATGCTACTGATAGGAATCAGAAATTCAATTGTTATTGGCATCATCATATATTTTGTTTTCTTTATATGTTGACTAGTTATCTACTTGCCACCCATGTAGATACAAGATGTTTGTCGTCAGTCTAAAATGCAAACAATATTCTGTGTATGGGTTTTGTTTCTGGCTTCCTGGTTTTTCATAGATGTTACTCAGATTGTAATGCCTGAGAGATATGTACTGGATCCTGGGTTCTGAATATTGATTGCTTATGAAGTAGTGGCAATGTCTTTGTAGTATATGATATTGAGATCTTATTATTAGTTAGTTAGTTTTATAAACAATTGTAGTTGAGGAGTTCTCTCATGAAACATTTATGTTTCATGAAGTACTATAATTTTTAATGATTTTTAATAGGCATTGAGGCAGCATTTTTCTCTCTAACCAGTGTGGCTTTTCTTCATACTGACAATTTTCATTAATGATTTTTTATCATTGGCAACTTTGATGCATGATATTTCAGAAATGTATGAATCAACTTGCATCTTTACTTAATTCCTCTATTGGATAAAATTCCTGAATTTTGCTTTCTTTATCGTCTCTCTCTCTCTCTCTCTCTCTCTCTCTCTCTATATATATATATATATATATATATATATATATATATATATATATATATATATATTTTGAATTACTTATATAAAATCTGTGAGACAAAAGGTTCTACTGTTATTACACTGACTTGTGTGAATTGGTGAATGCAGAATGATGTATTTTTAATTTGCTCAAACGCAATGCTATACAATGCACCAGAGACTGTATACCACCGACAGGTATAAAGCTCAATGCACTGGAGACTGTATACCAACTAATGTGGTATGACTAACCATTTTGCTATGGTTCCTTTCCCCCCCTCCCCCTATATTTGCTTCAGGCACGAACAATACAAGAACTTGGGCGGAAGAAGTTTGAGAAGTTAAGGACTAAATTCGAACATTCTCAGTTTGAGCTAAAATCAGAACACAAAACACGGTCTAATTCTTTGGTTAAGAAGTCATTGAAAAAGACACCAGGTTGTGCCTCACAGGAACCCGTTGGCTTTGATTTCTCCTCTGGTGCTACTCTTGCTACTATTGGAGATATACAGCCAACTTTCCATCCAATGCAAGGTGGTAGCTGTGAGAGGCCTGGAAACATTGATGGTATTGTGGAAGCGAATACTTTCTTGATTGATGCAAATCAAGAGAAATCAGAAGATGTTTTGTCAGGTATCTCAAAGAAGCGAACATGCTATAACACAGCGAACATGCTATAACACGTTTCCTGTACAATACTAATGTTAAGATCTGGTTATTCCATTTTGGTTGATTTTTTTTTCTCATTGTTCCAGGGAAGAATATGCTCTATAAGTTGGGAAGGAAGTCATTTGTGCTTGATGAAAATCGTCGTGCATCTTATAATATGTCTAATCAACCAATCAGTAGATCAGATTCAACATTTATGACCTTTGAGAGTGGAATGAGGCAGCTGGTTACTGTATGTATCAAAAGGATACAATTCTAATTCTCGAATGTTGTCTTTCTTCTACTCATATCATTAAAGCATTATAATTTTTATTTTTTGGATACAGGTTGGCGTTCATGCTGAATATTCCTATACTAGGAGTTTGGCTCGTTTTAGTGCATCTCTAGGACCCATTGTTTGGAAAGTCGCTTCACACAGGATTCAACAGGCACTTCCTGCCAGCTGTAAATTTGGTCGTGGCTGGGTTGGAGAGTATGAACCGCTTCCAAACCCAATATATATGCTCTCTAATCATGTCCAGAAAGATACTAGTTTGATTTTGAAGTTGCATGGTGACAAAAAATTTACGGACGTGGAATCCAGCACTGAACATCCTGTAAATGGACACATGCTTGAGGGAAAACATTCTTCAAATTGTCCTACCAGTGGGCCTGTATCCGAAGGAAATCCTTCTATTGGTTCTGCTGGAGTGAAGCCCAATCAGCAGAATGCCCAATCTAAGAATTTTGGCAAATCTAAGAATAAGAGTTTGAAAAAATTGGAGCTGAAATCTTTATCCTCAAGTAATCAAAACCATTCCAGTCTGGTTGCAAAGTTTGAAAGTAATACTCCTACAGCAGAACCTAAGCCCAATGAGATAGCGCCTAGGGATTTGAATGCTTTGCCATCTACAACTTTCAAGCAACCAGATACTAATGAAGTTGTTAGTGGAGAATTGCCTGATGGAAAAGTCATGAAAACAAGCTTGAATAGACGCTCGAATGGTCCATTATCCGATAGTACATCAAACCAAACAAACAGAGCAGCAGCTCCTTTTGTTGTCCGTGGACAGGAACAGGGTGTCAGTGACCCCGTTCAGTCGATGAGAATGTTTACAGAAGAGGCTCAAAAGCAACAGACTTCTTCTAACCATTCACCAGTAGGTACTCTGCCAGAAAAGCCATCAGCTCCATCTGGACAAAGAGATAACTCGGGTAATGCTTCAACAGAAGCTGCCCGTGCATGGATGTCTGCAGGGGCAGGAGGGTTTAAACTAGGACCTGAAAATACTGGTTCGCCCAAAAATCAGATTTCTGCAGATTCTTTTCACAACTTACCAAGAGAGTTCCATCAGCATATTTCACGAATTCGGGGCGAGTCTCCTGGTGGAATGTCATTCCAATCTGATAAGAACAATTTTCCATTTCATGCACCTAGATCTCAACCTATTCACACAGGTGCTGTTTCGCAGTTCTCCAACCAACCCATGGTTTTCCCTCAATCAACATCTGCTGACCAACCTAGATTTCAAATGCAGTCCCCTTGGCGAGGTCTCAGTCCTCGTAGCCAACCGAGACAGAAAAAGGAAACCTTTCCGCCTGACTTGAATATTGATTGCCAATCTCCAGGGTCACCTGCAAAACAATCTTCTGGTACCGTCGATTCACCGCAACCAGACCTAGCTTTGCAACTATGAAGTGTCATTTGTCTCTTGGTTTGGATATTTTGACAGGAATTGGACTGGCGGAATTTGAAGCTCCTGTTATTGGACGCTGAATTTTGTCCTAAAAGGCTTGAATAAATGTGAGAAATCCATTAGTCTGCCTGGGTTGGGATTTAGCACAAGATGGTCCTTAATCAAAATGAGATTGCAAGTTCAGAAGACTTTGGTGGATATGTATAAAAAATAACTTAATGGCTTGCTATCTTCTCATCTCCGCCGCCATCCGCCAGAGATGAAGCCACAGAAAAAGCTGCTTATTAATTGATTATGATCAGTAGGTAGCAGGCAAAAAATATTGTTGATGTCTTGTATATTGTATACTAATTGATGAAAGTCGATTGCCTAGATATTTCTTTAATTTGTTGATTAGTACTTTGTACTACTGCTAGATCTGTATTAGAATTGGTGGTAGGGCATCATAATTATGTTATTAATTTGTACATGTGATTTATATGTCTGTTTGTAATGGAAAACCATTGCTTGCTTCGTTTACCTGATTTAACTCTATTGGGTTTTTCAACATACTAATTATGGTTAAATTCCTGTCCACCCCATTCAAAATTGAATTCGTGCATACATGTTTCTTATCTTAATTTACACTGCCAACCATGATGTATCTGTATGTAAATAATGATTGTGATTTGTAAGGGCCGGACAACCTATTTGTTATTCTTTCGAAGTATTTCAGCAAAATATGTTATTAAAGCAATACTAATTTGCCACGTGACACTCACGAGGGTTTCTTTTACTTCCTCCATTTGTAAATAAAAATTATCTAAAATGTATGATTTTTTTAATTTCCAAAGCAATTTTTTCTATTTGTATCATAATTAATACTACCTGCATTACTTCTAATTTAATATCTTTTACTATATATTTATGTCATTGATAATGTGTCAATCTCTTCTCACCACTTTTCAAAGTTCAAAGAGAAAAACGTTTCTCACCCATTTTCCCATAAAGGCTAAGATAAAGAAAACAGTGAGCCAATTTTAGATAACATGAAACCAAACAGGATCTATTCCAATCTATTTCAATTTTATAATAACAAACTCTAGTAATTAGATGTTACAAATGTTAGAGTTGATTTCACAAGAACATGTGGGGGCTACAAGAACCTTAAATTAGCACGACTTCCAATCTGTTCCAAACACTAAGAACAAAAAAAAAAACTTGTGACATTATAAGATTCACAATGAGAGTTGAGAATCCAATTTGAAGATATTCAATTGGCTGAGTATAGCATTGCATGATGTTATTGGTTGAATACTTGAATTCTTACTCCATAAGCATGTAGTGATATTTTTGTGCATCATATAAAAAATGGAGATCCTTATTATTTTCTGGGCCTTAACCTTCTTTAATTAAGAACCGAGATCATATGAAAAGTAAATTAAATCCTTTCAAGTTTCAATTTTTCTTATCTCTATTTTCACATTTTTTTCAAGAGTTTAATGAACATAGTAAATCAATTTTATAATCACATCTATTGAAAGACAATTATTTTTTTATGTCATTCTATCTAATTTAATACATGGATAAAATAGTATATCTTCATTGGATGTCATGTAGATTCTGGAACTCGTATGGTAATAATAATTTAGAGTGTCATCTTCACAAATTCAAAACATGAACGAGAACTTTAATATTTTCACACGAGAACTTAATATCTTCATATTATGAGAATTATATTTGATTTTAAAAAACAATTTTATATTAATTTTGTATAAATAATTCTAAAAACGTCATTTAATTAAACTCTATAGAATAACTTACTAAATTTGCTAAAAAAAACTTATTTTCAATAAGCATTTAACTAAATTGTTTACGCAAACACATATAGTGATATAAATGAGGTGCATCTAATATGATCTTTTAGGAAATGATTCAAAAGTAGACGTTAGAGCTTAAATTGGTATAACAAGTTAATTCATTTTTTATTGCTATTTAGAAAACTATTGTAAACTAGTAACAATACAAATGAAACTTGTCATAGCATGTTAGTTCATGAGATCAATTTGGACCAATACCATATTAGAGACTATCATATAAATGAAGTACTAAATATTAATCAATTTTCCATCCAATCTTTCTCAGCTTATCCTACATAAACAGGGGGAATTCGAGTAAAAAAGTAAAGGAGTAGAATAAAAAAAAAAAATCTTCCTCCACTCCTTTAAGACTTTTACTATAAAGCAATAGTAAAAAACTTGCATAACACAAAACAATTGGAAAATCTATCCTTAGATAATATTTTTGTTATTGCTTGCTCTTTGATTTTTTTGCTTGATACTTCTTCCGATCTCTAAGAATACAAACATCACCTTGGCATACAAAGTCTTTGGATTCTGAGGATTCAGAGAAGCAACAAAAGAAAAACAAAGCCATTATTTGATCTTGAGATTAATTTCAAGACCCACAAGAATTTGCTGAATTTGCATTCATGACGATTGATTATATAATATATATGTAAGATGTGAACACACGCATTTTATTATGTAGTGGCAAACAAGTAACATAGGAAAAATATTAAAATACTCTTACTGCTCAAAAGATTGTGGGAAAGTCGGTCACAAAAATAAAAAACACGTTTTGTTTTTGTTGACAACTTGTCACGTAATAGTAGTTGCCATGAAACAAGTTGAGCTGGCACCGTGTGCTTCTTTTTACCTCTCTTTTGTGAAAATTGATCAAACTTGAATTGCGTTGTTGGTAGAATTTTTAGTGTGTTTTTTCTGTTTCGATTAGCATCATTTTTGTGATTAATTATTGTTATCGTTAGATTAGATCATTTGAAGTGTGATTGAATTTCGTTTCATTCATAGTTCAAGCATCTAGTGCGCTCTTTGTACGAAATTGTCTAAATAGTTTTTGCGATACTGTTTTCTAGTGTTTTTTACTTTGATAAGAAAATTGTTGTGTTTCTAAAGAAAACATGCTAGAAGAAAATAGAGGAATCAATACAATGTGTGTTTTTTCTATTTTTCTTATCTCATTTAATTTATGTGTTTTTGTTATTTATTGATTTTATATGTTGGAGTTTGGAGGCGTATAAATTATGTTTTCTAAATTATGTTTTCTGTTTGAGAATGATAGAAGAATTTAGAACCCTGAAAATTCGAATTTAAATTAATTTCATGTTTTGAATTGTTCAGTTAAAAATCTATTTTGAATCAATCTCAACAATTGTTATTTGAATTCTAAATTGAACTTTTTGTTATCTTTTTGTTTCTATAATTAGTGTACCATTAAGTGGTTCTTGCACACTTCACAATTTAATTGAATCACAGTTGTTTTAAAAAGGATTAAATTAACTCTATTTTCTTGTATTAAATTCTCATATCTCAATTGAATTGTTACATTGCAAAACATTAAAAACTGATTTTTCAATAGGCAAGTCTATCACAATAAAATATTTTTACTGTATGATCAATTGAACTTTGAAAAGAATGACTCTATTGATAAAAATATCAAAGTAATATAAAAAATTATCGTATTCACATAAACTTAGAACGATATTATGTCGTTTAACAATAATTATAACCTTAAGTCAAGATATTGAGAGTAATTTTGTTTCGACTACATAAAAGTAAATTGAAGCTTAAAATAAATATTAAATAAAAAGAGAGATAAAAATGTTGGCATTATATTTCATTAATCACCTTTCTCAAGTATTCTAATGATTAAATAAACACATATATTTCATGACACACATCAATAATATCATCATCATCACTAATCAAACTTTATTAATTCCTTATTGAGATGAGATTTCAACATTCTTTTTTAAATATTGATTTCTCGAATGTTTAACAAAGATGGTAACATTAATCACTAATGATTTTTGAGTATTGGACATAATCCTATTCTATAAATTAGAGAAATTAGATTAAGATAGATGATTTATCCTAAATCAAAATTCAAAGATTATTTTTCGATAAAACTTCAAATCATAAATCAAGTTATAACAAGCGATAAGAATAAATATAAATCATTGCTATCGATGAATAACTATAATATATATGTAGAAATCAACACAGATATATGAGAGTTGTGGTTAGTTATATCTAATCCCAACAAAAAGAAGTTTACCTACTCATTGTCATGGTAGCTTTACAAGATCAAGATTAAAAGAGTAGAATTTGGTCTTCGACAATGAGTTCCAATCCTTCTCCAATGTTTCTTTCTCTGATTCGATCTCTCTCTACAAAAATCTTATGATTCCTCAAAATGATAGTAGCTTTTCTTTATATAATGCTTGAGTAAGTGAAATTTCGCTTAGAGAATTTTTGATTCGCAAAGCAAATTTGTGATTTCTTCAGATGGAAGCAAGTAACAGCTATCCAATCTGCTTCAATTTCGCTTAGCGATTTTTAGAACTCAATAAGAGAGTTTTGTTGTCACTTTGCATCCTAGCCTTTGTCTTGGATTCACTTAGCCATTGACAAATTCGCTAAGCGAATTTGTGTCTGCAACCATTCTCTATTCTAACTTGCAATGCGACGAAATGGTTTAAAGCTTAGCTTCTCAATCTTCACTCATCTATATAAAAAAGAAAATATGCAAATATCAAACTTCTCACGAGTAACATAATTAAAACTAACTATATACACAATTTAGGGTAAAAGTCACATGATTTTTATTACACTAAGTGAATAAGTGTCTTTAAAATATATCATTTTCTTGGTGTATTTGACATTTATCATCTATTCAACCCCTTTCTAGATTATAGCCATTTTGTCTAACCCTAACCCTTTCTAGATTATAGCCATTTTGTCTAATCCTAATCGGAAGCACAACTAATTCTAACCAAATCTTGATAGAATCTAAAAAATGTATTAATAATGGCGCAAGTAAATTTGATTTTTATCATAGTACTTAAAAGAAACGTTAAAATATTATAAATGATACTACTGTCTCATAATAATTTAGTCATTTCTCATATATTAAGAAAAATGTATAAATAAAATAGAGAATATAACTTTTACAAAACTATTCTTATTAGGTAATGTATAGTGATAGATATTACATTGGAAATTATTCAAGTAATGTTAATTAAAAAGTACAATCAGAAGAAAAAAAAAGTGCATTGAAAAATGAAAATGTCATTCATTTTGAACCATTTTTTTTTTTTACAAATGAGTCAATTCTTGTAAAACAGATGAAATAACATTTAATCAAATTAAAACATCCAAAATATAAAAAAAAGACAAGTACATTTTACCATAAACATAAAAAAATAAAATCATAAAGTTGCTTTTATATATATATATATATATATATATATATATATATATATATATATATATATATATATATATATATATATATATATATATATATATATATATATATATATACACATGTGCGAGAATAGGTGGACACTAAAAGTGTTTCTATCCTCACCTATATCTTTGCTCAATAATTGTGGATAATTACTTGAGTCAATAAGGTATCTATAGTGTAGATTTTTATCCTATGCATTGCATATGCCCATAAGTCCGGGTACATTTGTCATTCCTATGAAAAAGGAATAATGTGGTATATAAAAGAGAAATAAGAATTTTAATTCTCAATTAAAACTAGAGAAATGCTAATATACGACCGTAGAACACTTGTTAGTGTATTAAAGATGGAAATTTTGTATTGCAAATTGTACATTTATTTTTTTTGAAAATTGTGCATTATATTTTTTTTCTAGATATAATTGTTATTTGTGGAATTTTTAATATGTACCACCTTTAAGATACATGTTAGCATCACCCTTAAAACTATCATTTTAAAATGTTTTCATATCTGGTTGGAAATGTGAGGAGAGAGAGAGGAATGAGACATTTTCAATTTACTAGGTTGTGGTTATAAGTAATACTACCTCTAAGCACCTTTTAGAAAACATTTGTCCTATATTTAGGCACATTTTCAATTTATTAGGTGTATTTAATTTTTTTTCTAAACATACTCCTTATTAATACTATTAATTTATCTTGGGATATGAAAAATAAAATTTAACATATTCAAATACAAAAGTTAGTTTAAGAACATAATACTTAAAATGAACATATTAATTATGTACTAACTTTTTTTAATAAGAGTAAAAAAAAACATAAAAATTTATAATAAGGGACAAGGGTAGTAATAGAATAATGGGTGAATAATTCGTGGGGTACAAAGAAGAAAGAGATGCATGTGTTTTTCATTATGAAACGTCAACATTTTAATGATAGAGAAAACCAAAAGATTAGATGCAATTAATTGTTTCCTAATTTTGTTATAGAATATATAATAAAATTAATGGATAATTAAATGTTATACTTGATGTTCGAATATGAAACGTGTGTGAGTTAATTATAATAATATTTGATATCTCTTTTAAAATAAAAAAATTAATGAGATAATTTTTTTGGTTACATAATTAATTAATGGATAATTTGCAACGATTTGTTTTTTAAATATTTTTTAAAAAATTATTATTATTTTTATGAGATATTTTAATATATTTCTTATACATTGTTTTTAAAAAATGGTGATCTAAAAAAAATATAAAAATTGCTTTAAATAAAAATTTATTATAACTAGATTCTCTTAGAAATTATTTTTGATATTTTTATTATGACAGACAAACAAAATAATTTATATTTTTTTAAAAAAATTAATTTCTAAATTATTAAATATAAATGTAATTTTTTTATAATATCTAAAGAATATGCCATAACATTCCAATTTCCAACCCAATTTTATGCCACCTCCTAAGAAAAGCAGCAACTATTAAATGCATCATGCCACATATGTTTCCTTCACATATACAAAAATAATACTAATAAAGTTCATACCCGCAGTGTAATTAGGTGACAAATTTACTATTTTTAGCTCTCACACAACACAATTCTTGTACACTCTGTTCTCTCTTTACATTCTAAATAATATTTTGTCTCATTGTAGTAGCCAAAATAAACAGTGAACACAAAAATTGAGTTGTTAAAGGAGTAAGCAATAGAATTAACAGCTACTAGAAGCTAAAAAACGCGTGTAAAATTTAACACCATTGGCTATGAGTACTACTCGGAAGCGCAACCTTAGCAATTCCTCTAAATTGGTTCTTTTTCCCACACTTTTTTCACAAATCATCATAATTCTGTTTTTTGTCTTTAGATTATAATTGCACCTCCCTAATTTATATTTTCACCACCTTTCAACGTCAAATTAGTAGCAACAACCACCTTAATCTTTTGACTCTTTAACCACCCTCCACCACCGCCACCGCCACCATAATAACTTCCTAGTTCTTATTCTCTCTTCCTCTTTAAAAAGAAGTTTAAAAATTTAAACTTCTTTTTTTTTTTGTTAGTTAACACAATTAACTTCATTTATTTGTACAAAATTCATGGATGCATAGTTTGATAAATTAATATTTTTACAACACCAACATTGAAGATGAAGAAGAATTGGAGGGGTGTGGAGAGAAAAGATATTAATAATAACATTAAAATAAATGTAACATAATTTGAGAGGAAAGAAGTTGAACTAGTGTGGTCATATATTTTGGAAAGATGGAACATATGACAAATATGGGAGATGGATTAAATGATGAAAATGGGTTGTTTGGAATGATGGAAAGAGGCGGAGGCGGCGGCGGAGGAGGAGAAGAGATGAGTTTAAAGAAAGGTCCATGGACAACACAAGAGGATGCAATTTTAATAGATTACGTGACAAAACATGGTGAAGGGAATTGGAATGCAGTGCAAAGGAACACAGGTTTGAATCGTTGTGGGAAAAGTTGTAGGCTTAGATGGGCTAATCATTTAAGGCCCAATTTGAAAAAAGGTGCATTTTCTTCTGAAGAAGAGAAACTCATTGTTGAACTTCATTCTCAATTTGGCAACAAATGGGCTAGAATGGCTGCTTTGGTATGCATTTCATTTTTTTTTTCTCTTTATTGGGGTAACGAAAACTAGTTATTATAGAACTAAAAATTATCAAATTCAATAATATGATAATCAAACATTTTTGTTGTGTTCTTGTATAGTTACCTGGAAGAACGGACAATGAAATAAAGAACTACTGGAACACAAGGATTAAACGTCGTCAAAGACAAGGTCTTCCTCTTTATTCAGATGAACATGATCATCCAACAACACCAACAACACCTTCACCATGTGTCACCCCAACAGGATCAAACCCTAACATCAATACTACACCGAAGTTTGAATTTTTCCATCAAAACCAACAACAGCATCACCACCCTTTATCTCCAACACAACATCATCATTATTCTCCTCTCTCTTCACCACTCCAACATAGACAACAACATCAACAACATTCTTATTCTCCTCACACTTTTTTGGACACTTCACCTACACCATTGTCATCTTCTACACCTTCTTCTCTCTCCTTCACTTTCCAAAGACCTGCACCACTCTTAAACACCCCACTTTGCTTCAAACGATACCGTTCGTCTCCGAACTTCAACCTTCAACAACTTCATTCAATCACACCAAATTGCTCCTCTTCACTCCATGATCCTTCTTTAAACTCACATCAAGATCATAATGGTTTCAGGTTCCCAGTTCAATATAACTCAAGTTTTTCTCAGTATTTTCAAACTCCTTTGCTAGAATCCGATCGAGGAGTTTCTTCTTCTTCATCATCTTCGCCTTTTTCAACAAAGTTGGAGCTTCCATCAAATCATTATTCAAGAACACATTTAGACCAAGATATTAAGCATAATAATATTGAGTTCAATAATGATACTTCTTTTCAAAACAATAGTTGCTTGTTTGGAGATTTTTTAATGGAAGCACAAACAATGGCATGTGGACAAAATTCAAAGAAAAGAAGTTACTTGAGCTTAAATGAAGGAAATGATATGTTTAATGGATATCAAAGCTTAGATGATTATCCACTTAGCTCTCTTTATTGGTCTTCTAATTCAGGTTAATTACTAATGTTATAATATTTTATATCACTTTGTTCATAGATAACTTTTTTTGTATTTTCATTTATTCCATATATATACTTGTTTATGTATAAGGTATTAAATTGTGGTTACCAATTGTTTTAGTCAATAATTTTATCTACTTTTTACGTGGTGTGACTCCATAAATATGATATTTGATCAAATATGCAAAGGCTATTTTAAGACACTTGATCAAATTATATGTTGGTTTTAATTAGCAATATTTTGTACTTGTTTTACATGCCAAAAAAATAGATTGTATAAAAATACATTATTTCGATGTGATACAACACCGTGACATGTGGTTACATTAAATATATCACTAAATTTATTTGATTGATCTATGCAGGACAAAAAGCAAAGGAAGAAGCACCAGACCTAAGCAAATACATGAATGATGACATGTCAACAATGTTAAGTGTGATGCCTTCGTCAACAATGCAAAATCAAGATTGGAATACTAATAATAACAACAACAATAATAGTGCATCAGATGTCTCCAATGTTCAATCTTCAAGTGGTGTGATGACAGAAGAAAATTTTGGACTTGATATCAAGCCTATAGCTTCATTGTTTACTCTCACAAACACAACAAGCCATAATAATGAAAACAATGGATGCTACACTTGGGACAATTTACCTGAACTATGCTAATTAAGATTGATGTATATATCCATATTGAAATTTGTGTATAAAGATAATTTTGGAAGGCATTGATATTAATATTTTTTGTGCAAATGATATCTATTATTATTTGAAAACTTTGGAAGCCATCAATTATGTCTTTATTGAACAGCCTATTAAAACTTGTTGGCTTAGTGTGGACAATCCTTAAGTGGGGAGAATATGAATGGATATGGTCATTGGTGTGAGGTCTTTGCTTGATTCTCTTGTCAAAAATAAAATCATGATGGATACACATGTGAGTTTTATCCAAAAATTATATAGAGAATGAATTAAGATCAATCTAATTGATTTGTATTTGATGTTTGTAATTTCTATAATTCATCTAAGAATTTATATACCACAATTTATTAAGCACTAGACACGTTGACATTGCTAATATAAAAAATATTAAACAGGCAACTATTTATACAAATTTATTTATTTATTTATTATAATTGAGTAAAATGTGAATAAAAGATCTAAATTGAACAATTTATTTCATTATAAATATGTTTTAAAACAAAATATGTTAATCTTTCATATTCATCTATCTATCTCTTACTAAAGAGTTAAAAATAATATAAACAAAATTACGATATTTAGCCCGATATTGATTATCATTGTTAATTGCGGCAAAAAATAAAAATGTGTATATACCACTAATAATAATATATTACATTTAGTTTAGAATAAGACGTTTCCATGATGTGTTATATGAGAATTCAATGATCTTTTGTCAAATGAAGATATAAGGGTAGAGGTGAGGATGCACCTTGAATGCCAATTACTTGACTTACCGATAGAAGGTTGACTTGAAGGGTAGGCAACTTTGGGAAGAATAGCTTGCAACTATTTAATATGAGGACAATGATTCTTTGATTCAAATGAGGATAGAAAAGTTCAAGATAGCCTTGATTCAAATGCACTCTAAAAAAAGTTCCAGGACCAGATGAATTAAAAAGACCCACGTTAGTTTGTGGGGATAGTAGGAAATCCTTTAAGTATGGGGCATTGCAAATGGTATTAGAGTAGACATTGTTGAGAAAAAATATCTTTCAAATATTTTAATGATAACAAAATTATCTCAAAAATTATGATTATGTAAATAATCTAATATGTGCTTTTGAGTGATTTTATAAGAAAGGAACAGGTCCATTCACACAATGATCCAAAGAACCGAGTAAAGAAAACACAACCTCCAAGCAAGAGGACAAACCAATAGAGGTCAAAACCTTAATCCTCCAATCAAGTGGATGAACATATACTACAACAAAAATTGACTATATGACCAGATCAAGAAAGATGATTTTGTACCCAAAGTCAAATGATAAACAAAAACAAAGAATCAAAAGGAAATCATTAGAGGTTCAACGAAAGAGGACAAACAGAATGATATTCTCAATCCATGCATCCTCCTACGAAAGATATATATAATACCTTTCAAGTAAAAATATTGTCCTTTACACAGAAAACAAGATTGTACTATTCATAGAAAAGAAATCATTAAAAGTACAAGTCTTATCTCAATGAAGAAAAGTTCAACCTCCAAGGACAAATCCGTGAAACTCATCCTCCTACGTGTAAGGCAGTATGAAGATAGGCTTAATGGCATTTTAGTAATTCGAGACAAATACCATGGACTATTAAATCTTTATCCAACGGTCATAAGGCACATTTTCTTGAAGAAAAAGTCTCTTCACCTCTATAAAAGGAAAGGATCTCTTCTTCATTCAAAACACATTCACTCATACAAGAGCAAATATCACAAAGCTAAGAAGAGCTAATCTCATCCTCTCTTAAGAACTTTCTACTAATTTTAAACTATATCTTTGAGTCCATCCTCCTAGAAAGTTCATCAATAGAGAAACTTATAATCACTCACATTGTATATTACAAGTTAGTGTCAACTTGTAATAATTGTAATCCAAGAGGATAGTATTGTGTAAGCTTGGTGAGGCTAAAGAATATACACAAAGAAAAGAGTCCTAAAGGAGGACAAAGCATTTTTGAACACTAGTGAAACTCACAAGTTTGTGAAGAACTGGACGTAACCCGTTTTGGGTGAACCAGTATAAATCTGTGTGTGTCTTGTTTTTATTTTTTCTGTTTTGCAACTTATTGCTTATCCTCTATTGGATATCATCCTCTCATATAGGATACGTTATCGAAACATATTTCATAGAAAAATTTTAAAACACTAATATCCTTATTCAACTCCCATTCTAGTGATATTTTAGTCACTTCAGACATCTCCCAATACGACGTGTTTTAGGGACAAACCAACAAAATTTGATGAGCATGTGACGCCTGAGACTGACGAGGTGGGGAATGATCAACAGTGCACAAGAAACGTACAATGAGCGGCTCTCGTGATGCTTCTAGGCAAAAGGGACACATAAATAAACCAAATTACATCATAATGAGAGGCATCCTAAGACTGTGTAGGTATGAGACTATACAACTAAAGAAAGACTTATAAGGATTGATATGTACTACCTATACCAAAAAGATGCATATTCTTTTCGGGAGCCTAGAACATAGGAATTCCATAGTTAAACATGTTTGACTTGGATCACTCTTCGGATGTGTGACCATATAGGAAGTTAACTAGAAAGTATGCAAGTGATGACAAATCATGCTGAAAAGACTTGTTATAGATTGTGGGATAGTAGAAAATACTTAAAGTAGTATAGGACGTTACACCCCTCCCCTAATGAAAACATTGCAAAATGTGACAATAAAATTAGAATGTACTACAAACATAAACAAAAATGCTAAAAAAAACTAACATAATGCTTACGGGGCTGAATGATGGGCAGGAAAAGAGACAAAATATGATGTAGTTATCATATCTTGTTCAATTTAGTATTTGATGAACCAACAAAATATAATAACTTATCCCTAAACACTATCATATCATGTCTCTCTAGTTAAAATTCTTACACTTTTGCTAGTTTCACCCTAACATTTTTTCAATTACACCAAAATATGTTACATGAACTTAGTTCACATTCACGTATATGGTAAATTAAGTTCACATAAGTGTTACAGGAATTCAGTTCAGGTAACCTACATGGCTATAACTAGGAAAAACAGGGGTGAGACTAGCATAAATGGAATTCTTAACATGAATATTAGTTGAGTTGGGATATGATATGGTAAGAACAATAACTTATTTAGTTACCCTTATAAAATATAATTTAAAATATACAAAATTAAAATCTAATAAAATGTAAATATAAATTAAAACAATAGAATATAATATTAAATGTAGGCAAAATAACATTCATAGTCATTTATCTTATTTAGTTGTAACATTTAAGTTTTTTTTTCTTCATATAAGTCATTTATGTTTTAAAACGTCCACAAGATTTTCCTTTATCTTTTATCTTTTACATTTAGATCCTTGATCTATTTCCTAAACATTGATGTGTCTTAAATTTTCTAAGATGGCAAATCCACATAGGATTTTTGTTTTGTTTTTTACAATAATGATTTTTTGTAATTTATTTTATTTTTTAAAATAATTTTTTAATAAAAAAAACTCCAAATTAATTTTTTAGGGTTTTTGCTTTTTAGTAAATAACATTGAAAAAGTAAATTTAATAATAAAAATTCTTATTTTAAGAAAATAAAAATTCTACGTGAACTTGTCACCTTGGCATATTTAAGACATATCAACATTTCTTTAAGAGATAAATGACCTAAGTGAATAAGAATAAAGATAAAAAATAATATTGTGCACATTTTAAAATATAAAAAATTATATGGAAAAAAACTAAATGACCTAAGTGTCACAAATAAATAAGATAAAAAGACTACGAATGTAAGTTTGCCTTAAACTTAATATTAAATTTAAAAATAAATTTAATGACTAGGGTAGTTTTTTCATTGTATATTATCTAATAGTTTATTATTCAAAATTATAAAAATATATTAATTTTAATTTAAAAATAAATATAACTTTTTTAGATGTTAGTTTTTTCATTTTCATTTAATATATATATATCATATCTTTATTTAGTTTATCTAACAAATAAAATAGAATTATGAATTTAATTCATATACACTAATATTGTAAAGAGTTTTTACACTATTAAATAATCACAACCGTTAGATCATTAGAGATGTTTGATGTTTACCATAACTATCACTAAAGTCTTCTCCATGAGTGGTTACAATGTGTTAACAATGTAAACAAATTTACACTAACGGTGAATGATAATTAAACTCCTAGAATTATTTGATTACTTGTGATTTAAAAAAAATGAAACTTTGTCAAAATTGAAATTGTTTATTGGATTTAATTTGTATACACTGAAAGCGTAAAATTTGTTTATACATGCATCTAATCAAATCACTCATTGTAGATTTTTGTAGAGATATTTTGGGAACTAACCAAAGAAAGTCGCACTACAGTAGGATAATATGTTCATCATGTTGAAGTAGCAATATCAATAACAAGAAAGAGGGTTTGAATTGTGATCCCTTTTTAAAAATTAATTCAAGCACTTAACTTCAATTAACTCAAGAACAATATTGGTTGCAGTAAGTTAACCTCCAAAACATTCTGGATATATTAGTTTAAATAAAAACAATTTAGTTTATAAGTGAAATGTTATTAGTGAGTGCAAGATAAATATATAAAAGAGATAAGAAGACTATACAAAGATGTATTCTGGTTCACCCAAAATGAGCTACGGCCAGTCCTCACAATCAGTGAGATTTTCCAATAAAGTGTTCAACATTAGAATGTTCTGCCTTGAACTATCTTTTTTTTATCACACCTTGATTTGTTACAACATTCACCTTTCAATTTTGAAAGCAATTTTTACATTCACCATTCAAACCAGAAAGGATTTTTACAAGTACCTTTCAAACTAGAAAATATTTTTACAACACACTCAATCTAACTTAAGAGATAGACTTGAGTTACAAATGACGTGTTTGATAAAAAGTGTTTGGGATCTAAATACTTCTCAACTCTTGTTTGAGATTGATTAACAATGAGAACTTATTAAGATGATCCACAAATATAGTGATAGAACTGGAGTTTTACTTGAGATAAGAGCTTTTAAACTTGGGTTTAAATGATCTAGTGTAGATTGATTGCTTTGGAAACTCTTTCCTTTGTCTTCTAATTGATCTTCCTTTTTATAGATGAAGAGATGCTTAAAAACTCAGATAAAGTTGAATATAGTCGTTAGATACATCAACCAAGTGTAAGATCTGATTTAAAACAATTAAATGTTTTATATTACTGCCCATAACGATCTTCACAAACCCATAATGTTCTTGCTTTTGAGTTTGATGGAAAATATGAATAAGTGTAAGAGTGAGCTATCAAATCTCAGTTGGCACTCTGTGAGATCAGAAACATGTCTAGCTTTTTGCAAAACAGTTCTAGTACAACGTACTTATGTCTTTTTGTCTTTTCTCACAACTCATCAATCTGGATATCAATATGAAGATCAATTTGGAGATCAGTTTTCATCTTTTGGACCTTCGATTCGAGTTATGTAATTGTTCATTTAATCTCAGCAACATTATGTGCATTTTGGCATTCTTAACTTATAGTTTGAACTTCCCAAATTGATTTGTCTTGACTTTATCTTCTATAAAGAATAACTAGAATATTATTTAAAACATTATCCAAACAACTAGAATGTTCTGCAATCCTGCTTCCATCAACTTGGATTGATTTTCTTGGAGGATTGTTTCCAAATAATTTCATACTTCAGAAACGTGTGTTCTTAACTTGATGTATGTATGAGATGGGTTCCGAATTTGATGATGACATCAATCTAGGTTGCTTGAAAAATGACCATGTGATCTTTGCATGATTATGCAAGCTTATTCTTGATTTTCTATCTTTGAATAATTCACTCAAAAACATAAGTTATATGATAATATAATCCAAAACAAAATTAGGGATATCATTAATTGTTTGATTACCTTCAAAACAATAATTGGAGATTTGACCTCAACACGTGTTACTATCATATCATATTTTTTTTTGATTTTATATCATATTTTTTTCTTTATTTTATGGTGTGCATCAAATAAGCATAAAAGAACTGTATTTTCAAGGAGAGTCAAACATCCTCTTTCAAATTCATTTTATTTATTTATTATTACTTTTGTTTTGATATGTAAGCCCTCATAAAAGGTATGGTTAATTAAATAATTTTTTAATCCTCGTAAATTTTAACATTTTATTTTTAGTCTCACTAAAAAATAATTTAACTTTTTAGGTCTTAAAATTTTTCTATTTTTAGGTTTTGTCCCTGCTACTAAGTTAATTCATGTATATCTTTCAAAATTTGAAATAAATTTTTGCATATTTGTTTAGAAAGTTATAAGAATTTTCCACACAAAATTAGAGTTTTTTGACAAAAGCTGAATTAAATATAAATTTTTAAGAGTCAAAATATTAAAAATTCACATCTAATTCATCCCATGTTAAAAAGTTCTAAATTTCTTTATGATTTTTTTTTATAATGTCCTAAACATGACTGCAAAAAATCATTTAAAATGATACACATATGAGTTGACTTAAAAGTACTAAGGACAATAAATAAAAACAAAATATTTGTAGGGATTAAAAAGTTAAAGAAATTTTTTTATAGTGACTAAAAACAAAATGTTTAAATTTTATAATGACTAACTACTTATTTATCCCAAAAATAATATGTAAGTGTCACATCTTATTGATATTATTTATGCTCCACGATAATGACATATTTTTTGTTAAAAGAAACGATATTCATTCATTCAAATTGTAAAATATATCGATACAATACAAATTCAAATTTTCTAAAAATAAAACGAGTAAATCTAAGAGCAAACTCACAGCATTTAAGTTAATAGCGTAAAACGACAACATAACACAAAATGACAACATTTATTCAAATATGACAAAATTCAAGTGTCTATAATTCCTATGTCTTCGGATCTGTAACATTGCAACTCCAAAGTCATTGATTGAAATTTGTAATGAATTCAAACTACTCTATCAATCTGGACCAAAACAAACACCGCACCAAGATGAGAAAACTAAAAAGTGTCGCACAAAGACAAGAAAGCCAAAAAGCGTTGATCTCAGACAACGAAATCACAAAAAAAAAAACTAAATAAAAACTAAATTTGTATATGAGCCACTTATTTAGATAATATGAAGGAAAAAATTATTTGAAGGGGTGATTCAAGACAAAAAAATGATCATAAACCACCCCTCTAATGAAAAAAGAAGACAATGATGGTTTATTTGGAAGAGGCAGCCGGAAAAAAAAACAGGATGAATTTTTCCCCTCCACAATAGTGACCTATTTGACTATTTCACGTAGAGAGTATATCAAATGAGAGATTAAATCTTGACCATACAACCATACATGAATGATCATGATTAAAAGTTATTTAAGTGGCACATGATCACTTAAAAAAGTCACATAACTTTTTCTTCTAATCTTGATCATCCATGTGTGGTTGTGTCGTCAAGATTTAACCATTTCACAATCTCATTGTAAAACTCATCTCATTTGATATATTCACCGTGTGTGTGTGTATATATATATATTAATATATATATATATATATATAATAATCAATTAACATCATCAAGTATTGATATATTGGAAGTAGCTAAAATATCACTAGAAGGGGGGTTGAATAGAGATATTGTAGTTTTAAAGTTTTCTTTTGAGCTGTTTTAAAAACTGTATCCTCTACGAGAGGATGAAACACAAAATTTTAAGGAGATGAACGTTTGTATCAGAAATAACAAAACAGGTAAAGAGGACACACACAAAATTATATTGGTTCACCCAAAATGGGTTACGTCCAATTCTTCACAAACTTGTGAGTTTCACTAATGTTCAAAAATAACTTGTCCTCTAATGGGACTCTCTTTCTGTGAGTTAGTTCTTCAGCCTCACAAGGCTTACACTATCTTTCTTTTCAAGTTACACCTATTGCCAAGTTGATATGAACTTGGATTTTATAGTTTTAGATGATTGTGAGAGGAGTATAATTTTCTCTTTACAAATCTTTCTAAGAGGATGCTGACAAAGATATAGTTAAAGATTGTAGAAAATGCGAAGAGATGATAAGATTATTCTTCTTAGCTATGAGTGTTTCTCTTTTGTATGAGTAGTTATTGCATTGAATGATGAAGAGTTCTCTTCCTTTTATAGTGGTGATGGAGCTTCATTCATGAGGAAAAGTACCAAGTGACCATTGGAAACTTGCTTAATTGTCTATGATCCTTAATTTGATTTACAAAAATGCCATTCAACTGCCCTTGTAATATATACGCTTAGGAGGATGAGCTTTCCATTAATTGGGACATGACTTATAATTTTGACTTTTTCCTTTTCTAAGAACTGTAGAGTCTTGCTTTTCATGTCAAGGACAACTTTTTCGTAATATGGTACTTTTGGCCATTTCCTATGCAAGAGGATGAATGGAACCAGAAGTTTATCCTTTCATTGTTTATCATCTGGCGTTGATCATCTTCTCATGATTTGCTTGTCATTTTTCTTTAGTACTGTTTGCCTTTGGATACAGATTCATCTTCCTTTAATTGTATATCCTATGTATCAGATGTTAAGGTTTCATCCTCTACTTGTTTATCCTCTAGCTTAGAGGATATGTTAATTTGTATCAAATATACTTCTTTTGATCAAGGTGAGGAAGAACATGTTTTCTAACTTTGAATACACTCAAAAGCACATATTAGATAATAAGCATAGTCATAATCTTTGAAATAATTTTGTTATCATTGAAACCTTTGAGAGAGATTTTGTCTCAACAGTATTTTATCATTGAGTTTAATTATCATGCATTGTCAATTTAAAAAACATCACAATCATTCATTTGTATGACTTTAAAGATAGTTATGATAAAACTCAATCATCTCTAATGATTTAAGAATTGTGATTGACTAACAATATATGAATTAAATTCTTTATCATCATCATAAATGCAAAGTGGAACATATTGAATTAGTAGTGGAAGATGTAGTACTCCCTCTAGAATGAACATAAACAAAAATAAGTTAAGAAAAGTTAATGTATTTGGTAAAAAATATAGACCAAATACATCAATTTTTTTAAAAATGATCAACTTTTTAAAACTCATTTTTTGTTTATATTTTATTTTTGAGGGACATATCAATTAGATTGACAATTGAAAATATATATTTCATCCGGTCACTATTATAAACCAAAAGATAATTATCACTATAATTACAAAATTAATTAAGTACAATTAATTTTCTAGATTTCATACAAAAGAGAAATCAAATTTACTAAAATTGTCTATTTTTATTGTCAAACATTTAACTATCCGCACTAAATATTTTTGAATTAATTGAATAATATATTAAAAATAATAACATTTAATAATTCAAAAGTAGTTTTTTGTTTTTACGGGTGATTCAAAAGTACATAGTTAATCTCTACTTATATATAACCAGTGTAGTTGAGTTTTGGCCCTATGCAAGGTAGAAAAACAAATATTTAGATGTAAATTAAAAAATTTATTGTAATAGTAATATTATTCATGCTTTTAATAGATATGTATTGATAGTGTAAAATAGTTGTACATTAATAAATATTGATAATAATATGTCTAATTTTAATACGATCTTTTACAATATAAAAGTTTACCCCCAAGAAAATCTAAAAATGGCATTTAATCGCATCAATTGTAATTTTTTTTTCTTTCTAAAAGTTATATTACCACGTCAACTCTAAAAAAAATTGCACTACATAAAAAAGCATTAATTTTATTACATAAATTATTCAAAATTCAAAATGTAATTTAAGTTAATTAAAAATTGACTAATTCATTGTTTCCATAAGTTTAAAATTTATTAAAATAAACAAATTCCACGGGGCACAGTCCTAACCCGAAAAATAAATAAAGGAAAAATAAATAAAAAGGAAAAACCTACGTTAAAAGTTTTATGAGATGTAGCTCTAGAATGAGTAGTATAGACGTATAAATGAGGAAATACTTCATCTAATTTTAAATGTAAGAGAAAGTTAAGTCAATCAAATTTAATGTATTTAATCCAAAATTTGAATCAAATACATTTATTTTATTGATCAAGTGTCTCTTCCATAAGAAGTAATTAATAAAAATTCTTTACATAGCACTAGAATTAATGCAACTGTTTGTAGGATTCACTACGCCAAAAATGACTTTTTACAGTGCGTATTTTAAAGCGTTTCATAACTAAAAGCGTTGTTGTATAATATTTTAAAATTAATGGAGGATACAACAGCGCTTTAATGACAAGCGCTTTAGAAAAAGCGTTGTTGTAGGGTCATGAAGTGTTTAGGATTTACAGAAAAGCGTTGTTGTAGGGTCATAGCGATTTCACATAATGTTTACAGCGCTTCGCATAAAAGCGCTGTAAAATATAGCGCTCTCATATAATGTTTACAGCGCTTTTTAGAGCGTTTTTTATAAAAGCGCTGTAAAATATAGCGCTCTCACACTATATTTACAGCGCTTTTAAGAGCGTTTTGTATAAAAGCACTGTAAACTCTGTAAATGTTTTGAAATTTAATTTTTAAAAGCCTTTTACAGCGCTTATGGACAAAAGCGTTGTAAAATTACAAGTTCAGTTCAAGTTATATATACTTGATAAATTAATAAATAAAAACATATTTAATACGTTCTCTCCCTTCGAACCCTATTACGAACCTTCCTCTCCTCTACTGAGTGATTGTTGTCTCAGGTACTGTATATATTAATTTGTTGTTGTCTCTAAAATTGATAAATCGTTACCTGATAAAATTGTAGTTGTCTCTAATGTGAGTTCTCTTCTTTTTCCTTCATTTTATTGAAATTTCTATTTAATAATTAATTTTCTATTTTATTTTTGTTTTTCTTTTATTATGATAGTTTGTATTGAATTTAATTTCGGTGATTCTGTATTTTTTTTCAGGTTGAATTGAATCTATTTATTCAAATCGAAATTTTACGATGATACAGCGATGGAGAAAGTGACGCCAAATGAGAGAAATTGGAAGGTTGGAAAAGGGAGAAAAAAAATTGAAGAGCTCATGGAACAAGTATTTGAAACATGGAACTCTTGCTCAGCTTCTGTATAACAAGTCTTTAGGTTGGGGATCGAGTGAGGTTAATGATGGTAAAGTGTTTAATAAAAGTCCGAAGAGAAGAGTGAGGTTAATGACCGTAAAGTATTTGATAAAAGTCCTCTTATGCTTTCAACTGTTAATTTGGTTAAATAGAGTGGTTTGCTGGGAACGCTGAAAACTCTAAGAATTGAAGAGTGTCAATCAGAATCAAGGCTCGAGTCTCTTCCCATTGATTTGTTGGTATGCTTGTTGCTCATTTAATTGCACTTAATGTAGTTGCGATTTAATGGCTCGTTACACTCAAACTTGTGTTTATTTGGTATTTATTTTATCATAACAAATGTCTTGTTTATAGGTTGAGATTGCGGTTTTTAATTAACTATCGTGTTGTGATAATTGATATTATGGAATATTGCAGTCAAATAATGTGTCGTAATTGCGGTTGTAACATATGTATAAAATTTGTTAATGTGGTTGCCACAAATTGCAGTTGTGAACTGTTATTTAAATCTTTTGTTGAGGTCACTTGTAGTAGAAAATTCATGTATTCAGATTTAAATCCTTTGTTGCTTTTGTTGATTGTGTGGTGCTCCAAAAGCATTTGATTTTATGTTTGACATCCCTCAAATTACTGAATGCGTTACTGTATGACTGTGATTTGTTTTGGTGTTTTTAATTGTTTTAATTTGATAGTTGTAACTAATTATGAAGCATCATATGAAATTAATGAAGCTTGTTGAACATTATTGAAGTTGTTAACAACTGCACAATTACAAGTAAAAGATGTTTAAACTATTTCTTTATATTTTCATTTTACTATATTCAATCAATTGCATCTAGTCATGTCTTTCTGAGTTAACTCTTCATTATATTTTTATTTTCATATATAAACTATATATATATATATATATATATTTGATTGTAACTTATTTATGTTCAAATATGATATCATATAGTACTTTGACAACTTCGATTCAACATACTTTGAAAGTGATCTAATTGAAATAAAAGAAGACTGATGTCAATATATGCTCCCACTGAAAGTTATATAATTTGTTAATAGGTGAGTTTCACATTGCTGGAAATTGTAAACTATTATTGTATATTTTGGTGTGAATTGATCATTATTCTAATTAGTTTGTTTTATTTTTTGTTACAGTAGGGTAAAGAAAGAAATTGCTGGAAATTGCTACTGTCAATTTGTTATATTTGTTGCTACTGTCATGAACTTGTAATTTGTTGCTGTGAATATATATGTAATTGATATTGTGAATTTGTAATTAATATTGTTGATATTTGTTGTTGTGAATATGAATTTGATATGAATATGAATTTGATGTGAATTTGAATTTGATGTGAATCTGTATTTGATATGTAATTGATATTTGATGTTGATAAAAATCTGAAATTTGAAAAAAAAATTGAAATCTTATTTTAAATACAGCGTTTTTAAAAAAAAATGGCATTAAAAAACATGTTTTCATCTTTTTACAGCGCTTTTTCAAAAAAGCGCTGTAAAACTAATTGATAATACAAGTGCGCTATATATATGTACCTATTACAGCGCTTTTTTCAAAAAAGCACTGTAAAACTAGTTGATAATACAAGCGCGCTATATATATGTACCTATTACAGCGCTTTTTTTGAAAAAAGCGCTGTAAAACTAGTTGATAATACAAACGCGTTATATATATGTACCTATTACAACGCTTTTTTGAAAAAGCGTTGTAAAACTAGTCTAAGAGAAGTGCACTATATATTTACCTATTACAACGCTTTTTTATTTTCAATAGCGTTGTAATATCTTTAAACAACACTAGATACTATAGCGCTTAAAAGCGTTGTAAATGACTTAAAAAAGCGCTTTAAAAAGCTATTTTTGACGTAGTGATTATAATTTAAAATTTCTAAAGGGGTTTGAAGGAGGAAATTGTCTATTCGATGATAAATTAGGCTAACTCATAAGTTGCTATTTTGTCTTTTATATTTACATGCTAAAAGTTTTTTAACATGTGCTTAGAAGTTAGAGAGCTTAATTTTTTGGTTCAATATTACAATGATAGTGGAAAGGAAGAAGATTTGTTTATTTTTTTTGACGTAAAATGTAATTGTAATATTCTTTATTCAAAATATAATTATAAAAATATACTAAGTTTATTTACCAAAAAATAGAAACAGTTATAATATACTAAGTTAAAAACATACTTATAATTCAATGTATTATTATATAGCAGGTTCAATTATTTGATTGGATATTATTATTTATAAATATGCATATGCACACACAAATATATTTACAAACATTTAAGTGAATATGTGCAAATATATATTACTTATTTAAAACTATATATTGCACGAGACGTTTGGGTTAAAAAATTTCTGCACTTATAAGAAAAATCAAAAATTTTAGATAAATATTTGAATCTTTGACGCATAATTTATAAATAAAATTTAATAGAATACTTTATTATAAATGAATTAATTAATTATATTTAAACTAAAGATTAACCCGTGCATGACAGTTGTACGCACTTGTATATATGATTGAAAGTGTCGTGTGTTTCCCAATTTTATTTTAACTTAACAAAATACCAACCAAAGCCACGTATATTAGTTTTTTATTTTAATTGTTTTTTTTTTAATTTTAATAAGTGAATTTTATATATATTTAGTTTTTATTTTTGTTTTTTTAACTATATTTTTTAGTGCGGTGTTTACCGTAGTGCGCCTTATTTTGATCTTCTGTCTTATTGCAGTGTTTGTTTGGTTTAAATTAACAGTTAATTTTATTTAAGTGTAGATTCAATCAATAATTTAGGTGTCTTTAACGTTACAACTCCGTATACATAAATAATTTAGAAGCTTTAATTTTGACATATTAATAACATATGTAAACGTACATTTTACTGTTTTATGTTATTTAATTTAAATATTATCAATTTATTTGCAAATTTATCTTTTTTTAGTTTTAAAAACTTTCAATAAATAAAACAAACCAGGCAACGCCATAAATGTAAATAATTTTCAATTAATTTTTTTAACATTATATGACTATTTATATAACATGTCTTCCATTTTTGAGTAAAATACAACTAATAAGGAAGGAATGTTGCTATAATTTCAAAGTTATGACATGTCGCGTTCCCTAATAAAAATTTCAATTATATTTCCAAATTAACATAATTTTGTTAATGGAATGTACTTTTTTGGTCTCTAACTCGACTAAGCTATATTTGTTGAAACCCTCCCTTCACAAAATCGTAAAATTTGACATCTCTGTGTAATATTTAGATTTTTTAAATAATATTTTCAAACATATTTATAATTATTTTTGAAAATTCAAGTGTGAGTGGTTAAAAAGTCTCAAATTGACAAAAAATAAAGAAAATATTAAATATATAAAATAGACGACTCATAAACTTATTACCTTCAGGTTTTGGGTTGAGATGTAGTGTATAAATCTCTCGTTACTGCTATAAGTGCTCCTCGAATCTTAAATGCAAAATAAAATTTGATAATCTAACAAATTTTCCATTTATTTTGATTTTATAGGATTTAGCTTCTATTTCAACCCTATAGAATAATATGTTATAAAACTATTTTGTTTCACTTTCTTGCAATAAATGACTATTGTAATTTATTTTTATGTAAAATTTATTATTATTGTTTTGGCCCCGTTGGTTAGATTTATATATTTATCCTTGAAAATACAACTTGAATGTATGTAGTGTTGAAACAAAGAAAGAATAAAAAACAATATTATGAAACAATGTCAGATTTTATGTCCAAGAAACATTTATGAAAGAAGAAAATGTTTCTTCCATCAAACATTTAGTGGCATTGAGAACCATCCTATCAAAATGCTTGACATTGTGACCTATCAAAAAATGAGGACCCCATCAATTATGTCTCCTTCATAAGGTTGCTTCATTCAATTATTTAAATAATAGTTCATGTCTTATCTAGAAGTGCCTTTGTATTTAACAATTATTATTGGAACACTCAAACATTGAGCACTAAAATTTAACTTTGAAAGGCTAATAATGTTAATGGAATGCATAGGTAAGAGATTAAAATAAAAACATTAAAAAGTTTAAAGAAAGCCAATTCTATACGTAGCTTCTATGAAAATGATATTTCTCTTTATGTGGAGAGAACATCTAGAATTGATAGAGATTGGTCCCTCTTTTCTCTCCTCTCATCACTTATCATTAGTTAATAACCTTATTATTTTCAATATTAATTAAAGATGTTGAGTTGGTGGCAAGTCTATGTCAATTCATAGCACTATGAATCAATAATTGTACGTGTAATACATAATTAGTTATTTTTCTTATTTATTAAACAATATATGTTTTTGTAAATTGGATTACACCAAAGAATATTGTTAACTTAAAATCTCAGAATTTTATTGAAATTTACATAAAAAAAATATCCTTAACATTTATGAAATTTTAAAGCTAGTACTTTTTACATCAAATCAATAATTTGAGTAATAAAGAGGCAGGATGTACATAAATCATTTTAGTAATATTGATTTCCAGTTATGTTGAGTCACAAGTTATTCAATCGATATACAAACATTTTCCTTTTCTATTAATCCAACTTACATGCCGCTGTATGGCTTTTATTCAATTATGTCTTCTGCAAAAACAACAGAATTGAGACAAAAAGCCTGGAAAATAAACTATCCTAAAATAATTATTTGTCTTACATTTAATTATATGTTAAGTAACTAAAATTTAAGAATAAATACTCCTCTTATTTAGTTGATGTATGTTGAGTAATGAATGAGTTTTGTTTTCAAGTGGAAAAAAATTCAAGGGATATATATTATATGGTCCACATAATTTTTTTTCATATGTTATAAAATAATAATTCATAATTATTTTTATAATATATGTTGGTCCGTCGTAGACCTAAATTCATTAGACCATATTATACTCAACCAAGATCCCAGAAATTCCTTATTAGACATTTATTTTTGTGTTGGTCTCCAACTTTCACATATAAGAAAACAGAGGATATTTGTACCAAAATAAACATAGGATATATAAAGTTAAAAGAAAGCAATGTTGGGAGATAGATTTTGACATGTTTATGAAACGCAAAAGTTCAATCAGCAAATAATATAAAAAAAGAAAAATTTATCGAGGAAAATATTATTTCATTTTTTGTACTTGAAAAATGTTAATGACATTATGATTCACTTCAATAATTAACCTGACACATTCATCGACGTTTTTATATGGATGCTCTAAACAACGTACAACATCCCAATGAATTTCACATAGTTGGACATTAAAATAACCTTTGTAACACATTCATTGATTTTTTTTTTCCATGATAAATGCTAAATTAATGAATCTTTCATACCCCTAAAGAAACAACCGATGTAAAAAAGAATCTCAATTACTAAACTTAAACTACCACTGAATACATATTATTTTGAAAGAGTTTTGATAACGAAACTCACACATATAGAATGTGGAGAAGAGGGATAGCGTAAGTTTCTATCCACACTTTAACATATCAAATACTTTTATAATTTTTTATCATTTGAATTGTACTTACAACACATCACTAACAACATCGTAAATTTAATTCATAAATGCTAAACATAAATCTCGAAGAAGTTTCAAAACAAAAGTTCATAGTTTAAACTCTGAAAACTAACATAACTACTAATTAACTAAAATTTTCGCCAAAAAAAATATTGATTCATGAAAAACCATTCATAGTGATTCAAGGAAACCAGTTTTGACGAGAACAGAATTCCTCAATTTGCTAAGATCCCTACCTTTAAGGGTCCTCCCAGCACCTTCAAAAACAGAAAATGAAGAAATTTGACTCCTTGCAAGCCTTCTAGCAATAAATTCATGTGGTGGCAACCTAGTATTATCATTATACTCATCATCTTCCTCTTCTTCATCTTGACTACCATGATGGTTCACAACAACATCATCATCATCATCATAATCACCTTGATTATCATAGTAATCATAATCATTATTATACATTGAAACATTCTTAACATTGGTCTTGTTCACCTTATGACCATAAATCTTTGACCAATCAGGAACATTAACAGGTGCTGATTGTTGAAAAGCTTTTGTTTCATGAGATGAACTAGCACTACTACTTCCACTACTTGTCCTTGGAATCATTCTTGAAGCAATTGGAATTGGAATTGATCTAGGAATAACAAGAGAAGATAGATCTTTGTTGTCTTTTGGCTTGTGAATTTCAGATATGTAATCATTTCTTTCCTTCACAACATCCCAAATTTCTTCTTCTTCAAAATCTCCATCTCTTAAAGATCTCCATAGCTCACTTTTCTTCCTAATTAGACTATATTTATCCTCCATTATTATAATATCACTTCCTACACATCCCAAATTGTAACAAATTTTTTATAAGAAATTGAATTGGAATTTTGGTTTAGTTTCATATACAGTGTCATTAGTATAAAATTTTTAACACTATCGATCAATAATAATTATCAGATTCTATCACAGCTTGTGATAGGATCTCATTTTAATAAAATTCATTTGGTTGCTTAAAAGGAATAATCAATAGATCGTTAAAAATAATTGATTTTAATTATCATTATTTATAAAGTTATATATGATTGATTTTGATTTGTTGATAGTGTAAAAAAGTATCATTGATATAATAACAAAATTAAACTCTTATTATATTAGAATTGGATTGAAAAAACAAGACGAGGAAGGAGGAGGAGGGATTGGAGAAATATTCAAAGATGCATACATAAAACAAATCACAATAGCAAGTTATGAAAAGGGATTTTTGATAATATACCTTTCTTAGAATCAGAAGCTTCAAAGACTAAACTTTATGTTGAACTTGAATCTAAAGAGTATTTTTTTTTTTCTCTTCTGAAATATGATATAAAAAAGTTGAAATTATGATGAGTCACATTTGATTCTGATACCATAATTTAAGGTTGACAAAAAAAAAACTATTATTTAATGAATTGAGAGGTTTTGTATTTCTTACCTCTATATGTTGAAGGGGTGTATAGTTTATGATATAAATTATGGAGAGAAGAAGGACACCCCACAAGAGGTGAAGAACAGAGCAGCAAGGTCCCAAGAGGCAAGAATAAGACACACCTGACTTCTGCCTCTAAATGTTGGACCTTCATCTATTTAACTCTTCTTACATGACACTAACTTTTCACAAGGAAATTTACATGGGGCAGTAAATCTCTTTTCACTTGATTTGTGTGTTTGGTTTTAAGGTGTGGAAAAAATTAATTTTGAAAAATTGTTTTAGATAAAGGAAAGTTAAATGTAGAGTAATTTTAGTTTGGATATATTAACCTAAAAGTGATTTTAAAAATAAAATTTATTGTAAAAATTATATTTGGGATTAAAAAATTTAGTTTTAAATTAGAATAGATATTACAAGGAAAATGATCAATTTCACTTTAGAATATTCAATCAAAAATCAATTTTGAGGCATCCAAAATTGAAACCAAACATAAACTATAACTAAACAAATAATAAATATTCAAAATATTAATAAAGGTCGTCTCTCTATTTGGACTTATTATAAAAAAAAAAAACCTCATTTCGTCTCAAATTATATGACATTTTAGTAAAATATGTTTGTCTTAAATTATATATCATTTTATAATATCAATAAACTCATTAATACTTTTTTTCCTATTATGTCCTTTAATATTGATTATTTTATCTTTTTTTCAGTTCTTTTAATTTAAATTTCTTGTATCATTAATGGAGGATACATTTATAAAGTAACTTATAATTTATCTTATTCATACAACATTAACTATATTTCTGTTTTTTTTTTTTTTTAAACAGACATTAACTACATTTCTTTTTTTATTTTAATTCATCTATTTCAAATTCACCCCTGATATTACTAATTTAATATGATTTTAGTTTAGTAAATACTGTCAGATGGATTGACAAATGCCGATATTGTTAGGTTGAACGTTTTATCCTGAGTTTGAACTTAGAATTTCACAATTGTGTGAGTTAATTATGGTAGAATTTACCATCTCTTTTAAGATAAAAAAAAATACCAAAAAGATGAACAAAATTGATTAAAATTTTATGATGCCAGGTATCATTTTAAAAATATTAATAATGTGAGTGTATTCCTACGATTTCAATGAAACAATTGGATATGTACTTAAAAAAAAAGTATATCTATTGGAATCTTTAATGCAAAATGAAAGAAAAGGAACAATTGATGTTGAACTTCATGTGACTTAAGTTGTGAATAGTGGATGCTTAGTAGTTGTTCTTTTTTTATCTTTTTAATTAATAATAAAGTTATGTATCTTTACTTTTCTTAATTTGTGGGGCTAAGGTTTCCTCTCTTTTTTCTCCATTTATCGTTTTCACAAGGCCACTACTTATGATCACATTCATATTGCACTTTTTTGTCCTTCAAATTTACCTTTGGTAATTTGGCTAGAGCATGGGTTATTTATTGGCTTTTAGTGAAGCATCAAGGGTAAAAACTTTGAGTTAACTATGACTTCGTAATAAATTTTCTAGAGGTGGATGTTAAACATTTAGGTAAACAAATGGCATAGAAATTATAGTAAAGGTACGGTCATTCTCTTCTGAATGGATGGATAATACATAAAGACCGGTTATTGTCAAGGAAAGGACAAAGTGCCAAAAGTTTTCAAAGGAAGAATACAAATATTGTGAATTTGTATAGCGAAATATACACTCAGCCATATTTTATTTTTTAAAGTATACACATCCCTGTCCAAAAATAAGAATGAATCGGATTGATCTCATACTAACGAAATATTTAATACAATTTAATTTATTTTAACATATAGTTTTTTATTTAAAAATTAGAAAAGAAAAAATTATTAATGACGATTACATTAATAATCATTTTATATTTATCTTAATTGAAATTTGAATTTCAGTCTTTTGAAACTACAAAGTCATATTTTTATTATTGAGCTCAAATCATACCCATCTCTTGTTAAATAAATATATGTTAATTTATTTTGGTAGCAAATATCTATAAATATGATTCCCGATATAAACAATTTAACATATAGTTTTGAATCTAAAATATTAATTTTCTCCTATATTTAATATACGTGAATTTCTACGTTAAAAAGAAAAAAGACTCACGCAAATTCTCTGCACGAAACACATTAAAAATTAAAAACATAAAGCTAAAGGAAATCATTTTTGCAATTAAGTTCGTGATGTAACGTAATCTACAAATAAACAATTGGTTAACATGTTATGAAGCTGTCATTCCCTCAACCATAGTTTTCTCTTTTATTTTGTTTTTGCTTCGTATTTCTCTTTTCTTATGTAACAAAAATATTAAATTGCCTAGCCGACATTCAACGTATTTAGATACCTATTGCCAAAGTTGGAAAAAATAAAACAGTGGGTGTATAAGCCAAAAACAACTTATTTAAATTACTTTAAAAATTCAAGTTAGAATCGTGTTAATTAAAGATTTTGAACATATTTCCACAGCAGGAAAAGAATCATGTTACTGAAATCTCCACCTGCACGTTCGTTAGAGTGGCGGCTATAAAAGCTAGTATTGTGGGATCAGAAAATTAGTCCATAAAAATAAAATAATAACAGTACAATTAAATTGATTATGAGTTGAGATATTCTCTGTTGATAGTTTGAGATCAAATATAATAATTAAAAAAGTTAAAATTACGCTAGTTATATATATAAAAATTTCAAAAGCATATGAAAAATAATTAAATTAAAACTTCAATTGTAACAATTAAACTAATTTCTTTTACATATAATTAATGATAAAAAATAAAACAAGGTCGTCGTCTTTAATGTCATTCATCTTTGAAAAAAATATTTATTGGTATTTGTTCATATTAATTATATGTGTTTTCCGACAAATCAATCCGACTACTTATTGACAAATCATGTGTAGGAATGAGAGAGTATTGAATTTGGTGAGTACCTTCATAAGCCCCTTATTAAAAATATGATACCTAAATACAACGACAATCAAACCAAAGTTGCACTCAGATGACAAATAAAAGATAAAATACATAAATAACTAAATTTATATAAAAAATCACTTATTTAAATAAATAAATATAAAGAATAAATTAACTTAAAAAGGTGATTTTGAATCCAAAAAATATTTCTAAACTACCCCTCTAATAAATAAAAAAGAAGAGAGAACCTAAGTTTTTTCTTTGAGAAAAAAGGAGTCTGATGTCAAAATAATTGTCTAATGTTTTTTCTTTCTCATATGATCTCACTACCAACTTGCATCGAACATTATATATCCAAGATTCGAACTTTGATTTGTTAGTTTAATCTTTTTATTGACTCAGCTCTGTTTAGTTAGTTGTTCAATGTTTTATTTGTAAAGAAGCAAACTCAAGTCATTTTATTACTTTTATTACTGATCAATTGTTCAATAGATGTTGGAATGAAAAAAAAAATTAAAAACATTGAACAAATAACACTAGAGTTTGAAATAGTTATCCAATATATTTATTTTTAATCCAGTTGTCTAATGTTAATGTTAGAGACAGATTCATAGGGGCGAGCATGGGCTCCAAGTCCAACCCCTCCCCCTCTCTTCTCCATATATAATTAATAATATATGTATTCTACATTCTATTATTTTGACAAATGTACTCTACATACTATTATTAAAACATTAAAATAATATATATCTCTGTATATGTACACATATTATTGTCCATATAAATCTATCATTACTTAACTATTATATATTTTATTTAAGGAAGGTGGTGTAAAAATTAAATTGTATTAGATTATATTAATAGTTTGATTAAGTCTTGAAAATCACTTTCGAATTAAGTTCACTGCAGTTATTTCAAACAAAATTTTAGTTAAAATTGGTTTTAAACTAGTTTTTTAAAAAAATGATTTTGAAATTCTATTGACAAAAACATAACAATTGTTTTTAGAAATTTTTTCCAAGAAAAATAGATGAAAAAAATTTTTCGATAAAAATTTTTTTTTGATTATTTTTCGAAAACAAATTTTAAAATTCTTTCGGCAAAAATTTTTTGAGAAATTTTTTACGAGAAAAATAGATATAAAAAATTTTCAAAAAAAATGTTTTTCGAAATTTTTCTCAAAAATTTTCAAAGAAAAAGACTATTTAAATTTTTTTGATTTTTTCAAAAAAAATAGTTTTGATATTTTCTATATTATTTTCCAAAAAAAATATTAATGGAGGTTAAAAAATATTTAAAATTATTAAACTAGTTTTTGAATTAAATTTGATTAACTGATTTGTTTTAAATAAGTCGTTCAATTTATGAACCATTTAAATAATATTTTTTTTATGCACTGCAATCCAATTTATCGATATGATACAATTAACTATATATTTTGCACATCCATAATTTTATCCAATAAAAATTATATAATATATATACATATGTATTATAAATTTTGTCTAATGTGTAGAAACAAAATAATTTTACATTATGAACAAATTGATTATTTTGAGTACATAAAAGAAGGTCTAAGTTCAAAAAAGCAGAAAAAAAATACGAGAATAAAAGGACATTGCTGAGCATGTAAGCATAAGACAAATCATAAATAAATAAATAAATAAATGGTGAAGCTCATTAGGAGGCGCATTTACCATAGAACAATTGAAAGAATTCATAGAAAGACTATGGTATGCACATCTGTTACCCTCCCGCCAAGTGTGGTGAACTTGAACATGTCAGTCTAAAGCTAAGAGATTATGAATGCGCCTTACCAAGGTGGAGATACCTCCCCACATGCTGCAGTTATCCAAAATCATGCTAAGAGATTATGAATGTCGCTGTTCAACTTGATCCAACCTTCAAGAGGTTTTATCCAATGAATCTAGACAATCTTCTTAATATGATGTCTTTGGTGCATATGGTGATAGTTACTATCTTCTATGTCTTTAGAGTAGTTCAAGATGCCTTCAGAGAATCAAGAGGTTGCTTGAAATCAATCTCAAATTTTGTTTTATTCCTCTAAGGAACCAACAAGCTGTCATGAAGATGGTTTTGCATTTCTCATTTGAATCTGTGATGCCACACTTGTCGAGGTTTGTGAAAATCTAGTCTCTGCAATCAAAGGAAAAAAATTAGTTATATTTCTAGAAAGAATTTATTTTTTATTACCGTATCAATAAGCCCTCGTCATATTTCATTTGATTTAACAATGAAATTGATCAATTAATTCAATAATAAAAACAAATTTGTATATGGTACAAAACTTACTTTACTTGTGCATGCATTATAAAATTGATCTATATTATATTAAATATACATATATATTATTGAATATTATATTTAATTTTTTATACAATAATTATGAATAAATTTTTTTCGATTTCTGGATCCGTACCTGTTAATGTTAATATATATATATATATATATATAGTTGAATAATTGTGTTAAGTGGTGTTGGTGGAAATAAAGACTGATTAAAGTACAAATTTATTTTGTGATCTTCAACTTTTTAAAATATGGTAAGACAAGTAACACTGACACATGTGGGTCAGTATTTCCCTTTAGCTGCAAGTTGGAGTAAACTTGATGAAAATCATATTGTGGCTGACTACAATACGTATGGTTGCAAGATGTCTGCATTTTAAAATGAGACACAGACATTTCAGCCTGATTTTGGAGCCATCCCTCCAAAATATTATTTTTTTAACAATAATTTTTTAAAGCAATTTTTAAGGCGTTTTTTACGTCTTCCGTGCAACTGTCTTAAAATGTTCCCACTTAGTATATGGGGCATCTTTTAAATCGGTTTCAACCGACTTAAAAACATGTTTTAAGCTGATAATGTTTTTAAAGGCTAAAAAGTCTAATTAAACAATTAAAATAAAAAGTTGACTTATATAAAATTTTACATCTAATTTTAATACATAAATTATCTATTTAATTCTAATTACATGCTTAATCAATGAATTATTTGCATGTGAAAAATTATATTCCTTCAGAGATAAAATTTATTATATTAAAGTTTACGATGCATTTTAAACTCTTTTAATAAGACAAGTGAATAATACAACTAATACCTTGTCATGAGTAAATGAGTAATGTTATATTTAACTAATTCTTAAATCTTTTATATATTCTATATCATATTATTGATTATGAATGAGACAAATTAAATTTCCGCGGTGAAAAATAGTATGAAAGTATGTATTCTTTTTGTTGATAATTGAGTCGAAAAGCAAAAAATTAGTAATTCACCTTTTACTAAAAATGACATATTTTTTCATTGTTTGTACTCCCCTCCTTATGCACATAGGAAATCAATTTCCAATGCCATTCTCCAAGAATAGAATATTAGGTTGTCTATCATGATATTCTTGATAAATTGATCTGAAAATTCAAATTTTATGCTAAGAATGACCCCAAAAATAGTACACTATATATATATTAGAATTAACACCGAAATAAATAAATAAATGTCAAAGTAATAAATGCAAATCATACCAAATAAATTTGGAAATATATTTTGATAAATTTTAGATTACTTTTAATAAGTGTGGGTAAATTACACATGTGATGTGGCACCAATCAAAATGAGTCACATGTATTCTACATTAACTGCTTTTTCTTTTATAAATTCACATTAATCGGCAAACATAGAATTTTATTTTATAAATTTTACATATAATTTTGGTTATTTTCATATTTACCCCATATTCAAGAAATGGATTTTAATGTTTTCAATCATAAAATTTACCTAAAATTTAATGAGAATATTTTCCCCATTTAAAATGCAATTAGATTTTTTTTTTAATGACGTTTTTTTTCCATTTAAGTTGGTCATTTGTGTTGTTCCATTGTGCACTATTGTTGTAAAAAAAGGAAAAGAACCATGGATCTATGCAACAAAAGAAATGCCAATAAACAAATCTCATTGATGTGAAGTAATTGTAACATGGTGTTTAAATAGGTTTAACTCATTTATTTGTATATTTTATTTTTATAGAAAAAATTTAAAGTAAAATGAGGATGTCTTAGTCCAAGGAAGGGACGACATTAAGACAGTATGAACACTTATAAATTAATTTGAATTTATCTCCTTCTAACGTCACTTGTAACTTGTAGATTCAATACTTGTGTTTTTGTTTGTCTAATTTGCTTTCAAATCCATTGCATTACTATATAAACAATTTTGAAAATTTAAATTTAAGATATTATAGGTATCATATGTAAATGAAAAAACTACCATTTAAAAAAGTATATTTATTTTAAAATTTTAAATAAATATTCATATTTTTTTTTTTATAATTTTTAATAATAATTTATTAGATTATATAAAATAACAAAATTACTCTTGTGATAAAACCATGCATATTTATGTAAACTAATCCATTAAAATATAGTTTGTAAAGGTGACAAAGTAATTACTCTTATCATATCGTGTTGATTTTAACCCAGTCATATTTAGAAGTAAAATTTTAACAAAAGAAACTTGATAGAATAAAATTAAGATTAAATTATCATATATTGTTAATTCATCAAACACTCGATTGTGATATAATATGATAGTGATATCATATCTTATCCACTAAAAGAGGCCCTATATCATATTTAATCAATAAAAAGTTATGATACTAATAAAAAAAAATATTAAACCATATTTATAAAATAATAAGACTAAAAAACTACAGCAAGCGAGCCAATACATGTGATCAGTCGAGATTTTTTAGCTTCTTTTGAATAGAAAAATGTTCGACCTTTCTTCTAAAAAAATTAAACTACAGTGAGTGAGTTTTTAAATGTGATAAATCAAGATTTGTTAGTTTCTTTTGAATCGACAAAGGTTTGACATTTCTTCTAAAGCGGCTAAACTATAGTGAGCACCCCTTTTATGTATGATCAGTCGAGCTTTGTTAGTTGCTTCTAAAACGAAAAAAGTATCAATTTTTCATCTGAATTGGGTAAACTACAATGAAGATTAACTTGGGATCAATCGAATTGTGGTTAATTCATTGAACTACAAAGGTTATGCCTTTGTATCTAGATCAGATGAAGTACATTGAGGATTAACTTGTCATTTGTTGAACTGTGGTTTATACATTGGGCTAAAAAGGTTTGAATTTTCATCTAAATCAGACGAACTATAATAAGGATTACTTTGTGATCAATTGAACAATGATTTTCAAATATTTGACTTTTCATCTAACTGGATGCACTACATTGAGGAATAACTTATTATCAGTTGAATTGTGGTTGATTCATTGCACTACTAAAGTTTGACTTTTCATCTAAACGGAAATATACTAAGGATTAACTTGTGATTAATTCATTGGACTACAAATGATTGACTTTTCATTTGAATTGGATAACCTTACGATCAATTGAAATGTTGTTAGTTCATTGGACTACAGATGTTTGACTTTTCATCTAAATTAGAATGAGAATTAATTAATGATCAGTTGAATTGTGGTTAGTTTATCGAACTATAAAAGTTCAATGTTTGTATCTAGATCACATGAACTGTGTCGAGGATTAACTTGTCTTCAGTTGAAATGTGGTCACTTTATTTAACTACAAAGATACAACTTTTCATCTTAATTATTATAAATATTTGACTCGTTTATCATAAATTGTTTTAAAATAATTTTTAAAGTATTTCATATTTTTTATATACCTTTTTTAAAATAGAATTTTTTTGAAAAAAAATTATTGAGAAATTGGTTTGAATAACTCTTCATAAAAAATAATTTTAAACATTTCATATTTTTGCCACAACTTTTTTTTACAAAATGAAATTTAAAAAAAAAAAATCTTAAAATGCATAAAATGAAAAGGTGAATTGAGTAGCTTATCATAAAAATCATTTTTGAGATGTATTTTTTTAAAAAAAAATGTGATTTTTATCATGTTAAAATATATAACAATTAATACTTTATTCGCTGAATGTCAAAATAATTTTTTTAATCCGTAAAAAATGAATTTGAAACAGCTTCTACTATTTTTGAGTAGCTTCTCATAAAACTAATTTTTTAAAATATAAAGTTAAAATTAATTTACTTTAATCTTTAACAAATAATGCATATTTAATTTATAGATAATACATTTTAATTTTAATCTTATTTTGAATCAAGTAATAACATAATTAATTAATCACAAAATATTTTTAAAAAAATTCCACCATCCCGAGTTTTATTTCCCCTTTCCCATTTCACTCTCCCCCTCATGGCTTAAGTAGAGCACGAAAGATGTGTCACTTGAAAATCCACACTAAAATTGGAAACATAAAACCTCGTTAAATGAAAGTGGGGTAAATATATATCAATAAACATATGTAAAATACCTTATATGTTTGACATGAATTGTAGAGTACATGTGACTACTTTTAATAAGATAATGGATAAATTATTTAAATTTTTTAAAGGTAATTTATGTCTCTATATTTTTCTCCATAATATAAAATTTTGGAGTGTGTCCTTCTACAGATTTCGTGTATAATGTTTGATAGTGTTACATTCATTTCATTTTAATTGTCTGATTTGAGTTGTGCACAATTCTTTACAAAATAATTAGTTTTATTAATTTCTATGATAAAATGAATTTCATTTATCCACATTTATTATCCGACACGCGAAGATTGATTACCTCTAGTGGAGGAAACATATGAAAAAACAAAAATAAAGTTTAATTTACTCAAATATTCTTATTAAATGTAATTAGTTGGTAATGCATTGCAATACAATAAATAAGGATATATAAATGAAAAAAATAATTAATGTTGTATTGATATTTTAAATAAAAAATAATTTAAAATAAAATAAAAATAAAAAATAATATATTTAAAATGAGACGGAGTGAGTAGAGCTGGTTTTGTTGGGGATTTTAAAAGTCTCAAGTCTTAGTTTTCAACGAAATTATTTTATCTCTAGTAGCTTTTGTACTCCAAATGATATTTACTAGATACAAATGCTAAACGTTACACACAAATCAACCGAGGATAGGGGTGGGAATAGGCCAGACCAGACTTTGAAAGGCCTGAGTCTGGCCTATGATTAATTTTTTAGGCCTAAGCCTGACCTACGGCCTATCATACGTTTTTTTTCCAGCCTTGCTTGGCCTTTTTAAAAGTATGATCTGACCTGAAAGCCTATTTAAAAGCCTTATTCACATTAAAACATTTAAATGTTATATTTTATATTTTTTTAAATAGGCTAAACTAGACATTTATATACAAGAAAAACTAATAAAATTATAATCAAATCTAATATAATAAAATAGCCTAATTGATAGGCTTTAAAATAGGAAACAATAATATTAATAAATAATAATAATAATAAATAACATTAAATAATATATATAGGCTGGCCTATCAGATCTAATAGGCTTTTTTGTAAGCATGAGTCTGACCTATTTAAATAAATAGACTTTAAAAATAGCTTAAACCTAGCATTTTTATTAAAGATGTCTGACCAAAAGTAGGTCAGGCCATAGGCCCCTGACGGACGGCCTAACCTATTCTCATCCCTAATCGAGGATGATAGATTTGTTTCAATATGGAACGCTAATGTCGATTTTGGACACGACTTGTGATATTTGCGACGTTGAGAATCATAATTGAGCATAAGAAATAGATAAATAATTAAATAGAAATATAAAATTTGAAATGATAGTGTGAAGAGTTATGATATAATTAGTATGATACATTTTTATACAGTATCTCTAATGCAACTTAGATAAATGTTTTCTATCTAATCATAAATAGCTTCTAACTACTTTAGAGTGTAATAACATTTCCAATCTGGGAAGAACAATACAATACAAGAAAAAAGAAAATACAATGTAACTAATAAAAGAAAATCACAAGAAAAATAATACAAGTCGTAATCACATCGGCTAAACAAGAAAGTTGATGTAGAAAGTGGTAGTGGTCAAAGTGCATAACTCTCGTCGAAGTCTTCTATCTACTTTTAGCTAACTTGAAAATATTTTGGTGTCTCCACGACACTTACTCTAATATAGAATCAAGAATCTCAATTTTGGGTCTTCAAATGCTAAATTTGGCTATCAAAGTTTAACCACGTTAAGAAGGAAGCACTAAGATAAATGTCTAACTAGCATAAGGTAGAAGATCAAAGAGAATGATAATTGCTTTATTAGATTTTGATGTGTAGGTTGAAGATTCACTTTATGATCCCTTGCATATTTGAATTAGGAGGTTGATGATTGTGCTTTCTACGGTGACAAATTGTATCCCCTCAACCATTTTTGTGACTATAGAATTAAGATGTATGCACTTATTATAATTTCTTAGAAACTCACCACCTTAATTCAATGAATTTAAGCGTTAGTCATTTGATTTTGTCATTGTTATTTATGTTTTGAAATAATGAATGTTGAATTGGAAATGAAACAACTAGAGTGTTGATCAAGAAAAATTATAATCGACGAGGAAAAAAATGCTTCAATAAAAAATTTCTCAAGAAAATATTAAGATGGAAAGAATATAGTGGAATAGTTATATTCTGATACTATATTGAGAATCATGGTTGAATCTATAAAAGAAATAAATAATTAAAGAAAAATAAAAAACTTGAAAGCATAGTGTAACAAATTATGATACAATTAATGTAGAATACACATTTATATAATATTCTTAAAGTAACTTACATAATTAACTTCTATTTAATGACAACTAACTTCTAATTACTTTTGGTCACATCTAACTAAATCTAACCATATCTAATATACGAATCTTAAAATTACATGTTTTGTCTTGTTTCAAAGTATATTTTTAGATAAACTATTATATGTAGTTCAAAAGTATACTTTTATAATCATATTTTATTTATTAAAAATTGTCATATTATATTTCACAAAAAAAACAATGTCATATTATAATCTACATGCAGTGAACCAGCCATCATTTTTTTCACCCTTTTTCTTTAGTCATCAATGGTGTGTGTACAAGCATGAATAAAAGTCAAAATTGTTCTAAATACAGCAAAAGAATTGGGTATCAATTATTTCAAAAAAAAAAAAAAAACAAAGAATAGGGTATCAATTCTCATTTTGCATCTCATTTGTCGTTATTGAAAACCATGAAAAATTGGATTTCATTGTCCTTCCTAGAATTATCAAATCAGCAAATTAATTCAAATAGTTAGGATCAGGGGTCAAGTCTGATGAAAGTTTTGAAGCCTTACACGAGAGTCAAAAAAATATACTTTCGAAAGACCAATTTGAATAGAAACGACAAATAATTGAACTTTTAAGCATGGGGTGAGAAAATAGATTATAAATTGGTAATTGGTCCGTTAATGCGTACAAAAAAGTACATGTATATTGTTAATTTGTGTAGATCTAGTTGGCAAAACTTCAATTCAAGGAAATGGGTTCAAATTTGGTTGTCTATGTAATGACTTCATTAATTGGTGCGTTGCAAACATTCTTTGAGTTTTGAGATTTTTTCAACTCCAATAAAATTAGAAAACTCAATTCACCTAAAAAAAACCTCGTTAAGTGAATGATTAAATTGTTAGAACATTGAAAAAAGTTATAGTTTCATATAAGATAGATTACACATAATTATAATGTATATAAGAATGAAGATGAACCATTGGGGTGTGCCCTAAGGGATACACAATTTTGTGATGGAGGAGACGTATATTTTGACCACCACACGCATGATGCCGCTATTGCACGACCCAACCCATCCTGGGCTTGGGTTACGACTACATTTGAAAAAACATGATGCAGTTCTCAACTTTTTCTCTTCTGCTCGAGTCATTTCTTTTGGTCCTTCACTTTTAAGAGTGGTCATAATATCATTGTCCATTCGATTTCAAAGTGATTTTAGTGTCATATTTGAGAGTGTAATTCTCATGGGTCCTACAGCGCAGTCAGATATTTTATCTTGTGGATGTCGTGATCGATAGTCTGTTTTCACAATTTTAGACAATATCACGAAACGTCTTAAAGAGATCGACCAATATATGCAACTCATCTTAGTAATCACTCCTCGATGGCAGTAACATTTTCGAAATTATTTTCTCTTGTCTTTGACTCTTCTTTTCATGAATTTGGACTCTCTAACAATTAAGAGATTTCTACATTCACGCAGCCAGACTTAAGTAGTTGTTCGTTCTAAATCAAACAATTCAAACCGTTTAACCTTCAACTGAACGGTCATCGATGTCTTGACTACGTAAAAGCGAGATACGTTAACGTTGAAAATTGAGGGTAATTCTTTAAAAGTATCATTATAACCACACCATGTTTTGGCCCACCAAATTCAATTTCATGGTAAAAATAATTTATTTTTTCAGCCTTGCAGCTACAAGTACTTCCACCATGCACACGTGACCTTCAACAAACCCCTCTAAATCTAAAATGTACCTCCCAATATCAAAATAGAGTAAAAGAGCTACTCTAAACCATGGAGTGTGGGTCAAGTACCCTTTGATATAGACAGCCAGACAAATACAACATCACGCGTGAAGATATCCTGTCATCTCAAGGGGAACTATATTTTGATTCATCAATTATAGGTCCTTTCCTTCATTTAAATTTATTACCTTTTCCTATCAATGGTACTTTGGTCATGGATGGACCAATTTCATTCAAATATGCTTTATCATTCCATCAATAATTCAAATAGCAAAAGAAACTTTATCTCAAAAAATTTCTTTATTTTTGAATAAATTTTGTCATTTGATGTTGGAGTTAATGCATGGCAACCAACATAGGTAAATGAGGGCCCAAAGTTTTGCTTGGTCCTGCAAGCTTCCTGAAAACCAGGACCGGTAAAAGGGTAATGTCATGCAAGTCATTACTTATAATAAGAGTAGTTCAAAGTACATTTTTAGTAGATTAAAAAAACAATACATAAATGTGTTTAATAAATGTGCTTATCAATTTTTTACGTATCGTTTTATTTTTTGTTTATTAACCCTTATCATAAATGTGCCATATAGTATAATGAATTGGAAAATTAATTGTAAAGTAAAATTGAAATAAAATAATTCTTTTTTTTTTAGAAATTCTTTGGTATATGCGTCAATTCAACGTGCACTGCTATATTTAATTTTTAAATTAATAGCTAAATGAGTTATTTTTTTGAAAAAAATACTTATTTCTATCATAATAACTAAATGTTATTTACTAAAAGTGTCAGCTAAATAAAATTTAATTTTTTCTAAATTTTTTCTAAATTTTTTCTAAATTTTTAGTACTCATAATAGTGAATATTGAATATTTTTTGTTATACAATGTAAAAAATTAGTATAATGATATTATGAAATGATATTACCTAAAATACAAAATTTAAAGAATAGCTCTTTGATTAATAAAAGTGATCCTTAATTTATTGGTTTAGAGAGCAAATGGTCAAAAAAACTCGAACTTATGAATGTACTGTAAAAACTCCCTCCTTTTTTTAGTGCATGCCTAAGAGAACCAATTTGGTCGTTCCAATCTCTATGATAGTCTGACCCATGATTCATGAAATGGAAATAGTTCTCATGAGTGTCTCGCGAGGAAGATGGAAAGTAGTACTTTCAGGAAAAGTTGAGCGCGATTGCATGTTAATTAACATACGGTCTAATGTTTCATGATTTCTTCCATGGTGCCCAGGAAATCGGTTTCCTTGAAACCACATATCAATAAAATCACAATTTTGCATCATCTCCCTCAAAGTATGCATCTACAAAGTATAGATAGACTGCTCCACCCATTCTCTCATGATAAGCTAAAATAGTATCAAAGTCTCCCATAATCATCCAAGGACATTGAATATATGTGACTAAGGCACAAAGGGGATGCTACAATTTAGCTCTACGTCGAAATCGAGGATTACGATACACAAAAGTAAGCAACCAAGGAGTGATGTCTCTCCAAGAAACCTTGGGATTAACAAATTTTGAAACCTTGGAATTAACAAATTTTGGTATGAGTTGTTGTCTCACCAGTATGGTAATTTAACTAACATTTGTTCTTCTAGTTTAGGTTATATTAATAACACCCATTCTAGTGTAGGTTATATTAATTTAACACCCATTTGTTCAATTTGTTGTTCGTCTAAGATGATGGGACATGAAATCGGGGAGTTCCTAGGTCTGGTTAAGGAGTCTGAATGTTATGAATATCCTAAAAGAACATATCAAAATTATAGAATCAAAGTTAGTATTGACACACAGAAATCCCTCAAATATGGAATACATTTTTGCAATCCTAATGTGAATTAGTGGGTCACTCAGAAAATTCCTGCAGGAGACAATGCAGCCCCATACAAAACCATGTTGCACCTATGGGTGTAGTACCTCAATTTTGTCCCCCTAAAAAAAAAGAGAGGGTTTTATCCTCTGATTCTGCCTCTGATGATATCCTCAGATTTATGTCTCTGATGGTATCCTCTGATTTCTGCTTTTGATGGTCTGCCACTGATGGTATCCTCGAGGATTACCACACACAAAAGTAAGCAACCAAGGAGTGATGTCTCTCCGAGAAACCTTGGGATTAAAAAATTGTGATACCTTGGAATTAACAAATTTTTGGTATGAGTTGTTATCTCAATGGTATGGTAATTTAACTAACATTTGTTCATCTATGTAGGTTATATTAATAACACCCATTGCTGTTCAATTACGTGGCCCGATATCATGTCTATTGGAGGAACCCCTAATGCTGAAACAAAAATATTTGCTAACACAATAAAATTTAGGCTTGGGAATGATCATACTTCTCGTTTCTAGGAAGACTTATGGATGGGGGATGTGCCTTTATGCATTTTCTTATCTCGTTTGTACTTTGTGTCCATAGTGCAAGGGATCAAAGTGAGTAGTGTAGGTCGACTCATTAATGGTGTTGGGACTTGAGAGTTAACTTAGAGAAAGACCATCTTTGATTGGGAATCTGAATCTGCTGCGGAACTTGAGTTGTTATTGCATAACGTGCAACTTGATAATCAACGTGAAGATGTCTTAAAATGGTAGTTTGATCGAGCAAGGGGTTACTAGGCTAAACATGGTTACCAATGGTTGATGGGTAAATCCTCTTAACTCATCTGCGATCGCTGTGGATCTCTATAAAGCATTGAAATATTTGTGGTCGTAAGCATTTTTTGTCTGAGGTTTGTATTTGTTTATGGCATCTCTTTTTTAATAAACTACAAACAAGGGAAATGCTAGCAAGGATTTGATTCTATTGAAACACAAGGGCACATTTTTTTGAATGCTGCATTACTTCAAGAATTTGGTCTACCGTCTACAATTGGGTTGGATGCTTTCTTGTCCCTCACAACTCCTTCGTTACAAACTTTCTTCAATTTGGTTTGTAACTTACAGGGAAAAGGATAAAGAAGAGAAAACACATAATTTGGTGTTCAACTGTTTGGGGTCTTATGAACAAAATTATTTCGAAGAAGGAGTTGCTAACTTTGATGGGTTGTTAGCACAAATGAAAATTACTTCTTGGGGTTGGTTTGTAGCATTAGAAAGGAAAATACTAAAATTACAATATTCGGATTGGGTTGTTAATCCTTTGTGTTGTCTTTCTACTTTGTAATGTAAACTTTGTATTAATGGTTGGAGTACCTCTTATACTCCTTTAATTCATTTTGATTATAAAAATAAAAAATCTTAGACTTAGGGTTTGTAGTCTTTAAGTTAATTTTTGTGTTAGTTTTAGATTAGTTGTTTTGTAAAAGTATTTTATTATTGTAAATAAATAATTAGAATCACACTTAGTTGTGGTGGTATCCTTTGAAATAGTTGTATGACAATTATAATTTTTGAAATGTTTTTAAAAGAATTTTAGTTTATGTAAATTTTGCACCATTTTTGCATGTTGGTAAAAGGTGTCACAAAAGGAGGTCATGGAAATTTATCACCATAGTCCTTACATTATCCACGTCATAATTGGTTTACTCGTCCATCTCAACTATCCATCATCAAGACATAAAAAATAATGATTGCAAATTAAGGAGAAAAAAACAAAAGAAGACAAGATTATGTACATTTCATAAACATAATGAACAATATAAGCATGGCAACGAACAGTTGATCACTAATCATAGTTTCAAGAACCACACTCAATTTTCTTCTCTTTGTGCTCCCTTCTCATTCCTCTTCTTTTACAGTAAAAGTGCCTTGTAGTTTTCCCCTAATGCTGTTTTGGCTAGCAGTTTCTTTCCCTATTGCAATTTTCCTTCCCTCGGCCTAACTTCGTCATAATCCTTTCAGCATTTTGAAGGTGCAAACACGAGAAGGGGGGTTGAATTGTGTTTGTCAAACTGGAATTCTTTTGTTGTTTTGTTGAATATTGATGTGAGTTATTTGATGGATTATTAATCAGACTCAGCAGCGGATAATAATAACCTAAGAACACATCAATTTATCCTGGTTCACCATTAACTAGGCTACATCCAGTCCCTTCCTTCAAAAGGCCTTTTCACTAATTCAAACTCCTTTGAATTACAACATTACTGACCTTTCAAGTCAGTCTTCTCAAATTGCCTGACAACCCTAGACTTTTGAGGAATAACAACACCTTGACTCTACAAGCCAAGTCTTCTCAAACAGCCTGACAACCCCAGACTTTTGAGGAATGATAACAATACCTTGACTCTACAAGTCAAGTCTTCTCCTACCAATATGACAACCCCAGATTTTATAAGAAACTTCAACACTATAGGATTTTATATAAGGGATCGAAATAAGAACTGAGTAATTACTTCTACAAAGTTGATACTCACAATACGCTTAAAGTGAACTAGAGTGTTTACTTCGGAAAATTTATGATGACGATCTGCTTCACATTCTAAGAAAAGAACACTTAGAAAATATTTATCTTTTAAGCAAGTGTTTCTCTCCTTTGAACTCTTTGAATACTTAGCAATTTTTTGCTCGAGTTCTTCTATTTTTCGATACTTTATTCTTCAGCATTAAGCCTCTATTTATAGTTGAAATTAGGGCTTCACTTTGATCTGATGCTTTACTTATGGAGTGTATTTCGAATAATTCTGTTTTGAGAATATTCTGGAGTATTTTGCTCAGATTCTGTTTCTGAAGTCTTTTGCTCCGATTTTGTTTTGAGCATTTTGCTCAGATTCTGTTTTGAGCATACTTTTAGCTAGATTCTGTTTCTTGAATCTTTTACTCCAATTCTATTTTGAGCATTTTTCTCATATTCTGTTTCTTGAGTCTTTTACTCCAATTCTGTTTTGAGCATTTTTCTCAGATTCTGTTTTGAGCATACTTTCAGCTTCTAATGATGTAGCTTATTGTAAGACCCTTAAATTTAATATTAATTTTGGAATTAATATTAAAGTGTATTTGGGGATATTTGTAAAATATTTAATATATGTATGTTTTGAGTAAATATATATATATATATATAAATATTTATTTTGGAAGATGAATTAAAATTATTGGATGAAGAATAAATTAATTGAATTACGAGTAATTAAATTAAGGGATTAGCGGCTAATTGCGACGAGACGGATAAAGTGCTGAAAATCAGACAAGTGTTGGGTGAGGTGGCACCACACAAGCCTATAAATAGGAGTGAGAAGGATGGTGAAATCAGAACACCATCCCTCCTTCCTCACTGCCCATACTGCATGTAACAGTGCTGCATGTAATAGCACCCTTCTCTCCCATTCTGTGTTATGAATTCTGTTCTCGATTTCAAAAGGAAAAAGAGGGAGTTCCTCAAAAGTGCCATTAATTGGAAACCTAGGCACCAAACCAGAAAACCCCCAGTACAAAAGTTATTCTCCACATCATTACAGAGCTAAAGAACCCAGTTTTGTAGCAGCAAACGCAAGCGGGAGTTTCGCTGATTTTTGACGCGCAAACGGGAATGAAAACAGAAACATGAGAAGTAGCAAACACGCAACAAGGTAAGGGCACCTTCCACTTTCTAATTGCATTTTAGGACTGTAAATGTATGTTTGAGGTGTGATTATATTTGAGTTTCTGTTTTGAAAAAGAAACTGTTTTACATGACATTTTGAAAGATGAAAGAAAATGCATTTTGTTGAGGTTTTAAAAATCTGCAACATGTTGTTTTGGATGATTATTCCAATACTGTTTTGTTTATGGGGAAAACTGAAAAATGCATTGCATGTTATTTTGAAGAGGAGTAAAAAGCATATTCATAAAACTGTTTTGAATATTGCAAAAATGCATTTTGTTGGTATTTTGCTGTTATGTGATGCTTGCTGTTTGACTGAATGTGTTAATGTTGTTCTGATGTTTAAGAAAGCTGAAATGCTTTGCATGTTGTTATGATGTTTGAGAAAAGCTGAATGCTTTGCATGTTGTTCTGATGTTTGAAAAAGCTGAAATGCTTGCATGATGTTCTGATGGTTTGAGAAAGTTGAAATGCTTGCATGCTGTTCTATTAATGAAAATCTGGTGTTGCTGATGATTTCAAAATAAAAAGGGTTTAAAACTGATGAAAGTGTTTTCTTCTGGAAAATCTGGTTGGATGTAAAAGTCTGAGTTTTATGGTTTAAAAGAGTGATAAAACTGTTTTGGGGTTGTGCTGATTTTTCAAAAGAAACAGTTTTAAATGTGTTGAAATCTCAGGAAAAATTCACTGATTTCGAAGGTGTATTCGAATACAACATGTGTGTATTCGAATACAGCCTGTCAAGCTTCTATTTTACTTAAGTTTTCAAACTAGTATTCGAATACGAGCCCCTGTATTCGAATACAGAGGAAGGATTTTTCCTTCTGGTGTTTCTAGTGTGAATCATTCAGTTTTGCTTCTGATGATTCTAGTGTGAATCATTCTGTTTTGCTTCTAATGATTTTGGTGTGAATCATTCTGTTTTGCTTCTGATGATTCTGGTGTGAATCATTCTGTTTTGCTTCTGATGATTCTGGTGTGAATCATTCTGTTTTGCTTCTGATGATTCTGGTGTGAATCATTCTGTTTTGCTTCTGATGATTCTGGTGTGAATCATTCTGTTTTGCTTCTGATGATTCTGGTGTGAATCATTCTGTTTTGCTTCTGATGATTCTAGTGTGAATCATTGTGTTTTGCTTCTGATGATTCTGGAGTGAATCATTCTGTTTTGCTTCTGATGATTCTGGAGTGAATCATTCTGTTTTGCTTCTGATGATTCTGGAGTGAATCATTCTGTTTTGCTTCTGATGATTCTGGTGTGAATCATTCTGTTTTGCTTCTGATGATTCTGGTGTGAATCATTCTGTTTTGCTTCTGATGATTCTGGTGTGAATCATTCTGTTTTGCTTCTGATGATTCTGGTGTTAACCATTCTGTTTTGCTTTTGATGATTCTGGTGTGAATCATTCTGTTTTGCTTCTGATGATTCTGGTGTGAATCATTCTGTTTTGCTTTTGATGATTCTGGTGTGAATAATTCTGTTTTGTTTCTGATGATTCTGGTGTGAATCATTCTGTTTTGCTTCTGATGATTCTGGTGTGAATCATTCTGTTTTGCTTCTGATGATTCTGGTGTGAATCATTCTGTTTTGCTTCTGATGATTCTGGTGTGAATTATTCTGTTTTGCTTCTCATGATTCTGGTGTTAACCATTCTGTTTTGCTTCTGATGATTCTGGTGTGAATCATTCTGTTTTGCTTCTGATGATTCTGGTGTGAATCATTCTGTTTTGCTTCTGATGATTCTGGTGTGAATCATTCTGTTTTGCTTCTGATGATTCTGGTGTGAATCATTCTGTTTTGCTTCTGATGATTCTGGTGTTAATCATTCTGTTTTGCTTCTGATGATTCTGGTGTGAATCATTCTGTTTTGCTTCTGATGATTCTGGTGTGAATCATTCTGTTTTGCTTCTGATGATTCTGGTGTGAATCATTCTGTTTTGCTTCTGATGATTCTGGTGTGAATCATTCTGTTTTGCTTCTGATGATTCTGGTGTGAATCATTATGTTTTGCTTCTGATGATTCTGGTGTGAATCATTATGTTTTGCTTCTGATGATTCTGGTGTGAATCATTATGTTTTGCTTCTGATGATTCTGGTGTGAATCATTCTGTTTTGCTTCTGATGATTCTGGAGTGAATCATTCTGTTTTGCTTCTGATGATTCTAGAGTGAATCATTCTGTTTTGCTTCTGATGATTCTGGTGTGAATCATTCTGTTTTAATTCTGATGATTATGGTGTGAATCATTTTGTTTTGCTTCTGATGATTCTGGTGTGAATCATTCTGTTTTGCTTCTGATGATTCTGGTGTGAATCATTCTATTTTGCTTCTGATGATTCTGGTGTGAATCATTCTGTTTTGCTTCTGATGATTCTGGTGTGAATCATTCTGTTTTGCTTCTGATGATTCTGGTGTGAATCATTCTATTTTGCTTCTGATGATTCTGGTGTGAATCATTCTGTTTTGCTTCTGATGATTCTGGTGTGAATCATTCTGTTTTGCTTTTGATGATTCTGGAGTGAATCATTCTGTTTTGCTTCTGATGATTCTGGTGTGAATCATTCTGTTTTGCTTCTGATGATTCTGGTGTGAATTATTCTGTTTTGCTTCCGATGATTCTGGTGTGAATCATTCTGTTTTGCTTCTGATGATTCTGGTGTGAATCATTCTGTTTTGCTTCTGATTATTCTGGTGTGAATCATTCTGTTTTGCTTCTGATGATTCTAGTGTGAATCATTCTGTTTTGCTTCTGATGATTCTGGTGTGAATCATTCTATTTTGCTTCTGATGATTCTGGTGTGAATCATTTTGTTTTGCTTCTGATAATTCTGGTGTGAATCATTTTGTTTTGCTTATGATAATTCTGGTGTGAATCATTCTGTTTTGCTTCTGATGATTCTGGTGTGAATCATTCTATTTTGCTTCTGATGATTCTGGTGTGAATCATTCTGTTTTGCTTCTGATGATTCTGGTGTGAATCATTCTGTTTTGCTTCTGATGATTCTGGTGTGAGTCATTCTGTTTTGCTTCTGATGATTCTGGTGTGAATCATTCTGTTTTGCTTCTGATGATTCTGGTGTGAATCATTCTGTTTTGCTTCTGATGATTCTGGTGTGAATCATTCTGTTTTGCTTCTGATGATTCTGGTGTGAATCATTCTGTTTTGCTTCTGATGATTCTGGTGTGAACCATTCTGTTTTGCTTCTGATGATTCTGGTGTGAATCATTCTGTTTTGCTTCTGATGATTCTGGTGTGAATCATTCTGTTTTGCTTCTGATGATTCTGGTGTGAATCATTCTGTTTTGCTTCTGATGATTCTGGTGTGAATGATTCTGTTTTGCTTCTGATGATTCTGGTGTGAATCATTCTGTTTTGCTTCTGATGATTCTGGTGTGAATCATTCTGTTTTGCTTCTGATGATTCTGGTGTGAATCATTCTGTTTTGCTTCTGATGATTCTGGTGTGAATCATTCTGTTTTGCTTGTGATGATTCTGGTGTGAATCATTCTGTTTTGCTTCTGATGATTCTGGTGTGAATCATTCTGTTTTGCTTCTGATGATTCTGGTGTGAATCATTCTGTTTTGCTTCTGATGATTCTGGTGTGAATCATTCTGTTTTGCTTCTGATGATTCTGGTGTGAATCATTCTGTTTTGCTTCTGATGATTCTGGTGTGAATCATTCTATTTTGCTTCTGATGATTTTGGTGTGAATCATTCTGTTTTGCTTCTGATGATTCTGGTGTGAATCGTTCTGTTTTGTTTCTGATGATTCTGGTGTTAATCATTCTATTTTGCTTTTGATGATTCTGGTATGAATCATTCTGTTTTGCTTCTGATGATTCTGGTGTTAATCATTCTAATTGTGGTGCTGTTTCTAATGTTCTGGTGTTGATGATTCTGATTCTGGTTCTGTTCCTGATGTTCTGATGTTAATCATTCTGATTCTGGTTCTGTTTCTGATGTTTTGGTGTTGATGATTCTGATTCTAGTTCTATTCCTGATGTTCTGATGTTAATCATTCTGATTCTGGTTCTGTTTCTAATGTTCTGGTGTTGATGATTCTGATTCTGGTTCTGTTCCTGATGTTCTGATGCTGATCATTCTGGTTCTATTTTTGGCTTCTGTATTCGACTACAGGCATGCTGTATTCGAATACAGAATGTTGAAATTACAGTTTCAGCTTCTGTATTCGAATACAAGGGATCTGTATTCGAATACAGATTCGAGTTTTCATAAATTTCAAGTTTGTGGTGAATTAAAATGGAACTTTTGGTGATAGTTTGAAGTGGTGGTGATGAAGTTTTTAAGACTTTAATAATGTATTGAAAAATGTTGGTTTGTGCAGTGAGACTGCCTCTGTATTCGACTACCAGGGGGCTGTAGTCGAATACAGAGTGTTAATTCTGCACTGTTTTGGCTCCTGTATTCGAATACAGAGAGGCTGTATTCGAATACAGATTTGTATTTTCCAGAAATCTCAGTTTTAAACACTGTTTTGTGAATTTTAAGAGTTTGGGGAACAATGGAAAGACTTAAGATGATTAAGTATGGAATTTGTGAGATAATGTGAATTTTTAATGATTGCTTAACTGTTTAATCATTGATGTGTTGATGATGATATTGATTATGTTGAGATGTTTTGAAATATGGTGGGATGGCATGAATTTTTATGATTTTGCATACTGTTTTCAGTGAAGAGAAAACACTGCATATTCATGCATTGCATAGTCAGGTGGTGACCGCGATGGGCCACAGAGTTGATGCGATGATCGTGATGGGCCGCGAAGTTAAGTAGGTGACCATGGGTTATAGAATAGTTCCGCGTGTATTAGACGGTCTGTTCTATCCGGGGTCAGAGTAGTTCCGTGTGTATTAGACAGTCTATTCTACTCGGGCTACGGAGTGGTTCCGCGTGTATTAGACGGTCCATTCTATCCGTGCGAGGATTTAACTTCTGTGTATTTGGCATGTGAGAGGCTAATACATGTAATTGTAGCGACCATGATGGTTATAGAATAGTTCCGCGTGTATTAGACGGTCTATTCTATCCGGGTTTAGAGTAGTTCCGCGTGTATTAGACGGTCTATTCTATTTGGGCTACGGGATGGTTCCGCGTGTATTAGACGGTCCATTCCATTCGTGAAATTGTGCTGGTCTGTGAGCGACTGCACTGGTACTGGTCTGTGGAGCGACTGCACGAGTGCTGGTCTGTGAGCGACTGCACCTTGGTAATTCCAAGATATCGTATACATGAGCATATACATATTGCATTAGGGTGATTGACTGGTGGGTCACGATTGGGTTATGTGATGATGATTGGAAAGTGATGTGTGTGAGTACTTTATGAAAACTGAATTTCTGATGAATGATTGTGAATGCTGAAGTGTTGGCTGTACTTACAACTTATTTTCCATCTTAATTGGTTGCTGTTTTGATAAATACATGTCATGAAATTTCAAATGAGCATCATTATTTTCATCATTGTTATATGATATGCTATGTGTATATTTGTTGCTGTGAAATATATGCTATGTGATTATTTGTTAATTTCGGTCGGTGACCCTTGCTATTATATTGTGGAAATTGGGCTTTGCCCTCAGATGTTACCCGAACCCGTCCTACCGACGGATACACTAACGACGGAAGCGTCGTTAGTTTCCCCTGATCTTTACGTACGGAGTATCCGTGGACAACGCAGAAGGACGGACGGTTGGCTGAAGACGAGACTTATAGAGAATACGGTGGAGACCGTGCTACTATAGCTTAGTGCATGATAAGACTAGACTTTTGTATAGGGTCTTGAGTTTTGGGAAATGTAATTTATTTTGGGAATTAATGTATGACTTTTCCGCTGTATTTTCCGCACTCTGATACTATTTAGTGGCCACAGGCCGGGTGTTGTCTTTTGAAATGAACTATGAAAATTTTATTTTAATTCCCTTGACATTAATTTTGGAAAACTCATTTTAATTATTTATTGAAAAAAAAATACACTCGCGCTGTGTTTTAAACTCGGGGTGTTACACTTATGATTTTTGCTTCTAATGAGATCCTCTGAAATTATTCTCTGGCGGGATCCTCTGATGATATTCTCCGGATTTTTTCTCATGTATCCTCTAGATGTATTTTTATCTTCTGGTGACGTCATTTTCTGATGACATCTTCTGCTTCTGATTTGTATGTTCTGGTGACGTCATCCTCTGATTTCTGCTTCTGGTGACGTCATCTTCTGATTTCTGTTTCTGATGACATCCTTTTATTTCTGCTTTTGGTGACGTCATCTTCTGTTTATGCTTCTGATGACATCATCTGATTTCTGCTTCTGATGACGTCATCTTCTGATTTGTGCTTCTGATGAATGCTTCTGATGACATCTTCTGATTTTTCATTATTCTTCTAAGTCAAAATACGATTTTCATAAAATACATTTGTTAACATCAAAACTTTAATTGCAAGAACCAACTTGGTTCCAACAATCTCCCCCTTTTTGATGACAACAAAACTATGTATTTTTTATAATACTTTTTATTTCTTTTGACTTTGACTCCCCTTAAGACTAAGCTTCATTTTATATTTTCTCCCCCTAAGTCTAATGCCCAGATACTATATCAAATACACCATCTTCTCCCCCTTTCAAATACATCATCTTTTCCTCGGATATTTTATCAAATACTACATTTTCTCCCCCTTTGTCATCAGACAAAAAGATTTGAAGAAAGAAAAGAGATCTTCTATTTTTTTTAAATAATGTAAAGAAAACTACTTGAAAACATTACACTGTTAATTATTTAACAAAATAAGGTTTAGGTTTTTCTTGATGAAGTCAAACCTATCTTCAGGTAGCGGTTTGGTGAATATGTCAGCCCATTGATGTTCAGTGTCTACAAACTGAATGTTGAGTACTCCTTGTTGGAACCAAGTTGGTTCTAAGTACTTAGGATATTGATGCTTACAAATGTACTCAATGTAAACTTATTTTGTACTTTGAATTATTAAGTTAAATGCCCCAGAAACTGAAGGAAACAGAAGCAGAGATCAAAGGAAAATGAATTCTGGAATTTCTAGAAGATGTTCCAGGATGTCAAAACATCACCAGAGGATATGTTTGGTGGCCCAGAACAGAAGGAAGAAAAATCATACTGAAACATGGATCATACCATTGGAAAGCCTGCCAGAAGGAGAGTTGTTCCAGACAAACAAGAGTCAAATATCAATTTTATTCCAGAAGTTATTCTGACCAGAAGATGGCCTGGCAGTGAAAAATTACACATTCCAGACTTGTTCCAGACTTGACCAGAAGGTATGTTTATGAGTCCAGAACAAGAGGATCAATTCAGATTTGGCCCAGATCATAAGATAGCATGATTCAGGGCATGAAACTAAGTCCAGACCAAAAGAAATGAGTTCCAGAATCAATCCAGACCTGGTCCAAAATTAAAGGTAAAATGTCCAGACTGAAATATTTTTTGTTCAAGTTAATTTCAGTTTGTTCCAGACCAAAGTCCAGAATCTGTCCAGATCAGAGTAAAAATTTCCAGATCAATGGTTCAGAAATAATTATTTGGTCAAGTGATGGTCCAGATCAGAAAATCAGACCATGGCCCAGTGGTGGCCGAAATCAGAGGGTTAGGAAGTGTGGTCCAGGAATGGCCGAAATCAGATGATTACAGAATATCAAATAGGCTGGTCCAGATGTGGACTATCGCATTAAGATCCAATGGTGCAGATTTGATCATGAGGATTAAAGAATCTGAGAAAAATGCTCAAAACAGAAGCGGAGCAAAATGCTCAAAACAGATCAGTGAGCAAAAGGCTCAAAACAGAATCTGAGCAAAATACTCCAGAATATTTTCAAAACAGATTAATCTAAATATACTGCAGAAGTAAAGCATCAGTGAAGTTCTAAAGTTCAACTATAAATAGAGACTTAATGCTGAAGAATAAAGAATCGAAAATCACAAAAGAGTCATACACTTCCAAAGCAACAAACACCCAAATTTTCATAGAAGTCAATTGTGAGTTTTAGCTTTCAAGAAGCAAGTACTCGTGTTATTTTCTTTCCACTATGGCAAATCTAAGTTGTTGAAGTAGAGTCTACAATCTGAGGGAGTCAGTAGAGGTAGCAGGGTACTTGGCAATTAGATAGGGTTGTATCTAAGTTGTTGAAGTAGAGTCTACAAACTGAGGGAATCAGAAAGGGTAGCAAGGTACTTAGCAATTAGATTCATAGTGTTGTGATTTCTTCTACAATCTGGGGTTGTCAGATTGGCTGAAGACAAGGTTGTTTTCCTCAAGAAGTCTAGGATTGTTAGACTATTGAGAAGACTGACTTGGAGGGTCAGTAGCAAGGTTGTAATTCAAGATTGAATTAGTGAAATCCTTCAAGGCGAAGGGACTGGACGTAGCCTCGTTAACGGTGAACCAGTATAAAATCTGTGAGTTTTTATTTTATTTTTATCCGCTGCTAACTCTGTTTTAATTATACATCAAGTTTTGTTTTGAAAGTATTAAAACAGGAAAAGTATTTAAGTTAAGTCAAACACAATTCAACCCCCCCTTCTCGTGTTTGCACCTTCACTCCTTTCTGAACATAATCTCTGATAAAATGGTGTTTGATATCTATGTGTTTAGCTCTTGAGTGTAGGATCAGGTTTTTTGTTAGACAAATTGCAGAGGTGTTATCACAGTAGCTGGGTATGTTGGATTCTAATATTTTATAATCTTCAAGTTGATGCTTCATCCAAAGTAGTTGAGAGCTACAGCCAGCTACTGAAATGTACTCAGCCTCTGCTGTTGACATGGCAATGGTGTGTTGTCTCTTACTGGACCAAGAAATCAAGTTGTCTCCTAAAAAGGTACAATAGCCACTGGGGTTTTTCCTTTCAAGTTTATCTCCAACAGTCAGAATCACACTATCCACTCAGTTTGTATGTAGGAGTTTTCTTGTAAAACAAGGTGAGGTTGGTAGTGCCTTTTAGGTATCTAAGGATTCTCTTAACAACGGTTAGATGAGATTCTCTAGGGTCATATTGAAATCGAGCACATACACACACACACACTAAATATGATATCAGGTCTAGAAACAGTAAGGTAGAGTAATGATCCGATGATTCCTTTGTAGATTTTTTGGTCAACTTTTTGGCCTGATTCATCTTTATCAAGTGAACAAGTAGGATGCATTGATGTAGCCATAGGTTTGCAATCACTCATCGTAAACTTCTTGAGAAGTTCCTTTGTATATTTAGTTTGGTGAATGTAAATACCTTATGGACTTTGCTGAATTTGTATTCTTAGGAAGAACTTAAGTTCTCCCATCATACTCATTTGAAATTCATGTTGCATCAATTTACAAAGTTCTTGGCAGAGAGTGCCATTAGTAGATCCAAAGATAATATCATCAACATAAACTTGAATAATCATAATATCATTTTTTATTGATTTTCTAAAAGAGTATTGTCTACTTGTCCTCTTTCAAAGTCATTTTTAAGTAAGAAGTTACTAAGTCTATCATACCATGCCCTTGGTGCTTGTTTTAAACCATATAAAGATTTTTTAAGTTTAAAAACATAGTTTGGAAATTCAGAACTTTCAAAACCTGGGGGTTGTTTAATATAGACTTCTTCACTTATATAATCATTTAAGAATGCGCTTTTAACATCCATTTGAAATAATGAAATGTTATTATTAGCAGCAAAGGAAAGTAGGATACGAATAACATCTAACCTGGCCACTAGAGCAAAAATCTCAGTTTAGTCAATACCTTCTTACTGACTGTATCCATTTGCAACACATCGTGCCTTGTTTATGACAACTTCTCCTTTTTCATACAACTTATTTATGAAAAAGAACTTGGTTCCAACAATGTTCTTCTCTGATCTTGGAACTAGATCCCAAACATCATTCCTATTAAACTCATTTAACTCTTCTTGCATTGCAATAATCCATCCATCTTCCCTTAGTGCTTCATCAACAAAAGTAGGCTCAATAGATGAGAGTAAGCCAAACAAACTGATTTCTTTAAGTGATGATCTGATCCTTAAGAAATCACTTCCACTTCCAATAATCAGATTTTCAAGATGAGATGACTGATATTTCCATCCAGATTTCTCTTCTGACTTCTCATGACTGGTTCTGATTTGATCGGATTCGTCCTTTGAAGATGTGTCACATGCTTCTGCTGATTTATCTATTTCTGCTTTTTCAAGTTATTTTGCCTGCATCAGCTTCTTGTTCTAGTAAACCTGCATCGGTTTCCTCTAGTTCTGATTAACATGCATCAGCTTCATCTTGCTTTGACTTTTTAGGTCAAGCTATTTGTCATATAACATAATACAAATCAAATAATTTAAAAATGAACTCAATACAGCCAAACCATTAATTCTGTTTATGGTGGTTTCTGCTTGTTTTTTAAACTATTGAAATATTGTTTCTGTTAAAGTGTTCACATTTTGTGGATCACTTGGTTCCTCTGACGGTTTGAAAACCTGCAGATTACCTATCTAGCTTTGATTTTTTAAGATTAAGCTTCTTGTTATCACAGTAAACAAAATATCAAAACAATAATATTTAAAGAAAGATATAACCTATATGACCAGTTTTAGTTTCACTCTGAAAACCCTCGTATTTCTTCTTTTCTGGTTTTTAGATTCTGAATTTGCATATTCTGTGATTAGAGAGTCTAGATGAAGGAATTTGAATTCCCTTCCAGGTTTGTGGTCTTGATGAATTTGATAGGAGTCTTCAAAGAAGTCTCCTGATTCTGATTCTTAATCTGCCACTTTTGTTTCTGCTGATGTATCAGGTTCCTCTAATAATTCTGTTTCTTCTAGTAGTTCCAATTTTGTTGATATGTGTGCTTTATCTATCTATTTTGATATTTCCTATTCTTCATATGGTTCTGATTCTGATAGTTATTTTGTTGACCAATTCTTCTTCCACCAGAGTCACTTTGCTTTTACTTGATAAGTGCTGGAACATAGACCTTTTTCCCTTCATATATTGCCAGCATCCATTGATCAGGTACCATGACTGGTGTTTCACTTTGGTTGCTCAGAACATCTACAACATAAACAGTTTCATCTTTTGGTACCCAAAACTAGTTGAGTTCAGGTTTGTTAGTCTTGAAAGGTTTCTTGTCTTTCCTTGATTTTATCATGGGACAAGACAATTTTGAGTGACCTTTCTTAGCGAAAACAGCACACAAAACATTAGAGGGAATAGGTTTAGTTACAGTTGCATCTTCATCAAATCCTATGCCTCTTTTACCATTATTACTAACCTCATAAATCATAGAAGCATATTTGCTTCTTTCCATACCATTAGTAATAAAATCTTGTAAAACTTGTTCATGCATATCAGAATTACATACAGTATTTTTACTTGATGTTGAACAAAGATTACTTTTTAGAGTTAGGTTTTCAAATTTAAGCTCAGTAAAACTGTTTGTCAAACATACATTCTTTGTTTTCAATTCTGGAATATCAGTTTCAAGAATGACACTTTCTGTTTTAAATTCTACAATTTGATTATTTAAAACATTAACTTCTTCTATTAGATTTGTATTTTCTTTCTTAAGAGTTTTCAGTTTTAAAGATAATTTGTAATTTCTGTTTAAAAAACTCATTCAGAGCAGTGATCAAATCAGATCGAGTGAATTCAGAATATACCTCAATTTCATCATCTTCTGATTCTCTTTCAGAATTAGATTCTGCATTGGATCCAGAGACAGAATTGTGTGAGCCATCATAGCCAAATCTGCTTGTTCATCTTCAGAGGATTTATCAGAATCATCTCATGTAGCCATCATACTTTTCTTCTTGGTTCTGGAATCTTTCCTCTGATATTTCCCTTTCTCCATATTTGGACATTTTGACTTGATATGTCTAGATTCATTGCATCCGTAGCAAATGATACCTTTCTTGTCATGTGTATCATCACTTCCTTTGTTGGATTGTTTGGAATATCTCTGGGAAAATTTATTCCTTCTGTTATGCCACATCTTTCTGAAATTTCTGGATAAGAAAGCAATCTCTTCTTCCTCTGAATTCAGACTTTGATCGTCTGAATCACTATCTTCTGATGTTGCTTTCAAAGCCTTCTTCTGCTTGGATTTCAGGGCTAGAGTTTTGTTCTTCTTCTTGGGTTCATCTTCTTCCAACTCAATTTCATGTGATCTGATGGAGCTGATTAATTCTTCCAGCTTTAGAGTATTCAGATCTTTAGCTTTCTGAATAGCAGTGATCTTTGGTCTCCACTTGATTGTCAGACTTCTAAGTATTTTCCTTAGATGATCAGCAGTAGTGTAACTCTTTTCTAATACCCTTAATCCCGATACTAGAGTCTAGAATCTGGAAAACATAGTTTCAATCTCTTCATCTTTTTCCATCTTGAATAACTCACACTTCTTGAATAGAATGTTAGCCTTTGCTTCTTGAACTTTCTTACTGCCTTCGTAAGTCAGAATCAGACTATCAAAGATGTTATTCGTTGTTTCTCTGTTAGTGCACTTGTCAAACTCCTTTGATGTGATTGCATTGATCATGAACGTTCTGGATTTGTGATGCAACTTGAACATCTTCTTCTGATCAGCATCCATATCTCTTCTGGAAATTTTAACACCATCAACATCTTCTGGAGCAGTATAACCATCTTGAAGGTGCAAACATGAGAAAGGGGGTTGAATTGTGTTTGCCAAACTTTGAATCTTTTTAATGTTTTGTTGAATGTTGATGTGATTTACTTGATTAATAAATAATCAGACTTAGTAGCAGAAAATAACAGCATAAGAACACATCAATTTATGCTGGTTCACCATTAACTTGGCTACATTCAGTCCCTTCATCCTGAAGACTTTAATCCACTAATTCAAAACCTTTGAATTACAACACCTGACCCTCCAAGTCAGTATTCCCAAACAGCCTGACAACCCCAGACTTCTGAGGAACGAAAACAACACCTTGACTTTACAAGTCAAGTCTTCTCCTACCAATTTGAAAATCCTAGATTGAAGAAGGAATCTGCACCACTATCGGGTTAGATTACAAGGTTTGGAACTCTACAAATTTGATTCTGGAAAGCTGATTGCTGCACTGATTCTTTCACACTTGTGTTGCTTCTGGAAAGCTGATTGTTGAACTGAATTTCTCTCTCGAAAACACTTAGAAAATATTGCTTTTGCACTCAAGTAATTCTCTCTTTTGAACTCTCGGATTGTTTTGAATATGAAGCTTGAGTTCTTGTGTTTTTCGATGCATGATGCTGCTGCCTGAAGCCTCATTTTATAGCTGCAAATAAGGCTTTGTCAAGGCTTAAATTCGAAAATAGATCTTGCTCAGATTTCCTTTGAAAATACTGTTGGCCAATCTTGTTTCACTTAAATAAAAATCGTATCTTTTTAGCTTCAGATTGCATTTTAAATTTGTGTTGACCAATCTTGTTTCTTTTAATTTCAAACCATATCTTTTTAAGCTTCAGATTGCATTCGAATTTCTTCAAGTCTTCAGTGAATTTTTGAATCAAATCCCCTTAACACTTTGATCAAATTTCTAGCAAAATTTAATCAAGTCTTCTTCGAATTTAAATCAATTCCTCATTGATTTGCATCGTGATTTAAATTCTGGACCTTATGATCTTCTGATCTCGACCACCTCTGGACCATATAATCTGATATGTACCAATTATGTGATCCTCTGATCTCGATCAACTCTGGACCATGTGATCCGATCTGTACCATTCTGTGATCCTCTGATCTTGGCCAAATCTGGACTATGTAATATGATCTGTACCAATTCTGTGATCCTCTGATCTCGACCAACTCTGGACCATGTGATCTGATATGTACCATTTTGTGATCCTCTGATCTCGACCAATTATTGGCCATGTGATCTGATTTGTGCGATTTTGTGATCCTCTGATCTGAATCATTGATCTTCTAATCTGGACCATTGATCATCTGATTTCTGCTTTTGATGACGTCATCTTCTGATTTATGCTTCTGATGACATCTTCTGATTTTTCATTCTTCTTCTAAGTCAAAATACGTTTTTCATAAAATACATTTTTTAACATCAAAACTCTAATTGCAAGAACCAACTTGGTTCCAACACATTTCACTTGCCATGGATCCAACATACAACCACACGATTACCCCGTCAAACTTACACCTGAATACTCGTCCCAACCCTCTCAACATTAGGGGCAAATCTCCTTTTAATCTGAACAATGATCCTTGCAACTAACCTAAATCAAACATTGGACCGGAACAAAATTACAATGTGCATAACAAGAACCATAATAACAACACTACCAATAATAATCAACGAGAAGAAAGCTACTTGTTCTACATCGATTTTGTCATCCAACAAGGTATTTCATTGTGCCAAAACAACTTTCTTGGAAAAATTATCACAAAAAACCATTACATCTTCAATCTATGCAGAGAGCGTTGGCAAACATTTAGTGTAATCCTTTGGGGCTAAATATCCTAGAAATTGTAGAGAAAACTTATCACTTTCTTTGGGATGAGAAAGCTAATCAAGAAATGATCCTTTTGGGGAGTTCTTAGATTTTTAGGAAGTCTTGGTTAATTTTAAAAAGAATGGTAAATAGAGGTGGATACCAATATCTTGGATTTTCAACATGTTCCAATATGGATTCAGCTATGGAGGCTCCCCCTGCATTGCAAAACTAAGATGATGGGACATGAAATTGGGGTGTTCCTAGGTCAGGTTGAGGAGTCTGAATGTTATGAATATCCTAAAAGAACAAATCAAAATTATAGAATCAAAGTTAGTATTGACACACAAAAATCCCTCAAATATGAAATACATTTTGGCAATCCTAATGTGAATTAGTGGGTGACTCAGAAAATTCCTGCAAGAGACAATGCAACCCCGTATAGAACCATTTGCACCTCTGGGTGTAGTACCTCAATTTTGTCCCCCTAAAAAAAAGGGTTTTATCCTCTAATTTCTGCCTCTGATGATATCCTCTGATTTCTGTCTCTGATGGTATCCTCAGATTTCTGCCTCTGATGGTATCCTCTGATTTCTGCTTGTGATGGTATCCTCTGATTTATGCTTGTGATGGTATCCTCGAGGATTACCATACACAAAAGTAAGCGATGATGGGACATTAAATTGGGGTGTTCCTAGGTCAGGTTGAGGAGTCTGAATGTTATGAATATCCTAAAAGAACAAATCAAAATTATAGAATCAAAGTTAGTATTGACACACAAAAATCCCTCAAATATGAAATACATTTTGGCAATCCTAATGTGAATTAGTGGGTCACTCAGAAAATTCCTGCAAGAGACAATGCAACCCCGTATAGAACCATTTGCACCTCTGGGTGTAGTACCTCAATTTTGTCCCCCTAAAAAAAAAGGGTTTTATCCTCTGATTTCTGCCTCTGATGATATCCTCTGATTTCTGTCTCTGATGGTATCCTCAGATTTCTGCCTCTGATGGTATCCTCTGATTTCTGCTTGTGATGGTATCCTCTGATTTCTGCTTGTGATGGTATCCTCGAGGATTACCATACACAAAAGTAAGCGACCAAAGAGTGATGTCTCTCCGAAAAACCTTGGGATTAACAAATTGTGATACCTTGGAATTAACAAATTTTGGTATGAGTTGTTATCTCACTGGTATGGTAATTTAACTAACATTTGTTCATCTAGTGTAGGTTATATTAATAACACCCATTGCTGTTCAATTAAGTGGCCCGATATCATGTCCATTGGAGGAACCCCTAATGCTGAAACAAAAATATTTGCTAACACAATAAAATTTAAGCTTGGGAATGATCATACTTCTTGTTTCTAGGAAGACTTGTGGATGGGGGATGTGCCTTTATGCATTTTCTTATCTCGTTTGTACTTTGTGTCCATAGTGCAAGGGATCAAAGTGAGTAGTGCAGGTCGACTCATTAATGGTGCTGGGACTTGAGAGTGAACTTGGAGAAGGACCATCTTTGATTGGGAATCTGAATCTGCTGCTGAACTTGAATTGTTATTGCATAAAGTGCAACTTGATAATCAACGTGAAGATGTCTTAAAATGGTAGTTTGATCGAGCAAGGGGTTACTAGGCTAAACATGGTTACCAATGGTTGATGGGTAAATCCTCTTAACTCATCTACGATCGCTATGGATCTCTATAAAGCACTGAAATATTTGTGGTCGTAAGCATTTTTTATCTGAGGTTTGTATTTGTTTATGGCATCTCTTTTTTAATAAACTACCAACAAGGGAAATGCTAGCAAGGCTTTGATTCTATTGAAACAAAAGGGCACATTTTTTTGAATGTTGCTTTACTTCAAGAATTTGGTATGCCGTCTACAATTGGGTTGGATGCTTTCTTGTCCCTCACAACTCCTTCGTTACAAACTTTCTTCAATTTGGTTTGTAACTTATAGGGAAAAGGATACAGAAGAGAAGACACATAATTTGGTGTTCAACTATTTGGGGTCTTATGAACAAAATTATTTTCGAAGAAGGAGATGCTGACTTTGATGGGTTGTCAGCACAAATGAAAATTACTTTTTGGGGTTGGTTTGTAGCATTAGAAAGGAAAATACTGACATTACAATATTCGGATTGGGTTGTTAATCCTTTGTGTTGTCTTTCTACTTTGTAATGTAAACTTTGTATTAATGGTTGGAGTACCTGTTATACTTCTTTAATTCATTTTGATTATAAAAATAAAAAATCTTAGACTTAGGGTTTGTAGTCCTTAAGTTAATTTTTGTGTTAGTTTTAGATGAGTTGTTTTGTAAAACTATTTTATTATTGTAAATAAATAATTAGAATCACACTTAGTTTTGGTGGTGTCATTTGAAATAGTTGTATGACAATTATAATTTATGAAATGTTTTGAAAAGAATTTTAGTTTTTGTAAATTTTGCACCATTTTTGCATGTTGGTAAAAGGTGTCACAAAAGGAGGTCATGGAAATTTATCACCATAGTCCTTACATTATCCACGTCATAATTGGTTTACTCGTCCATCTCAACTATCCATCATTAAGACATCAAAAATAATGATTGCAAATTAAGGAGAAAAAACAAAAGAAGACAAGATTATGTACATTTCAGAAACATAATGAACAATATGAGCATGGCAACGAAGACTTGATCACTAATCATAGTTTCAAGAACCACACTCAGTTTTCTTCTTTTTGTGCTCCCTTTATCTCATTCCTCTTCTTTTACAGTAAAAGTGTCTTGTAGTTTTCCCGTGGTGCTGTTTTGGCTAGCAGTTTCTTTCCCTCTTGCAATTTTCCTTCCCTCAGCCTAACTTCATCGTAATCCTTTTAGCATTTCACTTGCCATGGATCCAACATACAACCACACGGTTACCCCGTCAAACTTACGCCTGAATATTCGTCCCTACCCTCTCAACATCAGGGGCAAGTCTCCTTTTAATCTGAACAATGATCTTTGCAACTAACCTAAATCAAACATTGGACTGGAACAAAATTACAACATGCATAACCAGAACCATAATAACAACACTACCAATAACAATTAATGAGTGGAAAGCTACTTGTTCTACACCGATTTTGTCATCCAATGAGGTATGTCGTTGTGCCAAAACAACTTTCTTGGGAAAATAATCACAAAAAAACCATTACATCTTCAATCTATGCAGAGTGCGTTGGCAAACATTTAGTGTAATCCTTTGGGTCTAAAGATCCTGGATATTGTAGAGAAAACTTATCATTTTCTTTTGGATGAGAAAGTTAATCAAGTAATGATCCTTTTGGGGAGTTCTTAGATTTTTAGGAATTCTTTGTTAATTTTAAATGAATGGTAAATAGAGGTGGATCCCAATATCTTGGATTTTCAACATGTTCCAATATGGATTCAGCTATGGAGGCTCCCCTTTCATTGCAAAACTAAGATGATGGGACATGAAATTGGGGCGTTCCTAGGTCAGGTTGAGGAGTCTAAATATTATGAATATCCTAAAAGAACAAATCAAAATTATAGAATCAAATGTAGTATTGACACACATAAATCCCTCAAATATGGAATACATTTTTGCAATCCTAATGTGAATTAGTGGGTCACTCAGAAAATTCCTGCAAGAGACGATGCAACCCTATACAGAACCATGTTCCACCTCTGTGTGTAGTACCTCAATTTTTGTCCCCCTAAAAAAAAAGAGGGTTTTACCCTCTGATTTCTGCCTCTGATGACATCCTCTGATTTTTACCTCTGATGGTATCATCTGATTTCTACTTCTAATGGTTTGTCTCTGTTGGTATCCTCTGATTTTTGCCTCTAATGATATCCTTTGATGGTAACCTAAGATTTTTGTTGGTAAGATATATGAAGCATGAAATGAGTTAAGGAAGAATACAACAATTCAAGACAAAAGCAAAATACAATTAGACAAATCAAAGAGTATAACAAATATTCAAGCATAATGTCGAAGCACAATGTCGCACCAAATCTAATCAACTACAACCCTGAGTCGCAAATGTTGACTAAATTGAGGCCTCTAACACAAGTGACTAAGTAATGCTTTCTACCACAGTATAATGAGCACATCAAGCTGAAGGCCCACATGAAAACCACCACACAAGTTGCCTTTGTTGCTCATATCGATGATCCTATTGCCTTTGTTACACAATCTTCTTCACCTAGACCTTGGATACTTGATTCAGGCGTCTCTGATCATATGTCTAGTAATAAATTGTTTTTCTCGTATTTGAATTATATAGACACACTAACTAGTATTACTTTGGCTAATGGATCACAAATCAAATACATGGTATTGTCGGAGCAAATTCCCTACCCATGAATATAATGCTTTGAAATTTTTTACATATTATTAATTAAATATGTACACAGTTACACTTTAAAGTTTGATTGCGTACGATACCCAACAATCAATCATAAAAAGTCACATCTTTATTTTATATTTAATTGATTTTTAAATAACTTAAATTTTAATTTGATTTTAATTTTCGGAGAATCAATACTCAACCTAACTAATAATTACCTAATAATTGACCTTAATTAAATAATATAAGTATAAAATAATAATTTTACTTTGAAAATAAAAATTATATTAATTTGAAATAAAAAATTTCAATTAAAGTGACACCAATACATAGTAATATAAAAAGGAAATTGTGTTTATTCAACATAATATAAAAAAGAAAAGTGTGCTTCCCAATTTAAATGATCCAAATATCAATAATTAATTATGTAACAAATCAACAAAATCAATTTTCACCATAGAGGGGGCGCCAAATGAAAACTTTTCCCGGCAAAGTGTGCAACACCAACAATGCCGCTTTTCATCTCTTCAAAGTTCACATCTCAATTATCATTCTTCAAAAAAACAGAAAATTTCTCAACTCTCACCATCATATTCACTTCCAAAAACAAACAAAAAATGGATATCTCATAGATAACAAAGAACTCGGTTTCTCCGATTCCTCCGTCATCGGCGTCGTAAGTTCCATTCCCTAACTTCTACTTAGTTAGTTAGTTACATTCTATAACCGTTTTTAGTTATTATTCTGTAACCGTTTTTGTTCCGATGTTATAGGGTGAAGTTGCAAACGCTATCATCTGTATGGAGATCGCAGCGACGAGACTCGGTGTTCTCTTCGATGGATCTTCGGCGGTTAGACTCAGTGGAATGTCCGAAAGAGCTTACATTAGATCTTATAATTCACTTCATAATGGCCTTGGCGTCAAGTTCGTTCCCCTTTTCTATACATTGTTTTTATATTTTTTTCTTTATATATTTTTTTTTATTTTGTAATTGAAGAGTTGGGTGTTTTAGGTTGAAGCTAGATGTGAGAGAATTGGCGACGGTTGTGTTCAAATAATACCTTATGTTCGCAGTATCAAGATGTAAGTTTTTAATTTTATCATTATAAACAATATCCACTACCTGTTTGATAAAATGCTTTCTCTAATGTGTTGCTGAAATGATTTTATTTTATTGCTCGCAGTTATAAGGATCGGTTGCCGGCTGCACGCCGTGCTAGTGCTGATTTTACTCGTCCCGTATTCATGGTTGTTGATTTTTATTTATGTGCAAAGAAACAAAAGGTACATTTGTTATAATCTCAAAACACAAACACATCACACATATCATATGCTTATACTCTATATTATAATGACATGATTTGTGCTTGTACTTTGTAGCTCAAAGTTGACAAGATTAAGCTAATTGAACTATGTGGTACATCTGAATATGAATTTTCTAGTGTAACTGTTGTATATTTATAATGAATTTCTTTATTGTAATGCGTGATGTTTTTTTTATTGGTTTGTGAGTGGTGTTATTAATGAATTTAAATGAATTGTGAATGGTTGCTTTTCTTCAGGTTTCTACTACTATGAAAGACTTGTGCCATGATGTTTTTGGGGTAGCTAAGGAAAAGAAAGACCCTAAAGAAGTAAAGACCAATAGAGGTATATCCCTTTTCTAGTTGAATCTTTATTCAGATTTTATTATTTTCAATTCCTGTGTTTGTATTAAGCATTTTTTTTTCTGCTTCTTCCCCTCTTTGGGCAGATCTGCTTGATGCCTTGCCAAGCAAAAGAAAAGCTGAGGATGGTGGCTATTTGTCTGATGATGGGGCAGAGGTATAAATGGCTAACCTCTCTTTGAAACTTACATGACTATATATGATTTCTGTGTCATTTTGCTAAGTATGGGATAGAATTAATGAATTGGTTGTTTTCACCATGCTGCCATTTTTTATTGGGCATGAAACTAATCCTTGTAGATCAACTTTCATTTTGGTTTTACTCAAGTTGAACATGTTTAATGTAGATAGACTAAGTTTGTGACCATGTCTTTTATACTGAAATGTTGGGGGTTTACAAATAGAAACTGTCTTAAGATTATACTGGAAAAATGCATAAGGTCTAATGGCTTGTGTTAAATCCTACATTTTTCTATTATTCTTTGGTTCTCTGTGTTTCTGATGCCTTCTGACATCCCGTGTATATAGTTCAATGGCTTGTCTTAGGTTAATATTTTATGTATATATAGTGGCTTTTCCAATTTATTTGAATAGTGAAGTCGTCACTTCTATGTTGCTAAATTTTTTACTATGAAATTCAACTAATTTTTGTTTTTTTTAAATAATTAATATTTGTTGTATATCCAGGTTTCAAGTTATAAAAAGAGGAAGCAGATGGAAACACGTGATTATCAAAAGTGGAAATCTTCAGTTCTTGCATTGAATAAACAAGATAAGACAGAAGGTATTGAGACAGTTCTTCATTTTCTTGACTCCACATCTAAGCCAGAGACAATTAACCTTGTTTTTGCTTTAACTTTCTGTAGCGCCTCGCAAGAAACCCAAACAGACCCGCCTCAACTTTGCCAAGGAAACTCTTGAGACTCATAAGTTGGAGGCAATATGAGATAGTATTGCTTTGTATTGTGATGAAAGATTCCGGAGGAACTTCAGTACAGTATAAAACAAAGAATGAAGATTGGCATTAACCTATATTGTATTTGTAACAGAAGAGGAGTAATGGTCTAGTTGATTATTCTCACATATAGCGTTCTCAATTTTGATAGAAGTTGTCTTTTGGTAAATTGTCAAAGCATTAATTTATAGCAAGAACTCTGTACAGACTGTCCCTTTATTAAATTTCATTGGCATTTTTTGGCTTCAAAATGGGTCATATATTTGTTCATTTACACGTAAAAGAAAGTAAATCTGTAACTTAAATGTGTTTATGTGCATTATTTTGTATATATATATATATCCAAGTTTGAGATAATACTACCTTTCAACTGCGCCAAGGTAATTCATTACGGCCAGCTTTTTCTGTGACTGACTGACTGGAAATAGGCGAGAGATGCTCCTGTTGTTTTTCTGTTTGTGTTCATGATGATACTAGATTGGTGATTATGCAGCCCATTTAATTTGTTTGAGTCTACCAAGGAAGTTGGTGATTTCTTCTCCATTCCTTATGTTCTCAAATACATGTTTGGATTGGCTTGGAGGCCCTGAACTATTTGCTTTCTCTAGTTTCCCCAGATTGATATGCCTATGGGAGAGGCCAGTGGGCTTCTATACACCCTTCATGTCCCTTGATCTAGTTTTGGCGTTGGAATATTAAATGAATATAACTGGAGACTTGCGTGGTAATGTGTCAACAGATTGAAAACGTGATTCCTGATGTTGTATAAATGATTCTATATATAAAGAACATGACATAAAGTGTCAAGGTTTCTTGCACACCACAAGAGATTATCCTGGTTCCCCTTACAACCAAGGGCACATCCAGTCCTCTTGCACACCACAAGAGATTTTCCACTATTTGTTAGAATAAGTACAAGTCTAACACTAAGACTTCGGTTACAAATTTCTAACACTCTGCCTAAGATAGCACATCACTATCTTAGTTTACAACACTTGAAGAAAATACACCACTTTCTTCAAACAATAACTTCAATGAATGTTTTACAACAATGTTCTTAATTAAGAACAACAGGATATAACAGTTTGTACAATGATAACAATCCAATATACTTTCAAGTACAATAGAGAACCTTTCTCAATGATATGAAAATGTAGAGCATGTACTTGAAGTATGAAAATATAACTTTGAAAAGTTCACAAAATATTTCAGTAAGTTGTTCCAAGTTGGTAGTAGGATTGATTAGTTTAGAACTGAAGCTATGAGGTATTTATACTCCATAGACAATACTTCAGCTTAGTGGCAATTGTTCCCATAAGTTTTGATGAACTTATGCAATGATCCAGATGAGATATGAACTGAAAAATTACATTGATTCGCACTTGTATTCGAATACAGCTTATGCATATTCGAATACACTTATGTAACGTGTAGTTTTTATTCAAAATTTTAGCTTCGTATTCGAATACGAAAACCTTGTATTCGAATACGAGACAGTGAATTTTACCACTGACTTGATTTTGTATTCAACTACAGTTTTGTATTCGGCTACGAGATGCTGTAGTCAAATACAGATGTCCATTTTTTGCTACTGACTTCATCTGTATTCGGCTACACATATATGTAGTCGAATACAACTTTGATTTTAGCCAAAAACTTGATTTTCAAATATAGTTTATGCATTTTTTACACTTTGAAAATTCTTTTGATGCGTATGCTAAAATACAAAGGTTCTCATATAATTGTATTTGAAATGTATTTGGATTTTTATCAAGTACCTTAAAATCTAATTTTCCTAATAGATTACTTAAATGTAGATTTCACTTTGAGCTTGCATCTTGATATTTATTCATAGTCTTTTGTCTTCATCAAAAACATAGATATTATATATTTTCAGGCTACAGAAATAGAAACCAACATACTCAAGGAGGACTACAATGGATCGTTCTCACCTCAAGTCAACGCCAATCATGGTGTAACATTGGAGAACACCACTCATCTACCCATTACAGGACACAAATTGAATGGGAACAACTACCTTCAATGGTCACAATCAATTTTGATGTTCATCAGTGGCAAAGGAAAAGATGAATATCTTACAGGTAAAAAAGATGCCTCTAAAACAGAAGATCCAACCTACAAAAACTGGAAGATCGAGAACAACATGGTCATGTCATGGCTAATAAATTCCATGACAAATGAAATAGGTGAAAATTTCTTGTTGTACACCACAACAAATGAAATTTAGAATGATGCAAAGGAATTTTACTCGAGTAAAGAAAACACATAAACCATCTTTGAGATTGAGACAACTTTGCAAGATTTGCGACAAGGAGATCTAACGGTCACACAGTTTTATAACTCACACGTTAATGGCAGCAACTTGATGTGTTTGAAGAACATAGTTGGACCTGCTCTGCTGATTCCAAGAAATACAAGGAGATCGTTGAGAAGAAAAGAATTTTTAAATTCTTGATGGGACTTAACAAGAACTTGGATGAAGTAGGAGGAAGGATACTTGGAACCAAGCCTTTACCAAGTATCAAGAAGTCTTCTCTGAAGTACGAAGAGAAGAAAGTAGGAAGAAAGTGATGTTGGGAGAATCCTCTACAATAGCTTCCATGGAAAATCAGTCAGCACTTGCTGCCCGAGGAGTCCACCATCATTCTGGAGATAATCGGTTGAAGAAGAAGAGGCCCTGGTGTGATCATTGTCAAAGAACTAGCCACGTTAAAGATACATGTTGGAAAATACATGGGAAACCTACTGATTGGAAACCTTCAAAATCCACCATGGACAGGGAAAGTCGAGGTAATCATGTCTCAACTGAAGAAGTAAATCACATAGTTGCTCCCCAATCCACTCCATTTAGTCAAGAGTAAATTGAAGCCCTCCAACAGATGTTCTCTCAGATGTCCTCCCAAAATGGTACCAAAGTTGCATCATTAGCTCACAAAGGTAATTTATTAACTGCTTTTATTGCTGAAACTGGAAATCATAAACCATGGATAGTTGATTTGAGTGCTTCAGATCACATGACGGGGGATAAATCACTATTTCATCATTACAGTTCATGTTATGATGGACTATCTGTAAAAATTGCTGATGGTTCATTCTCTAAAGTAGCTGGTACAGGTCTGGTCACTCTGTCAAAAGATATAGAGTTAAAATCTATCCTACATGTTCCAAACTTAGCTTGCAATTTGTTGTCTGTAAGACCCTTAAATTTAAAAATTAAATTATGGATTTAGTATTAAGTGTATTTTGGGGATATCTGTAAAATATTTAATATATGTATGTTTTGTGTGAATATATATATATATATATATATATATATATATAAATATTTATTTTTGGAAGATGAATTAAAATTATTGGATGAAGAGTAAATTAATTTAATTACGAGTAATTAAATTATCGGACAGTTAATTAAGAGGTTATCAGCTAATTGCGACGAAACCGGTTAAGTGCTGGAAGGTCCAGCAATATTATAGTATTATTTTTGATGAAGTGGCACCCACATATGCCTATATATAGGAGTGAGAAGGAAGAGCAAAGATAGAAAACACTTCCTCCTCCATATTGCATGTAACAGTAACGTTCTCCTTCTTCCTACCATTCTGATTTCTGTTTCCCGTTCAAAAAAAAAAAGAGTTGCTCAAAAGTGAGATTAATTGGAAATCCAAGCACCAAACCACCAAGTACCAAGAACAAAAGTTGTTCCTCTCCTCATTACGGAGCCAGAGAACCCACTTTGGTAGCGGCAAACGCAAACGAAAACTTCACCGATTTTTGACGAAGAAACGTGAACGGGAGCAGAAACGTAACAGGGGTAAGGGCACCTTCCACTTTCTAGATTGCATTAGGGCTGTAAATGCATACTGTTATGGCATTAATGATGTTTCATTATTGTTTTGAAGAAAAACTGTTTTGCATGTCATTTTGAAGGATAAAAAATGCATTCTGTTGATGTTTTAAATGATCTGTGATGTTTGCTGTGTTGGTTGATATATCAACGTTGTTCTGTTTATGTGGGAAAGCTGGAAAATGCTTTGCATATCATTTTGGGGTTGATCAAAATGCATGTGTTGATAAAACTGTTGTGCATGTTATTATAAAATGCAAAAATGCATTCTGTTGGTGTTTTGGTGATATGTGATGCTTGCTGTTTTGGATGAATACCTCAGTGTTGTTCTGTTTGTGTGAGAAAGCTGGAAAATGCTTTGCATGTTGTTTTGGTTGTGTAAGAATATTGGAAAATAATGTGCATGTTGTTTTTGAGAAATGATCAAAATGTAAATGTTTAAAAATGTCTGTTTGTGGTGGTTGACAATCTGTTTTCTGTCATGTTAATGATAAACTGGTGTTGATGATGGTTTCAAAGGAAAAAGATTTAAAAGGGTGGAAGTGTTTTTCTGGAAAATATGTTATTTGATGAAAAATGTCTGAGTTTTGTGGTTTTCAAAAGAGTGGTAAAACTGTTTTGGGGTTGTGTTGGTTTTTCAAAGGAAAAAGTTTAAAAATGTGTTGAGGTTTATTCGAAGGTGTATTCGAATACAGCATGAGTATATTTGAATACAGCCTGCCAAGCTTCTGTTTTACTCAAATTTTCGAACTTGTATTCGAATACGGGCCTCTGTATTCGAATACAGATGAAGGATTTTTGCTTCTGACTTAGCATCTGTATTCGGCTACGACCCTGTCGTATTCGAATACATAATTGAAATTTTATCACTGTAGGCATCTGTATTCGAATACAACACCCTCGTATTCGAATACAGGATGCTGATTTTCACTATTTTAGCTTCTGTATTCGAATACAATGGAGCTGTATTCGAATACAGATTCATGTTTTTCCAGAAATTCAAGTTTTAGACATTGTCATGTGAACTTTAAGTGTTGGGGAACATTGGGAAGATTTGTAATGATTTAAAATGGATTTTTTGAAGTAATCTTGAAGAGGAGATGATGAGGTTCTGGAAACCTTTAATGATGTTGGGAAAATGCAGAGTTTACACTGTTTTTCCTTCTGTATTCGAATACAAGGATGCTGTATTCGAATACAGAGTGTTGAATTTGCACTATTTTCAGCTTCTGTATTCGAATACAAGGGAGCTGTATTCGAATACAGATTCGTGTTTTTTAGAAATCCAAAGTTTTAAACATTGTTTTATAAACCTTAAGTGTTGGGAAACATTGGGAAGGTTTGTGATGAATTAAAAATGGAGTTTTTGTGATAATTTGAAGTGGTGATGATGAAGCTTTTGAGATCTCTACTAATGTTGTGAAACATACTGATTTTTGCATTGTGACAACTTCTGCATTCGAATACAAGGAAGCTGTATTCGAATACAGAGTGTTGATTCTACACTATTTTTTCAGAAAACTCAATTTTAAACAGGTGTTTATAAACTTTAAGAGTTGGGGAAAACATTGGGAAGACTTGTGATGAATTAAAATGGGGTTTTGAGATAGTGTGAAGTGGTAATGATATGGTGCTTGAATATTTTTGTTGATGTGATGACAATGAAATTATTTGGGTTGAGGTGATTTTGGGGAAATGATGGAAAGGCTGAATTTTGCTGATGTTTGCATACTGTTTTCAGTGAAGAGAAAACATTACATGTCCATGCATTGTATAGTCAGGTGGTGATCGCGATGGGCCACAGAGTAATGCGGTAACCGTGATGGTCCGCGAAGTTAAGTAGTAACCACCGTAGTGGGCTACGGAATGGCCGCGTGTTCGTGGTGGTCCATTCTATCCGTGCGAGGATTTAACTTCTGTGTATTTGGCCTATGAGAGGCTAATACACGTGAAAGTAGTAACCGTGATGGGTTGTAGAGTGGCCGCGTGTTCGTGGTGGTCCATTCAAATACGTAAAACGTGATGGTCTGTTAAGCGACTGCACGAGTGCTGGTCTGTTGAGCGACTGCACTGGTACTAGTCTGTGAGCGACTGTACCTTGGTATATGTAAAATGTGCTGGTCAGTTGAGCGACTGCACTGGTGCTGATTTGTAAGCGATTGCACCATGGTCATGTTGGCCATTAAAGTCAAACATATGTAAATTGTGCTGGTCTGTGAGCGACGGCACCTTGGTAATTCCAAAAAGTTGAGTACATGAGCATATACATATTTCATCGGGGTAGTTGACCGGTGGGTCATGATTTGGATATGTGTTGATGATTGGAAATTGATGAGTGTAAGTATATTATGGAATCTGATTTTTTTTTTATGAATGATTGTGATTGCTGAGTTGATGGTTGTACTTACAACATGTTTTCCATATTAATTTGGTTGCTGTTAGAAAAGGCATACATGTCATGAAATTTCAAAATGAGCATCCTTATTTATCATTATTATTATATGATATGCCATGGATATATTTGTTACTGTTGATATAAATGCTATGTGTTATTTGTTAATTTCGGTCGGTGACCCTTTACTATTATTGTGGAAATTGGGCTTTGCCCTCATATGATACCCAAACCCGTCCCACCAGCGGTTACACTAACGACAGAGACGTCGTTAGTTTCCCCTGATCTTTACGTACGGAGTATTTGTAGACCACACAGAGAGGCAGACAGCTGGGTGAAGACGAGACTGACAGAGGATGCGGTGTAGACCGTGCTACTGTAGCTTAGTGCATGATCAGACTAGACTTTTGTATAGGGTCTTGAGTTTGGGAAATGTAATTGGTTATTTTGGAAATTATTGTATAACTTTTCCGCTAATATTTTCCGCACTCTGATAATATTTTGGTGGTTCCAGGATACAACTGTTGGATGTATCTTTATTTTGTTATGTTTTGAAGAATTAAATTCCCAAAAATAATTTACTTGATTAATTGTGATGTAATTATTTAATTACTTCTCTATTTTGGATTACGACGTCGAACAACTTTTAATTTGAATTGATTTTAATTCTTTTGAATTAATAATTTTGAATAACAAAATTCCTTTTATTTATTTAAAAAAAAAATACAATTGCGCTGTGTTTTAAACTCGGGTTGTTACATTATCTGTGAGTAAGCTTTCTAATGATCTTAACTGTGTTGCTAAATTTGCCTTAAATTTGTATGAATTTCAGACTTTGGATTAGGGGAGGACGATTGGCAGTGCTAAGGTTTGCTCATGACTCTACCTTCTTCAAACAAATCATGCTCCTATAAGACAAACTCACAATGCAGCTTGTGTTGAGTCAACCAACCAACAAAATAAGGATAGTGCTATTATGTTGTGGCACTGTCGTCTAGGTCACCCAAGTTTTATGTATCTTCAAAAATTGTTTCCTTTATTATGCAAAAATAAAAATCCAAAGTTTTTCCAATGTGAAGTTTGTCAATTTTCTAAACATGTTCGTCATTCTTATTCTATGTTACTTTATAAAGCCTCTCATCCTTTTTCCATGATTCACAGTGATGTGTGGGGACCATCTAGAATAAAAAATATCACAGGATCAAGATGGTTTGTGTTGTTTTTGGATGATCACTCTAGAATAACATGGCTATTCCTTATGAAAGAAAAGTCTGAACTTGGTCAAATTTTTCGAAAATTCAATAACATGGTTCAAACTCAATTTCAAACCAAAATTTAGGTTCTAAAAACAGATAATGCAAGAGAGTACTTTGAAACGTCTCTTGGAGAATATTTGGACAACCATGGCATCATTCATCAAAATGGGTAGCAGAAAGAAAAAATAGGCACATCCTAGAAGTTGCTAGATCTCTTATGTTTACCACACATGTTCCAAAATTGTTTTGGGGTGAAGTTGTCTCAACAACCACGTACTTAATAAATAAAATGCCTTCTCGTGTACTAAAATTTCAAACTCCCTACCAGATCATTTCCAACTGTTTTCCTCATACCTGGGTCCTATCTACTCTTCCAACCAAAGTTTTTGGTTGTTCTGTGTTTGTCCACCAACAAGCCAGTAAACTTGACCCAGTGGCTCTCAAGTGCATATTTATAGGGTACTCTATTAACCAAAAAGGATACAAATGCTATTCCCCAATTACTAGAAAATTTTATAACTCAATGGATGTTACATTTTTTGAAAATAAGCCATTTTATACCAAAACTGATATTTAGGGGGAGAGTTTCACACAAGAATACCAACTTTGGGATATTGGAGCCTTGGAGTCAACCTACGGTGAGATTTTCTCTGTGTCACCTCAAGTAAACCAAACTGACCCAAATGTGTCCCTTGATCCTAGCACTACTTTCCCCTTGCCCATGTCAGACCAGCCCAATACTCAGCCTTCTTTTCTGCCTCTGCCCATGTCAGACCAGCCTAATTCTCTCAATTCTGTGTTCTACCAATGTCAGAACAGCCTTCAGAGCAGCCTCCTATTCAACCCTCTGATTCAAACCAATTTTCTGAAATAAGTGAGTTTCATGTCTATACTGGAAGGAACAACAAACATGAAGGGAAAGTTTTGCAGCAAATCGAAGACTGTCAAGAATCCAACCCGAACTTAGAGATTGAAAACACAAAAGGTAATGTCATTTGTGACCCTACTCCCATTGTTATTCCATATGATGACAGACCTATTGCTTTAAGAAAAGACAAACGGTCTTGCACTAATCATCCTATTTGCAAATTTGTCTCTTATGATAAATTATCTCCTCATCACTTGGCTTTTGTTAGCAACCTTGATAAAATTTAGGTTCCAAATTCTATCCATGAAGCTCTCCTAAAGCCTGAATGGAAGAAAGCCATATTGGAGGAAATTCATGCACTTGAAAAGCATGGGACTTGGGAGTTATCTGATCTACCATCGAGAAAATGTCCAGTGGGATGCAAGTGGATTTTCACCATTAAACAAAACTCAGATGGCATCATCAACAGATTCAAGGCAGGTTGGTTGCAAAAGGGTTTACGCAATCCTATGGGATTGACTATCAAGAGACATTTGCACCAGTTGCAAAACTCAACACAGTCTGAATTTTACTCCCACTTGCCTCAAATCTTGATTGGCCTCTCTATCAAATGGATATGAAAAATGATTTCCTAAATGGTGATCTTGAATAGGAAGTTTACATGGAGATTCCCCTGGGTTTTGAGACCTCTATCGATACAAATAAAGTTTGCAAACTCAAGAAATCTTTGTATGGATTGAAACAATCACCTAGAGCTTGGTTTGACAGATTCATAAAGGTGGTAAGGAAGTTTGGGTACATTCAATGTCAGACAGATCATACAATGTTTGTGAAACAATCACCGTCGGGGAAGAAGGCCATTCTTATTGTATATGTTGATGATATTGTTCTAATAGGAGATCATGATGAAGAAATTAAGAGATTAAAGAGTCTCCTAGCCAAAGAATTTGAGATCAAAGACTTGGGAAATCTCAAATATTTCCTTGGGATGGGGGTTGCTCGATCTAAGAAAGGTATTTCAGTTTCTCAAGAAATCTTTGTATGGATTGAAACAATCACCTAGAGCTTGGTTTGACAGATTCATAAAGGTGGTAAGGAAGTTTGGGTACATTCAATGTCAGACAGATCATACAATGTTTGTGAAACAATCACCGTCGGGGAAGAAGGCCATTCTTATTGTATATGTTGATGATATTGTTCTAATAGGAGATCATGATGAAGAAATTAAGAGATTAAAGAGTCTCCTAGCCAAAGAATTTGAGATCAAAGACTTGGGAAATCTCAAATATTTCCTTGGGATGGGGGTTGCTCGATCTAAGAAAGGTATTTCAGTTTCTCAACGAAAATATGTCCTGGATCTCCTAAAAGAGATAGGTATGCTTGGATGTAAACCATATAAAACTCCTATGGATGCAACTATGAAGCTAGGGACTCTAGACAATAGTGCACCAGTTGATAAAGGAAGATATCAGAGGTTAGTTGGAAAACTCATTTATTTATCTCATACTAGACTAGAGATTAGTTTTGCAGTGAGTACAGTGAGCCAACTCATAAATTGTCCCACAGAAGAACATATGGAAGCATTAAATAGAATTCTCAAATATTTGAAAATGACACCAGGCCAGGGATTATTTTTCCAGAAGACAACAAATAGAGAAATTAAAATATTCACTTATGCTGATTGGGCAGGCTCTGTGACTGACCGACGCTCAACATCAGGCTATTGTACCTTTGTTTGGGGAAACTTAGTCACTTGGCGGAGTAAAAAAGAATTTGTTGTGTCTCGTAGTTCAGCAGAAGCCAAATTTAGAGCTTTATCTCAAGGTATTTGTGAGGGAATATGGTTAAATAGGGTGTTTCATGAAATTGGAGTCCTAAATTCAATTCCCATAAAGGTGTTGTGTGATAATCAGTCTACCATCAGCATTGCAAAGAAAATATTGAAAATGGGAACATATCACTCCAGTATACCCCTACAAGACAACAAACTACTGACATTCTCACCAAGGCAGTGCCAAGGAAAACATTTGAGAATCTTACATCCAAGCTAGGATTGCTAAACATCTACAACCTAGCTTGAGGGGGAGTGTGGAAATCTGCCACTTTAATACGGTTGATTAAGCATTATTTGTTTCCTAGAATAAGAGGAATTTGGTCATTATGTTGTCATCTCTCCTCATTAGTTTATTTCCTTTTCTGTTTATCGAGGAGTTATTGTATTTCTTTTCTGATGAGGATGGCTGAGTGCCTACCTCCTCTATATATTCCTTCCTTGTAACCCTATTGTTAAACATATGAGAATACAACATTTCTATTATCTGATTTACTACAATAACACTTACACGGAAAAATCATTTGATCTATTTTGCATTTAAATTATATTTTACTCGAATAATGTTATAAATGTGTACTTTACTATCATAAATAAAAAATTTTAATTTCGTTAAAAGTCTTATTAAATTCTATCATTTTTATTAAATTCTTTCAATATTATAATAATTGTCCTTTTATTCTTTTATTTAAATTATGGACTAAGTACAATTAACATCAACCACTTTTAAAATCATATACATTCAAATTTCATTCTCTGATTTATCACTCATATTTAAAAAAAATAAATGAATCTAAAATCAATTTTTTTTAAATATTAGATTAATTAGATGTGACATCTTTTTAATCTTTGAATTGTTAAGACATAAGTTGTACCACTTGGTGGCTTTAAAACTCAATTTTAAAACCGAAAATAATAAAAAATATTTTTCAATATTAGATTAATTAGATGTGACATCTTTTTAATCTTTGAGTTGTTAAGACACAAGTTGTACCACTTGGTGGCTTTAAAACTCAATTTTAAAATAAAAAATAATTTTAAACGGATTAACTAGATGAGACATCCTTTTACTCCTTGAGTTGTTGAGACACGAGTTGTGCAACTTGATAGTCTTAAAACTCGTTTTTTTTTCAAAATAATTATTCAAATTAAACAAAATTTTTTTTTCGGTCAAAACATTTTTTTTATATCAACAATCAACACAATTTCTTTAAAAGCAATCAACATATCCCGTTTTCTACCTAAGAACTACGTAGTTTTGATTTCTCCATCACACCGGGAGATACGTAGGAGCAAGATCACACTCTTGTCAGGCACATAAATAAAAAATTTATTCTTTTTTCCTTTCTTTCTTAAGCACATATTTATTTCAAAATCACATTAAAATACAATTGATACTCATATGTAATATAAGGAGAAATAAATATATTTAAGTTAATACTAATTTTACACAATTAATTATATTAACGTATGTCGTAGGATGCTAATACCTTCACTACGCATAATTGACTCAAAACTCAAAATTTGGTTTCAAATACCATTTTTTTTTTCTTTTTAAGAGTTTCCTAATGTTTTCTCTATTTTAAATAAACTTTGGTGGCGACTCCATTGAATTCGAGAAACACTCGAAATTTAAGCCACGACACCAACTACTATATATGAAAATGTTGTCATTTAACTTAGATATAAGATTTCGTCGGTAACTAAAACAATAGAAATCTTAAATTGTAGAGATAAATCTAAAAAATAAAACCAAATGACTAAAACAAAAATTTGGTCAAATATCATGAACAAAAACACAAATAACTTATAAATAAATGTGTAATAATTTTACATAATTATCATTATAATCTATTAGGTATTAACCCTTATCACAGATTTTTGGGTTGAAGTGATGGGCAAACTATTAATTTTGAATAAAATTATACTAATAAAATAAAATAACATTTAGTTTAGCACATTTCTTCTTTGATAAAATGATACTTAATTTGAAATAAAATAAATACATAAAAATTCAAGGTCGATTCGACAAGTTTAGATACCTAAAGCAATTTTAAAAAATGAAGTTTAACTATAAACAATAGACTTAAAATCCTACACTTAACCAATTGAGCTAACATATAACTACAAATAAATTTGAAATATAATTAATAATATCATAAATTATTTAGTTTGGAGGTATTTTTCTTTGTATTAAGTAAACATAATTTTAGTGATTTAACCTTTGAGTCGGTCGGTCCTACCTAACATTCACCATTAAAAAAAGTATCTCCTCAAATGTAAAATGAATGGTGTTCAATTAATTGAATTGGATTGTTCATGATTATAAGGACAAAAAAATGACCTCTATTAATCATGCACTAGATATATTATTTTTACAAAAACAAAAGGAATCTTATTCTAAGTGAAGAAATATTACCAAACAGCAACATTACTTTTCCGGTAGCTTTTAAGGTGAGGGCTCAAATAAAACAATGGACCATCAAAGACAATGAATTAGAGTCGTTGGATTAATCAAAATGTCACACTTGGTGCACCCTTTAATCCCATACCAGCAAAACCTTTACTAAGCCAAGCTTCCTATTACTAAGACAATGTCACACTTCGTGCACCCTTTACTAATGCTACCTATTATTCACTGATTTTCAACAAGTTTCGTGTTAAGATTTTTACCTCATCGACTAAATTTTCCACCATCACTTCAATATCATGGAAAACTTTCACATTTTTCATCTTCCGCAAAAGCCAAATACAAGCGAACCACAAAACTTTTGCTCTATGTTCAAACACTTCCCTCCACCAATCAATACAGCAAATTGATCAAAGTGTTCAGTCCCTTCATTATGCATGACTTAGCTAATTTAAATTGATCAACGTGTTGATGTACTAAATTGATCCTTGATTATAAAGGTAACTAAAAGCCTAATTTTTCTTGGAAGGAGTGTTGAACAAAAACATGCTGTAAACTGATGAGAGTCCAAGGTTTAGTAGCTATTACCCTGAAGTTTTCTTTAAACCAAACTTTAACTTTATCACCTAACATTTATTTCAATTACAAAACCAAGAATTAAGCAACAACAAATGCTCAACTATTTTTTTTAGTTTTAAAGAGCCTAACAGCGAAATTCATACACTAAATATGAAGAAATAAGGAGATCGCAGATTCAAACTTGCACTCTAACATATCAAATGTATCTACCTTTATCAACTGAGTTGTACTTACGAGATTAAATGCACAACCAATGATAATAATATAATAAGTGTCAATCAAGCAAAGCAACTCCCATTCTTTGAAGCACAACGTATAAATAAATGAATTAAGGGTCAAAATCCTCCATCTACACATTCTGTATTTCCATATCAATCAATTTTCAATATTATTAAACTATTAGTGAAGTGAACTCTACAATCTCATATATTAATAGAATTTCAGTATATTCTCAACAATAAAAAACCAAAACCAAAACCAATCAATCAATTGGTGTTAGTGCCTCAGCTCCAGCAACAATCTCCAAAATCTCCCCAGTAATCTTAGCTTGCCTTTCCCTATTATAAGCAACAGAAAGATTCTTTTTCAACTCAACAGCATTATCAGTTGCACTAGACATAGCACCCATTCTAGCAGCAAGTTCACTAGCCAATGATTCTTGCAAAGCCTTCAAAACTTGACTATTCAAATAAAGTGGCATCATTGCATCAAGAATCTGAACAGGGTCTTGTTCAAATTCCATAACAGGAACACACCCGTCATTTTTTTTCTTCACAAAAAACATCTCTTTTTAATGCCAATTTACCATCCTTAGAAGTTAACCTAAAAAACTCATCTCCAAATGCATCAATACAGTTCCCATTCACATAAAAAACTTCACCTTTTTTAGATAAAGGTAACAAAGTTTGAATCACTGGTTCAAACTTAACTAACGAAACAAACTTTGTGTAAACAAGTTCAACTTTATCAACTTCTTCACTAACAAAAAGTGAAAAAACATCTCAGGCAATAATCTGAGCATCTTTTGTCGTTGGAAAACTGTTATTTTCAATAAACCTATCAACTTCAATGAAACTCCTACGTGTGAAATAACTATTACCCTTTTTACCAACATTAATTACAAAACAACCCCACCCTAATTTCTTCAAATCGCGAATTCGAGTGTCTGCTTTTTTAGCAACGGCGTTGTTGAAACCGCCGCATAAGCCACGGTCGCCGGTGATGATGATTAGGGCGATTTTTTTGACGGGTCTGACGGCGGTTAATGGGACTTCTACGTCGTCGTTTTGGAGATTTTGGTTGATGTCTTGGAGGATTTGAGCGAAGGTTTCGGAGAAGGGGCGGGAGTTGATTACGGCTTCTTGTGCACGGCGGACTCGGGCAGCGGAGACAAGTTTCATTGCTTCGGTGATTTTTTGGGTGTTTTTGACGGAGTTGATTCGGTCGCGGATGTCGCAGCGGATTGGTGGGCAGGGAAGGTGGGATTTTGACGTGATGGTGTTTGGGAGAATTGTTAATGAACTATGTAGCACCAACAATCAAAGGCATATCACTTTCACATTACCATTGTGACGTGTCTTGTTTTATGCTTCAAGTTTATGCACATTCAACAAGCTCACAAAGTTGAGAAGCAACCTCAACCTCTATAATCAATACAAACTACAACATTGTTAGGAAAAGAGAACATAGTGAAAGTTGAACATGTATACGCAGTATAAGTTAAGATAGATTATTTATCTGACTAAACTGACAAATGTCGATGAAGTTAGGTCATACAGCCTCACAGTTGTGTGTGTGAGATTCATGTGGCAAGAAAGACCTTCAAGAATGGGGAGGAGAAGTTGGATTTCCGCGATGGAGATCGTCGATTAAGTGAGAGAGCTCTTTCCGAGAGGATTCTCTGCCAAACATGAATCCATACCTAAAAGCGCGAATTTAAGTCAGATTAGGTTCGTTCGTTCGTAACAAATTAGGTAGAATGAGAGTTTAGAAATAGATACCAGAAGTAAATGGCGGAGAAGACACCGGCGGTGGCAACTGTCTGAAGTAGAGTGATCCTCTTCTCCATGTTTCCTCTCTTGTTACCCAAACCGATTAATGTAAGATCCTATCGTCAATTAACATACTCACTCAAGTCATATCCAATACCGATTACCTAGTTGGACTCTCAATACCACTAGGCCCAATTTATTTACGGCCCATTTCAATACAATTTATAGAATAATCTACTACCTCAAATTCCCACACTCGATTATAGTCTATATTTCTTTTTTGTCCTTTTTTAATTTTACTAAACAATTTTGAGAATTTTTTAATTTTTTTCTTTGACATTTAAAATATCTTGACCAGGAAATGAGTATTTTTTATGAGAGAGAAAATGAGTACGTAAATATCAATCTTTAAGACAAATATTTTGATTATATTTTAATAAAAAAATCAAATTATAATTAATATTCTGAATATTTTTTAAAAAATAATTATTTTTCTATACCAACAAATTCTATAAGAATTGGTGGTGCGACGTGATAAAATTGTGTTTTTTCATTAACTTACGCCGTAAAATTGTTTTACGTTTTTAATATATAACAATTAAACTAAAAAAATCAGAGTTTCTTTTTGCACATTTATTCTTGAATAAAAGATGCACATTTATTTTTGAACAAAAGATGGTGTTAGTTCCTCAAAAGTCTGGGGATTGTCAGGCTGTTTGGGAAGACTTAGCTTGTAGGGTCAAGGTGGTGTTGTTCTTCAAAAGTTTAGGGTTGTCAAGCTGTTTAGGACAACTGGTTTGGAGGGTCGTGTGTTTCGTAATTCAAGGTATTTGAATTAGTGGATGAAAGCCTTCTGAATGAGGGGACTGGATGTAGCCAAGTTAATGGTGAACTAGGATAAATCTATAAGTCCAATTATATATTTATGCTTTAATTGTTTGCTGCTTCTGAATCCGGTTGTTTCTTATCTAAGTAATTCATAAAAACCTATCAGTCTTCATCAAATTAGTAAAAAGTTATCAACTTTGACAAACACAATTTAACCTCATTCTCATGTTTGCACCTTCAACATCATCCACACACATGGTATGGAGTTTGAGACTGTAGTACCTCAATTTTGTCCCCATAAAAAAAAAAGATTTTATCTTCTGATTTCTGCTTATGGCTTCTACTTCTGATTTCTGCTTCTAATTTTTTGCTTCTGATTTTTGCCTCTGATGGTATCATCTGATTATTGCTTCCGATTTCTTACCTCTGATGGTATCCTCTGATTTAAATGAATTGAATTTATAAAAGCAAATGCCAAATATCACACGAGAACTCTTAAGAATACATCACTGACACATTGTGATTGATCACAAAGATGGTCTTTTCCACCAAATCCGATGTTAAAGCAATTTTTTTTTTTATCACAAAACCCATAAGTTACTCAAAAAGGGCTTTTCGTTGTTTTCCAAATAACAATTTGTGATATATAGCATTCTTCTTTTGTTAAATTGATTTTACCCAAAAGTGAATTGAATGTAAATTAATTTATGTTTAAATATTTTAATATAAAAGTGAATTAAATGATAAATTCAAGGATAAAAATTAATTTTAAAAATAAAAATTACAAATTCTAACTTCAAAATAATCAATTTAGAGACAAAATTAATTCTAGAATCAATTTTAATTGCTCTACAAGTGGAGCCAAAGCCACTTGGCCATTGATATGTAGCAATAGGCATCAAATTGTTGGCCACTTCTATATGGTGGTAGTTGATCCACGATTTAAATATGTTTTTGTCTCTGCAGATATATATATATATATATATATATATATATATATATATATATATATATATATATATATATATATATATATATATATATATATATATATATTTGTTTGCACTTAGTCCAAGTAAAATTAGAGACGGTAGGTTTTGGTCTCTAACGTCAAACTAAATTTTCAGAAAAGGAGCCGACAAACCGCTGTGACACGCAAGAAGACGAGTTTTTCTAAAATTCACTTTTATTAATTAATAATATAAAATATTTATTAATTAATAATATAAAACATTTATTAATTAATAATATAATTGTAAATTTATTAATTAATAATATAAAACATTTGAATTTTTAATATACCATGAAAGATGATGTGTTGGTGTGCATTTATAGAACCGCGTGTGCTAGCGCTCATTTTTTGTAATGTTGATTTGATGTTAGAGACCAAAGTCGATCGTCTCTGATTTTACAAGGACTAAACCAAACAAAAAAAACTTATAGAAACTAAAATCAAAAAGTGATATATTTACAAGGACCAAAGACATATTTAAACTGTAAAAATATTATTGAATTGAAGTTTCCTAAAACTCATTAATCTTATTTTTCACTATTGGATCGATGTTTTCACTCGTATGATTTCATAAAACATCTAGAATTGTGGAGCTTTGATAAATTAAAAGTCTTTGTTTCTAAAGGAGTCAACAGGGAAATAGCGAAGCTCAATTAGTAGTGGGAATAAGTGAACCACGGTACTTACTCCCAGGTACTGGGTCTGATTTCCACGGAAGGTAAGGGTTAAGCTTTATTTCAAAAATTAAGTTTAGTGATTGCTTGGACAAATATTTGGAGGTTAGGAATGTATTATGAGAAAACAACGAAGGAAGATTTCTTGTATATCTATTATGTGGTTGCCACTATATTTGTTGTTTGGAAAGGTAGATTGTTAGCAAATCTATGTATAACATGCAAATTTGTTGGTTCCCTCGATATGCTTGTGAGACATTGGATAAAGCAGTGAAGAACTTTATTTAACCTGATACTAATGATTGATCCATGTACATGGTTGATGTAGGAGGGTTCACGGCCAGAATCGAGGAAGAAACGGCTTTGCGGACAAAAGCAGCAGAAAATGCGAAAAACGATCGTCCGTGTCAGATTGTCTATTATTATACCTTTCCGAAAAGGGAATCGCGCCACGAGTACAACTCATGGCTTTGCCATGAAGTATGGACTCCAAAACCGTTTTGAGCTCGTCTTGGGCCTCAAAACAACCGTTTTAGTTTTTCCCGTAATTTTAGGCTTTTCTGTTTTACAGCTGTTTTAGCTTTTCCTTTAATTTAAGGCTTTTCTGTTTGACCTAATTTTCGTTCTAGGGTTTCTATTATCTATTTAAAGACTTTCTATGTTGTAACAAAGGGGTATCTTTTAATAAAATAATTAATTTGAGAGTTTTCTCTTCTCTGGTGGATTCCAGAACTTGTTCTTTTTTTTAGGATTAGCGCTTGCTAACCTTTTGTGATTCCGACTGTTGAGAAAAAAAATCTCTTTTAATTATAACAAAATTATCTTAAGATTATGATTACACTAATGCGTGCATTTAAGTATTGTACTAAGAATGGAACAGGATCCAAAGATCACAACCTCGTGTCCAGAAGAATGAACGTATGCAGGAAACAAAGTCGTTAATTCCTGAAGCAGAAAATCTGAAGTTAAAACACCAGAAGCAGAACATCTGGAGTAGAAAACCAGAAGCAGAACACCAGAAGCAGAACATTAGAATGTTAAAACTAGAAGCAGAACACTAGAATACTAAAATCAGAAGCAAAACACAAGAAGCAGAATACCAGAAGCAGAAAACCAGAAGCAGAAATTCAGAAGCAGAAAACCAGAAGTAGAAAACTAGAAATATAAAAGCCTGAAGTCGAACACCAGAAGTAGAACTTTAGAAGATGAACATAAGAAGATATACATCAAAAGATATAAATCAGAAGTTATATATCAGAAGATGAACAACAAAGGATAAGAAATGAACATCAGAAGATGAACATCAGAAGATGAACATCAGAAGATATACATCAGAAGATATACATCAGAAGATATATATCAGAAGATGAACAACAAAGGATAAGAAATGAACATCAAAAGATATACATCAGAAAATGAACATCAGAAGATATACATCAGAAGATGAACACCAAAAGGTAAACATCAGAAGATGAACACCAGAAGGTAAACATCAGAAGATGAACACCAGAAAGTAAACATCTGAAGATAAAGCACCAGAAGGTAAATATCAGAAGATGAATACCATAAGGTGATCACCAGAGGATGAACTCTAGCTACTTCTTCATCCTCCTACAAAACAACTGACAGTTCCAAAGTATCAAAAGCTGCATCATTCGCGAACAGAGAAGGGTCATGTTGTAACACCCCGAATTTAAAACACTGCGCGAGTGTATTTTTTTATTTTTTTTCAATTTACTTCAGAATGATTAAAATCAATTCAAATTAAATATCGCTCGACGTCGTAATCCAAAATAGAGAAATAATTAAATAATTATATCACGATTGATCAAGTAAATTATTTTTGGGAATTTAATTCTTCAAAATATATCAAAATAAAGATACATCCAACAGCTGTATCCTGGACCCACCAAAATATTATCAGAAGGTAAACATCAGAAGATGAACACCAGAAAGTAAACATCTGAAGATAAAGCACCAGAAGGTAAATATCAGAAGATGAATACCATAAGGTGATCACCAGAGGATGAACTCTAGCTACTTCTTCATCCTCCTACAAAACAACTGACAGTTCCAAAGTATCAAAAGCTGCATCATTCGCGAACAGAGAAGGGTCATGTTGTAACACCCCGAATTTAAAACACTGCGCGAGTGTATTTTTTTATTTTTTTTCAATTTACTTCAGAATGATTAAAATCAATTCAAATTAAATATCGCTCGACGTCGTAATCCAAAATAGAGAAATAATTAAATAATTATATCACGATTGATCAAGTAAATTATTTTTGGGAATTTAATTCTTCAAAATATATCAAAATAAAGATACATCCAACAGCTGTATCCTGGACCCACCAAAATATTATCAGAGTGCGGAAAAATATTAGCGGAAAAGTTATACAATAATTCCCAAAATAACCAATTACATTTCCCAAACTCAAGACCCTATACAAAAGTCTAGTCTGATCATGCACTAAAGCTACAGTAGCACGGTTTACACCACATCCTTTGCCAGTCTCGTCTTCACCCAGCTGTCCGCCCCTCTGCGTTGTCTACCAATACGCCGTGCGTGAAGATCAAGGAAAACTAACGATGTCTCCGTCGTTAGTGTAACCGTCGGTAGGAAGGGTTCGGGTATCATCTGAGGGCAAAGCCCAATTTCCACAATAATAGTAAAGGGTCACCGACCGAAATTAACAAATACCACATAGCATTTATGTCAATAATAACAAGCATATTCATGGCATGTTATGTAACAATGATGGTAAATAAGGATACTCATTTTGAAATTTCATGACATGTATGCCTTTTCAAACAGCAACCAATTAATATGGAAAACATGTGTTAAGTTCAACCATCAAATCAGCAATCACAACTATTCATCAGAAATTCAGATTTTATAAGATACTTACACACATCAATTTCCAATCATCAACATATATCCAAATCGTGACCCACCGGTCAACAACCCCGATGCAATATGTATATGCTCATGTACTCAATTTCTTGGAATTACCAAGGTGCAGTCGCTCACAGACCAGCACAATTTATATATATTTGACTTTAATGGCCAACATGACCATGGTGCAATCGCTCACAGATCAGCACCAGTGCAGTCGCTCACAGACCAGTACTCGTGCAATCGCTCAACAGACCAGCACGTTTTACATATACCAAGGTACAGTCGCTCATAGACCAGTACCAGTGCAGTCGCTCAACAGACCAGCACACGTGCAGTCGCTCAACAGACCAGCATGTTTCATGTATGTTAGCCTCTCACAGGCCAGAACACACAGAAGTTAAATCCTCGCACAGATAGAATAGACCGTCTAATACACGCGGAACCACTTCGTAGCCCGAGTAGAATAGACCGTCTAATACACGCGGAACTACTCTGACCCCGTATAGAACAGACCGTCTAATACACGCGGAACTATTCCATAACCCATGGTTACTACTTAACTTCGCGGCCCATCACGGTCACCGCATCAACTCTGTGGCCCATCGTGGTCACCACCTGACTATGCAATGCATGGACATGCAATGTTTTCTCTTCATTGAAAACAGTATGCAAACACCAGCAAATTCTGCCTTTCAATCATTTCCCCAAAACCATCTCAACCCAAATAATTTCATTATCATCACCTCAATAAAAACATTCAAGCACCTCATCATTACCACTTCACACTATCTCAAAAACCGCATTTTTATTTATCACAAGTGTTCCCAATGTTTCCCCAACTCTTAAAGTTCATAAAACAGTGTTTAAAACTGAGGTTTTTGGAAAAAAACGAATCTGTATTCGAATACAGCTTCCTTGTTTTTGAATACAGAAGCTAAAACAGTGCAAAATCAACACTCTATATTCGAATACAGAAGCTACAACAATGTAAACTCAACATTTTTCACAGCATCAATAAAGAACTCTAGAACCTCATCATCACCACCTCAAACCATCTCAAAAACACCATTTTAATTCATCACAAACCTTCCCAATATTTTCCTAACTTTTTAAGTTCATAAACCATTGTTTAAAACTGAAATTTTTGAAAAAAAAACGTAAGCTGTATTCGAATACAACTCCCTTGTATTCGAATATAGAGGCAAAAACAGTGAAAATCAACATTCTGTATTCGAATACGAGGCTGTCGTAGTCGAATACAGACGCAAATACAGTGGCAAAATTTGTAGTCCTGTATTCGAATACGACAGGGTCGTAGCCGAATACATAGGCTAATTCAGAAGCAAAATTCCCTTATCTGTATTGGAATACAGAGGCTCGTATTCGAATACAAGTTCAAAAATTTGAATAAAACTGAAGTTTTGCAGGCTGTATTCGAATACACTCATGCCGTATTTGAATACACCTTCGAATTCAGTGAAATTTCACATAAAACTTCAACACGTTTTCAAATTCTTTTCTTTGAAAAACCAACACAACACCAAAATAAAATCACCATGCTTTTGAAACCACAAAACTCAAAACATTTTTCATCAACAATAGATTTTCCAGAAAACACTTTCACCATTTTAAATCTTTTTCTTTTGAAAACCATCATCAACACCAGATTGTTTTCAACATAACAAACACAGAATCACCAACACTAGAACATCATCACAGTTTTGCTTAAACCACCCAAAACAGAATGTCAACTACAACAAAACAGACATTTTTCAACGTTTACATTTTGATCATTTCTCAAAACAACATGCAAAGTATTTTCCAGTATTCCTACACAACCAGAACAACATGCAAAGCATTTTTCAGCTTTCCCACACAAACAAAACAACAATGTTATATCAACCAAAACAACAAACATCACAGAATCATCGAAGATCAACAGAATGCATTTTTTGCATTTTATAACAACATGCACAATAGTTTCGTTCTTCAAAACAGAAACTCAAATATGATCACACATCAAACATGCATTTACAGCCCTAAAATGCAAACTAGAAAGTGGAAGGTGCCCCTTACCTCTGTTGCATTTCTGCTCCCGTTCACGTTTTTGCGACAAAAGTCGACGAAGTTTCTGTTTGCGTTTGCCGCTACCAAAGTGGGCTCTCTAGCTCCGTAATGAGCAGAGGAACAACTTTTGTTCTTGGTACTTGGTGGTTTGGTGCTTGGATTTCCAAGTAATCTCACTTTTGAGCAACTTTTTTTTTTTTTTTACGAATGGGAACAGAATGGGAAGAGGATGGAGATGGTTACTGTTTCATGCAGTAAGGAGGAGGAAATGTGTTTGTTTCTGTTTCTGCCCTGACCTCTCCCATCTATATATAGAGACACATAGATGCCACCTCACCCACACCTCAATATTATAATATTGTTTGACCCTCCAGCACTTAATTAGTTTCGTCAAAATTAGCAGATAACCTCTTAATTAACTGCCCGATAATTTAATTACATTTAATTAAATTAATTTATTCTTCATCCAATAATTTTAATTCAACCTCCAAAAATAAATATTTATATATATATATATATTGAATATTTTACAATTATTCCCAAAATACACTTAATATTAATTCCATAATTTAATTTTAAATTTAAGGGTCTTACACATGTCTTGGAACCAGAAAAGAGCACTTGCCAGTTGTTAAAAACGTATGGAATGATCCAGGAAAGCTATGTAAAGAAGTAACCTCCCAAGTGCCAGGCTGTAAAAGGTTAGAATGGCAAGGCTGTAAATTCAAAACAAAACTAAGGATCATTACAACTTAGGAAAACGGTTAGAAAGGAAAATTTTCTTGAAGAGAAAGTTTCCTTCTCTCTATAAAAGGAAGGCTGCTCTTCTTCAGATAAACACACACAACTACACGAGTAAAAAGAAAATATCAAGAGGCTATCAAGAACATTTTCAATCTCCCTTCAAGCTTTCTATAAACTTACACTAGATCTTTGATTCATCCTTGTAGAAAGTAATACCAATCAAACTACTTCATATCATCTTTAGAACTTCAAGTGAGTTACACTTGAGAGAAATCAGAAAGAAAGAATTGTAAGCTTGGTGAAGCTATAGAATACACGATTTGTAATCAACCTCAGTGAGAGGCTGATAACTTTTGATACTTAGTAAAAACTCACAAGTGTGTGAGGATTGGACGTAGCCTTCATTGGGTGAACCAGTATAAAAATACGTGTGTCATTATTCTCTCTCTACATTGCAACGTCTGATAATCATCATCTGAAAGAGGACAGTAGTTTAAAACTAAAATAGAATTTTTAAAACCTCGAATATCTTTAATCAACCCCCCTTCTAGTGATATTCTAGCCACTTCACTGACTGCGTCAGGTGGTATTAGAGCAGGCTTTCTCCTGTTTCTTTTCGTAGTTTGAACAGCCATGGAAGATCAACCAGTCACAAGAGCAGACATCGAGGGTATCACTGCGGCTTTTACCGCGGCCCTTACTGCTTTGACTACGCAGATGACGACTCAAATGGTGGCTTTGACGATTCAAGTGAACGCGATCAATAATAGGAGGGACAGAGGCAGGAGAGACGAACTGTTGCAACCAAGTTGGTTATTGCAATTAAAGTTTTGATGTTAACAAATGTATTTTATGAAAATAACATATTTGACTTAGAAGAAGAATGAAAAATGTCATCAGAAGAATATATCAGAAGATGACGTCACCAGAAGCAGAAATCAGAGGATGACGTCACCAGAGGATGTCACCAGAAGATGACGTCACCAGAAGCAGAAATCAAAGGATGACGTTACCAGAGGATGTCACCAGATGATATTGTCAGATGAATCTGTCAGAGAAATATGCTCAAAACAGAATTGGAGAAAAAGGCTCAAAACAGAATTTGAGAAAAATGCTCAAAACAGAAGCGGAGCAAAATGCTCAAAACAGAATCTGAGCAAAAGACTCAAAACAGAATCTGAGCAAACTACTCCAGAATATTCTTAAAAAAAATTAATCGAAATACACTCCAGAAGTAAAGCATCAGTGAAGTCCTAATTTCAACTATAAATAGAGGCTTAATGCTGGAGAATAAAGTATCGAAAAACACAAAAACTCAAGCTTCAATTCAAGTATCGAAAAACACAAGAACTCAAGCTTCAATTCAAAGTTATCTGAGAGTTCAAAAGAGAGAAACACAAATAAGAAAGAGCAATATTTTCTAAGTGTTTTTGAGAGAGAAATACAGTGCAACAATCAGCTTTCGAGAAGCAATAAAAGAGTGCAAAAATAAGTGCAGCAAACAGCTTTCTAGAAGCAACGTTGCAAAGTTTCAAACCTTTATTATATAACTCGATAGTGGTGTAGATTCCTTCTTCAATCTGGGGTTGTCAGATTGGTAGGAGAAGACTTGATTTGTAGAGTTAAGGTGTTGTTATCGTTCCTCAAAAGTTTGGGGTTGTCAGGCTGTTTGAGAAGACTTGGCTGGTTTAGTTAAGGTGTTGTTGTTCCTCAAAAGTCTGGGGTTGTCAGACTGTTTGACAAGACTTGGCTGGTATAGTCAAGGTGTTGTTGTTCCTCAAAAGTCTGGGGTTGTCAGGCTGTTTGGGAAGACTGGCTTGTAGGGTCAGTGGTGTTGTAATTCAAAGGAGTTTGAATTAGTTAAAAGGCCTTCTGGAGGAAGGGACTGGACGTAGCCTAGTTAACGATGAACTAGTATAAATTGTTGTGTTATTATGTGATTATTATCCACTGCTGAATCTGATTAGTTATATATTGAATAATTCACATTAACATTCAACAAAACAGCAAAAGAAATCAAGTTTGACAAAAACAATTCAACCCCCCTTCTCGTGTTTGCACCTTCAATTGGCATCAGAGCTCGGTCTCAAGGATGAGCACTTTACAGTGTTTGAGGAAAGATCTAAGGGATCAACATGTCCGGATTCAATGAAGAAGCTACTGGAGGAAACATCAACAGACCACCTCTGTTTGATGGAGAACTATATGAATATTGGAAGGACAGGCTGAGAAGTTTTTTTATTTCCCAAGATCCTGAACTTTGGGACTTGGTGGAAGATGGATATACTGCTCCAGAAGATGCTGATGGTGTTAAAATTTCCAGAAGTGATATGGATGCTGATCAAAAGAAGATGTTCAAGTTGCATCACAAATCCAGAACGTTCATGATCAATGCAATCACGTTCAAGGAGTTCGACAAATGCACTAACAGAGAAATAGCGAAGAACATCTATGATAGTCTGATTCTAACTTACGAAGGCAGTAAGTAAGTCCAAGAAGCAAAGGCTAACATTCTAGTCAAGAAGTACGTGTTATTCAAGATGGAAGAAGATGAAGACATTGAAACTATTTTTTCCAGATTCCAGACACTAGTATTAGGATTAAGGGTACTAGAAAAGAGCTACACTATTGCTGATCATGTAAGGAAAATACTTAGAAGTCTGACAATCAAGTGGAGACCAAAAATAATCATAATTCAACAGCAATTGAATATCCCACAAGTAATTATGATATGCATGAACAAGTTCTTCAAGAATTTCTTGATTGTGGTATGGAAAGAAGCAAATATGCTTCTATGATTTATGGAGTCAGTAGAAACGGTAATAGAGGTATAGGATTTGAAGAAACAATAATTAAACCTAAACCTATATTTAAACTTGTTTCCTCTGATATAGTGTGTACTGGTTGTTACAAGAAAGATCATTCAAAAGTGTCTTGTCCTATGCTAAATACAAGAAAAAACAAGAAATTTTTCAAAACTAACAAACCTGGACCCAACCAGATTTGGGTACCTAAAAGCAAAATTGTTTTTGTTGCAGATGCCCTTAGCAAACAAGTTAAAACACCAGTCATGGTACCTGGACAATGGATGCTCGCGACATATGACGGGAAAAAGGTTTATGTTCCAAGAATTGACATTAAGCAAATGAGGCACAGTAACTTTTGGAGGAAAGCAAAAAGGCCAGATCATTGGTCAAGGAACAGTTGGTAATGGTAACTCTTCTTCTATTAAAGATGTCTTGTTTGTTAAAGGTCTTAAACATAACTTGTTGAGTATAAGTCAGTTAAGTGATAACAATTATGATATTATATTCAATCAAAAGACATGCAAGGCAATCAGTCAAAAGGATGGATCTATGCTTTTCACAGGTCAGAGGCAAAATAATATTTATAAAATAAATCTGTTTAGTCTAGGAAAGCAAGAGGTTAAATGTCTTATGTCAGTGAATGAAGAGAATTTAATGTGGCACAAAAGATTAGGTCATGCTAATTTTAGATCAATTTCAGAATGGAACAAACTTAAGTTAGTAAGAGGTCTACCTAATCTTAGTTTCAAAACTGAAATCTTGTGTGAAGGATGTCAAAAGGGAAAACAAACCAAAAGTTCCTTTACTCCTAAGAAATCAGTAACTACATCAAAGCCTTTGGAACTTCTGCATATGGATCTGTTTGGACAAGTGAAAGTAGCATCTCTAAATGGAAAGAAATATGGCTTTGTTATTGTAGACGATTACTCTAGGTGGACATGGGTAAAATTTCTAAGAAGTAAAGATGAATCCCATACTGTATTTATGACATTCTGTAAACAAGTCATGAATGAAAAAGGTTTTAAGATAGTGTCAATTAGAAGTGATCATGGAGTTGAATTTGAAAACAAATTCTTTAAAAGTTTCTGTGATGAGAATGGAATTTCTCACAACTTTTCTTCTCCTAGAACACCTTAACAAAATGGAGTTGTAGAAAGGAAAAATAGATCACTCCAAGACATGGCCAGAACTATGTTAAATGATTTATATGTTGCAAAACATTTTTGGGCTGAAGCAATCAACACTGCATGTTATATTCAGAATAGAGTCTTTATTAGGTCTATGTTGAATAAAACACCATATGAATTATGGAAAGGTAAAAAGCCTAACATTTCTTACGTTAAACAATTTGGCTGTATCTGTTATATGCTAAATACTAAAGATATTCTTGGTAAGTTTGATTCTCGATCTCAAAAGTGTAGCTTCATTGGATACTCTGAAAGATCTAAAGCTTATAGGGTGTTTAATACTGAAACTCATATTGTAGAGGAATCTATACATTTTAAATTTAATGACAAACAGCTTGACACTGCAAAGTCAAAGCAAGATGTTGATATTACAGATTTAACAACACCAGAGGAAGCAGAAACAGACAAACCAGCAGAAGCAGATAAACCAGCAGAATTTGGAGAAGTGAAGGATACGAATAAATCAGAAGCATGTGACACATCTTCAAAGGATGAACCTGATCAAATCAGAACCAGTCATGAGAAGTCAGAAGAGAAATCTGGATGGAAATACCAGTCATCTCATCCTGAAAATCTGATCATTGGAAGTGGAAGTGATTTTTTAAGAACCAGATCATCATTAAAAGATATAAGTTTGTTTGGTTTAATCTCATCGATTGAGCCTACATTTGTTAGTGAAGCATTGGCAGATGATGGATGGATTATTGCAATGCAGGAAGAGTTAAATGAATTTAAGAGGAATGATGTTTGGGATCTAGTTCCAAGACCAGAGAAGAACATTGTGGGAACCAATTGGGTCTTCAGAAATAAGCTAAATGAAAAGGGTGAAGTAGTCAGAAACAAGGCAAGGCTTGTGGCATAAGGTTACAGTCAACAAGAGGGCATTGATTACACTGAGACATTTGCTCCAGTGGCCAGGTTAGAAGCTATTCGTATCTTATTGTCGTTTGCTGCAAATAATAATATCAAATTATTTCAAATGGATGTTAAAAGTGCTTTTCTCAATGGTTATTTGAGTGAAGAGGTATATGTTAAACAACCTCCAGGTTTTGAAAATTCTAAATTTCCAAACCATGTCTTTAAACTTAGAAAATCCTTGTATGGGTTAAAACAAGCACCTAGAGCATGGTATGATAGACTCAGTAATTTCTTACTTAAAAATAACTTTGAAAGAGGACAAATAGACAATACTTTGTTTAGCTGATCAATAGACAATGATATTCTGATCATTCAAATTTATGTTGATGATATTATTTTTGGATCAGCAGCATGAATTTCAAATGAGTATGATGGGAGAACTTAAGTTCTTTCTAGGAATACAAATTCAACAAAGTTCAGAAGGTATTTACATTCACCAAACTAAATATACAAAGGAACTTCTCAAGAAGTTTAAGATGAGTGATTGCAAACCTATGGCTACACCAATGCATCCTACTTGTTCACAAAAGGGGTGCTTAACATTCAATTTGTAGACACTGATCATCAATGGGCTGACATATTCACTAAACCACTACCTGAAGATAGGTTTGATTTCATTAAGAAAAACCTTAATATTATCTTCATCCCTAACCTAATAGCTTAGTTTAATTTTTATGTTATTTTATTTTTCGTGTACTTTTATAAATAAATAAAAAAGAGTCAAAAAAAAAAAACAGAGGATCTCTTTTCTTCATTTAATCCTTTTTGTCTGATGGCAAAGGGGGAGAAGATGTAATATTTGATAAAATATCCGAGGGAGAAGATGATGTATTTGAAAGGAGGAGAAGATGATGTATGATGTATTTGATATCTGGGCATTAGACTTAGGGGGAGAAAATATAAAATGAAGCTTAGTCTTAGGGGGAGTCAAAGTCAAAAGAAAGAAAAAGTATTATAAAAAAATACATTGTTTGTCATCATCAAAAAGGGGGAGATTGTTGGAACCAAGTTGGTTATTGAATTAAAGTTTTGATGTTAACAAATGTATTTTATGAAAATCACATATTTAACTTAGAAGAAGAATGAAAAATGTCATCAGAAGAATAGGTCAGAAGATGACGTCACCAGAAGCAGAAATCAGAGGATAACGTCACCAGAAGATGACGTCACTAGATGCAGAAATCAAAGGATGACGTCACCAGATGACATTGTCAGATGAATTTGTCTGAGAAATATGCTCAAAACATAATCTGAGAAAAATGCTCAAAACAGAATCTGAGAAAATGCTCAAAACAGAATTGGAGAAAAAGGCTCAAAACAGAATCTGAGAAAAATGCTCAAAACAAAAGCGGAGCAAAATGCTCAAAACAGAATATGAGCAAAAGACTCAAAACAGAATCTGAGCAAACTACTCCAGAATATTCTCAAAACAGATTAATCGAAATACACTCCAGAAGTAAAGCATCAGTGAAGTCCTAATTTCAACTATAAATAGAGGCTTAATGCTGGAGAATAAAGTATCGAAAAACACAAGAACTCAAGCTTCAATTCAAAGTTATCTGAGAGTTCAAAAGAGAGAAACACAAATGAGCAAGAGCAATATTTTCTAAGTGTTTTCGAGAGAGAAATACAGTGCAACAATCAGCTTTCCAGAAGCAATAAAAGAGTGCAAAAATAAGTGCAACAAACAGCTTTCCAGAAGCAACGTTGCAAAGTTTCAAACCTTTATTATATAACTCGATAGTGGTGTAGATTCCTTCTTCAATCTGGGGTTGTCAGATTGGTAGGAGAAGACTTGACTTGTAGAGTCAAGGTGTTGTTATCGTTCCTCAAAAGTCTGGGGTTGTCAGGCTGTTTGAGAAGACTTGGCTGGTTTAGTTAAGGTGTTGTTGTTCCTCAAAAGTCTGGGGTTGTCAGACTATTTGAGAAGACTCTGCTGGTATAGTCAAGGTGTTGTTGTTCCTCAAAAGTCTGGGGTTGTCAGACTGTTTGGGAAGAATGGCTTGTAAGGTCAGTGGTTTTGTAATTCAAAGGAGTTTGAATTAGTTAAAAGGCCTTCTGGAGGAAGGGACTGGACGTAGCCTAGTTAATGGTGAACGAATATAAATTGCTGTGTTATTATGTTATTATTATCCGGTGCTGAATTGGATTAGTTATATATCAAATAATTCACATCAACATTCAACAAAACAACAAAAGAAATCAAGTTTGACAAACACAATTCAACCCCCCTTCTCGTATTTGCACCTTCACGAACCGCCCAGGCGTCCACATGGAGGCTTGCAGGCTTGTGTTGAATCGGACTCTAGTTCCGAAGAGGAGGTCCCGGAGGAGAATCAGGGTTTCGATAATCAACAGAATCGCAACGACTACAGAGTCAAGGCTGATATCCCGTTGTTCTATGGAATTATGGGGGTTGAAGAGTTTCTGGATTGGCAGATTGAAGTTGATCGGTTCTTCGATGTGATGGGTATGCCAGAAAACAAGCAGGTGAAGATGGTGGCAATTCGATTGAAGAGTACCGCTGCTGTGTGGTGGGTAAGCTTGTTGTTCAGAGGCAGCACTAGAGGAAAACGCCAATCAGAACGTGGAGGCGAATGAAACAGTTGATGCTGGAGCGTTTCTTGCCTTAAGATTATGAGCAGATTCTGTACAAGATGTATATCGATTGCGTTCAGGGTAGAAGGAGCGTGACCGAGTATACAGTAGAGTTCCTGCGTTTCTCAGAATGCAACGAGCTGGGGGAAACTGAAGGTCAGAAGGTGACTCGCTATATTAATGGCTTGAAGGGGTCGATATAGGAGAAGATGGGTCTGCAGACTGTCTGGACCATGACGGAGGCCTCTACGCTAGCCTTGAAAGCAGAACTGATGGAGAAATCCCCCAGAAATTTCTCATCTTTTCACAGATTCACTCCGTAAGGTAATTCTGAAGTTGTTGGTGATGAGGATAAGAGTGTTGTTGCTAAGGATTCTGACTCCTCAGCAAAAAGAACCAGTGGAACCAGTAGTGCTATGCTCAACAAGAGGGAGAACCAGAAGTCAGCCAACCCATACACGAAACCAACGGGAGATAAGTGTTTCCGTTGCGGTGGGCAGGGTCACAAGTCGAATGTTTTCCCTTGCAGGAGAACGACTGCAGTCTTGAATGAGGTGTCTGAGGAAGAGGAAGCAGGCAACGAGTATGACAGTGTTGATTTCGCTGAAGAAGAAGCTGAAGAAGCGGTGAATTTTGTGCTGCAGAAAGGTCTGTTGTATTCAAAGGAGGAGGGGCAAAGGAAGAATCTTTTTAGAACACATTGTTCTATTAAGAATAAGGTGTGTAATCTGATCGTGGATAACAGGAGTACTGAGAACTTGGTATCCTAGAAGCTGGTGGAGTACCTAGAGTTGCCGACAGAACCGCACGCCAAGCCTTATGCTTTGGGCTGGGTGAGTAAGGGTTCGCAGGTCAAGGTGACGAAGACTTGCAAGGTGCCTATTTCCATTGGAAGGCATTACATGGAAGAGGTAGTGTGTGGTGTTTTGAATATGGATGTCTTTCATGTCCTACTGTGGCGACCTTGGTAGAATGACAATGATATCACGTATAGAGGCAGAGATAATGTGATGATGTTCACCTGGGGAACGCACAAGATAGCTATGGCCCCGGTTTCTGGTTTTAATAGACAAACAGGGAACGAGAAGTCCAGTTTTCTTGTTATGACGCAGGATGAGCATGACCTGACTGAGACCTTCAAGGAAACTGAGTGGTTTTGCCCAGTGGTGGCCAAGGATGTGAGAGCCGTTAAGGAAGCTGTCAAGGCGAAGTTAGAGGCCACTGGGCAGAAGAACAAAGTCGCTGCTGACAAGCGTAGATGAGTCAAGGTCTTTGCTGCGGGAGATGATGTGATGGTGTTTTTGCTTTGAACTCTCTGAATACTTATGAATTTTTGCTTGAGTTCTTCTATTTTTCGATACATTAATCTTCAGCATTAAGTCTCTATTTATAGTTGAACTTTAGGACTTCACTGATGCTTTATTTCTGGAGTGTATTTCGATTAATCTGTTTTGAGAATATTCTGGAGTAGTTTGCTCAGATTCTGTTTTGAGTCTTTTGCTCACTGATGCTTTGCTTCTAAAGTGTATTTCGATTAATCTGTTTTGAGCATTTTGCTCCGTTTCTGTTTTGAGCATACTTTTAGCTAGATTCTGTTTCTCGAGTCTTTTGCTCCAATTCTATTTTGAGCATTTTTCTTAGATTATGTTTTGAGCATATTTTTAGCTATATTCTGTTTCTCGAGTCTTTTGCTCCAATTCTATTTTAATAATTTTTCTCAGATTCTGTTTTGAGCATTTTTCTCTGATTCTGTTTTGAGCATTTTTCTCAGATTTTGTTTTGAGCATATTTCTCTGACAGATTCCTCTAATGATATCCTCTGGAGACGTCATCCTCTGATTTCTGCTTCTGTTGACGTCATCTTCTGGTGACATCCTCTGGTGACGTCATCCTCTGATTTCAGCTTCTAGTAACGTCATCCTCTAATGCCGAGATATCATATCAAATACATCATACATCATCTTCTCCTCCTTTCAAATACATCATCTTTTCGCTCAGATATTTTATCAAATATTACATCTTCTCCCCCTTTGTCATCATACAAAAAGGATTGAATGAAGAAAAGATATCCTCTGTTTTTTTTTTGACTTTTTTTTTCTGAATTTTTTTTTTAATTATAAAAGTACACGAAAAATAAAATAACATACAAAAAAATAAACTAAGCTATTAGGTTAGGAATGAAGATAAGATTAAGGTTTTTCTTGATGAATTCAAACCTATCTTCAGGTAGTGGTTTAGTGAATATATCAGCGCATTGATGTTCAGTGTCTACAAACTGAATGTTGAGTACTCCTTTCTGAACATAATCTCTGATAAAATGATGTTTGATCTCTATGTGTTTGGCTCTTGAGTGTAGGATCGGGTTTTTGGTTAGACAAATTGCAGAGGTGTTATCACAATAGATGGGTGTGTTGGATTCTAATATTTTGTAGTCTTCAAGTTGATGCTTCAACCATAGTTGTTGAGAGCTGCAGTCATTTGCTGAAATGTATTCAGCTTCTGCTGTTGACATGGCAATGGTGCTTTGTCTCTTGCTTGTCCAGGATATTAAATTTTCTCCTAAGAATTTGAAGTTTTCACTTGTACTATTTCTTTGGAGTTTATCTCCAGCATAATCAGAGTCACAGTATCCACTCAGTTTGTATGTAGGATTTTTCTTGTAGAACAAGGTGAGGTTGGTAGTGCCTTTTAGGTATCTAAGGATTCTATTAACGGTAGTTAAATGGGATTTCCTAGGGTCAGACTGAAATCTAGCACATATGCATACAGTAAACATGATATCAGGTCTCGAAACAATGAGTTAGAGTAGAGATCCTATCATTCCTCTGTAAGATTTTTGATCAAATTTTTGTCCTAAGTCATACTTTTCAAGTGAGCAGGTAGGTTGCATTGGAATAGCCATAGGTTTGCAATCACTCATCTTAAACTTCTTGAGAAGCTCTTTTGTATATTTTGATTGATGAATGTATATACCTTTTTGATGAAGGTGCAAACACGAGAAGGGGGGTTGAATTGTGTTTGACTAACTTGAATACTTTTCCTGTTTTTACACTTTTAAAACAAAACTTGATGTATGAATAAAAACAGAGTTAGCAGCGGATATAAAGTAAAAATAAAACACATAATTTTTATACTGGTTCATCGTTAACGAGGCTATGTCCAGTCCCTTCACCTTGAAGGATTTCACTAATTCAAACCTTGAATTACAACAGTTCCACTGACCCTCCAAGTCAGTCTTCTCAACCAGTCTAACAATCCTAGACTCTTGACAAATACAGCACCTTGACTTCCTAAGTCAAGTCTTCTCCTGCCAATCTGACAACCCCAGATTGTAGAAGGAATTACAATGCCTTGAATCTAATTGCCAAGTAATCTGCTATCCCTTCTGACTCCCTCAGATTGTAGACTCTACTTCAACAACTTAGATCTAACACAAGGGAAAGAAAATAACACGAGTGCTTGCTTCTTGAAAGCTGGAACTCACAATTAACCTCACTGAAAACTTGAGTGTTTGCTTTGGAAGTGTATGACTCTTTGTAATTTTCGATACTAAGTATTCTGCCTTGAGCCTCCTTTTATATATGCAGATTAGCGCCTCTTCCAAGCTTAATTTCGAGCTATATCTTGCTGGATTCTCTTGCAAAAATATCTTGACCAATCGAGCTTCACTTAAATAAAAAACATATCTTTTTTTTATGCTTCAGATTTTCTTTCAAAAATAACTGGCCAATCATGTCTTTAGTTTCTTCCCGCCAACAGCTCCTGATCTTCCATACGACTTCACTTTATTTTTGTAACAAATATTTTTAATACTTTGATCAAATTTAATTAAATCTCCACCGTTAATCCTCATGATTAAATCTGGACCGTTTGATCTTCTGCGCTAGTCCACATCTGGACCATACTAAGTGATCTGTTGTGATCCTCTGATTTCGGCCAACCCTGGACCACACTTCTGATCTTTTGATCTCGACCAACACTGGGCCATGGTTTGATCTGCTGTGATCCTCTGATCTCGGCCAACGATGGACCACACTTTCTGACCTTCTGATTTCGGCCAACACTGGGCCATGGTCTGATCTTCTGATCTCAGCCAACACTGGGCCAACTACTTAAATCTGAACCATTGATCTGAATATCTTCCCTCTGATATGGACCAATTCTGGACTTGGTCTGGATTGAACTGAAATTAAATCTAGACAAATAATATTTCAGTATGGACATTTTATCTTCTGTTTTGAATCAGTTCTAGATCAAATCAAGAGATCATTTCTTCTGGTCTGGACTTAGTTTCATACCCTGAACTATGCTATCTTCTGGTCTGGGTCAAACCTAGATTGATTCTCTTGTTCTGGACCCATTAACTTATCCTCTGATTAAGTCTGGATCAAGTCTGGGCTGTTTATTATTTCACTGCCAGGCCATCTTCTGATCAGAATAACTTCTAGAATAAATCTGACATTTGATTCCTTCTGGTCTGGATCAAGTCTCCCTCTGGCAGGCATCCTTCTGGTCTGGACCAGGTCTCCTTCTAACTTTGCTTCCTTCTAATATGGGCCAACAAAGATATCTTCTGGTGATGTTTTGACATCCTGGAGTATCTTCTGGTACCTTTAGGATTCAATCTCTGGAACCCTTTGATTTTCTGCTTCAGATTACTTCAGCTTCTGGTGCCATTTTATTTAATAATTCAAGATTCAAAATAAGATTACATTTAGTGCTTTTGTAAACATCAAAATCCTAAGACTTAGAACCAATTTGGTTCGAACATTTGACTCTGCTGAATTTGTATTCATGGGAAGAACTTAAGTTCTCCCATCATGCTCATTTGAAATTCCTGCTGCATCAATTTAGAAAATTCTGGCCACTGCAACAAAAGTCTCAGTGTAGTAAACATCTTCTTGCTGACTGTAGCCTTGTGCAACAAGTCGTGCCTTGTTTCTGACAACTTCTCCTTTTTCATTCAGCTTGTTTCTGAAAACCACTTGGTTCCAATAATGTTCTTTCCGGGTCTTGGAACTAGATCCCAAACATCATTCCTTTTAAATTCATTAACTCCTCTTGCATGGCAAGAATCCATCCATCTTCCCTCAGTGCTTCATCAACAAAAGTAGGCTTAATAATTGAGAGTAAGCCAAACAAACTGATTTCTTCAAGTGATGATCTAATCCTTAAAAAATCACTTGCACTCCCAATGATTACCATTTCGGGATGTGAAGATTTGTACTTCCATCCATATTTCTTCTGACTTATCTTCAGATTCATCCTTTGAAGATTTGTCAGGTTCTTCTGTTTTGCTTTCATCTTCCATCTTTTCAAGCTCTCTTGGTTTGTCTACATCAGCTTTTGATTCTGGCAAATCAGTATCAGCTTCTGGTTCTAGTAAACCTTCATCGGTTTCCTCTGGTTCTGGTAAACCAGCTTCGGTTTCCTCTGGTTTTGGTAAACTAGCTTCGGTTTCCTCTAGTTCTGGTAAACCAGCATCAGTTTCCTCTAGTTCTGGTTAACCTGCATCAGCTTCATCTTGCTTTGACTTTTCAGGTCAAGCTATTTGTCATATAACATAATACAAATCAAATAATTTAAAAATGAACTCAATATAGCCAAACCATTAATTCTGCTTCTGGTGGTTTCTGCTTGTTTTTGAAACCACTGAAATACTATTTCTGTTGAAGTGTTCACATCACGTGAATCACTTGGTTCCTCTGACAGTTTGAAAACCTGCAGAATGTTTATCTAGCTTTGATTTTTAAGATCAAGCTCCTTGTTATCACATTAAACATAAATATCAAACAATAATAGTATTTACAACAAGATGTAACTGGTAGAACTGGTATATTAAAATTGAATGAAATTCTGAATATACGTCAAGATTGTATTATCGACTGAGAAAAATGTACAGAGATTGCAGTTACAGAGCATAACCGAATTGCCCTTCAATTCAGTCCCACCCAACTAACTCTTTAACTGCCTACCTATTGAAGAACCCATTTATGTTATTTATATTAGCTATCCTAACTAAATTAGTTAGGTTTGACAGCTGGCACAGACTAACATAACAGACTAATAACAAAACTAACTAAATTAACAGATCTAACAGAATAATCTGCTTTGACTATCAATCCTCTGATGGAATCCTCGGCTTGACTATCAATCCTATGATGGAATCCTCTGCTCGACTATCAATCCTCTGCTTGACTAGCAATCCTATCAATACCCCCTAAAAGAACTACCTTGTCCTCAAGGGGAAAAAATGGAAAAGCCTCCAACATCTTGGAAGCTCGCTCCCATGAGTTATCACAGGATGGCAATTGAGCCCATTTCACCAAAACCTCCATATTGCCTCCAACATCAGTCCTCCACTGCAAGTCAGCAAAATATTTATAAAATTTTAACATTCAAAAATCTTGTCAATCAAATTTTAACATCAGTCCTCCACTGCAAGTCAGCAAAATTTTAACATAAGTTTTGTGCCCATATAATTATTGTCAATCAAAAATCTTGTCTTGAAAAATATTTATAAAATTTTAACATTCAATTTTTATATGGGCACAAAACTTGATTTTATGAAAAGTTAAAATCACTTGAAAATGTTGATGGCAGTGGATTTTAAAAGTGTGAATTATAATTTTATATTACTTAAAACTATTGATGGTTGTATCTAGATGATTAAAGTTTTGATATTTCTTGTGAAATTAAATTAAGATGTTTGTCATGATTTTGAAATAGTAGAAAATTCATATTATTAGCAATAGTAATTCTTGAATATTCAAGGTTGGTTGAATTTTTTGTGTTAGACTTTTAGAAGAAAAAATAATTGTAAACGAGTTAAAGTTGATTTTTTTAATGGAAAATAAGTAATATTTAACGTTTTAATTGTTGTTGATTTATTTTAAAGAATTAAATTGTGTCGGAGTTGTCTTGATTCATAAAATTGAAAGAAAAAAATATATCACCATTATTTTATTTAAAATTTAGAGTAATAAATGATCTACTCCAAGTTTTACTATGTGTTGTTTTTAAGAAAATTAAAAAGACTTGTTATAGTAACAGTGTTAAGAAAATAAGTAAATAAATTGGAACTATTTTAAAAGTGTTAATTAATTGAAAAATTTCCTATTTATATATATATATATATATATATATATATGTAGTTTAAATTTTGTTTCAAAATGTAAGTTGAAAATAATTTTTATAGTGATTAATTATTTAGAAATGTGTTTTGATGATTAAAGTACGAGTGAAATTTTAGAAGTCTTATAGATTTTAAAAATACACATGATTTTTTTTTACTGTATTTAGAAACATGATTTATTTTAGTTGTTTTTATTTAGACGTGATTTATTGAAAAGTAATTTAAGGAAAAACTTTGAATTCTCAATGACATTTTTTGTGCTAAATGATTAATGATATATTTTTTTGATAATTTAAGTCTAGAAATCAATTTTAGAATGATGTGTAACCTTTAAAGTGACTTATGCACTACCTGATTCAATTTGGTTAGGTAACATGTTGTATCTTCTAGTAAATAATTATTTATCTTATATGCTATTTGGAAAATTTCTGTTTTAGTTTGTTGTAACTTTTAAGTGATGATGTTTAATTCAAAAGAAAATTTAATCATGGTCAATTTGGAGCAATTAGACTTCTATGAGAATATGTTACATGTTTAGAATCATTGTTTGAGTTATGAGATGAACGTAAAATTTTGGTGTCAATTTTTGGATTAGTTATGTGAATGTGTATATGAGTATGTAAATATTAAATTGTTTGTGCTTCAATTGTTCTAATTGTTGAAAATTAGTGTATAGAGTTAGAGTAATCGAAAGCATTTAAAATTGAAATAGATCTATGTTTTTTTTTATCGGATTATTGATTATATATTGATATAAGCGTCGTTGTTACTATTTGTAAGTTACAAATAAATTATTGTGAATATGTAATTAAGTGAATTTTTAACTTGAAGTAAGGAGTAGGAGTTGTGGTTCCGCCTTCGCACTCTTGAACCATATTAAAAAAATACTTTTAATTACCCATGTTTGAATTTGAATGACTATGGTTATAATTGCTTTAACTAATTGACTCCATGAGTAGGAGGGACTAGCTACCCCGATGAGTCATCATCGATGAAAAAGGCATTGATAACTCATTATTTTGTTAGAAGTGCTTTTTAATTTTATTCTTTAAATAGTTGAAAAACATGTTCATCGTTTATGTCAATTGAATGAATTTAATTATGAAATGTATGTTATTGTGAAATAGTATCTCTATCATTGATTTTTTTCCTTCTCCTTGATTATATATAAAGTATGTTTTTATAGAGTGATTGATTGTAAATCTATTATAATGTTATTAAGTTGTTAGATGTGTTTAATATTTTAAAAATTGCTTTCATTGTCAGACTTAAGTTAAATCTGTTGAATGTTTGGTGATAGGATCTAAACTTTATTTTACGGAGTAAAACTAGTAATATTTTGTTTCAAAAAAAAAAAATAGTTGAAATTGACAATGTATTTGGAATGTGTTTCATTTAACCCAACAAAATGAACTAAGTTATTATTAAATAACCCTAAATGTTATGTTTTATATGTAAATTATAGCGAGTAACTCTATGGTATTTTCTTTCATAATTGAGTGATAAATGTGATATGTGTTTATTTGATTTATTGTGTCATGTTAACCTATCATGCTAACTTAATTGATTTTTGACACATTGTGCTTAACCGAATGGTGAATGCCTTATATATTTTTATTATATCTTTGAGATACTAAGTTTGAATATTGATGGTATTTAGTTAGATATCAGTTTGCTTATTGTTCACTATAAATTTCGAAGACGAAATTTCTTTAACAAGGGGAGAATTGTAACACCCCAATTTTTATAATAAACTATTTTATTAATGAAATAAGATTTTAAATAATTAATTTGATATTAATATTATTTTATAATATATGTTGATAGATTTTGTGATTAATTTCCATTATATGGATGTTTTCTATGACGTGTTAGTTTGATATATATTATATTATATTATATTAAATGAGTGATATAAATAATAAATATTTTATTTTATTATTTTATATGTTTTTCTAAAAGTAATTTTATTTTCGTGTAATATTTTAAAGAATAAGATTTCATGCGATTTTATATTTATATTATTTAGAACTATTTTTTATTTTTAGTTATTTATTTTATAAATAACTATCTTGGGATAGTAGTGATATTGTGTTTGATTTAATTTATTTTTATATACTTGTTATGACGTTGTGATTTTATATATATTTATTATGATTTAGTAATTAATATAAAATGTAGATGTTATATTTATTTATTTTATAATTTCGACTATTCACTAATGATGGTAATATTTTAATTTGAGTATTTGGAAAAATAAGTATTATTATAGTGCTTATTTGGACGAGTCGGTGAGACTTTTTCTGCAGTTTTTTTCTCGTTGTTTTGACTCTATTTTTGCTCCAAAAATTATTATTAATTATTTAACATTGATTTTTATGCTCCGCATAATTTATCAGTCATGTCTCAGAGATTTTGTGAACTCGCCGTTTATTTGGATTCACTCGCTGTACGTTGTCAATCTACGGTTGCTGTTGAAAACTTCCATTGATTTCTGTGATTAGAGAAAGCGTCTAAGTAAGGTAAGGGGTGAGAGAGCGTTTGAATTCATGAGTATAATATATTGTGAGATGAACGGGAAAACCGTATTTCCCAACGATTCATCCGGGGCTTGCTACGTACGACAGTAGCCATTTGAGTGATAAATTGATTAATGTGAAAATGTGGAAATTGTGAGATTAAAATTTGGAATAAAAATATTTATAAAGTGTTGATTGAATTAATTTTGTTAAATGTGTGGTATTTGATATTATCGTGATGTTTGATTTATTTTCGTTAAATGTGTGATATTTGATATTATTGTGATATTGGATGTCGAATGAATTTTATGTATATTTGATTAGAGGAGTTTTGTGATGTGATAATAAAAGATGGATACATTGTGATGAGTTTATGTGATGATGATGATGTATGATTAATGATAGTGATGTTATAAACTTGTGATGAAGATACTGAAGTAACCTCATAATTGATGAAATAGTGATGATTCCAATTTGTGTTTGAGATGATGGTCTTAATGGAGTATCATAGGCCAACGAGGGGAGAAAATATATATTGAGAATTTATGAGGTGGATATTATTTTGTCATCATATAGGTAAGGCCTGACAAGCCTAGTGATTCCGGGGAAGTACAACTGAATTGAGCCTGATCGTGGCGGTCTACTATTGAGCCTTAAGGCAAGATTGTTAAACCTTGGAGGTATTCGGGTGGGGAATTCCTAGGTGACTTGGAGGTAGCACTCCAAATGTCGGGAGCTACCACGCAACACACGTTTACCTCGACTGTCGCGTATATGTGTCTCGGGTTGAGTTGAGGGGATCTATGAGGACAGGGCTAATTTGAATTGTCCATCCATAGGGATGGTGGCATATATCAAGCCTCCTAACCAAATACTTCAGAGTTAGAATGGTACCACATTGTGAAGTAGAGTCTAAGCTCATGCATTGCATTGTGTCTCCTTGTGATTGTTTTGTTGTGATTAATATGTATTGCGATAATAACTTCTCTCAAATGATTTGACGTTATAGTGAAATGTATTAATTTCTCTTGAGTGATCTTGAGTTTATAATGTGATGTTTTTTTTTTTAAGAATGTTTATATAATGATACGGTTTGTTATGATCAATTGTGTGTTCTTCTTACTTATATTATACTATAAGCATGATCTCGAAACTCACCTCCTTCGTTGTTTGTGTTCGACTGGCTTGGCCTGCGTTTGCGAAATCGCAGTTATTACAGGTTAGTGAGTCTTGAAGTTTAAGTTTGGGAGAAACTCCGCTCTGATAGGTGATACCGGGAATAAGAGTTGTAAATTGTATTTTACTTTTTATTTGAAACGACTTTTTGGTATGAAAAATCTTATAAGTACTAGTTAGCTTTTGAAATTAAATTAAAAAAATTATAGCTAAGTCAAGTTTGTTGGTATTGTACTATTTTAATTTAGGAACAAAGTTGATTTTTTACTTGTGTATTTAGAGGAACGTGATATCCTAAATTAGTTATAAAAATTGTTATTTTGTTGGAAACATATTTTCTTTTGTCCGCTGGGAAATTTGTTTCAAAAACAAATCTAGTATAAATTACTATATATGTTGTTTTGGGGTTTAGGGTGTCACATTAGTGGTATCAGAGCAGGTCTATCCAATCAGGCCGAGTAGGTCGAGTGTCGATTCAGTGTTAGTCAAATGTTTATCGTGTCAGTTCTGTTGCCTTGCGTATTAATTATTTTGTCTATCATGTTTTATTTTTTTCCGTTATATTATTATGTTATGTGCTATATGCGTTTGTATCATTGTACATATTTTTGAAGTTACTAATTAACAATTTACTATGTTCTTACTTTGATTGCATTGTGGATTCTAAGTTATTACCTAAGTGATTAAATATACTAGGAAATTCTTTGTTAAAATTTGAGTTAAAATTTGAGTTAATTTGAATTGTTGACGTGATTAAGTTAATTACCTTTTGATTGGACTTGTGTTTCGAACTTTGATTATTTGCCCTTTTGTTATCGTGGATAGTTAGAATTAAATTTTTATGTTTTGGTTGACTAGCTATATGTTTGAAATTATTAACTTAATCGAGGTAATACTAATCATCGATGGATAGACCTTGTCTTTGGGGTCGTAACATGGTTATTAAAGTTTTTATCTTGCTAATGAAATTAATATAGAACGTTAGTAATAGTTTTGAAATATTAAGGAATTCATATTATTAATAATAATAATAATCCTTGAATATTAGAGAATGGTAAAACTTAGAATTTAAAAAAAAATGACATTTTGAAGGAGTTAAAGTTGACTTATTTTGTAAAATAAAAATAACTTTTGTTTGAATTACTCTTTACTATTTTAAAGAAATTAAATTGAGTTGAATTTTTGTTGATTTATAAAATAACAATAATTATATACTATTCATTTATTTAATGTTTAAAATAGCTGAAAATTTACACCATATTTTACTATGCGTCATTTTAAGAAAATCAAAAAGATTTGTTGTTATATTCGTTTAGAGGGGTTTGGTGTGAATATTGAATCGTGAGCAAGTTAGGATAATTGTTTGAAATGATTGATTTACTGATTATGATATTTTGAACTCATTAGAGTTTAACTTGATGTTAGAGTTGTAGATTTTAAGGACTCATTAGTGATTTATAATGGTACTAATAAAAAAAATAACTTGTAATTGTTTTCATTACTATTGTTATTGGTTTTAAGATATTGTTGTAGATGTTATTGTCAATCAAAAATCTTGTCTTGAAAAATATTTATAAAATTTTAACATTCAATTTTTATATGGGCACAAAACTTGATTTGATGAAAAGTTAAAATCACTTGAAAATGTTGATGGCAGTGGATTTTAAAAGTGTGAATTATAATTTTAAATTACTTAAAACTATTGATGGTTGTATCTAGATGATTAAAGTTTTGATATTTCTTGTGAAATTAAATTATGATGTTTGTCATGATTTTGAAATAGTAGAAAATTCATATTATTAGCAATAGTAATTCTTGAATATTCAAGGTTGGTTGAATTAATTTTTTGTTAGACTTTTAGAAGAAAAAATAATTGTAAACGAGTTAAAGTTGATTTTTTAATGGAAAATAAGTAATATTTAATGTTTTAATTGTTGTTGATTTATTTTAAAGGATTAAATTGTGTCGGAGTTGTCTTGATTCATAAAATTGAAAGAAAAAAATATATCACCATTATTTTATTTAAAATTTAGAGTAATAAATGATCTACTCCAAGTTTTACTATGTGTTGTTTTTAAGAAAATTAAAAAGACTTGTTATAGTAATACTGTTGAGAAAATAAGTAAATAAATTGGAACTATTTTGGAAGTGTTACTTAATTGAAAAATTTCCTATTTATATATATATATTTATATGTATATATATATATATAGTTTAAATTTTGTTTCAAAATGTAAGTTGAAAATAATTTTTATAGTGATTAATTATTTAGAAATGTGTTTTGATGATTAAAGTACGAGTGAAATCTTAGAAGTCTTATAGATTTTAAAAATACACATGATTTATTTATTTTTACTGTATTTAGAAACATGATTTATTTTAGTTGTTTTTATTTAGACGTGATTTATTGAAAAGTAATTTAAGGAAAAACTTTGAATTCTCAGTGACATTTTTGTGCTAAATGATTAATGATATATTTTTTTGATAATTTAAGTCTAGAAATCAATTTTTGAATGACGTGTAACCTTTAAAGTGACTTATGCACTACGTGATTCAATTTGGTTAGGTAACATGTTGTATCTTCTAGTAAATAATTATTTATTTTATCTGCTATTTGGAAAATTTCTGTTTTAGTTTGTTGTAACTTTTAAGTGATGATGTTTAATTCAAAAGAAAATTTAATCATGGTCAATTTGGAGCAATTAGACTTCTATGAGAATATGTTACATGTTTAGAATCATTGTTTGAGTTATGAGATGAACGTAAAATTTTGGTGTCAATTTTTGGATTAGTTATGTGAATGTGTATATGAGTATGTAAATATTAAATTGTTTGTGCTTCAA
>JBBPBO010000004.1:12933137-13225213 GCA_037974295.1 Cicer cuneatum | reverse complement strand
TTTTAATTTTATTCTTTAAATAGTTGAAAAACATGTTCATCGTTTATGTCAATTGAATGAATTTAATTATGAAATGTATGTTATTGTGAAATAGTATCTCTATCATTGATTTTTTTCCTTCTCCTTGATTATATATAAAGTATGTTTTTATAGAGTGATTGATTGTAAATCTATTATAATGTTATTAAGTTGTTAGATGTGTTTAATATTTTAAAAATTGCTTTCATTGTCAGACTTAAGTTAAATCTGTTGAATGTTTGGTGATAGGATCTAAACTTTATTTTACGGAGTAAAACTAGTAATATTTTGTTTCAAAAAAAAAAAATAGTTGAAATTGACAATGTATTTGGAATGTGTTTCATTTAACCCAACAAAATGAACTAAGTTATTATTAAATAACCCTAAATGTTATGTTTTATATGTAAATTATAGCGAGTAACTCTATGGTATTTTCTTTCATAATTGAGTGATAAATGTGATATGTGTTTATTTGATTTATTGTGTCATGTTAACCTATCATGCTAACTTAATTGATTTTTGACACATTGTGCTTAACCGAATGGTGAATGCCTTATATATTTTTATTATATCTTTGAGATACTAAGTTTGAATATTGATGGTATTTAGTTAGATATCAGTTTGCTTATTGTTCACTATAAATTTCGAAGACGAAATTTCTTTAACAAGGGGAGAATTGTAACACCCCAATTTTTATAATAAACTATTTTATTAATGAAATAAGATTTTAAATAATTAATTTGATATTAATATTATTTTATAATATATGTTGATAGATTTTGTGATTAATTTCCATTATATGGATGTTTTCTATGACGTGTTAGTTTGATATATATTATATTATATTATATTAAATGAGTGATATAAATAATAAATATTTTATTTTATTATTTTATATGTTTTTCTAAAAGTAATTTTATTTTCGTGTAATATTTTAAAGAATAAGATTTCATGCGATTTTATATTTATATTATTTAGAACTATTTTTTATTTTTAGTTATTTATTTTATAAATAACTATCTTGGGATAGTAGTGATATTGTGTTTGATTTAATTTATTTTTATATACTTGTTATGACGTTGTGATTTTATATATATTTATTATGATTTAGTAATTAATATAAAATGTAGATGTTATATTTATTTATTTTATAATTTCGACTATTCACTAATGATGGTAATATTTGAATTTGAGTATTTGGAAAAATAAGTATTATTATAGTGCTTATTTGGAATATGATAATTTTGGTTATTAATGTATTTTAAAAGATTAATTATTTTATAAAATATTAGTTTAGAATAAAAGAAGAAGAAGAAGAAAAGAAAGGAACAGATAAGAAAAGAAGAAGAAGAAACGAAAGGAACCAGCCACGCAGACAAAAAAAAAGCACCTCCTCTTCCTCTCAAATTCATCCCACCAACTCCTTGCCATTTGAACCGATCCCAACTTCTATCCCACACAAAATCGGCCACTGAATCCATTTTTGGCATCAATTTTATCAATCGCGGCTCCGTTTCATCAGAAACAGCTGCACTATTTTTCTTGGGCGAGCTGTTTTTGGCCAATTCCGATCACCACGTTTGTCTTATCAAAAAACTGACATCGTTTTTGGATTCCTCTCGTCGAAACCTTCAAGAAGCATTACTCATTTGCATTTTTCGGTGAAGTTGATTTCGGACCCTTCCGGCGCTCCGACGAGTCGGTGAGACTTTTTTTGCAGTTGTTTTTTCTCGTCGTTTTGACTCTATTTTTGCTCCAAAAATTATTATTAATTATTTAACATTGATTTTTATGCTCCGCATAATTTATCATTCACGTCTCAGAGATTTTGTGAACTCGCCGTTTATTTGGATTCACTCTGTACGTTGTCAATCTACGGTTGCTGTTGAAAACTTCCATTGATTTATGTGATTAGAGAAATCGTCTAAGTAAGGTAAGGGGTGAGAGAGCGTTTGAATTTATGAGTATAATATATTTTGAGATGAACGGGAAAACCGTATTTCCCAACGATTCATCTGGGGCTTGCTACGTACGACAGTAGCCCTTTGAGTGATAAATTGATTAATGTGAAAATATGAAAATTGTGAGATTAAAATTTGGAATAAAAATATTTATAAAGTGTTGATTGATTTAATTTTGTTAAATGTGTGTTATTTGATATTATCGTGATATTTGATTTATTTTCGTTAAACGTGTGATATTTAATATTATTGTGATATTGGATGTCGAATGAATTTTATGTATGTTTGATTAGATGAGTTTTGTGATAATAAAATATGGATGCATTGTGATGAGTTTATGTGATGATAATGATGTATGATTAATAATTGTGATGTTATAAATTTGTGATGAGGATATTGAAGTAACCCCATAATTGATGGAGTGGTGATGATTCCAATTTGTGTTTGAGACTATGGTCTTAATGAAGTATCATAGGCCAACGAGGGGAGAAAATAAATATTGAGAATTTTTGAAGTGGAGATTATTTTGTCACCATATAGGTAGGGCCTGACAAGCCTAGTGATTCCGGGGAAGTACAACTGAATGAGCCTGATCGTGGCGGTCTGCTGTTGAGCCTTAGGGCAAGATTGTTAGACCTTGGAGGTATTCGGGTGGGGAATTCCTAGGTGACTTGGAGATAGCACTCCTAATGTCGGGAGCTACCATGCAACACACGTTTACCTCGACTGTCGCGTATATGTGTCTCGGGTTGAGTTGAACGGATCTATGAGGACATGGCCAATTTGAATTGTCCGTCCACCGGGATGGTGGCATAGTATCAAGTCTCCTAACCAAGTACTTCAGAGTTAGAATGGTACCACATTGTGAAGTAGAGTCTAAGCTCATGCATATCATTGCATCTTCTTGTGATTGTTTTGTTGTGATTAATATGTACCGTGTGCGATAATAATTTCTTTTAGATGATTTGATGTTATAGTGAAATATATTGGTTTCTCGTTAGTGATTTTGACTTTATAATGTGATGTTTCTTTTCTTGAAGAATGTCTGTATAATGATACGGTTTATTATGATTGATTGCGTGTTCTTCTTACTTATATTATACTATAAACATGATTTCAAAACTCACCTCCTTCGTTGTTTGTGTTCGTCTGGCTTGGCCCTGCGTTTGCGAAATCACAGTTATTACAAGTTAATGAGTCTTGAAGTTGAAATTTGGGAGAAACTATTAGCTTCTTCATTGAATTCGGACATGTTGATCCCTTGGATCTTTCCTCAAACACTGTAAAGTGCTCAGCCTTGAGACCGACCTCTGATGCCAATTGAAGGTGCAAACACGAGAAGGGGGGTTGAATTGTGTTTGTCAAACTTGATTTCTTTTACTGTTTTTTTGAATGTTAATATGAATTATTCGATATATAACTAATCAGATTCAGCAGCAGATAATAATAACATAATAACACAGCAATTTATGCTGGTTCACCGTTAACTAGGCTACGTCCAGTCCCTTCTAAAGGTGCAAACACGAGAAGGGGGGGTTGAATTGTGTTTGTCAAACTTGATTTCTTTTGCTGTTTTGTTGAATGTTAATGTGAATTATTCGATATATAACTAATCAGATTCAGCAGCGGATAATAACATAATAACACAACAATTTATACTGGTTCACCGTTAACTAGGCTACGTCTAGTCCCTTCCTCCAGTAGGCCTTTTCACTAATTCAAACTCCTTTGAATTACAACACCACTGACCCTACAAGCCAGTCTTCCCAAACAGCCTGACAACCCCATACTTTTGAGGAACAACAACACCTTGACTATACAAGCCAAGTCTTCTCAAACAGCCTGAAAACCCCTGACTTTTGTGGAACAACAACACTTTAACTAAACCAGGTAAGTCTTCTCAAACAGCCTGACAACCCCAGACTTTTGAGGAACAACAACACCTTGACTAAACCAGCCAAGTCTTCTCAAACAGTCTGACAATCCCAGACTTTTGAGGAACTTCACAACCTTATACCTAGAAGCTAAGTCTTTTTCTAACAACCTGACAAGTTGATACTAACAATATGCTTAAAGTGAACTAGAGTGTTTGCTTATGAATAATTTATAATGACAATCAGCTTCACACTATAAGAAAAGAACACTTAGAAAATATTTATCTTTTAAGCATGTGTTTCTCTCCTTTGAACTCTCTGAATACTTATGAATTTTTGCTTGAGTTCTTCTATTTTTCTATACTTTATTCTTCAGCATTAAGCCTCTATTTATAGTTGAACTTTAGGGCTTCACTGATGCTTTACTTCAGGAGTGTATTTAGATTAATCTGTTTTGAGAATATTCTGGAGTAGTTTGCTCAGATTCTGTTTTGAGTCTTTTGCTCACTGATCTGTTTTGAGCATTTTTCTCCGCTTCTATTTTGAGTATGCTTTTAGCTAGATTCTGTTTCTCGAGTCTTTTGCTTCATTTCTGTTTTGAGCATTTTTTTCTCTGATAGATTCCTCTGATGATATCCTCTGGTGATCATCCTATGATTTCTGCTTCTGGTGACGTCATCTTCTGATGACATCCTCTGGTGACTTAATCCTTTGATTTCTGCTTCTGGTGACGTCATCTTCTGGTGACATCCTCTGGTGACGTCATCCTCTGATTTCTGCTTCTGGTAACGTCATCCTCTGATATATTCTTCTGGTGACATTTTTCATTCTTCTTTTAAGTCAAATATGTTATTTTCATAAAATACATTTGTTAACATCAAAATTTTAATTGCGAGAACCAACTTGGTTCCAACAATCTCCCCCTTTTTGATGATGACAAACAATGTATTTTTGATAATACTTTTTCTTTCTTTTGACTTTGACCCCCTCTAAGACTAAGCTTCATTTTATATTTTCTCCCCCTAAGTCTAATGCCCAGATCTCATATCAAATACATCATCTTTTCCCTCCGATATTTTATCAAATATTACATCTTCTCCCCCTTTGTCATCAGAGAAAAAGGATTGATTGAAGAAAAGAGATCCTCTGTTTTTTTTTAATTATAAAAGTACACGAAAAATAAAATAACATACAAAAAATTAAACTAAGCTATAGGATAGGGATGAATATAAGATTAAGGTTTTTCTTGATGAATTCAAACCTATCTTTAGGTACTGGTTTAGTGAATATGTCATACCATTGATGTTGAGTGTCTACAAACTGAATGTTGAGTAATCCTTTTTGAACATAATCTCTGATAAAATGATGTTTGATCTCAATGTGTTTAGCTCTTGAGTGTTGGATCGGGTTTTTGGTTAGACAAATTGCAGAGGTGTTATCACAATAGATGGGTATGTTGGATTCTAATATTTTGTAGTGTTTAAGTTGATGCTTCATCCACAGTAGTTGAGAGCTGCAGCCATTCTGTGCTTCTTCTGATCAATTCTGGATGAAGTCTGGGTTATTCAAAATTCGATCGTCATGCCATGTTCTGGTCAAATTATCTTCTGGATTACTTCTTGCTTTTGACAACTTATGGCCTAGAACAACTCTCCACATGGCAGGCTTCACGATAGTATGGTCCAAAGAATCTTCTGATATTTATTCCCTCTGATATAGTCCATCAAAGATATCGTCTGGTCACTTCTGGACAAGTATGGACTGTGTTGAAATTACATTGCCAGGCTATGTTGTGTGGATCATTCTGTTTCTGTTTCTGGTTCTGATGATCCTTGTGTGGATCATTTCATTTCTGTTTCTGGTTCTGATGATCCTTGTGTGGATCATTCCGTTTCTGTTTCTGGTTCTGATGATCCTTGTGTGGATCATTCCGTTTTTGTTTCTGGTTCTGATGATCCTTGTGTGGATCATTCTATTTCTGTTTCTGGTTCTGATGATCCTTGTGTGGATCATTCTGTTTCTGTTTTTGCTTCTGATGATTCTAATAATCATCAAGTTTTCTGCTTCTGATGATTCTGATCATCATCCTATTTCCTGCTTCTGATGATTCTGATAATCATCATGTTTTCTACTTCTGATGATTCTGATCATCATCCTATTTCCTGCTTCTGATGATTCTTATAATCATCATGTTTTCTACTTCTGATGACTCTGATCATCATCCTGTTTCCTGTTTCTGATGATTCTGATCGTCATCCTGTTTCCTGCTTCTGATGATTCTGATAATCATTCTGTTGTTTCTGCTTCTGGTGATTCTGGCATGAACCATTCTGTGCTTCTTCTGATCAATTCTGGATGAAGTCTGGGTTATTCAAAATTCGATTGTCATGCCATGTTCTGGTCAAATTATCTTCTGGATTACTTCTTGCTTTTGAAAAATTATGGCCTGGAACAACTCTCCACATGGCAGGCTTCACGATAGTATGGTCAAAAGAATCTTCTGATATTTATTCCCTCTGATATAGTCCATCAAAGATATCTTCTGGTCACTTCTGGACAAGTATGGACTGTGTTGAAATTACACTGCCAGGCTATGTTCTGATCAGTGTAACTTCTTGATTGCTTCTGATATTTGAATCACTCTTGTTTGGAGCAATTCATATTATGGCAGGCTTCCCTCTGGTGTTTTCCATATGTTCTTCTGATTTTGTTTCTGTTTGATATAAGCCTCCAAAGTTATCTTCTGGTCGATTTTGGACATTCTGGTTTATCTTCTGATAATTCTAGAAATGCATCTTCTGTAAATTTAGAATGTATCCTCTGATACATTCATCTTCTGATGGTTTTTACCATAGTAATTCAAGTTCAAAATAAGATTCCATCAAGTGTATTTGTACACATCAAAATCCAGATTATTTAGAACCAACTTGGTTCCAACATCACTCTCTGTTGTTTCTGATGATTCTGGATGAATCATTCTGTGTTGTTTCTGATGATTCTGGATGCATCATTCTATTGTTTTTGCTTCTGATGATTCTGATATTAATTATCCTGTTTCTGCTTCTGATGATTCTGATATTAATCATCTTGTTTCTGCTTCTGATGATTCTTGTGTGAATCGTTCTGTTTTGCTTCTGATGTTCTGATGTTAATCATCCCGTTTCTGCTTCTAACGATTCTGATTTTAGTCATTCTGTTTCTGACTTTGATGTTCTGATGTTGATCCTTCTGGTTCTGTTCTGATGTTAATCATTCATTCTGGTTTTGTTTCTGATGTTGATCATTCTGGTTCTGTTTCTAATGTTGATCATGAAGGTGCAAACACGAGAAGGGGGGTTGAATTGTGTTTGTCAAACTTAATTTCTTTTGCTGTTTTATTAAATATTGATTTGAATTATTCGATAAATAATTAATGAGATTCAGCAGCGGATAATAATAACATAATAACACAACAATTTATACTGGTTCACCGTTAACTAGGCTACGTCCAGTCCCTTCCTCCAGAAGGCCTTTTACTAATTCAAACTCCTTTGAATTACAACACCACTGACCCTTCAAGTCAGTCTTCCCAAATAGCCTGACAACCCCAGACTTTTGAGGAACAACAACACCTTGACTATACCTGCCAAGTCTTCTCAAACAGCCTGACAACCCCAGAATTTTGAGGAATAACAACACGTTAACTAAACCAGCTAAGTCTTCTCCTACCAATCTGACAACCCCAGATTGAAGAAGGAATCTACACCACTATAATAAAGGTTTAGAACTTTGCAACGTTGCTTCTGGAAAGCTGTTTGTTGCACTGTATTTCTCTCTCGAAAACACTTAGAAAATATTGCTCTTGTTCATTTGTGTTTCTCTCTTTTGAACTCTCAGATATCTTTGAATTGAAGCTTGAGTTCTTGTGTTTTTCGATACTATATTCTTCATCATTAAATCTCTATTTATAGTTAAACTGAAATTAACTTGAACAAAAAATATTTCAGTCTGGACATTTTACCTTTAATTTTGGACCAGGTCTGGAGATATTCTGAAACTCATTTCTTTTGGTCTGGACTTAGTTCCATGTCCTGAATCATGCTATCTTATGGTCTTGGCCAAATCTGGATTGATCCTGTTGTTCTGGACTCATAAACATACCTTCTGGTCAAGTCTGGAACAAATCTGGACTGTGTAGTTTTTCACTGCCAGGCCATCTTCTGGTCAGAATAACTTCTGAAATAAAATTGATATTCGACTCATGTTTGTCTGGAACAACTCTCCTTCTAGCAGGCTTTCCAATGGTATGATCCATGTTTCATTATGATTTTTATTCCTTCTGTTTTGGGCCACCAAACATATCCTCTGGTGATGTTTTGACATCCTGGAACATCTTCTGGAAATTCCAGAATTCATTTTCCTTTGATCTCTGCTTCTGTTTCCTTCAGTTTCTGGGGCATTTAACTTAATAATTCAAACGACAAAATAAGTTTACATTGAGTACATTTGTAAGCATCAAAATCCTAAGTACTTAGTGAAGGTGCAAACACGAGAAGGGGGGTTGAATTGTGTTTGACTTAACTTGAAGCTTTTCCTATTTTAATACTTTCAAAACAAAACTTGATGTATAATTAAAACAGAGTTAGCAGCGGATAAAAATAAAAATAAAAACTCAGATTTTATACTGGTTCACCGTTAACGAGGCTACGTCCAGTCCCTTCGCCTTGAAGGATTTCACTAATTCAAACTTGAATTACAACCTTGCTACTGACCCTCCAAGTCAGTCTTCTCAAATAGTCTAACAATCCTAGACTTCTTTGAGGAAAAACAACTCCTGTCTTCAGCCAATCTGACACCCCAGATTGTAGAAGAAATCACAACACTATGAATCTAATTGCCAAGTAACCTGCTACCTCTACTGACTCCCACAGCTTGTAGACTCTACTTCAACAACTTAGATTTGACACAGTGGAACGAAAACAACAAGAGTACTTGCTTTAAAAACTGAGACTCAACAATTGACTTATATGAAAATTTGAGAGTGTTTGCTTTTGAAGTGTATGACCCTTTTGTGATTTTCGATACTAAGTAATCTGCCTGGTGCCTCCTTTTATAGATGCTGATTTGGGCCTCTTCCAATCCTTAAATTCGAGCTAAATATAGCTGGATTCTCTGTAAAAATATCTTGACCAATTGGGCTTTATTTAAATAAAAATCATATCTTTTTAAGCCTTAGATTTGTTTCATATCTTAACTGGCCAATCAAATCTGTGCATTGCTTCCCGCCACAGCTCCTGACTTCCATGCTACTCCAATTTAATTTATAACAAATCTTTTATAATATTTTGATAAAAATATCATGAGATCTTCACCATTAATTCCCATGATCAAATCTGCACCATTGGATCTTCATGCTATAGTCCACAGCTGGACCAGCTTGATTGCTATGCTATTGTCCTCTGAATTCGGCCATTCCTGGACCACACTTCATAGCCCTCTGATCTTCTGATTTCAGCCTTCCTGGATGTGCGCCTGATATGCTATGAATTTCTGGATTCGGCCATTTCTGGACTGCATAGCCTGTCCCTATGATTTCGGCCACTTATGGGCCATGGTCTGAATTTCTGATCTTGACCATCACTGGACTCAAAAAATTATTTCTGAACCATTGATTTGGATATTTTTACTCTGATCTGGACAGATTCTGGAATTTGGTCTGGAACAAACTGAAATAAACTTGATCAAAAAATATTTCAGTCTGGACATTTTACCTTTAATTTTGGACCAGGTCTGGGTTGATTCTGGAACTCATTTCTTTTGTTCTGGACTTAGTTCCATGCCCTAAATCATGCTATCTTATGGTCTGGGCCAAATCTGGATTGATCTTCATGTTCTGGACTCATAAACATACCTTCTGGTCATGTCTGGAACAAGTCTGGGCTGTGTAATTTTTACTGCTAGGCCATCTTCTGGTCAGAATAACTTCTGGAATAAAATTGATATTTGATTCCTGTTTGTCTTGATCAACTCTCCTTCTGGCTGGCTTTCCAATGATATGATCCATGTTTCATTCTGAATTTTATTCCTTCTGATATAGGCCTGCAAAGTTATCTTCTGGTTCAGTTTAGTCATCCTGAAACATCTTCTGGAAATTCCAGAATTCATTTTCCTTTGATCTTCTGCTTCTGATTTCTTCAGTTTCTGATGACATTTAATTTAATAATTCAAGGTATAAAATAAGTTTACATTGAGTGCTTTTGTAAACATCAAAATCCTAAGTCTTAGAACCAACTTGGTTCCAACACTTAGAACCAACTTGGTTCCAACAATCTCCCCCTTTTTGATGATGACAAAACCTTAACTTATTTTGCTAAGTTATAACTCGAATGACTTGAATTACTCCCCCTCAGACCAATCTCTCCCCCTAAGTCTGATACTCTCCTTTTCAACTCCTTGTTTTCACTCTTTCTTTTCTTTTCTTTTCTCCTTTTCAACTCCTTCTTTTTGCTCTCTTTCTTTTTCTTCACATTTCCTCTCCTTTTCAACTCCTTCTTATTTCACTCTTTCTTTTTCTCTCTCCCTGATTCCTCTCCTTTTTAACTTCTTATGATTTCACTCTTTCTTTTTCTTTCTCCTTTCATTTTGTCTCTCCTTTTCTACTTATTTCTTCTTTCTTTCTCTCTCTCTCTTTTTCCCCCTTTTTGTCATCAGCCAAAAAGTGGTCCTGCTGTTTTTGTATTTTTGTTTTTCTCTGTACAAATTTCTGAAGGTAAAAAAACATAAAATAAAAGACAGAAATTAAAATTGCAAGAAATATAAAAAACTCCTAAGTTGACTACTTGAGCTAGTCAGATATGGAGGTCATGCTGAGATGCTTCTTAATGAACTCGAACCTATCTTCTAGTAATGCCTTGGTGAAGATATCGGCCCATTGATGATCAGTGTCCACAAATTGAATGCTTAAGGTTCCTTTCTGAACATGGTCCCTAATGAAATGGTGTTTTATTTCAATGTGTTTGGCTCTAGAGTGTAAGATAGGGTTCTTGGTTATGTTTATGGTTGAGGTGTTATCACAGAACAAGATGCAGTTGCCACTTATACTTTTCCTTTCCAGCTTGTCTCCAGCATAGTCGGAATCACAGAAACCTTTTAATTTGTAGGTGGGGGTTTTCTTGTATAACAAGGTAAGGTTGGTGGTTCCTTTAAGGTATCTTAGAATTCTTTTGACAACAGTTAAATGGGATTCCCTAGGGTCAGCTTGAAAGCGGGCACAAACACAAACACTAAACATAATGTCAGGTCTAGAAGCAGTTAAATAGAGAAGGGATCCAATCATACCTCTGTATGTTTTCTGGTCTGCCTTTTGGCTGGTTTCATCTTTCTCAAGTGAGCAGGTTGGGTGCATGGGGGTGGCCATTGGCTTACATTCACTCATTTTGAACTTTTTAAGAAGTTCTTTGGTGTATTTAGATTGGTGAATGAGTGTACCTGATTTGCCTTGGTGAATCTGAATTCCTAGGAAGAACTTAAGTTCTCCCATCATGCTCATTTGAAACTCCTTCTGCATTAGGTCAGAAAACTCTTTGCACAAAGTGCCATTAGTGGATCCAAATATGATATCATCAACATAGACTTGAATAATCAGAATATCATGTTTAATGGATTTCCTAAATAGTGTATTATCAATCTGGCCTCTATTAAATTCATTCTTAAGCAGAAAGTTACTAAGTCTGTCATACCATGCCCTTGGTGCTTGTTTTAAACCATATAGAGACTTTTTAAGTTTGAAAACATGGTCTGGAAAATCAGAATTTTCAAAACTAGGGGGCTGTTTGACATAGACTTCTTCACTTATGTAGCCATTTAAGAATGCACTTTTGACATCCATTTGATACAGCATTATATCATGATTAGCAGCAAATGATAAGAGAATTCTAATTGCTTCTAACCTGGCCACTGGAGCAAAAGTCTCAGTGTAATCTATACATTCTTGTTGACTGTATCCTTGAGCTACTAATCTGGCTTTGTTCCTTACCACTTCACCTTTTTCATTGAGTTTATTCCTGAAAACCCACTTGGTTCCAATAATGTTTTTGTTTGGTCTGGGTACCAGATCCCAAACATCATTCCTTTGGAATTCATTCAGGTCTTCTTGCATTGCAAGTATCCAGCCTTCCTCTGTCAATGCCTCATCAATATTGCTGGGTTCAATTGTTGAGAGTAAGCCAAACAGACTTGTTTCTCTACTTGATGATCTGGTCTTTAAAGGTTCTGCTGCACTGCCAATAATGAGAGATTCTGGATGTGAAGATTTGTATTTCCATCCATTCTTTCCCTCTGACTTGTTTTCAGAGTCAGCATGTTCTTCTTCAGCTTGGTCGTCCTCAGATTCTGCTTCTGGTGGTTTCTGTTTGTTTTTGAGACCACTGGAATGCTATTTCTTCTGAGTGTTCAACTTGTGTGAATCACCTGGTTCCTCTGACAGTTTGAAGACTTGCAGAATGCTTATCTAGCTTTGATTGGTTAAGATCAAGCTTCTTGTTATCACAGTAAATATAAAATAATAATAGTATTTACAGCAAGGCGTAGCCTCAGTTTTACTCTGAAAATCCTCTTGCTTCTGATTTTCAGATTCCTAATATATATGTTCTGAGATTACATGGTTTGGATGAGGGAATTTGAATTCCCTTCCAGGTTTGTAGTCTTCACTGGAGTGTTTGAAGAACTCTCTTGATTCTGATTCTTTAATTTCTGCTTTGGCACATACACCATGTTCCTCTGGTGATTCTGGAACTTATGGTGATTCTGGTAATCATACTGATTATGATAATTAAAGTAGTTCTGATGATCATACCTCAACCTTTGATACTGATACCTGTTCAGGTTCTGGTTCTGGTACTGATTTTGATTCTGGTTCCAGTGTTGATTCTGGTTCCAATTTCTGTGCCTCCAGTTCTGGTTCTGGTTCCAGTGTTGGTTCTGGTTCCAGTTCCTGTACCTCTGATACTGGTTCTGGTTCCAGTTCCTGTTCCTCTGATACTGGTTCCAGTTCTGATTCTGATTCGTGTGATATCTTTGATATTTCCTGTTCCTCCTATGATTCTGGTTCTGGTTCCGATTGTGTTGACAAGTTCTTCTTCTACCAGAGTCACTTGGCTTCGGTTTGGTAGATATTGGAACATAGACTTTCTTCTGCTTGTGCGTTGCCAACATCCATTGTCCAGGCACCATTGTTGGTGTCTCCTTTCTGGTTGTTCAAAATATCTGCAACATAAACAATTTGTTCTTTTGGTACCCAGAACTGATTGGGTCCAGGTTTGTTAGTTGTAACAGCTCTCTGATCTTGTTTAGATTTTACCATTGGACAAGATAATTCAGAGTGACCTTTCTTGGCACAAACAATACACAAAACATCAGAATGAACAGCTTTATTTTCAGTAATTGTTTCTGTAAAACCAAGACCTCTTTTTCCAGAATTACTGTTTCCATAAATCATAGATGCATATTTACTTCTTTCCATTCCATTTGAAATAAAGTTTTGAAAAACTTGCTCATGCATATCAGATTTACAAACAGTTTCAGAAGTGGAACAATTATTACTTTTCAGAGTTTGGTTTTCAGACTTGAGTCTTGCAACTTCAGTTTTAAAATCTTTGTTTTCAGTTGCATACTGAGAATTTCAATTCTTTAAAACTTGGACTTCTTTGGTTAGATTTTCCTTATCTTCCCTAAGAGTTTTCAGTTTTAAAGACCTTTTATTGTTTGCATTTAACAAGTCTTTTAAAGTCTCAACTAATTCAGATTTAGACAGATCTGAAAATACCTCATTGTCTTCATCTTCTGATTCAGTTCCAGAGCCTGAGCTATATTCAGAACTTGAGTTGGTATGAGCCATCAGAGACATAATTGTTTCCTCTGATGTGCTTCCAGATTTGCCAGAATGATTGCTTCGGTCATTCTTCCTTCTGCCTGCTTTCCTTCTGGAATTCGTGCCTTTATGAGGTCCAGAAGCAGACTTAATGTGAGCCGTCTTTTCTGTTTCTGCCTCTTCTTCATCAGAAGATTCTTCCTCTGATTCTGATACATCCCAGGCAGCCATCAGACCTTTCTTTCTGTATCTGGAACTCTTCTTGGTTTGTTTGCCTTTATGAGGTCCAGAAGCAGACTTGATGTGAGCCATCTTTGCTGTTTCTGCGTCTTCTTCATCAGACGATTCTTCCTCTGATTCTGAAACATCCTAGGCAGCCATCAGACCCTTCTTCTGTATCTGGAATTCTTCTTGTCCGGTTTTCCTTTTTCCAGATTTGGACATTCTGACTTGATATGTCCAGGTTTATTGCATCCATAACAGACAATATTCTTCTTGTTAGATTCTTCCTTATCCTTGCTGTTATGTTTCCTTCTGAAGTTTCTTTTCTTCCTGCTTTCCCAGATCTTAACCATCTTTTTGGTTAAGTATGCAATATCATCACAATCACTATCACTATCCTCTGATTCTGATTCTGCCTTAGCAGCTTTCTTCTGTTTAGATTTCAGAGCCAGATTTTTCTTCTTCTTAGGTTCATCTTCTTCAAGTTCTATTTCATGAGACCTAAGTGTGCTGATTAGATCTTCCAGCCTCAATGTACTCAGATCCTTAGCTTCCTGAATTGCAGTAACCTTTGGTCTCCACCTTTTTGGTAGACTTCTCAGAATTTTCATGACATGATCATCAGTGGTATAGCTTTTGTTTAATACTTTCAGTCCTGATACCAAAGTCTGGACTCTGCAGAACATTGTGTCAATGTCTTCATCCTCTTCCATCTTGAACAGCTCATACTTTCTGACTAATATGTTAGCCTTTGTTTGTTGAACCTGCTTGGTTCCTTCATAGGTCAGAACCAGACTATCAAATATACTCTTTGCTGTTTCTTTATTTGTGCATCTATCAAATTCCTTGAATGTGAGTGCACTGACCACCATGGTTCTGGACTTGTGATGAGGTCTGTGTAATCTGATATGATCTGGTTTCATATCAAACATATCCAGTTTCTTAGTTGGATCATCTGGATCAGTAGGTGCAGTGTATCCTCTGACTATCATCTTCCATAGTTCAGGATCTTGAGATATGACAAAGCTTCTCATTCTGTCCTTCCAATACTCAAACCTTTCTCCATCAAACAGTGGTGGTCTGTTGATGTTGTTTCCGAATTCTTTTGACATATTGAACCCCTTGGACCTTTCCTCAAACACTGTTAAGTGCTCAGCCTTGAGACCGAGCTCTGATACCAATTGAAGGTGCAAACACGAGAAGGGGGGGTTGAATTGTGTTTGACTTAACTTGAAGCTTTTCCTGTTTTAATACTTTCAAAACAAAACTTGATGTATAATTAAAACAGAGTTAGCAGCAGATAAAAATAAAAATAAAAACTCACAGATTTTATACTGGTTCACCGTTAACGAGGCTACGTCCAGTCCCTTCGCCTTGAAGGATTTCACTAATTCAAACTTGAATTACAACCTTGCTACTGACCCTCCAAGTCAGTCTTCTCAAATAGTCTAACAATCCTAGACTTCTTTGAGGAAAAACAACTCCTGTCTTCAGCCAATCTGACACCCCAGATTGTAGAAGAAATCACAACACTATGAATCTAATTGCCAAGTAACCTGCTACCTCTACTGACTCCCACAGCTTGTAGACTCTACTTCAACAACTTACATTTGACACAGTAGAACGAAAACAACAAGAGTACTTGCTTTAAAAACTGAGATTCAACAATTGACTTATATGAAAATTTGAGAGTGTTTGCTTTTGAAGTGTATGACCCTTTTGTGATTTTCGATACTAAGTAATCTGCCTGGTGCCTCCTTTTATAGATGCTGATTTGGGCCTCTTCCAATCCTTAAATTCGAGCTAAATATAGCTAGATTCTCTGTAAAAATATCTTGACCAATTGGGCTTTATTTAAATAAAAATCATATCTTTTTAAGCCTTAGATTTGTTTCATATCTTAACTGGCCAATCAAATCTGGACCAGCTTGATTGCTATGCTATTGTCCTCTGAATTCGGCCATTCCTGGACCACACTTCATAGCCCTCTGATCTTCTGATTTCAGCCTTCCTGGATGTGCGCCTGATATGCTATGAACTTCTGGATTCGGCCATTTCTGGACTGTACAGCCTGTCCCTCTGATTTCGGCCACTTCTGGGCCATGGTCTGATTTTCTGATCTTGACCATCACTGGACTTAAAAAATTATTTCTGAACCATTGATTTGGATATTTTTACTCTGATCTGGACAGATTCTGGAATTTGGTCTAGAACAAACTGAAATAAACTTGATCAAAAAATATTTCAGTCTGGACATTTTACCTTTAATTTTGGACCAGGTCTGGGTTGATTCTGGAACTCATTTCTTTTGTTCTGGACTTAGTTCCATGCCCTAAATCATGCTATCTTATGGTCTGGGCCAAATCTGGATTGATCTTCATGTTCTGGACTCATAAACATACCTTCTGGTCAAGTCTGGAACAAGTCATGGCTGTGTAATTTTTAATGCCAGGCCATCTTCTGGTCAGAATAACTTCTGGAATAAAATTGATATTTGATTCCTGTTTGTCTTGATCAACTCTCCTTCTGGCAGGCTTTCCAATGATATGATCCATGTTTCATTCTGAATTTTTTTCCTTCTGATATAGGCCTGCAATGTTATCTTCTGGTTCAGTTTAGTCATCCTGAAACATCTTCTGGAAATTCCAGAATTCATTTTCCTTTGATCTTCTGCTTCTGATTTCTTTAGTTTCTGATGACATTTAATTTAATAATTCATGGTATAAAATAAGTTTACATTGAGTGCTTTTGTAAACATCAAAATCCTAAGTCTTAGAACCAACTTGGTTCCAACACTTAGAACCAACTTGGTTCCAACAATCTCCCCCTTTTTGATGATGACAAAACCTTAACTTATTTTGCTAACTTATGACTCGAAAACTTTGAATTACTCCCCCTCAGACCAATCTCTCCCCCTAAGTCTGATACTCTCCTGTTCAACTCCTTCTTTGTTCTCTCTTTCTTTTCTTCTCTTCTTCTCTCCTTTTCAACTCCTTCTTTTTGCTCTCTTTCTTTTTCTCTCTTCACATTTCCTCTCCTTTTCAACTCCTTCTGTTTTCACTCTATCTTTTTCTTTCTTTGTTTTTCTCCCTCCCTGTTTCCTCTCCTTTTCAACTCCTTCTATTTTCTCTCTTTCTTTTCCTCTCCTTCTTTCTTTTTATCTCTCCTTTTCTACTTATTTCTCCTTTCTTTCTCTCTCTCTCTCTCTTTCTCCCCCTTTTTGTCATCAGCCAAAAAGTGGTCCTACTATTTTTGATTTTTTTTTCTTTACAAAGTACAGAACATAAATTAAAAGACAGAAAATAAAATAACAGGAAATTTTAAAAACTCCTAAGATGACTACTTGAGCTAGTCAGGTATGGAGGTAATGCTGAGATGCTTCTTAATGAACTCGAACCTATCTTCTAGTAAAGCTTTGGTGAAGATATCAGCCCATTGATGATCAGTGTCCACAAACTGAATGTTGAGTACTCCTTTCTGAACATAATCTCTGATGAAGTGGTGTTTGATTTCTATGTGTTTGGCTCTAGAATGTAGGATAGGATTTTTGGTTAGGAAAATTGCAGAGGTGTTATCACAATAGATGGGTATGTTGGATTCTAATATTTTGTAGTCTTCAAGTTGATGCTTCATCCAGAGTAGTTGAGAGCTGCAGCCAGCTGCTGAAATGTATTCAGCTTCTGCTGTTGACATGGCAATAGTGTGTTGCCTCTTACTGGACCACGAAACTAAATTGTCTCCTAAAAAGGTACAATAGCCACTGGTGCTTTTTCTTTCCAGTTTATCTCCAGCATAGTCAGAATCACAGTATCCACTCAGTTTGTATGTAGGAGTTTTCTTGTAAAACAAGGTGAGGTTGGTAGTGCCTTTTAGGTATCTAAGGATTCTTTTAACAGCAGTTAGATGAGATTCTCTAGGATCAGATTGAAATCGAACACATTAAATATGATATCAGGTCTAGAAGAAGTAAGGTAGAGTAATGATCCTATCATTCCTCTGTAGATTTTCTGGTCAACTTTTGTTCCTGATTCATCTTTATCAAGTGAACAAGTAGGATGCATTGGTGTAGCCATAGGTTTGCAATCACTCATCTTAAACTTCTTGAGAAGTTCCTTTGTATATTTAGTTTGGTGAATGTAAATACCTTCTGAACTTTGTTGAATTTGTATTCCTAGAAAGAACTTAAGTTCTCCCATCATACTCATTTGAAATTCACAAACACTAAATATGATATCAGGTCTAGAAGAAGTAAGGTAGAGTAATGATCCCATCATACTCATTTGAAATACACACACACTAAATATGATATCAGGTCTAGAAGAAGTAAGGTAGAGTAATGATCCTATCATTCCTCTGTAGATTTTCTGGTCAACTTTTGTTCCTGATTCATCTTTATCAAGTGAACAAGTAGGATGCATTGGTGTAGCCATAGGTTTGCAATCACTCATCTTAAACTTCTTGAGAAGTTCCTTTGTATATTTAGTTTGGTGAATGTAAATACCTTCTGAACTTTGTTGAATTTGTATTCCTAGAAAGAACTTAAGTTCTCCCATCATACTCATTTGAAATTCATGGTGCATTAATTCAGAAAATTCTTGACACAGAATGCCATTAGTAGATCCAAAAATAATATCATCAACATAAATTTGAATGATCAGAATATCATTGTCTATTGATCGGCTAAACAAAGTATTGTCTATTTGTCCTCTTTCAAAATTATTTTTAATTAAGAAATTACTGAGTCTATCATACCATGCTCTAGGTGCTTGTTTTAACCCATACAAGGATTTTCTAAGTTTAAAGACATGGTTTGGAAATTCAGAAGTTTCAAAACCTGGAGGTTGTTTAACATATACCTCTTCACTCAAATAACCATTGAGAAAAGCACTTTTAACATCCATTTCAAATAATTTGATATTATTATTTGCAGGAAAGGACAATAAGATACGAATAGCTTCTAACCTGGCCACTGGAGAAAATGTTTCAGTGTAATCAATGCCCTCTTGTTGACTGTAACCTTGTGCAATAAGCCTTTCCTTGTTTCTGACTACTTCACCCTTTTCATTTAGCTTATTTCTGAAGACCCACTTGGTTCCAATAACGTTTTTGTTTGGTCTGGATACCAGATCCCAAACATCATTCCTTTAGAATTCATTCAGCTCTTCTTGTATAGCAGGTATCCAACCTTCCTCTGCCAAAACTTCATCAACATTGCTTGGTTTGCATCAGCTTCTGGTTCTGTAGCAGCTTCTGATTCTGATAAATCAGCTTCTGGTTCTTTCCAGGTACTTCTGTTTCTTGTGCTTCTGCTCCCTGCACTATTTTTATGTTGCTTTGATTTGTTAAGATCAAGCTTCTAGTTATCACAGTAAGCATAAATATAAAATAATAATAGTATATACATCAAGATGTAGCCTCAGTTCTGAAAATCCTCTTGCTTCTGATTTTCAGATTTCCTAATCTATATGTTCTGAGATTACATGGTTTGGATGAGGGAATTTGAATTCCCTTCCAGGTTTGTAGTTTTGATGAATCTCACTGGAGTGTTTGAAGAACTCTCCTGATTCTGATTCTGATTCATCTCTTTTGGCTGATACACCATGTTCCTCTGGTGATTCTGGAACTTATGGTGATTCTGGTTATTATACTGATTGTGATAATTAAAGTAGTTCTGATGATCATACCTCAACCTTTGATACTGATACCTGTTCAGGTTCTGGTTCTGGTACTGATTCTGATTCAAGTTCCAGTTTATGTGCCTCTAGTTCTGGTTCTGGTTCCAGTGTTGGTTCTGGTTCCAGTTCCTGTGCTTCTAGTACTGGTTCCAGTTCTGGTTCTGGTTCCAATTTCTGTGCTTCCTATGATTCTAGTTCTGATAGGTATTGTGTTGACCAGTTCTTCTTCTACCAGAGTCAATTGGCTTCTGTTTGGTAGATGTTGGAACATAGACCTTTTTCCCTTCATATATTGCCAGCATCCATTGACCAGGCACCATGACTGGTGTTTCAATTTGGTTGCTTAGAACATCTGCAACATAGACAATTTTATCTTTTGGTACCCAAATCTGGTTGGGTCCAGGTTTGTTAGTCTTGAAAAGTTTCTTGTTTTCCCTTGTATTTAGCATAGGACAAGACACTTTGGAATGACCTTTCTTGTAACAAACAATACACACTATATCAGAGGGAACAGGTTTAAGCACATGTTTAGATTCAGTTATAGTTTCTTCAAATCCTATACCTCTATTTTCGTTCCTACTGACTCCATAAATCATAGAAGCATATTTGCTTCTTTCCATAGCACTATCAAGAAATTCTTGAAGAACTTGTTCATGCATATCAGAATTACTTGTGGTATTTTCAATTGCTGTTGAATTATGATTATTTTTCAGATTTAAACTTTCATCTTTAAGTTCAGCAAAACTATTTTTCAAGCATACATTCTCTGTTTTCAATTCTGCAATATCAGTTTCAAGAATAACACTTTCTGTTTTAAATTCTGCAATCTGATTTTTTAAAACATTAACTTCTTCTATTAGATTTGTATTTTCTTTCTTAAGAGTTTTCAGTTTTAAAGATAATTTGTAATTACAGTTTAAAAAATCATTCAGAACAGTAATCAAATCAGATCGAGTGAATTCAGAATATACCTCAGTTTCATCATCTTCTGATTCTCTTCCAGAATCAGATTCTGTGTTGGATCCAGATTTGGTGTGAGCCATCATAGCCAAATCTGCTTGTTCATCTTCAGAAGATTCATCAGAATCATACCATGTAGCCATCATGCTTTTCTTCTTAGTTCTGAAATCTTTCCTCTGGTACTTCCCTTTCTCCATATTTGGACATTCTGACTTGATATGTCCAGATTCATTGCATCCGTAGCAGATGATACCTTTCTTGTCATGTGTATCATCACTTCCTTTGTTAGACTGATTGGAATATCTCTGGGGAAATTTATTCCTTCTGTTATGCCACATCTTTCTGAACTTCCTAGATAAGAAAGCAATTTCTTCTTCCTCTGAGTTCAGACTTTGATCATCTGAATCACTATTTTCTGATGTTGCTTTCAAAGCCTTCTTCTGCTTGGATTTCAGGGCTAGAGTTTTGTTCTTCTTCTTGGGTTCATCTTCTTCCAATTCAATTTCATGTGATCTGAGGGAGCTGATTAATTCTTCCAACTTTAGAGTATTCAGATCTTTAGCTTCCTGAATAGCAGTAATCTTTGGTCTCCACTTGATTGTCAGAATTCTAAGTATTTTCCTTACATGATCAGCAGTAGTGTAGCTCTTTTCTAGTACCCTTAATCCTGATACTAGAGTATGAAATCTGGAAAACATAGTTTCAACGTCTTCATCTTCTTCCATCTTGAATAACTCGTACTTCTTGACTAGAATGTTAGCCTTTGCTTCTTGGACTTGCTTACTGCCTTCGTAAGTCAGAATCAGACTATCATAGATGCTCTTTGCTGTTTCTCTGTTAGTGCATTTGTCGAACTCTTTGAACGTGATTGCATTGATCATGAACGTTCTGGATTTGTGATGCAACTTGAACATCTTCTTCTGATCAGCATCCATATCTCTTCTGGAAATTATAATACCATCAGCATCTTCTGGAGTAGTATAACCATCTTCCACCAAGTCCCAAAGTTCAGGATCTTGTGAAATAAAAAAACTTCTCAGCCTGTCCTTCCAGTATTCAAATCGTTCTCCATCAAACAGAGGTGGTCTTTTGATGTTTCCTCCAGTAGCTTCTTCATTGAATCCGGACATGTTGATCCCTTGGATCTTTCCTCAAACACTGTAAAGTGCTCAGCCTTGAGACCGAGCTCTGATGCCAATTGAAGGTGCAAACACGAGAAGGGGGGGTTGAATTGTGTTTGTCAAACTTAATTTCTTTTGCTGTTTTATTAAATATTGATTTGAATTATTCGATAAATAATTAATCAGATTCAGCAGCGGATAATAATAACATAATAACACAACAATTTATACTGGTTCACTGTTAACTAGGCTACGTCCAGTCCCTTCCTCCAGAAGGCCTTTTACTAATTCAAACTCCTTTGAATTACAACACCACTGACCCTTCAAGTCAGTCTTCCCAAACAGCCTGACAACCCCAGACTTTTGAGGAACAACAACACCTTGACTATACCTGCCAAGTCTTCTCAAACAGCCTGACAACCCCAGACTTTTGAGGAATAACAACACCTTAACTAAACCAGCTAAGTCTTCTCCTACCAATCTGACAACCCCAGATTGAAGAAGGAATCTACACCACTATAATAAAGGTTTAGAACTTTGCAACGTTGCTTCTGGAAAGCTGTTTGTTGCACTGTATTTCTCTCTCGAAAACACTTAGAAAATATTGCTCTTTTTCATTTGTGTTTCTCTCTTTTGAACTCTCAGATATCTTTGAATTGAAGCTTGAGTTCTTGTGTTTTTCGATACTATATTCTTCATCATTAAGTCTCTATTTATAGTTGAACTTTAGAACTTCACTGATGCTTTACTTCTGCAGTATATTTAGATTAATCTGTTTTGAGAATATTCTGGAGTAATTTGCTCAGATTCTGTTTTGAGCCTTTTGCTCAGATTCTGTTTTGAGCTTTTTTCTGCAATTCTGTTTTGAACGTTTTTCTCAGATTCTTTAATCCTCATGATCAAATCTGCACCCTTGGATCTTCATGCGATATTCCACAACTGTACCAGCCGAATTGATATGCTGTAATCCTCTGATTTCGGCCTTTGCTGGACTGCACAGTCTGTCCCTCTGATTTCGGCCACCACTGGGCCATGGTCTGATTTTCTGATCTGGACCATCACTGGACCAAATAATTATTTCTGAACCATTGATCTGGAAGTTTTTACTCTGATCTGGACAGATTCTGGACTTTGGTCTGGAACAAACTGAAATTAACTTGAACAAAAAATATTTCAGTTTGGACATTTTACCTTTAATTTTGGACCAGGTCTGGAGATATTCTGGAACTCATTTCTTTTGGTCTGGACTTAGTTCCATGTCCTGAATCATGCTATCTTATGGTCTTGGCCAAATCTGGATTGATCCTCTTGTTCTGGACTCATAAACATACCTTCTGGTCAAGTCTGGAACAAGTCTGGACTGTGTAGTTTTTCACTGCCAGGCCATCTTCTGGTCAGAATAACTTCTGGAATAAAATTGATATTCGACTCCTGTTTGTCTGGAACAACTCTCCTTCTGGCAGGCTTTCCAATGGTATGATCCATGTTTCATTATGATTTTGATTCCTTCTGTTCTGGGCCACCAAACATATCCTCTGGTGATGTTTTGACATCCTGGAACATCTTCTGGAAATTCCAGAATTCATTTTCCTTTGATCTCTGCTTCTGTTTCCTTCAGTTTCTGGGGCATTTAACTTAATAATTCAAAGTACAAAATAAGTTTACATTGAGTACATTTGTAAGCATCAAAATCCTAAGTACTTAGAACCAACTTGGTTCCAACAGATCATTCTAGTTCTGTTTCTGATGTTGATCATTCTGGTTCTGTTTCTGATGTTGATCATTTTGGTTTTGTTTCTGATGTTGATCCTTCTGGTTCTGTTTCTGATGTTGATCATTCTAGTTCTGTTTCTGATGTTGATCATTCTGGTTCTGTTTCTGATGTTGATCATTCTGGTTCTGTTTCTGATGTTGATTATTCTGGTTCTGTTTTCTGATGTTCTGGTGTTGATGATTCTGATTCTAATTCTGTTTCTAATGTTCTGATGTTAATCATTCTGATTCTGGTTCTGTTTTCTGATGACCTGATGTTGATCATTCTGGTTTTGTCTTCTGTATTCGACTACAGGCATGCTGTAATCAAATACAGAATGTTAAAATTGCAGATTTTCACTAGTTTCAGCTTTTGTATTCGAATACAGATTCGTGTTTTTCCAGAAACTCAGTTTTACAGATTCGTATTTTTCCAGAAACTCAGTTTTACAGATTCGTATTTTCCAGAAAACTCAGTTTTAAACACTGTTGTGAATTTTAAGAGTTTGGGGAACAATGGAAAGACTTATGATGATTAAGAATGGAATTTGTGAGATAATGTGAATTGTTAATGATTACTTGAATGTTTAAGCATTGATGTGTTGATAATAAAATTGGTTGTGTTGAGGTATTTTGAGAAATGATGGGAATGCATGTAATTCATTGATGTCGCATACTGTTTTCAGTGAAGAGAAAACATTGCAAGTTCATGCATTGCATAGTCAAGTGGTGACCGCGATGGGCCACAGAGTTGATGCGGTGACCGTGATGGGCCGCGAAGTTAAGTAGTAACCATGGGTTATAGAATAGTTCCGCGTGTATTAGACGGTCTGTTCTATCCGGGGTCAGAATAGTTCCGCATGTATTAGACGGTCTATTCTACTCGGACTACGGAGTGGTTCCACGTGTATTAGACGATCCATTCTATCCGTGCGAGGATTTAACTTCTGTGTATTTGGCCTATGAGAGGCTAATACATGTAAATTGTAGTGACCATGATGGTTACAGAATAGTTCCGCGTGTATTAGACGGTGTATACAAGCAATTAAAAAGTGCATTCTCTTGTTTCCAAACATAGATTAGCAAAACCAATTTTTCTGCAAAAATAGGCAAAAATCTGGAACTCAATTTTATCCAATGGATACCAAGATTAACCACTCTTGTCTATAAATTGAGAACAAAAATTAAATCAGGGGGAAAATTTAGAAAGTTTTCATTTTTTTCATTTTTTAAGCTAGTAAGATGTTTGTTGGTAAGATAAGTGAAACATGAAATGAGTTCAGGTAGAAAACAACTATACAATCTCATCTTCAAAATTATTTATTTCAAAACAAAAAAGAAGAAAAATAGAAAACAAAAAACTTCCACCGGCAACTGCCGCCAACCACCGCCAACCGGCTATCACGTTTGTTACGTTCTTCATCTCTTTAAATATGGCACTTTGTTTTTGTTGTTTGTATGCTGAAATTTTGATTTCACCCTTTAAAAATGATGCCTTTTTACTCATTGGTTGCTTGATAATTTTTTTTTGGATTAATGTCTAAGAGTGATACCTTTTGTTTGAGAGATTGTTAAATTGAAACTTTTTTTTTTTTAAATATCTCTAACATAATAATAGTTACAGCCTTGTTATATCATCCTAGCCAAAGCATGCGTAGATTTTCTTTTTGGGCATAGCCTGTACCACCAGCTTGCTTACATGTTTAGTTTATTACGCACTAGGTAGACCTTCTTTTACATAGAGATAAGTTGTAATAATCTATCTGCATTTTTTTCAGTTTATTAAGCACAGTTGTACCAATTAGCTTGCATTTTCAATTTATTAAGCACTAGATGTAGATAGTTTGCTTGCATTTACAGTTTATTAAGTCACAAAAATCAAAGATAATATTGGTTCAAAATGTTAGTTCTAAAACTCTTTTTTTTTTTTAACAAATTGACAAATTAATTCAAAATCAAATTTTGAAAATCTGATTAATTAGATGTGACATCTTTTTAATCTTTGGGTTGTTAAGACACAAGTTGTACCACTTGGTGGTTTTAAAACTCGGTTTTAAAAAAACCGAAAATAATAAAAAATACTCTTATAAAGGTTAACTAGATGAGACATCTTTTTACTCTTTGAATTTTTGAGACATGAGTTGTACAACTTGATAGTCCAAAAAAATTCACATTTCTTCAAATCAAACAATTTTTTTTCCTCTTCATCAAAATAATTTTTTTTTATCAACAAAAAAACAATTTTTTTTAAAAAGCAATCAATGTTGAGACAAAAATCCCTTTTTCAAGTGTTTAAATGATGAATAAAAACAAGCTAATTAATCTTATTAATTATGATTCTAAACCACAAAAGAATTTAACATATCTTCTTGAGTGTTGTTATCAAAAAGATAGGTATCAAGTAATTCTTTCAAAAAAGGATAGATCAAAAGCAAAATAAACAAGACTATTTCAAGATCAATCATGAACTCATCAGAATTAAAACAAGTATATGCAAATGAATGATCAGCCGTCAAATCCAATCATGATTGAGGGAATCCATTACAAGAAGAATGACAAAACTCAAGACTGATCCAGAAGATCGATTACATCACAAGAAATTATGCAGCAAAGAACAAAACAGAAAATAACAGCAAAAATCTAAGAAAACTGGAAACCAAGATCAATATGGAGATTAACTGGAATTGTCTTCCTTTTCCTCTAACACATGCCTAAAAGTACACAGCCTGTATATTAACGGCTACATGAGCTGGCAAGGCCTCTAAAATGCCTCTAAAAAGAACTCCAAGGCAAAGGGAAGATCATCAAATTCTAGTGCAATCATTCTCCATAAAAGATCATCATTCTCGAATTTCATCAAGCTTGTAAAAAACACAGCAAGGCTCTTTGTCTCTGTCATCATAAAAGGTCAAGCTTAGAAATCTATTTTCTCAAAACAGAAACTCAAACAAGAGTTGAGATACTGTTGATCAAACCAAATATCTTTCAAAAACAATCATTTGTTAAATCCAAACACTAGAGAGATAGAAATATTGTGAGGAAAGTTGTAATGATCCTTGAGAGGATAAGTGTAAAGATACTTTCAAGTGTAGGAAAGTTATCTGTAAAAAGGAAAGTAACCTGCTGTAAATCAGTTTTGATCTGTTAAGTTAGAAACAGGATCAATCTTGTTCCGAGAGTTGATCAAGAAGATCCAGTGTCTGCTGAAAAGACGAAGGCAGATTGGACAGCTGAGGACAAGGCAAAGGTACTTCTTAACTCTAAAGCTCAACTATTTCTATCTTGTGCATTAAGTAGGGAAGAAAGTGAAAGAATGGATGAATGCGATACTGCAAAGAAAGTATGGGACACTCTACAGACTCATCATGAAGGAACAAGCCACGTCAAAGAAACCAGAATCAGCATTGGCATACGAAAGTTCGAGCTGTTCGAAATGGGCGAAGGAGAGACAATCGATGAAATGTACTCAAGATTTACAACCATTGTAAACGAAATGCGATCTCTTGGGAAAGCATATTCAACACAAGACAGAGTAAGGAAGATCATGAGGTGTCTTCCAATAATGTGGAGACCAATGGTGATAGCTATAAGCCAAGCCAAAAATCTCGAGACACTAGGATTTGAAGAACTCATTGGAACTCTTCGAGCTCGTGAGGTTCTGCTATAGGAAGATAAACCATCCAAAAAGAACAAAATAACTGCATTAAAGGCATCACAAAGTACATCTCTCCAGATCAACGAAAAGAGTGAATCTGAAGATAGCCAAGAAGAATCCGATGAGGAGATTGTTCTTCTCACCAGAAAAATTCAGAGATTGATGAAAAGGAGGGACCAAATAAAAAAGAATCTCCCAAATAAAAGAGAAGGAACTAAAACTGAAGTAGACAAAAGCCAGATCACTTGTTTTGGATGCAACAAATTGGGACATTACAAGGCAGAATGTCCTTTAAACAAAAAGGTTCCAAAGAAGTTTCCATTCAAGAAGAAATCTATGATGGTAACTTGGGATGACTCTGATGATTCAGAAGCAGAAGAAAGCGAGGAAGCTAACATCTGCTTAATGGCGAACACAAAAGAAGATGAGGTAACAAATTCTGAACCTTGTCTACTTTGTGAACAAATGGAAAGAGAGTTTGATAATCTTTTAAAAGACTCAAATACTCTATACAAAAGTGTAGTTCATTCAGGGAAAAAATTTTTAAAGAAAAGGAAGAAAAAGAAAAGTTTCAGGCAGTAAACATTGAATTAAAAATTAGTTGAAGAAGACTTTAACTCTTTAAAGGAAAAATTAAGAATCGTTAAAAATCCAGTTGAAAACGCTTAAAACTGTCTAAAAAATCAAATCAATAACGTTCTTTGTTTAAAAGCAAACAGTCTTGGTTTGACTCAATCATTCTTGGTTTAAAGCAACCACTCTCCGCTTCTCTCTCTCTCTCATGCATTAAATGCATAAGTCTTTTCTTGTCCAGAAAGCTAACACGCCTCACTATAGGTAACTGTTTATCTCCCTAGTTTCATCTTTTCCCACAGAAAACCATCATTTCATTTTATCAACTTCTCCTCTTTTCCCTCAACTGCCACTCTAAAAAGGGTCTGTAGTTCACAGAAAAACACTCTTTCTAGAACACATTCTTCATTCCAAAAACCTTGTAACTTCTACAATTCTTAAAACCTCAAGTCTTCCTGTTCCACAAAGAAATTCAAAAATGGCGCGCACAAAGAAATCCGCAAAAAGAAACCCTAATTCGCGAACACCATCTCCTTCACCATCACCTCCATCTTCTCCCTTTAGAATGAGGTCTCCATCACCGCCGCCTCGACCTACCCCTCCTGAAACTTCTTCTGAAAAAACGTTTTCTGACTCTTCATCTCCATCTCGTAACCGTTCTCCTAGCCCCATTGCTCCTGCTCCAATATCCACCGTGCTTCCTCCACTCCATCAATGTTCACCTCCAACCATATCTAAAATGGCTCCTCATCTCAGGAGAACGCCTCTTCAACCACCACCAAAGACTGCCAAACGAAAATCCATGCGCATCATGGCTGGAATAGGTGCATATAATCTTCAAAACCTAAAAATGATGATAATGCTGTGCATATAATCTCTGACGATGATGATGAATCGGACTCCATCCAACTACCTCTACAGACTCATTCACACAACCTTCCCACCAAAGAATCACTTAAAACCATCAAAAAGCTTTTCACTTACTCCACCTCACCCTAAAAAAACAACTCTGAAAAAGCTTTACCCTCACTCAAACTCAAAACAAAAACTCCCCTCACCTTATCTCAGTTTATTGCTAAAAAGAAACTACAAAACCCTAAACCCCTCAAGAACAATCTTCCTCCAAAAACACCTCTCCAGATCGTTCTAAAAAACAACGATCCTCAAAACCAAAATCCAAATCAACCAAAGAACCAAAAACTCCACCACTAATACCATCAGATGTTGAAAACATCTATCAAGAAAAATGGGTAAAACGTCCTATAGGCATAGGGCGTGTCTTTATGCTCAAAAACGTCTCTTTTGAAAGAGTATCAATCAAGCATCACACTGATGCTCTTGGCTGGATGAACTTCTTGCAACTCTCTGATTGTTTCTATCCTGAAGTAATTAGGGCTTTCTATTGCCAGGCAAAAGCATATATTGACGAATCCTTGATTGTATCAAATCTCAAAGGAGTAGAAATTCGTCTTGACCCAATCGTGCTTGCTGAAATCCTTCAAATACCATCTAAAGGAATCTCTGTTTTTGGAAAAAGATGGTATTCTGTCTTGAATATCACTAGAACTGAAGTCCTACAAGAACTCATTCTTCCTAGCTCCACTCATTTTGTTGTTGCTAATCTAAAGCCCCTCTAAAAAATCTTTAATAATATCAGCCAACACACAATCCTTCCTCATTGTGGGAGCCATGAAACTGTTTCTGACTGCGACACCCTAGTTGTAAGACCCTTAATTTTTTAATTAAAATTATGGAATTAATTTTAAGTGTATTTTGGGGATATTTGTAAAATATTTAATATATGTATGTTTTGAGTAAATATATATATATAAATATTTATTTTGGAAGATGTATTCAGATTATTGGATTAAGAATAAATTAATTTAATTACGAGTAATTAAATTAACGGACAGTTAATTAAGGGATTAGCGGCTAATTGCGACGAGATTGGTTAAGTGTTGAGGATCAGACAAGTGTCGGGTGAGGTGGCACCCACACAAGCCTATAAATAGGAGTGAGAAGGATGGTGAAATCAGAACACCATTCATCCTCCCTCACAACCCATACTGCATGTAACAGTACCCCTTTTCCTGCCCATTATGTTCTGTTCCAGTTCATTCAAAAGAAAGGAAAAAGAGAGTTCCTCAAAAGTGCCATTACATGGAAATCCAAGCACCGAAACACCAAACCCCCAGTACAAAAGTTGATCCCCACATCATTACAGAGCTAGAGAACCCAGTTTCGTAGCAGCAAACGCAAGCAGCAGTTTCACTGGTTTTTGACGCGTAAACGGGAACGAAAACAGAAACGTGAGCAGAAGCGCAGCAAGGGTAAGGGCACCTTCCACTTTCTAGTTGCATTCTAAGACTGTAAATGTATGTTTGAGGTGTGGTAATATTTGAGTTTCTGTTTTGAAAAATAAACTGTTTTGCATGACATTTTTAAGATGAAAGAAAAGGCATTCTGTTGAGGTTTTAAATAATCTGTGATGTTGCTGTTTTGCTTATACAACATGTCTGTTTTGGTCGTGTGGGAAAAGCTGAAAAATGTCTTGCATGTTATTTTGAAGTTGATCAAAATGCATGTTGAGAAAATTGTGTGCATGTTGTTTTAAAACCTGAAAATTTCATTCTGGGATGTTTGATGATCTGTGAAATACAACATTGTTGTTCTGCTTGTGTGAGAAAGCTGGAATATGCTTTGCATGTTGTGTTGGTTGTGTAAGCATACTGGAGAATACCATGCATGTTGTTTTGGAGGTGCATGTTCTGGTTCTGGATGACTCTGATGTTGTTCATTTTGTTTCTATTTATGGATGATTCTGATGTTGATCATTCTGTTTCTGTTTCTTGATGATTCTATAGTTGATAATACTATTTCTGCTTCTGATGATTCTGGTGGTGACTGTAAGACCCTTAATTTTTAATTAAAATTATGGAATTGATTTTAATTGTATTTTTGGGAATATTTGTAAAATATTTAATATATGTATGTTTGAGTGAATATATATATATATATATAAATATTTATTTTGGAGGATGAAGATTAAATTAATTTAATTATGAGTAATTAAATTAATTGGGCAGTTAATTGAGGATTAGTGGCTAATTACAAGCAATTAAGTGCTGAAGGATTCAGCATTATTTTAATAATATTCTTGGGTGAGGTGGCACCACAAAAGCCTATAAATAGGAGTGAGCATGATGGTGAAATCAGAACACCATCCCTCCTTCCTCACTGCCCATACTCCATGTAACAGTACCCCATTGTCCCTCCCATTCTGTTGCTGTTTCTACCTTCCCCATTTCCAGTCACGATTTCAAAGTGAAAAAGAGGGAACTCTTCAAAACACCATTACTTGAAAATCCAAACACTGAAACACTAAAACCCCAGTACAAAAGTTAATCCCCATACCATTACGGAGCTAGAGAACTCAGTTTTGTAGCAGCAAACGCAGGCAGGAGTTTTCGCCGTTTTTGACGCGTACACTTTAGCAGAAGCAGAACACGCTACAAGGGTAAGGGCACCTTCCACTTTCTAGATGCATTAGGGCTGTAAGTGCATGATTTTCATGGCATTACTAGTGTTTTCATTACTGTTTTGAAACTGGTTTGCCTGATGTTTGAAAGAAATGGAAAATGCATTTTTTGATGTTTTAAAAGCTTTGTGAGGATTTCTATTTGGGCTGAATGCACTAAAGTTGTGTTGTTTATGTGGGAAAGTGGAAAATTTCTTGAATGTTATTTCAAACATGATTTAAAGGTGCATGTTCATAAAGCTGTTTTGAAAATGGTTTTGAAATGCAAAAATGCATTCTGTTGTGTTTTGTTGCTCTGAAATGCTTGCATGTTATTCTGATGTGTTGTGAAAGCTAAAATGCTTGCATGTTATTCTGATATTGAGAAAGCTGAAATGCTATGTGTTGTTCTGATGGTTTGAAAATCTGGATGTTTCTAATGATTGATCATTCTGTTTCTGTTTCTGGATGATTTGGTGTTAATGATTTTGATTCTGTTTCTGTTGTAAATGATTCTGGTGATGTTGATGTTTTAAAAGGAAAAGGGATTTTTAATGGGGAAAGTATTGTCTGGAAAAGTGTTGAATCTGTTTTGGTGTTGGTTGTTGTTTTTAAAAGAAACCAGTTTTGAAAAGAGTGGAAATCTCAGGAAAAATTCACTGGTTTTCGAAGGTGTATTCGAATACAACATGTGTGTATTCGACTACAACCTGTCAATTTTTCTGTTTTACTGAAGTTTTCAAACTTGTATTCAAATACGAGCCCCTGTATCCGAATACAGAGGAAGGATTTTTGCTTATGACTTAGCATCTGTATTCGACTACGTCCATGTCGTATTCGAATACAGAAGATGGATTTTTAACACTGTATTCGCATCTGTATTCGAGTAGTGGCATGCTATATTCGAATACAGAATGCAGATTTTCACTAGTTTCAGTTTCTGTATTCGAATACAGTGAAGCTGTATTCGAATACAGATTCGTGTTTTTCCAGAAGCACTGTTTTTAGCTTCTGTATTCGAATACGAGGAAGCTGTATTCGAATACAAATTCGTGTTTTCCAGAAAATCAAGTTTTAAACACTGTGATATGCATTTTCAAGTATTGCGAAAATTTGAGAAGGGTTAAAGTGATTTTAAATGGAGTTCTTGAAATATTTTGAAGAAGAGAGGATCAAGTATTGAAAACCTTTAATGATCTGAGAGAAAATGTTGAATTTTTCAAGGTTTTGTCTTCTGTATTCAACTACAGGCATGCTGTATGCGAATACAGAATGTTAAAATTGCAGATCTTGACTTCTGTATTCGAATACAAGGGGTCTGTATTCGAATACAGAATCGAGTTTTCAGAAATTCCAAGTTTTTAAGAGTGTTTTGTAAACCCTGAGTGTTTGGGGAATGTTGGGATTGTTATGGTGAATTAAAATGGAACTTTTGGTGATATTTTGAAGTAGTTGGTGATGATGTTTTTAAGACTTTACTGATGTAATGAAAGATGTTGTTTTGTGCAGTGAGACTGCCTCTGTATTCGAATACCAGAGGGCTGTATTTGAATACTAGAGGGCTGTATTCGAATACATAGTGTAATTTTGCACTGTTAAAAGCATGAATTTTATGATTTTGCATCCTATTTCTAGAGAAGTGAAACACTGCATACTCATGCATTGCATAGTCAAGTGGTACCCGCGATGGGCCACAGAGTAATGCGCAACCACGTGCTGATCTGTTGAGCGATTGCACGAGTGCTGGACTGTTGAGCGTCTGCACTAGGTACTGATCTGTTGAGCGATTGTACCTTGGTATATAAGTGCTGGTCTGTTCAGCGACTGCGCTGGTACTGGACTGTTGAGCGTCTGTACCCTGAAATGCGTAACCACGTGCTGATCTGTTGAGCGATTGCACGAGTGCTGGACTGTTGAGCGTTTGCACTAGGTACTGATCTGTTGAGCGATTGTACCTTGGTTTAAGTGCATGATTTTCATGGCATTACTAGTGTTTTCGTTACTGTTTTGAAATTGGTTTTCCTGATGTTTGAGAGAAATGGAAAATGCATTTTTTGATGTTTTAAAAGCTCTGTGAGGATTTGTGTTTGGGCTGAATGCACTAAAGTTGTGTTGTTTATGTGGGAAAGCGGAAAATGTCTTGAATGTTATTTCAAACATGATTTAAAGGTGCATGTTCATAAAGCTGTTTTAAAAATGGTTTTGAAATGCAAAAATGCATTCTGTTCTGTTTTGTTGCTCTGAAATGCTTGCATGTTATTCTGATGTGTTGTGAAAGCTGAAATGCTTGCATGTTATTCTGATATTGAGAAAGCTGAAATGCTATGTGTTGTTCTGATGGTTTGAAAATCTGGATGTTTCAAATGATTGATCATTCTATTTCTGTTTCTGGATGATTTGGTGTTAATGATTTTTATTCTGTTTCTGTTGTAAATGATTCTGGTGATGTTGATGTTTTAAAAGGAAAAGGGATTTTTAATGGGGAAAGTATTGTCTGGAAAAGTGCTGAATCTGTTTTGGTGTTGGTTGTTGTTTTTAAAAGAAAACAGTTTTGAAAAGAGTGGAAATCTCAGGAAAATTTCACTGGTTTTCGAAGGTGTATTCGAATACAACATGTGTGTATTCGACTACAACCTGTCAATGTTTCTGTTTTACTTAAGTTTTCAAACTTGTATTCGAATATGAGCCCCTATATTCGAATACAGAGGAAGGATTTTTGCTTCTGACTTAGCATCTGTATTCGACTACGTCCATGTCGTATTCGAATACAGAAGTGGGATTTTTAACACTGTATTCGCATCTGTATGCGACTACAGGCATGCTGTATTCGAATACATAATGCAGATTTTCACTAGTTTCAGTTTCTGTATTCGAATACAGTGAAGCTGTATTCGAATACAGATTCGTGTTTTCCAGAAAATCAAGTTTTAAACACTGTGATATGCATTTTAAAGTGTTGAGAAACTTTGAGAAGGGTTAAAGTGATTTTAAATGGAGTTCTTGAAATATTTTGAAGAGGAGAGGATGAAGTATTGAAAACCTTTAATGATCTGAGAGAAAATGTTGAACTTTTCAAGGTTTTGTCTTATGTATTCGACTACAGGCATGCTGTATTCGAATACAGAATGTTAAAATTGCAGTTCTTGACTTCGGTATTCGAATACAAGGGGTCTGTATTCGAATACAGATTCGAGTTTTCAGAAATTCCAAGTTTTTAAGAGTGTTTTGTAAACCCTGAGTGTTTGGGGAATGTTGGGATTGTTGTGGTGAATTAAAATGGAACTTTTGGTGATATTTTGAAGTAGTTGGTGATGAAGTTTTTAAGACTTTACTGATGTAATGTAAGATGTTGTTTTGTGCACTGAGACTGCACTAGGTACTGATCTGTTGAGCGATTGTACCTTGGTATACGAGTGCTGGACTGTTGAGCGTCTGCACTGGTGCTGATCTGTTGAGCGATTGCACCCTGGTCTTGAGGGCCGTTAATGTCAAACATATTGTGCTGGTCTGTTGAGCGACTGCACCTTGGTTTCCAAGAAAATTGTATACATGAGCATATACATATTGCATTGAGGTTTTGACCAGTGGGTCACATTTGATTATATGATGAATGAGTGGAAATTGAATGTGTGTGAGTACTATTCAGAATCTGAATTTTCTGATTTAATGATTGTGATTTGCTGAGGTGTTGCTTGTACTTACCACATATTGCATAATAATTGGTTGTTGTTTTTGAAAAGGCATATATGTCATTAAATTTCAAATGAGCATTTTATTTTCCTCATCCTCATATGTTATACCATGGATATATTTGTTGCTGTGAAATATATGCTACGTGATTATTTGTTAATTTCGGTCGGTGACCCTTGCTATTATATTGTGGAAATTGGGCTTTGCCCTCACATGCCCCCCAAACCCATGCCACCCGTGGGTACCCGAACGACGGAAACGTCGTTGAACTTCCTTGATCACTATTCGCGCACCGCTTGGGAATTCGACCCCATCTCAAGTAGAGCGACTTACACGGGGTGGTTGGAGCGGACAAGTAGGACTGACGGCGTAGCGGATTTCATGGAGCGCACACATGCGAGTATAGATTTTCCCGTGCCTTCCCGTCTAGTATTGGAGGCGCACGGAATTTTCGACGATGCTGAGGAGTCCGCTAGAGAGGTTGAGACGGAGGCCACCGTATGTGTGGTGACTCCCAACCCGGTGGTTGGAGGAGTTATGCATGAGTTTGAGGCAAAAGGGAAGAATGATGAGCCGAGGCCAGTAGCAACTGAGATTCCGGGTCCGTCCAAGATCTCCGATGATTGTTATGAGATTTCGACGCCGCCGAAGCGACCGAGACTTATTATTGATCTCACTTTTGAGGAGGCCGACCCCTCTCTGTATGATGAGGAGGAGGAGGAGGTCACGTCGAGGCGAGCGGCAGATTCGGAGAGGACTTGCTTGGGATACTGTAGCTTTAGCGCATGATCTGTTAGACTTGATGTATTAGGATTTGAGCTGAAAAATGTATTTTGTTTTTATTTTGAAAAACAATTGTTGTACTATTTATTCCGCACTCTGATATTGACTTTTGGGAATGTTATGACATTATTACCTTTCAAAAATGTTTTATTGTTTATCATTAAATTACCAGAATTGAGTAATTATTTTAATTCCTCTCGAATTAGTTTTGGAAAACTCATTTTAAATATTTATTTGAAGAAAAAAAAATGCACCCGCGCTGTGTTTTAAACTCGGGGTGTTACAGTGACTATTCTGTTTCTGTTTCTGGATGTTCTGGTGTTGATGACTCTGCTTCTGTTTCTGTTTTGAGTGATTCTGGTGATGTTGATGTTTTCAAAAGAAAATGGATTTTAAATGATGAAAGTGTTTTCTGGAAAAGTGTTGAATCTGTTTTGATGTTTGGTTGTTCTTTTTTAAAAGAAACAGTTTGAAATGTGTTGAAGTTTCAGGAAAAATTTCACAGGTTTTCGAACGTGTATTCGAATACAACATTTGTGTATTCGAATACAACTTGTCAAGCTTCTATTTTACTTAAGTTTTCAAACTTGTATTCGAATACGAGCCCCTGTATTCGAATACAGAGGAAGGATTTTTGCTTCTGACTTAGCATCTGTATTCGACTACGACCATGTCGTATTCGAATACAGAAGTGAAATTTTAACACTATATTCGCAGATGTATTCGGTTACATGCATGTTGTATTCGAATACAGAATTCTGATTTTTCACTAGTTTCTGCTTCTGTATTCGAATACAAGGGATTTGTATTCGAATACAGATTCGGGTTTTCCCAGAAACTCAAGTTGTAGCTTCTGTATTCGAATACAAGGAAACTGTATTCGAATACAGATTCGTGTTTTCTAGAAAATCAAGTTTTAAGCACTGTCATGTGAACTTTAAAGTGTTGGGGAAGGTTTGAAACAATTTAAAATGAAGTTTTTCAATAGTTTTGAAGAAGAGATGATGAGTTTAATAAAAACATCAATGATGGTGGGAAAATGTTGAATATACAATATTTTTGGCTTCTGTATTCGACTACAGGCATGCTGTATTCGAATACAGAGTGTTGAAATTTCAGTTTCAGCTTCTGTATTCGAATACAAGGGATCTGTATTCGAATTAAGATTCGGGTTTTTCAGAAATTACAAGTTTTTCAACATTGTTTTATAAACCCTAAGTGTTGGGGAGTATTGGGAAGGTTTTGATGAATTAAAATGGAATTTTTGAAACTTTACAAATGTAGTGGAAAAACACTGGTTTTTCACTGTGACAGCCTCTGTATTCGAATACAAGGAAGCTGTATTCAAATACAGAGTGTTAATTCTACACTGTTTTTGGCTTCTGTATTCGAATACAGAGAAGCTGTATTCGAATACAGAGAAGCTGTATTCGAATACAGATTCGTATTTTCCAGAAATCTCAGTTTTAAACCCTGTTGTATGAATTTTAAGAGTTGGGGGAAAGACTTGTGATAATTAAGAATGGAATTGTGTGATAATGTAAAGTGTTAATGATTACTTCAATGTTTAATCATTGATGTGTTGATAATGAAATTATTTGTGCTGAAATGCTTTGGGGGAATGCTGGAAAGGCTGAGTGTAAGACCCTTAAAATTTAGAATTTATTTATGGAATTAATATCAAGGGTATTTTGGGAATTTTTGTAAAATATTTAATATATGTATGTTTTGAGTAAATATATATATATATATATATATATATATAAATATTTATCTTGGAAGATGAATTAAAATTATTGGATGAAGATTTAATTAATTTAATTTCGAGTAATTAAATTAATCGGACCATTAATTAAGGATTAGTGGCTAATTACAAAAGGATTAAGTGCTGAAAAATCCAGCTAGAAAATCCAGCATTATTTTATCATTATTTTTAGAAGGCAGCACTTGAGTAAGCTCTATAAGAACACGTGAAGAGGCAGAGAAAGAGCAGAACTTCACATCCTCCCATTTTGCATGTAATAGTGTTGCACGTAACAGTAACCTCTTCTCCCATTTCTGCCTCCTGTTTTCTGAAAAACAGTTTCACGATTTCAAAACACCAAAGAGAAAGTTCCTTAAAAGTTCCATTAACTGGAAATACAAACACCAAACCAGAAAACCCTCAGTATTAAAGTTGTTCCCCACACCATTACGGAGCTAGGGAACCCAGTTTTATTGCAGCAAACTCAGACAGCAGTTTCACTGGATTTTGGCGCAGAAACGGGAACGAAAACAGAGACGTGAGAAGTAGCAGACACGCAGCAAGGGTAAGGGCACCTTCCAAATTTCTAGTTGCATTAGGGCTGTAAATGCATGTTATTTCATTTCTATTTTGAAAGAAAAACTGTCTTTTTGAAATGACATCTTGAAAAATGAAGAAAATGCATTTTTGTTGATATGTGATGATTCTGTGATGGTTTTTGTTGGTTGAATGCATTCATGTTGTTTTACTTGTGTGGGAAAGCTGGAAATGTTTTGCATGTTATTTTAAAGATGGTTAAAATACATGTTCACAAAACTGTTTTGAAAATAGTTTTTTTAAAATGCAAAAATGCACTCTGTTGGTGTTTTGCTGCTGTGTGTTGATTTCTGTTTTGGTTGAGAACATTAGTCATGTTCTGATGTTTGAGAAAGCTGAATGCTTGCATGTTATTCTGGTGTGTTGTGAAAACTGAAATGCTGTATAATGTTCTGATGGCTTGAAAGTCTAGATGATTCTGATGATTGATCATTCTATTTCTATTTCTCGATGATTTGGTGTTGATAATTTTGATTCTGTTTCTGTTGTAAATGATTCTGATGATGCTGATGATTTAAAAAGAAAAAGGATTTTAATGAGGAAAGGATCGTTTGGAAAAAAAGTGTTGAATCTGTTTTTAATGTTTGGTTGTTTGTTGTTAAAAGAAAACAGTTTGAAAAGGGTTGAAAATTCACTGGTTTTCGAAGGTGTATTCGACTACGACATGTGTGTATTCGACTACAACATGTGTGTATTCGAATACAACCTTCCAAGTTTCTGTTTTACTTAAAGTTTTCAAACTTGTATTCGAATACGAGCCCCTGTATTCGAATACAGAGGAAGGATTTTGCTTCTGTATTCGCATCTGTATTCGACTACGACCCTGTCGTATTCGAATACATAAGTGAAATTTTAACTCTGTATTCGCATCTGTATTTGACTACAGGCATGCTGTATTCGAAACAGAATGCAGTTTTTCACTTGTTTCAGCTTATGTATTCGAATACAAGAAATCTGTATTCGAATACAGATTCGTGTTTTTCCAGAAGCACTGTTTTTAGCTTCTGTATTCGAATACAAGGAAGCTGTATTCGAATACAGATTCGTGTTTTCCAGAAAATCAAGTTTTAAACTCTACCTTGTGAATTTTAAAGTGTTGGGAACTTTGAGAAGGATTAAAGTGATTTTAAATGGAGTTCTTGAAATATCTTTGAAGCGGAGAGGATGAAGTATTGAAAACCTTTAATGATCTGGAAGAAAATGTTAAATTTTTCAAGGTTTTGTCTTCTATATTCGACTACATGCATGCTGTATTCGAATACAGAATGTTAAAATTGCAGTTCGTGACTTCTGTATTCGAATACAAGGGGTCTGTATTCGAATTCAGATTTGAGTTTCCAGAATTTCCAAGAGTTTAAGAGTGTTTTGCAAACCCTGAGTGTTTGGAGAATGTTGGGATTGTTGTGGGGAAATTCAAATGGAACTTTTGGTGATATCTTGAAGTTGTGGTGATGAAGTTTTTGAATCCTTACTGATGTAATGAAAGATGATGTTTTGTGCACTGAGACTGCCTCTATATTCGAATACTAGAGGGTTGTATTCTAATACAGAGTGTAATTCTGCACTATTTTTGTCTTCTGTATTCGAATACAGATTCGTAAAATTCCAGAAATCCTCAGTTTTAAACTCTGTAATTGAATTTTAAGAGTCTGGGAAAACATTCCAAAGTATTAATGATTAATTGACTGTTTAATCATGACTGTGATGATGTTAATTCTGACTGTGCTGAGATATTTAGAACATGATGAAAAGCATGAATTTTTTGAATTTTGCATTCTGTTTCTAGAGAAGTGAAACACTGCATATTCATGCATTGCATAGTCAAGTGGTACCCGCGATGGGCCACAGAGTAATGCGCAACCACGTGCTGATCTGTTGAGTGATTGCACGAGTTATGGACTGTTGAGCGTCTGCACTAGGTACTGATCTGTTGAGCGATTGTACTTTGGTATATAACTGTTGGACTGTTGATCGTCTGCACTGGTACTAGACTGTTGAGCGTCTGTACCCTGAAATGCGCAGCCACGTGCTGATCTGTTGAGCGATTGCACGAGTGCTGGACTGTTGAGCGTCTGCACTAGGTACTGATCTGTTGAGCGATTGTACCTTGGTATATGTCAAACGTGCTGGTCTGTTGAGCGACTGCACGAGTGCTGGACTGCTGAGCGTCTGCACTGGTGCTGATCTGTGGAGCGATTGCACCTTGGTCTTGAGGGCCGTTAAGTCAAACATAATGTGCTGGTCTGTTGAGCGACTGCACCTTGGTGATTCCAAGAAAATTGTATACATGAGCACATACATATTGAATTGAGGGATTGACCAGTGGGTCACGTTTGATTATATGATGAATGAGTGGAAATTGAATGTGTGTGAGTACTGTTCCAGAATCTGAATTTCTGAATTAATGATTGTGATTTGCTGAGGTGTTGCTTGTACTTACCACATATTGAATAATAATTGGTTGCTGTTTTTTTTGAAAAGGCATAAATGTCATTAAAATTCAAATGAGCATGCTTATTTTCCTCATCATCATATGTTATACCATGGACATAATTGTTGCTGTGAATTATATGCTATGTGATTAATTGTTAATTTCGGTCGGTGACCCTTGCTATTATATTGTGGACTTTGGGCTTTGCCCTCAAATGTTACCCAAACCCATGCCACCCGTGGGTACCCGAACGACGGAAACGTCGTTGAGCTTCCTTGATCGCTATTCGCGCACTACTTGGGAATTTGACCCCATCTCAAGCATGGCGACTTACACAGGGTGGTTGGAGAGGACGAGCAGGACTGACGGCGTAGAGGATTTTGTGGAGCGCACTCATGCGAGTATAGATTTTCCCGTGCCTTCACGTCTGGTATTGGAGGCGCACGGAATTTTCGACGATGCTGAGGAGCCCGTTGGAAGGGTTGAGACGGAGGCCACCGTAGGAGTGGTGACTCCCAACTCGGTGACTGGAGGAGTTGTACATGAGTCCGAGGCAGAAGGGAAGACTGATGAGCCGAAACTAGTAGCAGCTGAGATTCCGGGCCCGTCTAGGATCTCCAACGATTGTTATGAGATTCCGGCTCCGCCGAAGCGGCCGAGACTATGTATTGATCTAACTTCTGAGGAGACCGACCCCTCGCCGTATGATGAGGAGGAGGAGGAGGTCACATCGAGGCGAGCGGCAGATTCGGAGAGGACTTGCTTGGGATGCGGGGGAAGCCCGTGCTACTGTAGCTTTAGTGCATGATAAGTTAGACTTGATGTATTAGGATTTGAGCTGGAAATGTATTTGTTTTTATTTTGAAAAACAATTGTTGTACTATTTATTCTGCACTCTAAAATTGACTTTTGGGAATATTATGACTTTATTATCTTTCAAAAATGTGTTATTGTTTATCATTAAATTTCCAGAATTAAGTAATTATTTTAATTCCTTTCGAATTAATTTTGGAAAATTCGTTTTAAATATTTATTTGAAAAAAAAAATTCACCTGCGCTGTGTTTTAAACTCGAGGTGTTACACTAAGGCTTTTTGATATTGCATACTGTTTTCAGTGAAGAGAAAACATTGCATGTCCATGAATTTCATAGTCAAGTGGTGACCGCGATGGGCCACAGAGTAATGCGGTAACCGTGATGGTCCACGAATCTAAGTTGTAACCACAGTAGTGGACTACGAAGTGGCCGCGTGTTCGTGGTGGTCCATTCTATTCGTGCGATGATTTAACTTCTGTGTATTTGGCCTGTGAGAGGCTAAAACACGTGAGGGAAGTAACCATGATGGGTTGTAGAGTGGCCGCGTGTTCGTGGTGGTCCATTCTATCCGGGTTCTGAGTGGCCGCGTGTTCGTGGTGGTCCATTCAAATATTTAAATTGTGCTGGTCTGTTGAGCGACTGCACTGGTGCTGATCTGTTGAGCGATTGCAGCCTGGTCTTGAGGGCCGTGAAAGTCAAACATATTTAAATTGTGGTGGTCTGTTGAGCGACTGCACCTTGGTAAATCCAAGAAATTGTATACATGAGCATATATATATTGCATTGGGGGATTGACTGGTGGGTTACGAAATTGGTTATATGATGATGGTTAGAAATTGATGTGTGTGAGTACTTTATGAAATCTGATTTTCTGATAAGTGATGGTGATTGTTGAAGTGTTGGCTGTACTTACAACTTATTTCCATCTTAATTGGTTGCTGTTTTGAAAATTACATGTCATGAAATTTCAAAATGAGCATCTTTATTTATCATCATTGATTTTATGATATGCCATGGTTATATTTGTTACTGTGAAATATATGCTATGTGTTATGTGTTAATTTCGGTCGGTGACCCTTTACTATTATTGTGGAAATTGGGCTTTACCCTCAAATGATACCCGAACCCTTCCTACCGACGGGTACACTAACGACGGAGACGTCGCTAGTTTTCCTTGATCTTTACGCACAGCATATTTGTAGACAACGCAGAGGGGCGGACAGCTGGCTGGAGATGAGACTTGTAGAGGATGCGGCGGAGACCGTGCTACTGTAGCTTAGTGCATGATCAGTTAGACTTGATGTATAGGATTTGAGCTGGGATTGTAATTTGTTTTATTTTGGAAATATTTGTACTACTTTTCCGCTAAACCATGCACTCTGATATTTTCTGTTGGTATGATATGACACTGATATTTTGGAATGTATTAATATTTAATATTAATTTCCAAAGATAAGTACTTAGTGATATTTCTGATGAAATTATTTAATTACGTTCATCAATTAATCCACAACGTACTATTTTTATGAAACAAATTAAAGGAAATTTTATTTCAATCCTTTTGAAGGAATTAATTTGGAAAATCATTTTAATTATTTATTATTTAAAAAAAAAATACACTCGCGTTGTGTTTTAAACTTAGGGTGTTACAATTGTGGTATCAGAGCATTTGGTTAAAGTTTTGGGATAAAACTCTGATTTAATTATTTGTTTTTAGTTATTAGCTGATCATGCATAGGAGCAAGTAGTTAAAGTGTCAAGTCTTGTGTAAGTGGTGGTGTGACTGAAGTGATGATGGTTTTGTAGGAAATAATGCCTCCACGAAGAGACGACACCACCAGAGCCAATGTCAGTTGGGAAGATATGATGGCTGAAGCAATGAACAACATGGCTGCGTCTGTTGCTGCTCAGACGGCTGCAAAGACTCAACGAGATCTGGAGAAGAGGGAAAGAGAGATTCGCGCTGCTGAATCTAGAGGACTAGAGGATTTTCGTCGCCATAATCCTCCCAAGTTCAAAGGTGATGAGGGTCCAGAAAGAGCGGACCAGTGGATTCAAGAGATGGAGAAAATCTTCGAGATGATTAATTGCCGAGCGGCGGTGAAGCTTAACTATGCCACGTATCTGCTGATAGGGGATGTAAAGTACTGGTGGAGAAGTACAAGGCTACTGATGGGATCAGCACAAGAGGAGGTGAACTGGGAGTCGTTCAAAAAGAAGTTTTTGGACAAATACTTCCCAATGAGCACTAGGACCAAGTTGGGTGACGATTTTCTAAAATTGCACCAGGGAAATATGATGGTGGGAGAATATGCGGCTAAGTTTGAATCCCTGTCAAGACATTTCATATTTTTCCGGGAAGAAGTTGATCAACAGTTTATATGCCATCGCTTTCAAAATGGACTGAAGTATGAGATTCAAGACTCGGTCGTACCATTGGGAATTCAACGTTTCCAAGTGTTAGTGGAGAAGTGTAGAGAGGTTGAAGAGATGAAGAACAGGAGGGCCAACAGAGGAGGGAACTTTTTATTGCCTGATCAACTTTAAAATGTTCTATAATTTGTAATTTGAAATGGAAGTGGACTTTACGAATGCTTGAGATGAGAAATTCATGAGATTGTAGTCTAGGGATAGATGCAGGTCATGAAACCAATTGAATTAGTTGCAGAGACAACAATTTAAAAAGAGAATTTTTGTACTGTAGAGCTTAATTCTAAATGTTAAACTCACTAAGGAATTAGGGGTTATTTTGGAATTAAAGGTTCTGTCACTAAGACATTAGGGCAAGAATACTAAAGAGAATTCGGTAATAATTCAATAAAGGAATTCAGTAACTAGGATCAAATTAGAAACCAAGGGTAGAATCAAAGTGAAACTCATCCGTGACATTTTTCTCATTATAAAAGTTCAATTTTATTACTATTGTTATTTTAAATATTACCTCAATCAACTCAGAAACTTTTTGTTCAATTTCAGTAATTAAATATAATTCGATAGTAAAACGCAATCCTTGAGTTCGACACTCGGTACTACCGTTTTAATTATTACTTGCAACGATTCAGTACACTTGCTGAAACGCTATCAAGTTTTTGGCGCCGTTGCCGGGGATTGCCATATCACTATTTAGTTATAATTTATTTACTTAATTGAAATTTTTTGCTCTGCAATAAAATTTTTGTTTTCTTTTATTTTTAATTTTGAAAAAAAAAATTGTTTTTCTTTTACTTTCTATTGTTATTTGTTAAGCTTGCTAATGTCGTGTGTTAGTGGTTTGTCTTTTCTTTGTTTGAGATAACTATTCGCTGTAGAGTATGGAAGATTGTAATGATGATATTCTACTACAATTATATGAAGAGTGTGATACTTGTCTTATATCTGCTATATTACGCATAATTGAGGGACAAATCTTGAGAGATACATTTGTAAAATATCACCCTCAAACGCGCCCTATTAGGTGTGACTTTTGCGGAGAAGGACATAGGAATGGAACTTGTTTTGATGACTATGTCGCACAACTAGAATATGAAGATTTATTGGTTATAGAAGCAGAAGACGACGAGTATTATATTAAAAAGATCAATTGGGAACAAACTCTACCTCGTAAAATTCTATCCAAAGAATCAGACGACAAAGACTTTCACATTAAGGATGTTTTAATTGAATTCATGAAGAATAACATGGTTTCAATTGAAAGATTTGAAAGTCAATGTGAGAGGTTATTTGAGCAAGTGGTTGAGTTTGATAAGATGGAGGAGAAGTTGAAGATTGAAGATGACTTCATTGTTGTGGTAGAAGAAGATAAGCAAGAGGAAAATATGAACAAGGAAAAGAAAAAAGAAGAGATTGATCAAGTTCGAGATTCAATCTATGCCTTGTTCATCAATGTCAAATTGAAAAGGACATGGAAGCAACATCATTTATTTCTCAAGTTCATGGAATTTCTACCAAACAAAAAGAAGAAGAAGGATGATGTGTTCTTTCTGTCCTATATGCCCCCTTGACAAAAGTTGGGCGTCAAGCTAATGACTTTAAAAAAAGCGCTTTGTGGGAGGCAACCCATAGGTAGAGGTAACTTTTATTTTTGCAATCTTATTTTTGTTATTTGAATTTGTTTCTTTTTAATTGTGTGTAAATGTGCACTATGATGAAGAATTGTTAACAACTTAAAGTTGGTCTTAAGCTATCTGTTTTAATTTTGAAATTTAAACTTTATTTTTGTGCTCATATCATTGATCAATTCGACGAGTTTCACTAATGCATACATTGTTGATTACTAAGTGGTTGTAGAGGGCTAACTTGCCATCAATTTTTAAAAATAAAATAAAATTTAGTAACACACTTGGCATAGTTTTGAAAGTACACATTTTCTCTTGTTTATCCTAGTTGTGAGCTTTTGAGCCTAAACACTTCAATTTCTTATTGTGTGATTATCTAGACATGTGTTAACCCTTCAGAACTTGCACTAATTCTGACTTGGATCACTTGTGATTTATGCATACACGGAGGCAATTTTCTTTGGTCGTTTGAGCCTTTCTAACTACCCTATGCAAATTTTATCCTTTGCTAGACCCTTTGAGCCTTGCCCTTTTCTTTTGGTTACTAACCACATTACAAGCCAAAGGCCTGACTTTAATTAAATCATCTTACTTGGAGTTGGGTAGAAAAACAAATTTCTCGTGTTGGTAAAGTTCTAAGTTTGAGGTTGCTCATGGGATAACAACCTTTTAAGTTTGGGGTGGTTCTCACGAAAAAAGAAAAAAAAATTAGTTTGAGTACATTGATAAATAACATCTTCTTAGCTCTTTTGTCAATGGTTCATAATTTCCACCATAAAATGTGAAAAAAATAAAATAAAATAGAATAAAAGAGGGAGAATAATTTGAAAATGTATGCCTAACTCCAAGTAGTAAAGCCTACTATCCCAAAATGTCCTACCCTTACCTAAGCCCCATTACAACTTGAAAGTCCTCCAAAAGTGTATGTGTTTGTTGCATTGTGATTGCTAACTAGAATTTTTTCAAGCATATGGTAGCGTGATGCATGTTCTAGGATTTGAGTGATAAATTCACAGCCCTTGCTAAACACTTGAGAGAAATTTTGGTGAGATTGTGTGAAGAGAGTGTTGAACTTGATAAATGAATGCTAAAGTGTACAAATTTTGTTTTTTTTTAAGCAACCATGGAGCATGATGAATGTTTTGTAATAGCTGGAACTTTGAGAATTGAGCTTGATTTCATTTGAGAAATTGAATTTATGTTTTCTTTTAATTGTATCAAATCTGAAATTAATTGTTGCTTGGGACAAGCAATAGATTAAGTTTGGGGTTGAACTTTTATAATCAGAAAAATGTCAGGGATGAGTTTCACTTTGAGTCTACCCTTGGTTTCTAATTTGATCATAGTTACTGAATTCCTTTATTGAATTATTACCGAATTCTCTTTAGTATTCTTGCCCTAATGTCTTAGTGACAGAACCTTTAATTCCAAAATAACCCCTAATTCCTTAGTGAGTTTAAGATTAGAATTAAGCTCTACAGTACAAAAATTCTCTTTTTAAATTGCTGTCTCTGCAACTAATTCAATTGGTTTCATGACCTGCATCTATCCCTAGACTACAATCTCATGAATTTCTCATCTCAAGCATTTGTAAAGTCCACTTCCGTTTCAAATTACAAATCACAGAACATTTTAAAGTTGATCAGGCAATAAAAAGCATTAAGCACAGAGATGAGAAAAATAATTCAATAAATTTATTCACATAACCAGGAATCAATTCAGACAAATAAAGATTTCATCTTGTTCCACTCATCCCTAACAAATAGGATTTAGTTGCTCATTACAGAGATTAAAAAGATAGAGATTAAAGAAGAATTACAAGAAATATTCATGTATGATTCTTGATAAAACTCCTTCAATGGTGTAGAACAGCCATCTCTGAGCTTCTTTGCTAGGGCACAAGTCTCTGAGCTTCTCAATTGACCAAAAGATCCGTAAAAAATCAGAAAAACTCGATTTTATGCAATCTGCAGCGCGCCACGCGCCCCAGGCGCATGCCTTGCGCTTCAGGCGCATTAAAACAGAAGCAGCAGTGCAGAAATGTGCTTCAGGCGCATGCTTTGCGCTTCAGGCGCACAACATCTTCTGTCTGACGTATACTACATGTTTCTACTATTTTGACTCCGAATTTGGTTCCGGTGTCTTCACGAAAGTTGTAGCTATGGATGTTAGCTTTCATTTGCACTTGGTTTGACTCCAATTGGACATCTACAACTCCAGATATCACTGAAATACTCCACATAGGTCATGTTGATTTCTCACCAGAATTCAGCACTGCACTAAAAACAAAGAAACGACGCAAGACTCCGAAAAATCTCTACTTAATCAACGAAATAAGAACATAAGCATTTTATTAAACCCAAGCACTAGAATCAACAAAATATATCAAATAAATCATTAAATTAACTAAAGATTGAAGATAAATAAGACTAAAAACAATGAAAAATATGCATATGATAAAGAGTCATCAGGTGCACTATAAAAACAATAGAGGGAAGCAAGTTACTAAACCGTATAACCGGCCACAAAATAACAAGAGAGGCCAGAATCGGTCGGGAAATCAGATTTTTGGACGGCAATTAGGACAAGGGGTTCGTTGTTTCCGGTGTGGGAAAGAAGGACATTACGCTACTGCTTGTACCGTAAAGGATTCTCCCTATTTCAATTGCCATAAGCCAGGACACTTTGCAAGGGATTGCAAGGCTCCGAAGGTAGAACCAACAGTGAACGCAACTAGGGCTACTCGTCCTGTTGCTAGAGGACGCGTCTATCACATGGGTGCTGAAGTTGGGAACCAAGCTCCAAATTTAATCCAGCAAGATTGCGAGATTGCAAATAACACCCTAACTGCACTTTTTGATTCGGGGGAAATCCGTTCTTTCATTTCTATAGACTGTGTGAATCGTTTGAAGTTGTCTGTGTCTATTTTGCCTTTTGATTTGGTTGTTTCCACACCTGCTAAGACTTTGACTGTAAACTTTGCATGTTTACACTGTACTATAACGATTCAGAATAGAGATTTCTTGGTTAATTTAATCTGTCTACCCCTACAATCACTCGAGATCATTCTCGGCATGGATTGGATGACGTATAATTACGTAGTCTTGGATTGCGCTTGAAAATTGGTTCTTTTCCCCGAACCTAGAGTCGTTCGGTATTTGGCTGCTAACAAACTCGAAGTATCTCTAAGAGAAGGAACTCGGGAATTCTTATCATTGGCTAACGTGGAGACCAAGATAGATATGAACATAGAAGATGTGGTGTTAGTCAAACAATATCCGGACGTATTTCCATAAGAAATTCCAGGATTACCCCCAGTAAGAGAGATGGAGTTCTTCATTGATTTGCACCCAGGAACTAGACCTATTTCAATTACGCCGTACCGGATGTCGCCATTGGAATTAAGCGAACTTAAGGGTCAAATTGAAGGTTTATTGGAGAAAGGATTTATCAGACCAAGTGTGTCGCCATGGGGAGCTCCGGTGTTGTTGGTTAAGAAGAAAGATGGAAGTTCATGCTTATGTGTGGATTATCGACAACTTAACAAGGTGACTATCAAGAATCGTTATCCTTTACCACGCATCGATGATTTGATGGACCAATTGAGAGGAGCAGCAGTGTTTTCAAAGATCGATTTGAAGTCAGGATATTATCAGATTTGAGTAAGAGAAGAAGATATTCAAAAGAATGCTTTCAGGACTCGTTACAGACACTATGAATATCTCGTTATGCCATTTGGAGTTACGAATGCACTAGCGATTTTCATGGACTATATGAATAGAATCTTCAGCCCGTTTCTGGATAAATTCGTAGTGTTCATCGATGATATACTGGTTTATTCAAAGGATGAAGAAGAACACGGAGAACACCTACACCAAGTTCTTGAAGTCTTGCGCGAGAAGCAATTGTATGCCAATTTATCGAAGTGCAAGTTTTGGCTAGATCAAGTGAACTTCTTGGGACATGTGATCACAAAAGAAGGAATCGCTGTCGATCCGGCAAAGATTGAGACAATTCTTGCCTGGAAACAACCTCAGACTATCACAGACATACGGAGTTTTGTCGGACTAGCAGGATACTACAAGAGATTTATTGAAGGATTTGCTAAGATTGTAGCTCCTTTAACACAACTCACCAGAAAGAATCAGTCGTTTGCATGGACGGAGAAGTGCGAGGAAAATTTTCAGTTGCTAAAGGAAAAGTTGACAACCTCACCAGTATTGGTCTTGCCACAACCAGAGGAACCATATGAAGTATACTGTGATGCATCTCACCAAGGTTTGGGATGTGTTTTGATGCAACACAAGAAAGCTGTAGCTTATGCCTCAAGGCAATTGAAGACTCACGAACGAAACTACCCTACTCATGATTTAGAGCTTGCTGCATTAGTATTTGCATTAAAAGTCTGGAGACACTACTTATATGGATGCACGTTCATGGTATTCAGCGACCATAAAATCTTGAAGTATTTGTTCGATTAGAAGGAATTGAACATGCGTCAGAGGAGATGGATGGAGACTCTCAAGGATTTTGACTTTTCATTGCAGTACCACCCTGGAAAGGCCAATGTGGTGGCTGATGCATTGAGTCAGAAAAGTGTGTCAGTATCTTCAATGATAATGGCCAAACAACAGGAGTTGTGGGAAGCATTTAGATATCTATATTTAGACGTAAAGTTTGCACCAGGAATTTTAGAGTGTGGAATGATAACAATTTCGAGTGGTTTACTTGAGGAGATTGCAAACATGCAAGATGACGCATTGATCCAAGAAAAGAGGAATCTGATAGCGCAAGGACAGACAACTGAGTTCAACGTCAGACCAGATAATATTTTGAGATGTAATGGAAGAGTTTGTGTACCGGAAGTTGCAGATATGAGAAGAATGATTTTGGAAGAAGCTCATAAGAGTAAGTTGAGTATTCATCCTGGAGCGACCAAGATGTACCAGGACTTAAGACAAAATTACTGGTGGCCAGGAATGAAGAGCGACGTAGCGGAGTATGTATCAGCTTGTTTAACTTGTTTGAAAGCGAAAGTGGAACATCAACGACCTGTTGGAATGTTGCAGCCTCTGGAGATACCGGAATGGAAGTGGGACAACATTTCCATGGATTTTATAACAGGACTGCCCAAGACAAGGAAAAAGAATGATTCAATTTGGGTAATAGTGGATCGATTGACAAAGTCTGCGCATTTCTTACCAGTATGAACCACTTATAAAGTAGATAAGCTGACGGAAATCTACATCGCTGAGATTGTGAGGTTACACGGCGTTCCATCGAGTATAGTACCGGACCGTGACCCAAAGTTCACATCTCATTTTTGGGGAGCACTGCATGAGGCTTTAGGAACGAAACTGAAATTGAGTTCCACTTATCATCCACAAACAGATGGACAGACTGAGAGAACAAATCAGTCCTTGGAAGATCTATTAAGAGCATGTGTGTTGGACGACAGAGGAAACTGGGATGAGGTGTTGCCATTGATTGAGTTTACTTACAACAACAGCTTTCACGCAAGTATTGGAATGGCACCCTAAGAGGCTTTATATGAATGCAAGTGTCAGACGCCTTTATGCTGGTATAAGGACGGGGAAAGTATGATTGTTGGACCTGAGATGGTGGAACAGACCACAGAGAAAATCAAGAGGATACAAGAGAAAATGAAGATTTCACAAGATCGTCAGAAAAGTTATGCGGACAAGCGTCGCAGACCTCTGGAATTAGAGCAAGGTGATCATGTATTTCTGAGGGTTACGCCTACAACTGGTGTTGGCAGAGCTATTAAGTCAAGAAAGTTGACTCTGAAATTTATTGGACCATACCAGATCACTACACGTATTGGACCATTGGCTTATCGGCTCGCTTTACCTCATATACTGTCCAATATTCATGACGTCTTTCATGTGTCGCAGTTAAGGAAATACATTGCAGACCCGTCACATGTGATCGAACCAGATACAATTCAGCTGAAGGATAACCTGTCATTTGAAGTATTCCCTGTAAGGATTGAAGACAGGAAGATTAAACAGTTGAGGAACAAGGAAGTCCCACTAGTCAAAGTGATTTGGCATCTGACTACTGGAGACGCGACTTGGAAACTGGAGAGTAAGATGAGAGAACAATATCCCCAGTTCTTCATCGACATGTAGTTTCGAGGACGAAACTAATTTAAGGGGGGTAGTAATGTAAGATCCTTAATTTTTTAATTAAAATTATGGAATTAATTTTAAGTGTATTTTGGGGATATTTGTAAAATATTTAATATATGTATGTTTTGAGTAAATATATATATATAAATATTTATTTTGGAAGATGTATTCAGATTATTGGATTAAGAATAAATTAATTTAATTACGAGTAATTAAATTAACGGACAGTTAATTAAGGGATTAGCGGCTAATTGCGACGAGATTGGTTAAGTGCTGAGGATCGGACAAGTGTTGGGTGAGATGGCACCCACACAAGCCTATAAATAGGAGTGAGAAGGATGGTGAAATCAGAACACCATTCCTCCTCCCTCACTGCCCATACTGCATGTAACAGTACCCCTTTTCCCTCCCATTCTATTCTGTTCCAGTTCGTTCAAAAGAAAGTAAAAAGAGAGTTCCTCAAAAGTGCCATTACTTGGAAATCCAAGCACCGAAACACCAAACCCCCAGTACAAAAGTTGTTCCCCACATCATTACGAAGCTAGAGAACCCAGTTTCGTAGCAGCAAACGCAAGCGCCAGTTTCACCGGTTTTTGACGCTTAAACGGGAACGAAAACAAAAACGTGAGCAGAAGCAGAAGCGCAGCAAGGGTAAGGGCACCTTCCACTTTCTAGTTGCATTCTAAGACTGTAAATGTATGTTTGAGGTGTGGTAATATTTGAGTTTCTATTTTGAAAAAGAAACTGTTTTGCATGACATTTTTAAGATGAAAGAAAATGCATTATGTTGAGGTTTTAAATAATCTGTGATGTTGTTGTTTTGCTTATACAACATGTCTGTTTTGGTTGTGTGGGAAAAGCTGAAAAATGTCTTGCATGTTATTTTGAAGTTGATCAAAATGCATGTTGAGAAAACTGTGTGCATGTTGTTTTAAAACCTGAAAATTTCATTCTGGAATGTTTGATGATCTGTGAAATACAACATTGTTGTTCTGCTTGTGTGAGAAAGCTGGAATATGCTTTGCATGTTGTGTTGGTTGTGTAAGCATACTGGAGAATACCATGCATGTTGTTTTGGAGGTGCATGTTCTGTTTCTGGATGATTCTGATGTTGATCATTCTGTTTCTGTTTCTAGATGATTCTGATGTTGATCATTCTGTTTCTGTTTCTGGATGATTCTGATGTTGATCATTCTGTTTCTATTTCTGGATGATTCTGATGTTGATTATTCTATTTCTGCTTCTGATGATTCTGGTGGTGACTATTCTGTTTCTATTTCAGGATGTTCTGGTGTTGATGACTCTGCTTCTGTTTATGTTTTGAGTGATTTTGGTGATGTTGATGTTTTCAAAAGAAAAGGGATTTTAAATGATGAACGTGTTTTCTGGAAAAGTGCTGAATCTGTTTTGATGTTTGGTTGTTCTTTTTTAAAAGAAACAGTTTGAAATGTGTTGAAGTTTCAGGAAAAATTTCACTGGTTTTCGAAGGTGTATTCGAATACAACATGTTTGTATTCGAATACAACCTGTCAAGCTTCTGTTTTACTTAAGTTTTCAAACATGTATTCGAATACGAGCCCCTGTATTCGAATACAGAGGAAGGATTTTTGCTTCTGACTTAGCATCTATATTCGACTACGACCATGTCGTATTCGAATACATAAGTGAAATTTTACCACTGTATTCGCATCTGTATTCGAATACAGATTCGGGTTTTCCCAGAAACTCAAGTTGTAGCTTTTGTATTCAAATACAAGGAAGCTGTATTCGAATACAGATTCGTGTTTTCCAAAAAATCAAGTTTTAAGCACTGTTATGTGAACTTTAAAGTGTTGGGGAAGGTTTGAAACAATTTAAAATGAAGTTTTTGAATAGTTTTGAGGAAGAGATGATGAGTTTAATAAAAACTTCAATGATGGTGGGAAAATGCTGAATATACATTGTTTTTGGGTTCTGTATTCGACTACAGGCATGCTGTATTCGAATACAGAGTGTTGAAATTTCAGTTTCAGCTTATGTATTCGAATACAAGGGCTCTGTATTCGAATACAGATTCGGGTTTTTCAGAAATTCCAAGTTTTTCAACATTGTTTTGTAAACCCTAAGTGTTGGGGAGTATTGGGAAGGTTTTGATGAATTAAAATGGAATTTTTGTGATAGTTTGAAGTGGTGGTGATGAAGTTTTTGAAACTTTACTGATGTAGTGGAAAAACACTGGTTTTTCACTATGACAGCCTTTGTATTCGAATACAAGGAAGCTGTATTCGAATACAAAGTGTTAATTCTGCACTGTTTTTGGCTTCTGTATTCGAATACAGAGAAGCTGTATTCGAATACAGATTCGTATTTTCCAGAAATCTCAGTTTTAAACCCTGTTGTATGAATTTTAAGAGTTGGGGGAAACACTTATAATAATTAAGAATGGAATTGTGTGATAATGTAAAGTGTTAATGATTACTTGAATGTTTAATCATTGATGTGTTGATAATGAAATTATTTGTGCTGAAATGCTTTGGGGGAATGCTGGAAAGGATGAGTTTTTCTGATATTGCATACTGTTTTCAGTGAAGAGAAAACATTGCATGTCCATGCATTTCATAGTCAAGTGGTGACCGCGATGGGCCGTAGAGTAATGCTGTAACACCCCGAGTTTAAAACATAGCGCGGGTGCATTTTTTATTTTTTTATTTTTTTTTATAATCAATGTTAAAAATGATTTTCTAGATTTAATTCGAAAGGAATTAAAATAAAGTTTCCGTAAATCAATAAGTACTCAATTTCGGGAAATTAAATAATAACCATTGAGGCATTTTTGTTTAAAATGTTAACAATGTCAGAGTGCGGAAAATACAGCGGAAAAAGTAATACATAATTCCCAAAATAAAATTACATTTCCCAAAATTCAAAACCCTATACAACAGTCTAGACTGATCATGCACTAAGCTACAGTAGCACGGTCTCCACCGTATCCTCTATAAGTCTTGTCTTCAGCCAACCGTCCGTCCCTCTACGTCGTCCACGTAGACTCCGTACGTAAAGATCAGGGAAAACTAACGACGTTTCCATCGTTAGTGTATCCGTCGGTAGGACGGGTTCGGGTAATATCTGAGGGCAAAGCCTAAAGTCCACAATATAATAGCAGGAGGGTCACCAACCGAAAATAACACATATTCACATAGCAAGTATTGCACAACAACATCTAATCATGGCATAATTTATGATGATGAGGAAAATAATAATACTCCTTTGGAAATTTATGACTTTCATGCCTTTTCAAAACAGCAGTTAATGATTATGAATATGCGGTAAGTACAGCCAACACGTCAATAAAACACAAACATAAATTCAGAAATTTCAGATTTTGAACAGCACTCACACGCATTAATTTCCAACATTCATCATATAAACAATCATGACACAACGGTCAAATCCCACAATGTAATGCATATATGCTCATGCATAATTTTCTTGGAATCACCAAGGTGCAATCGCTCGACAGACTAGCACATCTCAACGGCCCTCATGACCAGGGTGCAATCGCTCAACAGATCAGCACCAGTGCAGACGCTCAACAGTCCAGCACATCGTGTAGTCGCTTAACAGACCAGCACGTTTGACATCACCCAAGGTACAATCGCTCAACAGATCAGTACCTAGTGCAGACGCTCAACAGTCCAGCACTCGTGCAATCGCTCAACAGATCAGCACGGGGTTGCGCATTTCAGGGTACAGACGCTCAACAGTCCAGTACCAGTGCAGACGCTCAATAGTGCAGCACTTATATACCAAAGTACAATCGCTCAACAGATCAGTACTTAGTGCAGACGCTTAACAGTCCAGCACTCGTGCAATCGCTCAACAGATCAGCACGTGGTTGCGCATTACTCTGTGGCCCATCGTGGGTACCACTTGACTATGCAATGCATGAATATGCAGTGTTTCATTTCTCTAGAAACAGAATGCAAAACAGAAATTCATGCCTCTCAATCGTATTTAAATATTTCAGCACAGTCATACATAACAACATCACAATCATGAATTAATCAGTGAATTAATCATTCACACTTTGAAATATTTTTCCAGCCTCTCAAAAGTTCAGACACATAATTAAAACTGGGATTTTTCTGAGATTTACGAATCTGTATTCGAATACAGCTCTTCTGTATTCGACTACATGAGCCAAAAATAGTGCAGATTCACTCTCTGTATTCGAATACAGCCCTCTGGTATTCGAATACAGAGGCAGATTTCAGTGCATAAATCAACCTCTTTCATTACATCCGTAAAGTTTTTAAAACTTCATCACCACTACCTCAAAATCTCAACAAAAGTTCCACTTTAACTCACCACAACATTCCCAGTATTCCCCAGACACTCAGGGTCTTCAAAACATTCTTAAAACTGGAAATTTTCTGAAAACACGAATCTGTATTCGAATACAGACTCCCTGTATTCGAATACAGAAGTAGGAATTGAAATTTTAACATTCTGTATTCGAATACAGCATGGCTGTAGTCGAATACAGGAGTTTATCGTTTGAAAAATTCAGCCTTTTCTCCCAGTCACTTAAAGGTTTTTCAAACATCTTTCTCTCCCCTTTAAAACCATTTTACAGACTTCTTTTCAAATCATTTAAAACATCTCAGGGTTTCTCAACACTTCAAAACTCACATAATAGTGATTAAAACTTGTTTTTCTGGAAAGCACGAATACAGATTCCTTGTATTTGAATACAGAAGCTAAAAACTGAGTTTTTGGAAAAACTCGAATCTGTAGTCGAGTACAGCATGTCTGTAGTCGACTACAGTTGCGAATACAGTGTTAAAAACTTCACTTCTGTATTCGAATACGACATGATCGTAGTCGAATACAGATGCGAATACAGGAGCAAAAATCTTTCCTCTGTATTCGAATACAGGGGCTCGTATTCGAATACAGGTTTGAAAACTTTAACATAAAACAGAAACCTAGAAGGTTGTATTTGAATACACACATGCTGTAGTCGAATACACCTTCGAAAACCAGTGAAAGTTCAACCCTTTTCAAAACTGATTCTTTTTAAAACATCAGCCAACATCAAACAGATTCTGCACTTGTTCAAGAAAACCTTTCCTCATTTAAAATCCCTTTTTCTTTAAAAACCATCAACACCACCAGAATCACACAGAACAACCAGAATCAGAATCAACAATATCATCAAGATCACTCAAAACAACTAGAAACAGAATCATCATTATCATCAGAGTCACACAAGACATCCAGACGCAGAATCATTCATATTATCAGAATTATCCAGAACAAAACAGAATCAGAATTGTCCAGCTTTTTAAACCATTAACACATCATGTAACACTTCAGTTTTCACATTCAATAGAAACAAACATGCAACATCTCAGAGTTCTCAAACACTAGAGCAAACATGCATGCATTTATTTTTCCCAAAACACCAGAGCAAACATGCATGTTTTTAGTTTTCTCAAAACACAACAGAATGACAAACAAACATCACAGAACACCAAACACCAACAGAATGCATTTTGCATTTTAATGCTATTTTCAAACCAGTTTTAAGACATGCATTTTAACCATAACTAAAATGGCATGCAAACATTTTCCAGTATTCACACAGAATGTAAAACCACCTATTTTACCAGTAAAAACAGCCAACAACAACTTATCAAAATAATCACCTTTCAAAAAAATGCATTTTCTCTCAAAATGTCATTTTCGAAAACAGCTTTTAAGTTAAAAACATAACTGCAAACAGCATACATTATGGCCCTAATGCAACTAAAAGATGGAAGGTGCCCTTACCCTTGTAGTGTGCTTTGCTATCTCTCTTGTTCCTGCTGCGTTCCCTTTTCTGCGTCCAGAAACGGTGAAGCTGTTCCTTGAGTTTGCTGCTGCAAAACTGGGTTCTTTCTCTTCGTATTGAGGTGGGGATTAACTTTACTACTGGGGGTTTTCAGGTTTGAGGCTTGGATTCTCAGTTAATGGGGTTTGAAGGATTTCCCTCTCTAAAATTTCAGTTCGGGAAAGGCAGAAAGCACAAACAGAGATAGAAAATGGGAGAGGATATGGAGTTGGTACATGCAATATGGGCAGTATGGTGGAAGGAATGGTGTTCTGAAATTACCATCCTTCTCACTCCTATTTATAGGCTCTCAAGGTGCCACCTCATTTGCCACTTGTCTGATTTTCCAGCTCTTTAATTATCTTGCAATTAGCCACTTAATCCTTACTTAATTGTCCAATTAATTTAATTACTTGAAATTAAATTAATTTACTTCTTTATCCAATAATTTTAATTCATATTTCAAAATAAATATTTATATATATATATATTCACTCAAAACATACATATATTAAATATTTACAAAAATTCCCAAAATGCCCTTGACAATAATTCCAAAATTAATATTTAAAATTAAGGGTCTTACAAATGCGGTAACCGTGATGGTTCGCGAAGTTAAGTAGTAACAACAGTAGTGGACTACGGAGTGGCCACGTGTTCGTGGTGGTCCATTCTATTCGTGCGAGGATTTAACTTCTGTGTATTTGGTCTGTGAGAGGCTAATATACGTGAGGGTAGTAACCATGATGGGTTGTAGAGTGGCCGCGTGTTCGTGGTGGTCCATTCTATCCGGGCTACGAAATGGCCGCGTGTTCGTGGTGGTCCATTCAAATATTTAAATTGTGCTGGTCTGTTGAGCGACTGCGCTGGTGCTGATCTGTTGAGCGATTGCACCCTGGTCTTGAGGGCCGTGAAAGTCAAACATATTTAAATTGTGCTGGTCTGTTGAGCGATTGCACCTTGGTAAATCCAAGAAATTGTATACATGAGCATATACATATTGCATTGGGGGATTGACCGGTGGGTCACGAAATTGGTTATATGATGATGGTTGGAAATTGATGTGTGTGAGTACTTTATGAAATCTGATTTTCTGATAAGTGATGGTGATTGCTGAAGTGTTGGCTGTACTTACAACTTATTTCCATCTTAATTGGTTGCTGTTTTGAAAAATACATGTCATGAAATTTCAAAATGAGCATCTTTATTTATCATCATTGATTTTATGATATGCCATGGTTATATTTGTTAATGTGAAATATATGCTATGTGTTATGTGTTAATTTCGGTCGGTGACCCTTTACTATTATTGTGGAAATTGGGCTTTGCCCTCAAATGATACCCGAACCCTTCCTACCGACGGGTACACTAACGACGGAGACGTCGCTAGTTTTCCTTGATCTTTACGCACAACATATTTGTAGACAACGCAGAGGGGCGGACAGCTGGCTGGAGACGAGACTTGTAGAGGATGCGGCGGAGACCGTGCTACTGTAGCTTAGTGCATGATTAGTTAGACTTGATGTATAGGATTTGAGCTGGGATTATAATTTGTTTTATTTTGGAAATATTTGTACTACTTTTCCGCTAAACCATGCACTTTGATATTTTCTGTTGGTATGATATGACACTGATATTTTGGAATGTATTAATATTTAATATTAATTTCCAAAGATAAGTACTTAGTGATATTTCTGATGAAATTATTTAATTACGTTCATCAATTAATCCACGACGTACTATTTTTATGAAACAAATTAAAGGAAATTTTATTTCAATCCTTTTGAAGGAATTAATTTGGAAAATCATTTTAATTATTTAAAAAAAAAATACACTCGCGCTGTGTTTTAAACTCGGGGTGTTACAATAGTCATCTACCACCTCCTCCATATCAAGAAGATCAATCTCCCTTATCTCATTATTCAACACGTGATTGCAGCTGTCAAGAAAGACTACAAGAGGAACACTGATTCTTATGGAATAATGTTAACCAAGGTCTTTCGACACTTCAACATTTCTCTGGAAAAAGAAGAATCTAAAATCCTGGTATGTCCGTTGGTCAAGAACATGCTTCTGCAGGAACCCTACCAAACATCAGCTCTTCCTTTGCAACACTCTCCACCTTCTACACTACACCAAATCCATCCCACATCTCTGCCAATCCTGATGAAGCTTGTCAAACAAAAAGGACCAAGAAGGCAAAACACTCATCTAATACTGACAAGATTTTTGATGCACTTCAAATCATTGCTAACAGACAAATTTATCAGGATAGAGAAAATGCTTTCCCTTGATCTTGGATTACCACTAAGCTGGCACCGAAACTAGAACTTGCACCTCCTGAAAACCTTCCACTTCCTATCTTTCTGGATCTTCCTAAGAAATCCTCATCATTTGAGGGCTCCTCTCCATCCTTGTCTATTTGAAGATCTGAAGGCTCCCCTGATTTTTTGATTTGACAAAAGGGGGATAATTCTTTTTAGTTTATTTTGATTATCTGTATTATTTGTAATATTGCTCAAACCTATTTCTGGCAGCTTGACTAATCTGCTTCTGCTTGACTAACCTTTGACAGTTTGCTTCTATTTACAAATTGCTTATATATTTGCTTCTGGTTCTGCTTCTGTTTCTGTTTTTGTTTCTGCTTCTGTTTATCCGTACTTATATATGCTTTTGGTTCTGCTTCTGTTTATCCGTACTTATATATATGCTTCTGGTTCTGCTTCTGTTTATCCGTACTTATATATGCTTCTAGTTCTGCTTCTATTTATCCATACTCATATATCTGCTTCTGTTTACAAGTACTGGTATATTTTGCTTATGGAAAAATTTAAAAAAAAAAATATTCATCATGTTAAGCATATATATATCTGGTTACAATCTGCTTCTGAAAAAAAAATTAAACAATTATGTGAAGCATATTTTGAGGGGGAGCAAGATCCAAATAAGTATGATTCTGTTAAATTTTTTTTTACCATCATTATTTCAGGAAAATTAAACAACATAATCTGAGGGGGAGCAATCCCAAAAAGATTAGAATCAAAATTAAAGAAAAATTAACATGTTTTGTCATCATCAAAAAGGGGGAGATTGTTGAGACAAAAATCCCTTTTTCAAGTGTTTTAATGATGAACAAAAACAAGCTAATTAATCTTATTAATTATGATTCTAAACCACAAAAGAATTTAACATATCTTCTTGAGTGTTGTTATCACAAAGATAGGTATCAAGTAATTCTTTCAGAAAAAGATAGATCAAAAGCAAAATAAACAAGACTGATTTAAGATCAATCTTGAACTCATCAGAATTAAAACAAGTATATGCAAATGAATGATCAGCCGTCAAATCCATTCATGATTGAGGGAATCCATTCCAAGAAGAATGACAAAACTCAAGACTAATCCAGAAGATTGATTACATCACAAGAAATTATGCAGCAAAGAACAAAACAGAAAATAACAGCAAAAATCTAAGAAAATTGGAAACAAAGATCAATCTGGAGATTAACTGGAACTGTCTTCCTTTTCCTCTGACACATGCCTAAAAGTACACAGTCTTTACAGCCTGTATATCAACGGCTACATGAGCTGGCAAGGCCTCTAAAATGGCTATAAAAAGAACTCCAAGGCAAAGGGAAGATAATCAAATCCGAGTGCAATCATTCTCCATAAAAGATCATCATTCTCGAATTTCATCAAGCTTGTAAAAAACACAGCAAGGCTCTTTGTCTCTGTCATCATAAAAGGTCAAGCTTAGAAATCTATTTGCTCAAAACAGAAACTCAAACAAGAGTTGAGATACTGTTGATCAAACCAAATATCTTTCAAAAACAATCATTTGTTAAATCCAAACACTATAGAGATAGAAATAGTGTGAGGAAAGTTGTAAAGATCCTTGAGAGGATAAGTGTAAAGATACTTTCAAGTGTAGGAAATTTATCTGTAAAAAGGAAAGTAACCTGCTATAAATCAGTTTTGATCTGTTAAGGTAGAAACAGGATCAATCTTGTTTTACCAAGTTAGTGGAAAATCTCACAAGATTGTGAGGACTGGACGTAGCCCATGGTTGGGTGAATCAGGATACATCATTGCGTTATTCTCTTCTCTCTTATCTTTACTTTGATTATTACGCACACATTATTCATTGCATTTTAACGTTTTATTTATTTCTAACCAAAAGATCAATTTGCATTCTTATTTGTCAAACCAAGATCAATCTTGAGTTTATTTTTACAAAGCAGAAATTTTAAAAAAGAGTCACAATTGAAATCCCCCCTTTCTTGTGACCAACATTGTCACTTCAATCAACACATCCGCATTTTCTATCCAAGAACTACGTAGCTTTGATTTCTCCATCGCACCGGAAGATACGTAGGAGCAAGATCTCACTCTTGTCAAGCACATTAATAAAAAAATTCTTTTTTCCCTCTCTTTTTTAAGCACATATTTATTTCAAAATCACATTAAAAATAAATAATTGTTATTCATATTTAATAATAAGGAGAAATAAATATATTTAAGTTAATATTAATTTTGCATAATTAGTTATAGGTAACTGTATTTTAACGGATGTCGTAGGGTGTTAATACCTTCCCTACGCATAATCGACTTTCGAACTCAAAATTTGGTTTCAAAGACCATTTTTTCCTTTTTAAGGGTTTCCCATTATTTTACAGATTTTTAATAAACTTTGGCGGTGACTCCATTGAATTCAAGAAACACTGAAAATTTAGGCCGCGATAATCATGAACAAAAACACAAATAACTTATAAATAAATGTGTAATAATTTTACATAATTATTATTATAATCTGTTAGGTATTAACCCTTATCACATATTTTTGGGTTGAAGTGATGGACAGATTATTAATTTTGAATAAAATTATACTATTAAAATAAAATAACATTTAGTTTAGCACATTTCTTCTTTGATAAAATGATACTTAATTTGAAATAAAATAAATAAATAAAAATTCAAGGTCGGTTCGACAAGTTTAGATACCTAAAGCAATTTAAAAAAATGAAGTTTAACCATAAACAATAGATTTAAAATCCTACACTTAACTAATTGAGCTAAACTCTACACTTACAAATAAATTTGGAACATAATTAATAATATCATAAATTATTTAGTTTGGAGATATTTTTCTTTGTATTAAGTAAACATAACTTTAGTGATTTAACCTTTGAGTCGGTCGGTCCAACCTAACATTCACCATTAAAAAAAGTATCACCTCAAATGTAAAATGAATGTTGTTCAATTAATTGAATTGGATTTTTGATGATTATAAGGACAAAAATATGACCTCTATTAATCATGCACTAGATATATTATTTTTACAAAAACAAAAGGAATCTTATTCTAAGTGAAGAAATATTACCAAACAGCAACATTACTTTTCCGGTAGCTTTTAAGGTGAGGGCTCAAATAAAACAATGGACCATCAAAGACAATGAATCAGAGTCGTTGGATTAATCAAAATGTCACACTTCGTGCACCCGTTAATCCCATACCAACAAAACCTTTACTAAGCCAAGCTTCCAAATGCTACCTATTATTCACTGATTTTCAACAAGTTTCATGTTAAGATTTTTACCTCATCGACTAAATTTTCCACCATCACTTCAATATCATGGAAAACTTTCACATTTTTCATCTTCCGAAAAAGCCAAATACAAGCGAACCACAACTTTTGCTCTATGTTCAAACACTTTCCCTCCACCAAGCAACACAGCAAATTGATCAAAGTGTTCAGTCCCTTCATTATGCATGACTTAGCTAATTTAAATTGATCAAAGTGTTGATGTACTAAATTGATCCTTGATTATAAAGGTAACTAAAAGCCTAATTTTTCTTGTAAGGAGTGTTGAACAAAAACATGCTCTAAACTGATGAGAGTCCAAGGTTTAGTAGCTATTACCCTGAAGTTTTCTTTAAACCAAACTTTAACTTAATCACCTAACATTTATTTCAATTACAAAACCAAGAACTAAGCAACAACAAATGCTCAACCATTTTTTTTAGTTTTAAAGAGCCTAACAGCCAAATTCACACACTAAATATGAAGAAATTGGGAGATCGCAGATTCAAACTTGCACTCTAACATATCAAATGTATCTACGGTTGTCATCTGAGTTATACTTACGAGATTAAATGCACAACCAATGATAATAATATAATAAGTGTCAATCAAGCAAAGCAACTCCCATTCTTTGAAGCACAACGTATAAATAAATGAATTAAGGGTCAAAATCCTCCATCTACACATTCTGTATTTCCATATCAATCAACTTTCAATATTATTAAACTATTAGTGAAGTGAACTCTACAATCTCATATATTAATAGAATTTCAGTATATTCTCAACAATAAAAAACCAAAACCAAAACCAATCAATCAATTGGTGTTAGTGCCTCAGCTCCAGCAACAATCTCCAAAATCTCCCCAGTAATCTTAGCTTGCCTTTCCCTATTATAAGCAACAGAAAGATTCTTTCTCAACTCAACAGCATTATCAGTTGCACTAGACATAGCACCCATTCTAGCAGCAAGTTCACTAGCCAATGATTCTTGCAAAGCCTTCAAAACTTGACTATTCAAATAAAGTGGCATCATTGCATCAAGAATCTGAACAGGGTCTTGTTCAAATTCCATAACAGGAACACACCCGTCATTTTTTTTCTTCACAAAAACATCTCTTTTTAATGCCAATTTACCATCCTTAGAAGTTAACCTAAAAAACTCATCTCCAAATGCATCAACGCAGTTCCCATTCACATCAAAAACTTCACCTTTTTTAGATAAAGGTAACAAAGTTTGAATCACTGGTTCAAACTTAACTAACGAAACAAACTTTGTGTAAACAAGTTCAACTTTATCAACTTCTTCACTAACAAAAAGTGAAAAAATATCGTCGGCAATAATCTGAACATTTTTTGTCGTTGGAAAACCGTTATTTTCAATAAACCTATCAACTTCAATGAAACTCCTGCGTGTGAAATAACTATTACCCTTTTTACCAACACTAATTACAACACAACCTAACCCTAATTTCTTCAATTCGCGAATTCGAGTTTCTGCTTTTTTAGCAACGGCGTTGTTGAAACCGCCGCATAAGCCACGGTCGCCGGTGATGACGATTAGGGCGATTTTTTTGACGGGTCTGACGGCGGTTAATGGGACTTCTACGTCGTCGTTTTGGAGAGTTTGGTTGATGTCTTGGAGGATTTGAGCGAAGGTTTCGGAGAAGGGGCGGGAGTTGATTACGGCTTCTTGTGCACGGCGGACTCGGGCAGCGGAGACGAGTTTCATTGCTTCGGTGATTTTTTGGGTGTTTTTGACAGAGTTGATTCGGTCGCGGATTTCGCGAATGCCGCAGCGGATTGGTGGGCAGGGAAGGTGGGATTTTGACGTGATGGTGTTTGGGAGAATGGTGGAAAACATTTGGGGATGCAAATGGGGTTTTGGGAAATTCCGAAATTGTTTGGGTTTCGTGATGGTGATGGAAGAGTCGACGTTTTTGGTTGCTGAGAAACTGTGTTTTTTTTTTTGTTAACACTGAGAAACTGTTTAGAAGAAGAACAAGAAGCAGGTGTTGGGCTTGTTTTTTGAATCTAGGCTTTTTATTCATCAAATTGTTGGCCACTTCTATACGGTGGTAGTTCATCCACGATTTAAATATGTTTTTGTCTCTGCATATAAATATATTTTTTTGTTTGGATTTACTCCAAGTAAAATTTGATCTCTAACGTCAAATTAAAAGTTACAAAAAAAGAGGCGACAAGCCGCTGTGACATGCAAGAAGACGAGTTTTTTTAAACCTCACTTTTAATTTCTATTCATATTTTTTATTTATAAAATAACACTATTTATTAAGGGATAATTACAAATTATTAATTAATAATATAAAACATTTTAATTTTTAATATACCATAAAAGATGATGTGTTGGTGTGCATTTATAGAACCAAAGTTGACCTTCTGTAATTTTATAAGGACTAAATCCAAACAAAAAAAACTTACAGAGACTAAAATCAAAAAGTGATATATTTGCAAGGACCAAAAATATATTTAATCCGTAAGAATATTATTGAATTGAAGTTTCCTAAAACTCATTACTCTTATTTTTCACTATTGGATCGATGTTTTCACTCGTATGATCTCCTAAAACAGCTAGAATTGTGGAGTTTTGATAAATTAAGAGTCTTTATTTCTAAAGGAGTCAACAGGAAAATAGAGAAGCTCAATTAGTAGTGGGAATAAGTGAAAGACTGTACTTACCCCCAAGTATCGGGTCTGATTTCCACAGAAGGTAAGGGTTAAGCTTTATTTCAGAAATTAAGTTTAGTGATTGCTTTGACAAATATTTGGGGGTTAGGAATGTATTATGAGCGGACAACGAAGAAAGATTTCTTGTATATCTATTATGTGGTTGCCTCTATATTTGTTGTTTGGGAAGGTAGATTGTTAGCAAATCTATGTATAACATGCAAATTTGTTGGTTCCCTCGATATGCTTGCGAGACCTTGGATAAAGCAGCGAGGATTAACCTGATTCTAATGATTGATCCATGTACATGGTTGGATGGAATAAGCTTATCAAGTTGAAGAAGTTAAGTGACACCAAACATCTCAAATAAGGTAACATGTTCCTGAACAAGGTGAATGTTGACTCGCCGACTTGGAAGACTATTCTCAAGACTCTTTGCATGTCAGAGGATGAATATACCTCATTCTCATTTATGCTTGAAAGTTAAAGATCTATGGGATGATGGCAGATGTGTTGTTGCAAATCTGAATCTTCTTCTTCCTCATGATATTGTTTCATCTATCCAAAAGTTGCAATCAAATTTTGTTCCATCCATGGAAGACACTTATGTTTGGAAGGTCAATCTCAACGACGTTTATACTATTAAAAATATTTATCAATGGTTACTCTCTCTATGCCATGAGCAAACCTCACATGGAAGTTGTAATTGGAAGATGCCGCTTTCAGCAAGCATTTAGTATTTTTGTTTTGCAGGTTTGCCAAAACTTTATATCTACTCGAGACATTCTTCACCATTGTGACATGAACGTCTCTTCCATTTGTCCTCAATGCGGCGAGACAAATGAGTCCATCATTCATTGCCTCATTCTTTGTCTGTGTGAGGCAGTTGTTTGGTGTGGTTGTGGTATCCTAGATGCCCATTCTCTCATCACTTAGTCATATGTGACAACCAAAGACATTTTGTAGAAGCTTATAGTTGATTTGAAAAAAATTAAATCTATAATATTTTATGTATATCTATCAAATTGTCTCATTCTTTTTCTATAATATTATATATATATCTATTTGAAATATATAAATGAATAAAAATAAATAAAAATTATCTATAAAAAAGATTTTTTTATCTATAATTAAGATATACTACTCTCAATATAAAACAACTTTAGATTATCATCTAATCATAACCATTAAATCTACCACATCGTGCAATTTTTAAATAAAACTAATTATCTCATTATCTGTTATCATGCCTAAGTTACACTTTTGTTACCTACACCCCCCATATTGCTACCCACACCCACATGTTTTTTTTAAATCAAAATTCCGAATATACCCTTCTGTTTTTAAACATCTTCCTCTTTTTCAGCAAAAGTGTAAACTCAAAACTCACATAACCTAAAAATCATCCATAGCTCACCCACCATAACTCATTATCATTCAAAAATCACAACATTCACTCATAGCTTACAACCCGTTAATCTGATATTCTCTTTGTGGTTAAAGTGTGCAAAGAAGGTAATGTTGATGTTCCGTATTTGCGTTAAATTTTTCTAAAATTTGGAAATGTTATGTGAACTCAGTTCATGTACGTTTTGTGATCGTACGTGAACTGCATTTACGTAGGTATCAAATATTTAGAAATTGAAGAAAGTACGTAAACTCAGTTCGCATAAACATACATTAACTGAGGTTGCGTAATCAATGGAGTTTACGACTTCAAAGTATGTTTACATGAACTCATCTGAAGCCACGGTACGTGAACTCAATTCACGTTTACGTACGTGAAATGCGTTCACGTACAATACATTTAAGTTACAATTTTAACGAGTACGTGAACCGAGTTTGTAAGACCCTTAATTTTTAATTAAAATTATGGAATTAATTTTAATTGTATTTTGGGGATATTTGTAAAATATTTAATATATGTATGTTTGAGTGAATATATATATATATATATATATATATATATATAAATATTTATTTTGGAGGATGAAAATTATTGGATGAAGATTAAATTAATTTAATTTCGAGTAATTAAATTAATCAGACCATTAAGTAAGCATTAGTGGCTAATTGCAAGACAATTAAAAGTTGGAAATCAGACAAGTGGCAAGTGAGGTGGCACCATGAGAGCCTATAAATAGGAGTGAGAAGGATGGTGAAGTCAGAACACCATTCCTTCCTCCTCACTGCCCATATTGCATGTACCAACCCCATTTCCCCTCTCATTATGTCTCTATTCTGCCCAGTTTCCCGAATTCAAATTGAAGAGAGGGAATTCCTCAAGACTCCAATAACTGAGAATCCAAGCCTCAAACCTGAAAACCCCCAGTAGTAAAGTTAATCCTCATCTCAATACGAAGATAAAAAACCCAGTTTTGCAGCAGCAAACTCAGGGAACAGCTTCGTCGTTTTTAGACGCAGAAAAGGGAACGCAACAGGAACAAGAGAAATAGCAGAGCACGCTACAAGAGTAAGGGCACCTTCCATCTTTTAGCTGCATTAGGGCCATAAATTTGTGCTGTTTCAGTTCTGTCTTTAAAAGAAAAGCTATTTTCGAAAATGACATTTTGAAAGAAAATGCATTTTGTTGATAAGTGATTATTCTGATAGTTGTTGTTGGCTGTTTTACTGGTAAAATATGTTGTTTTACTTCTGTGTGAAGGCTGGAAAATGTTTGCATGCCATTTTAGTTATGATTAAAAACACATGTTCATAAAACTGTTTTGGAAAATAGTTTTAAAAATGCAAAAATGCATTCTGTTGGTGTTTTGTTGCTGTGTGATGATTTCTGTTTTGGTTGAAAAAAATTGGTCATGTTCTGATGATTGTAAAAGCTGAAATGCTATGCATGTTATTCTGATGTTTGAGGAAGCTGAAATGCTTTGCATGTTGTTCTGATTGTTTGAAAAGCTGAAATGCTATACACGTTATTCAGATGTTTTGAGAAAGTTGTGATGCTTGCATGTTTGTTCTGATGGTTTCAAAATCTGAATGATTCCGGTGAATGAACATTCTGTTTTCTGGTTCTAGATGATTGGGGTTGGATCCTGATTTCATTTCTATTTTGTGTGATTCTGGTGGTGTTGATGATTTAAAAGGAAAAGGGATTTTAAATGAGGGAAGTATCTTCTGGAAAGAGTGTTGAATCTGTTCTGTTGTTTGGTTGTTGTTTTAAAAGAAAACAGTTTGAAAAGGGTTGAATCTCAGGAAATTTTCACTGGTTTTCGAAGGTGTATTCGAATACAACATGTGTGTATTCGACTACAACCTGTAAAATTTCTGTTTTACTTAAGTTTTCAAACTTGTATTCGACTACGAGCCCTGTAGTCGAATACAGAAGAATTTCTGTTTCTGTTTCTGGTTCTGATGATCCTGGTGTGGATCATACTGTTTCTGTTTCTGGTTCTGATGATCCTGGTGTGGATCATACTGTTTCTGTTTCTGGTTCTGATGATCCTTGTGTGGATCATACTGTTTCTGTTTCTGGCTCTGATGATCCTTGTGTGGATCATTCTGTTTCTGGTTCTGATGATCCTTGTGTGGATCATTCTGTTTCTGTTTCTGGTTCTGATGATCCTTGTGTGGATCATTCTGTTTCTGATAATCCTTGTGTGGATCATTCTGTGTCTATTTCTGCTTCTGATGGTTCTGATGTGAACCATTCTATTTCTGCTTCTGATGGTTCTGATATGAAACATTCTGTTTCTGCTTCTGATGATTCTAATGTTAATCATTCTATTTCTGCTTCTGATGATTCTGATAATCATCATGTCTTCTGTTTTTTATGATTCTGATCATCTTCCTATTTCCTGCCTCTGATGATTCTGATCATCATCCTGTTTCCTGCTCCTGATGATTCTGATAATCATTCTGTTGTTTCTACTTTTGGTGATTCTGGCATGAACCATTCTGTGCTTCTTCTGATCAACTCTGGATGAAGTCTGGGCGAAGTCTGGGTTATTCAAAATTCGATTGTCATGCCATGTTCTGGTCAAATTATCTTCTGGATTACTTCTTTCTTTTGACAACTTATGGCCTGGAACAACTCTCCACATGGCAGGCTTCACAATAGTATGGTCCAAAGAATCTTCTGATATCTATTCCTTCTGATATAGTCCATAAAAGATATCTTCTGGACAAGTATGGACTGTGTTGAAATTACACTGCCAGGCTATGTTCTGATTAGTGTAACTTCTTGATTGCTTCTGATATTTGAATCATTCTTGTTTGGAGCAATTCATATTATGGCAGGCTTCCCTCTGGTGTTTTCTAGATGTTCTTCTGATTTTGTTTCTATTTGATATAAGCCTCCAAAGTTATCTTTTGGTCGGTTTTGGACATTCTGGTTTATCTTCTGATAATTCCAGAAATGCATCTTCTGTAAATTCAGAATGTATCCTCTGATACATTCATCTTCTGATGGTTCTATGTGAATCATTCTGTTTTGCTTCTGATGTTCTGATGTTAAACATTCTGATTCTGGTTCGGTTTTCTGATGTTCTGGTTTGATGATTCTGATTCTGGTTCTGTTTCCTGATGTTCTGATGTTAATCATTCATTCTGGTTCTATTTCTAATGTTCTGATGTTAATCATTCTGATTATGGTTCTGTTTTCTAATGACCTAATGTTGATCATTCTGGTTTTGTCTTCTGTATTCGACTACAGGCATGCTGTAATCGAATACAGAATGTTAAAATTGCAGATTTTCACTAGTTTCAGCTTCTGTATTCGAATACAAGGGATCTGTATTCGAATACAGATTCGTGATTTTCCAGAAACTCAGTTTTTAGCTTCTGTATTCGAATACAAGGAAGCTGTATTCGAATACATATTCGTGTTTACCAGAAAACTCAGTTTTAAACAATGTTTTGTGAATTTTAAGAGTTTGGGGAATAATGGAAAGATTTGAGATGATTAAGAATGGAATTTGTGAGATAATGTGAATTGTTAATGATTGCTTGACTGTTTAATCATTAATGTGTTGATGATGATATCGATTATGCTGAGATGTTTTGAAATATGGTGGGATGGCATGAATTTTTATGATTTTGCATACTGTTTTCAGTGAAGAGAAAACATTGCATGTTCATGCATTGCATAGTCAAGTGGTGACCGCGATGGGCCACAGAGTTGATGCGGTGACCGTGATGGGCCGCGAAGTTAAGTAGTAACCGTGGGTTATAGAATAGTTCCGCGTGTATTAGACGGTCTATTCTACTCGGGCTACGGAATGGCTGCGTGTTTGTGGTGGTCCATTCTATCCGTGCGAGGATTTAACTTCTGTGTATTTGGCCTGTGAGAGGCTAATACATGTAAATTGTAATGACCATAATGGTTATAGAATAGTTCCGCGTGTATTAGACGGTCTATTCTATCCGGCTACAGGATGGTTCCGCGTGTATTAGAAGGTCCATTCCATTTGTGAAGTCGTGCTGGTCTGTTGAGCGACTGCACTGGTGCTGATCTGTGAGAGATTGCACCCTGGTCTTGAGGGCCGTTAAAGTCTAACATATATAAATCGTGCTAGTCCGTGAGAGACTGCACGTGTGCTGGTCTGTGAGCGACTGCACCTTGGTGATTCCAAGAAAATTGTATACATGAGCATATACATATTGCATTGGGGGATTGACCGGTGGGTCACGATTGGATTATGATGATGAGTGGAAATTGAATGTGTGTGAGTACTGTTCAGAATCTGAATTTCTGATTTAATGATTGTGATTTGCTGAGGTGTTGTTTGTACTTACCACATATTTCATAATAATTGACTGCTGTTTTGAAAAGGCATATATGTCATTAAATTTCAAATGAGCATTATTATCTTCCTCATCATTGTCATATACTATGCCATGAATATATGTGTTGTTGTGAGATATGTGCTATGTGCTTATTTGTTAATTTCGGTCGGTGACCCTTGCTATTATATTGTGGACTTTGGGCTTTGCCCTCAGATGTTACCCGAACCCGTCCTACCGACGGATACACTAACGACGGAAACGTCGTTAGTTTCCCCTGATCTTTACGTACGGAGTCTACGTGGACAACGCAGAGGGACGAACGATTGGCTGAAGACGAGACTTATAGAGGATACGCTGGAGACCGTGCTACTGTAGCTTAGTGCATGATCAGTCTAGACTTTTGTATAGGGTCTTGAGTTTTGGGAAATGTAATTTTATTTTGGGAATTAATGTATTACTTTTTCTGCTGTATTATACTGCACTCTGACACTGATTGGGTGATAACCTTTGAAATGAACTGATTTTATTTTAATTCCCTTGATATTAATTTTGGAAAACTCATTTTAATTATTCATTTGAAAAAAAAAAAAAATACACTCGCGCTGTGTTTTAAACTCGGGGTGTTACAGAGTACACGTGAACATACATGAACTGAGTTCACGTACCGTACATGTAAGTTACAATTTTAACACATACATGAACTGATTTCACGTGAACATACGTGAAGTGAGTTGACGTCAACTTACGTGAACTGAGTTCACATAAAATACATTTTTTTGACAATTTTGTGAGTACGTGAACGGAGTTCACGTAAATACGTGAAATGAGTTCACGGAAGTTTACCTGAACTAAAATCAAGTAGAATTATTGCATTTTACTGAAATTTTTATATGTTATTTTTTGGATACAGGTAACTGGATCAAGGGGGATACCATAGTGACGAAATGTATTAGGGTTTCAAACATTTAGAGGAAATTCAAGATGGTTTGGAATGTGATTTTGATGAAATGTATGATGATTTTGATGCAATGAATGATGGTGTTGAATGATAGCGTTTCAGCAAGTGTAGTGAATCGTTGCAAGTAATAATTAAAACGGTAGTACCGAGTGTCGAACTCAATGATTGCGTTTTACTATCGAATTATATTTAATTACTGAAATTGAAGAAAAAGTTTCTGAGTTGATTGAGGTAATATTTAAAATAACAACAGTAATAAAATTGAACTTTCATAATGAGAAAAATGTCAGGGATGAGTTTCACTTTGAGTCTACCCTTGGTTTCTAATTTGATCCTAGTTACTGAATTCCTTTATTGAATTATTACCGAATTCTCTTTAGTATTCTTGCCCTAATGTCTTAGTGACAGAACCTTTAATTCCATAATAACCCCTAATTCCTTAGTGAGTTTAAGATTAGAATTAAGCTCTACAGTACAAAAATTCTCTTTTTAAATTGTTGTCTCTGCAACTAATTCAATTGGTTTCATGACCTGCATCTATCCCTAGACTACAATCTCATGAATTTCTCATCTCAAGCATTCGTAAAGTCCACTTCCGTTTCAAATTACAAATCATAGAACATTTTAAAGTTGATCAGGCAATAAAAAGCATTAAGCACAGAGATGAGAAAAATAATTCAATCAATTTATTCATATAACCAGGAATCAATTCAGACAAATAAAGGTTTCATCTTGTTCCACTCATCCCTGACAAATAGGATTTAGTTGCTCATTACAGAGATTAAAAAGATAGAGATTAAAGAAGAATTACAAGAAATATTCATGAATGATTCTTGATAAAACTCCTTCAATGGTGTAGAACAGCCGTCTCTGAGCTTCTCTGCTAGGGCACAAGTCTCTGAGCTTCTCAATTGACCAAAAGATCCCTAAAAAATCAGAAAAACTTGATTTTATACAATCTGCAGCGCGCCACGCGCCCCAGGCGCTTCAGGCGCATTAAAACAGAAGCAGCAGTGCAGAAATGCGCTTCAAGCGCATGCTTTGCGCTTCAGGCGCACAACATCTTCTGTCTGACGTATACTGCATGTTTCTACTATTTTGAGTCCGAATTTGGTTCCGGTGTCTTCACAAAAGTTGTAGCTATGGATGTTAGCTTTTATGTGCACTTGGCTTGACTCTAATTGGACATCTACAACTCCATATATCACTGAAATACTCCACATAGGTCATGTTGATTTCTCACCAGAATTCAGCACTGCACTAAAAACAAAGAAATGACGCAAAACACTGAAAAATCTCTACTTAATCAACGAAATAAGAACATAAGCATTTTATTAAACCAAGCACTAGAATAAACAAAATATATCAAATAAATCATTAAATTAACTAAAGATTGAAGATAAATAAGACTAAAAACAATGAAAAATATGCATATGATGAAGAGTCATCATGGAACTCGTAATTGGAGACGCGATGAATGAAGGAGTTGAACCGGTTATGATTGATTTGACTGATGTGTTTATCACCGACATGATGTTTGACACGAGGGAGGATTTATTAAAATGGGCTAGAAATGTTGGAAGGGAAAATGGAGTTGTCGTTGTCATTTTTAGATCTGAAACTGCGACAACATGACCAAGAACAAAGACAAAATTAATCCTTGGTTGTGAAAGAAGCGGTAAATATAGACCTTGGAAAAATCCTAAACCGACGAGGAGTACTTGGACTAGAAAATGTGAATGCCCATTTAGATTGAGAGGAACGCCATCAATTGTTGGTAAGGGATGGTATTTGCATGTAATATGCGGTATCCATAACCACAAATTGGCCAAAAAACTGACTGGTCATTCTTTCTTAGGCCGATTGTCTAGTGAAGAGAAAAATTTACTTGGTGATATGACAAAGAACATGGTAAAACTAAGAAACATATTGATGACGCTAAAGGATCATAATGTTGAAAGTTTGACGACAATAAAACAAGTTTACAATGCACGTCAAGCATATCGATCATCACTTACAGGTAATAGAACAAAAATGCAACATCTTTTGACATTGATGGTAGATGGTTCAGATGAGTCGAGGGACATCTTTTGGGCCCATCCAGACGCTATCACTCTTGTCAATAATTTTCACATAGTATTGGTTATTGATAGCACATATAAGACATGTAGGTATCGAATTCCATTACTTGAGATTATTGGTGTTACATCTACTGAAGTGACATTTTGCGTGGGATTTGCATACCTACAGTCTGAGCGTGCTGATAATTTTGCGTGGGTACTACAAATGGTGAAAGAACAGATTACAAGTGGAGAAGTTGAAGTCATCGTAACTGATAGAGACCTTGCTTTGATGAACGTAGTTGAATATGTTTTTCCAAAGGCGGTCAATTTATTATGCTTGTTTCATGTATGCAAAAATGTGAAAGCGAAGTGTAAGATGACCGTCTTTCCAAAAGAGAAGCAGGTGCAAGTGATTGAGGCATGGGAAGGTCTTGTATACAATAATGATGAGTCTCAATACTACACGAAGTTGGCTATGTTTGAAGGAATTTGTAATAGCTGTTCTATTTTTTCTGATTATGTACATGAACAATGGTTAAATCCCCACAAGGAAAGATTTGTTGCGGCGTGGACAAATAGAGTTATGCATTTTGGGAATACCACAACACAAAGGGTTGAGTCGGCGCACTAGAGTTTGAAACGGATTTTACAAAATAGTGTTGGTGATATATGCAGTGTTTGAGAAAATATCAATAGTATGCTTATATTATAGCACAGTGAGATAATAGCATCCTTTGAAAGGAGCATCATTCAAAAGGTGTACCGACATAGTAACAGATTGTACGCATATTTGTGTGATATTGTGTCCAAAAATGCAATTGATCACATTGCCGAAGAGTATGATCGAGTGAAATATATGGGTATTGATAAGTCTGAATGTGGTTGCACGATAAGGACGACACATGGTCTACCTTGTGCATGTGAAATAGCCAGGTATAGTATGGTCCCACGTTCCATTCCATTAGAAGCTATTCATGGTTGGTGGAGTAAATTAAGTTTTCATGATAATGGATCGAATAAAACTTCAGAGTTATCTGTGAAACATGAATAGACGTGATAGTGAAAAGGTTTGAAGAACTTGATGTACCTGGCAAAATTTCACTTAAAGGTAAATTACGAGAGATCGCGTATCCATCCACTACGTCGATGTGTCCACATGTTAACAAGGTTAAAACTAAGGGTGCACCAAAAAAAGGAAAAAGTAAGGTATGAAAAAGAGAAAAATCAACCAAGCGTGATCCTTCTTGGTGGGAGTATGTGGATGAAAGTGTTTGATGCAGTGGCACAAATGCATATAGCACTGTGTCGTCTATTAAAGTGCAACAACCTCGTTCATCAGTCACAAAGCTGACACCTCGACCATCATTCTCTAAAGTTCAACAACCAAGAGTTCTTCTCTTCAATGAATGGTTGCCGGTTGAAATTCATAAATTCATAGATGACATTATTGACGTCGATTCAGATGGTAATTGTGGATATCGTGCAGTTGCAGCTTTACTTGGATTGGGTGAGAACTCTTGGGCATTCAGTCATCAACAGTGTATAGTAGAGCTTTAAGAGTTCATGTCTCATTACGGTACAATATATGGTGGAGTTAATTTTTTTCAAAACCTTATAGATAATGTATATGTTGAACAAGTTGCAACTGCGATAATTGGATGACACTTCCAAAAATTGGTTATGTGATTGCTTCGAAATTTAACTTGGTTTTCGTTGCATTATCACTTAACCAATGGCAAACATTTTTTCCTCTAAGAAGTCCACCACCAACATCTACGACAAATCATCGTATAATTGTCATAGCATTTGTTAACAATTGTCATTTGTTGCAGGTATTAATAGTTTAATAAATCATTAAATAGTTCAATAGTTTAACAATTGTCAACTTTTTTTTAATAGTTTAACAAATTATTAAATTCAACAGGTTTACTTGAAGCGTGATTCTCCTATGCCACCAACAAGTAATTTGTGGAAAAAGTATTGCACTCAAGAAGCACGACAATGGGAGTTAATGAATCGAAATTCTGAGTATGCAACTGAAAACAAGGATTTTAAAACTGAAGTTGCAAGACTCAAATCTGAAAACCAAACTCCCGAAAGTAATATTTGTTCCACTTCCAAAACTGTTTGTGAATCTGATATGCATGAGCAAATTTTTCAAAACTTTATTTCTAATGGAATGGAAAGAAGTAAATATGCATCTAAGATTTATGGAAATAGCAACACTGGAAAGAGAGGTCTTGGTTTTACAGAAACTATTGCTGAAACTAAAACTATTCATTCTGATGTTTTATGCACTGTTTGTGCTAAGAAAGGTCACTATGAATTATCTTGTCCAATGGTAAAATCTGAACAAGATCAGAGAGCTGTTAAAACTAACAAACCTGGACCCAATCAGTTCTGGGTACCAAAAGATCAAATTGTCTCTGTTGCAGATATTCTGAGCAACCAGAATGAGACACCAACAATGGTGCCTGGACAATGGATGTTGGCAATGCACAAGCAGAAGAAGGTTTATGTTCCTGCTACAATCAGACAGAGGCAATATGAGTTTGATGGAAGAAGGTCTGGTCAACTCAACCAGAACCAGAATCATAACTGGAAGCAGAACAGGAACTGGAACCAGAACCATAACTGGAACCAGTATCAGAAGCACAGGAACTGGAACCAGAACCAACACTGGAACCATAATCAGTACTGGAACTAGAACCATAATAGGAATTATCAAAATCATCAGAATCACTAGATTCATCAGAACCATCCAAATCACCAGATTCATTCAAATCACCAGAATCAGAAGGAAGCAGAGTCCATAAGAAGACCTGGACCAGACTAGAAGGAAGCCTGCCAGAGGGAGACTTGTTCCAGACTAGAAGGAATCATAAGTCAGACTTGGTCCATAATTTATTTTGACTAGAAGATAGCTTGGCAGTGAAATGATAATCAGTGCAGACTTGATCCAGACTTAATCAGAGCTTTAGTTAATTGGTCCAAAACAAGAGATTTAATCCAGGTTTGGCCCAGACCAGAAGAATTGATATCCAGATTTAATCCAGAACTGATCCAGATCAGAAGGTAAATGTCCAGATTAAAATATCCTATGTCCAGATTTAATTTCAGTTCAATCCAGACCTAGTTTAGAATTGGTCCGGATCAGAGGGAAAAGGTTCAGATCATTGGTCTAGATTTAAGCATATGGCCCAATGTTGGTTGAGATCAGAAGATCAGAACGTGTGGTCCAGTATTGGCCGAGATCAGAGGATCACAGCAGATCAGATTGCAAGTCCAGAGTGGTCGAGATCAGAAGATCAAACGGTCAAGATTTAATCATGATGATAGTCAGTGGAGACTTGATTAAATTTGATCAAAGTATTAAAAGGATTTGATACAAAAATAAATTGAAGTCGTATGGGAATTTAGAAGCTATTGGCGGGAAGAAAGATTGAGTCCAGAAATAATTAAAGACTGGATTGGCCAAAGTTATTTTTGAAAACAAATCTGGAGCTAAAAGGATATGTTTTTTATTTAAGAGAAACCCGATTGGCCAAGTTATTTTTGCAAGAGTATCTTGCAAGACATAGCTCGAATTTAAGCTGGAAGAGACCCTAATTCACATCTATTAAAGGAGGCTCAAGACAGAAGACTTAGCATCGAAAATACTTGAGAGTCATACATTTCCAAAAGTAAAATACTTGAGTTTTCAGTGAGGTCAATTGTGAGTATCCGCTTTCCAGAAGCAAGCACTCTAAGTTTTTCCTTCCCTTGTGTTAGATCTAAGTTGTTGTAGTAGAGTCTACAATCTGAAGGAGTCAGAAGGAGTAGCAGATTACTTAGCAATTAGATTCAAGGTTCTTTTCCTCAAAAGTCTAGGATTGTTAGACTGTTTGAGAAGACTGACTTGGAGGGTCAGTGGTATTGTTGTAATTCAAGGTTTTTGAATTAGTGATATCTTTCAAAGTGAAGGGACTGGACGTAGCCTAGTTAATGATGAACCAGTATAAAATTCTGAGTTTTACATTTACTTTATATCCGCTGCTAACTCTGTTTTATTCATACATCAGGTTTTGTTATAAAACCGCAAAAACAGAAAAAGTAATCAAGTTAGTCAAACACAATTCAACCCCCCGTTCTCGTGTTTACACCTTCAATTGGCATCAGAGCTCGGTCTCACGGCCGAGCACTTTAGTAGTCTTTGAGGAAAGGTCCAAGGGGTCAACAACATGGCAGAATCCAAAGATGATTTTGGAAGCAACATCAACAGACCACCACTGTTTGATGGAGAAAGGTTTGAGTATTGGAAGGACAGAATGAGAAGTTTCTTCACTGCACCTACTGTTCTAGGAAATCCAACTAAAGAACTGGACATGGAAGATATGAAACCAGATCAGAGCAAATTATACAAACTACATCACAAGTCCAGAACCATCATGATCAGTGCCATCACATTCAAGGAATTTGACAGATGCACAGATAAAGAAACAACAAAGAGCATATTTGACAGTCTGGTTCTAACATATGAAGGAAACCAGCAGGTTCAAGAAGCAAGGGCTAACATACTGGTCAAACAGTATGAGATGTTCAAGATGGAATATGATGAAGACATTGATGGAATGTTCTGTAGATTCCAGACTCTGATATCTGGACTGAAGGTCTTGAAGAAAAGCTATACAACAGCAGATCATGTCAAGAAGATTCTAAGAAGCTTACCAACCAAGTGGAGACCAATGGTTACTGTGTTGGAACCAAGTTGGTTCTAAGTCTTAGGATTTTGATGTTTACAAAAGCACTCAATGTAATCTTATTTTGTACCTTGAATTATTAAATCAAATGCCACCAGAAATTGAAGTAATAAGAAGCAGAAGATCAAAGGGTTCCAGAGATTGAATCCTGAAGGTACCAGAAGATACTCCAGGATGTCAAAACATCACCAGAAGATATCTTCGCTGGCCCAGATGAGAAGGAAGCAAAGTCAGAAAGAGACCTAGACCAGACCAGAAGGAAGCCTGCCAGTGGGAGACTTGATCCAGACCAGAAGGAATCATTTGTCAGACTTATTCCAGAAGTTATTCTGACCAGAAGATGGCCTGGCAGTGAAATAATAAACAGCCCAGACTTGAACCAGACTTAATTAGAGGATAAGTTAAAGGGTCCAGAACAAGAGAATCAATCAAGATTTGACCTAGACCAGAAGATAGCATGATTCAGGGTATGAAACTCAGTCTAGACTAGAAGAAATGATCTCCTGATTTGATCCAGAACTGATCCAAAATAGAATGTAAAATGTCCAGACTAAAATATTATTTGTCCAGATTTAATTTCAGTTTAATCCAGACCAAGTCAAGAATTGGTCCAGATCAGAGGGAAGATATTCAGATCAATGGTTTAGATTTAAGTATTTGGCCCAGTGTTGGCCGAGATCAGAAGATCAGACCATGGCCCAGTGTTGGCCGAAATCAGAAGGTCAGAATGTGTGGTCCAGCATTGGCCGAGGTAAGAGGATCACAGTAGATCAGACCATGGCCCAGTGTTGGCTGAGATCAGAAAGTGTGGTCCAGGGTTGGCCGAAATCAGAGGATCACAGCAGATCACTTAGTATTGTCCTGATGTGGACTAGCGCAGAAGATCAAACGGTCCAAATTGAATCATGAGGATTAAAGGTGGAGATTTAATTAAATTTGATCAAAGTATTAAAAAGATTTGTTACAAAAAGAAGTGAAGTTGTATGGAAGATCAGGAGCTGTTGGCGGGAAGAAACTAAAGACATGATTGGCTAGTTATTTTTGAAAGAAAATCTAAAGCATAAAAAAGATATGTTTTTTATTTAACTGAAGCTCGATTGGTCAAGATATTTTTGCAAGAGAATCCAGCAAGATACAGCTCGAAATTAAGCTTGGAAGAGGCCCTAATCTACATCTATAAAAGGAGGCTCAAGGCAGAATACTTAGCATCAAAAATTACAAAAGAGTCATACACTTGCAAAGCAAACACTCAAGTTTTCAGTGAGGTTAATTGTCAGTTCCAGCTTTCAATAAGCAAACACTCGTGTTATGTGCTTTTCCTGGTGTTAGATCTAAGTTGTTGAAGTAAAGTCTACAATCTGAAGGAGTCAGAAGGGGTAGCAGATTACTTGGCAAATAGATTTAAGGCGTTGTAATTCCTTCTACAATCTGGGGTTGTAAGATTGGTAGGAGAAGACTTGACTTGAGAAGTCAAGGTGCTGCATTCCTCAAAAGTCTAGGATTGTTAGACTGTTTGAGAAGACTGACCTAGAGGGTCAGTGGAACTGTTGTAATTCAAGGCTTGAATTAGTGAAATCCTTCAAGGTGAAGGGACTGGACGTAGCCTCGTTAACGGTGAACCAGTATAAAATTATGTGTTTTTATTTTTACTTTATATCCGCTGCTAACTCTGTTTTATTCATACATCAAGTTTTGTTTTAAAAGTGTAAAAACAGGAAAAGTATTCAAGTAAGTCAAACACAATTGAACCCCCCTTCTCGTGTTTGCACCTTCAATTGGCATCTGAGCTCGGTCTCAAGGTTGAGCACTTAACAGTGTTTGAGGAAAGGTCCAAGGGGTTCAACATGGCAGAATCCAGAGATGAACTGGGAGGCAACATCAACAGACCACCACTGTTTGATGGAGAAAGGTTTGAGTATTGGAAGGACAGAATGAGAAGTTTCTTCATATCTCAAGATCCTGAATTATGGAAGATGGTAGTCAAAGGATACACTGCACCTACTGATCCAGAAGATCCAACTAATGAACTAGATATGGATTATATGAAACCAAATCAGAGCAGATTATACAAACTTCATCACAAGTCCAGAAAAATCATGATCAATGCCATCACATTCAAGGAATTTGATAGATGCACAAATAAAGAAACAGCAAAACGCATATTCGACAGTCTGGTTCTCACATATGAAAGAAGCCTGCAGGTTCAAGAAGCAAGGGCTAACATACTGGTCAAACAGTATGAGCTGTTCAAGATGGAAGAGGATGAAGACATTGAAGCAATGTTCAGCAGATTCCAGATTCTGGTATCAGGTTTAAAAGTATTAAAGAAAAGTTACACCACTGCAGATCATGTAAAGAAGATCTTCAAAAGCTTACCTGCCAAATGAAGACCAAAGGTTACTGCAGTACAGGAAGCTAGGGATCTGAATACCTTAATGCTTGAAGATCTTACAGCTCCCTGGTATGCTTCTGGTATGCTTCTGGACCTCATAAAGGCACGATTTCAGGAAGGAAAGCAGGCAGAAAGAAGAACGATCGAAGCAGTCATTCAAGCAAGTCTGGAAGCACATCAGAGGAAGCAATTCTAACTCTAATGGCTCATACCAACTCAAGTTCTGGATACAGCTCAGGCGCTGGAACAGAATCAACAGGTGAAGACAATGAGGTATTTTCTGATTTCTCTAAATCTGAATTAATTGAGGTTGTAAAAGATTTTTTAAATGCAAACAATAAGATGTCTTTAAAACTGAAAACTCTTAGGGAAGATAAGAAAAATCTGACCAAAGAAGTACAAGTCTTAAGGAATCAAAATTCTGAGTATGTAACTGAAAACAAGGATTTTAAAACTGAAGTTGAAAGACTCAAATCTGAAAACCAAACTCCCAAAAGTAATGTTTGTTCCACTTCCAAAACTGTTTGTGAATTTGATATGCATGAGCAATTTTTTCTAAACTTTATTTCTAATGGAATGGAAAGAAGTAAATATGCATCTACGATTTATGGAAACAGTAACATTGGAAAGAGAGGTCTTGGTTTTACAGAAACTATTGCTGATACTAAAACTGTTCATTCTAATATTTGTGCTAAGAAAGGTCACTCTGAATTATCTTGTCCAATGGTAATATTTGAACAAGATCATAGAGTTGTTAAAACTAACAAACTTGGACCCAATCAGTTCTGGGTTCCAAAAGATCAAATTGTCTATGTTGCAGATCTTTTGAGCAACCAGAAGGAGAAACCAACAATGGTGCCTGGACAATGGATGTTGGCAATGCACAAGCAGAAGAAGGTTTATGTTCCAACATCTACCAAACAGAAGCCAAGTGACTCTGGTAGAAGAAGAACTGGTCAACACAATACCTATCAGAACCAGAACCAGAATCATAGGTGGAACAGGAAATATGAAAGATATCACACGAATCAGAACAGAAACTGGAACCAGAATCAGAACTAGAACCAGTATCAGAGGAACAGGAACTGGAACCAGAACCAAAGTTGGAACCAGTATCAGAGGTATAGGAAATGCAACCAGAACTGGAACTAGTATTAGAGGCACAGGAACTGGAACCAGAACCAACACTGGAACCAGAATCTGAATCAGTACCAGAACCAGAACCAGCATAATTACCAGAATCAGTATAATCACCAGAATCACCATAAGTTCCAAAATCACCAGAGGAACATGGTGTATCAGCCGAAGCAAAAAGAGAAGAATCAGAATCAGGAGAGTTCTTCAAACACTCCAGTGAAATTCATCAAGACTACAAACCTGGAAGGGAATTCAAATCCCTTAATCCAAACCATGTAATCACAGAACATACAGATTCGAAATCTGAAAATTAGAAGCAAGAGGATTTTCAGAGTAAAACTGAAACTGCTGACATAGAGGTTACATCTTGTTGTAAATACTATTATTTGATATTTATGTTTACTGTGATAACAAGAAGCTTGATCTTAAAAAATCAAAGCTAGATAAGTATTCTGCAGGTTTTCAAACTATCAGAGGAACCATGTGATTCACACGAATTGAACACTTCAGCAGAAACAACATTCCAGTGGTTTAAAAAACAAGCAGAAACCACCAGAAGCAGAATTAATGGTTTGGTTGTACTGAGTTCATTTTTATTATTTGATCTATATTAAGTTATATGACAAACTGCTTGATCTTGACAAATCAAAGCAAGATAAAGATAGTGCAAGTTCACCAAAACCAAAGGGAGCAGAAGCAGAAGAAATAGAAGTACCTGGAAAGGTAGAGGATACAAACAAGTCAGCAACACATGAGAAATCTTCAAAAGATAAATCTGATCAAGTCAGAAAAAGCCAAGAAAAGTCAGAAGAGAAATCAGGATATTTACCAGAATCAGAAGCTGTTACATATCTACCAGAATAAGAAGCTGTTATAGATCTTCCAGAACCAGAAGTTGATGCAGACCAACCAATGTTGTAAAGCTCTGGCAGAGGAAGGTTGGATACTTGCAATGCAAGAAGAGCTGAATGAGTTTCAAAGGAATGATGTTTGGGACCTGGTATCCAGACCAAACAAAAACATTATTGGAACCAAGTAGGTGTTCAGGAATAAACTCAATGAAAAAGGTGAAGTTGTAAGGAACAAAGCCAGACTAGTAGCTCAAGGATGCAGTCAATAGGAAGGTATCGATTACATTGAGACACTTGCTCCAGTGGCCAGGTTACAAGCAATTAGAATTCTTTTATCATTTGCTGCTAATCATGATATAATGCTGTATCAAAAGGATGTTAAAAGTGCATTCTTAAATGGTTATATAAGTGAGGAAGTCTATGTCAAACAGCCCCCTTGATTTGGAAATTCTGATTTTCCAGACCATGTTTTTAAACTTAAAAAATCTTTATATGGTTTAAAACAAGCACCAAGGGTATGGTATGACAGACTTAGTAACTTTATACTTAAGAATGAATTTAATAGAGGCCATATTGATAATACTCTATTTAGGAAATCCATTAAAAATGATATTTTGATTATTCAAGTTTATGTTGATGATATCATATTTGGATCGACTAATGGCACTTTGTGCAAAGAGTTTTCTGACCTAATGCAGAAAGAGTTCCAAATGAGCATGATGGGAGAACTTAAGTTCTTCCTGGGAATTCAGATTCACCAAGGTAAATCAGGTATACTCATTCACCAATCTAAATACACTAAATAACTTCTTAAAAAATTCAAAATGAGTGAATATAAGCTTATGGCCACCCCATGCACCCAACCTGCTCACTTGAGAAAGATGAAACCAGCCAAAAGGTAGACCAGAAAACATACAGAGGTATGATTGGATCTCTTCTTTATTTAACTGCTTCTAGACCTGACATTCTACTTAGTGTTTGTGTCTGTGCCCGTTTTTAAGCTGACCCTAGGGAATCCCATTTAACTGCTGTCAAACGAATTCTGAGATACCTTAAAGGAACCACTAACCTTACCCTGTTATACAAGAAAACCCCCACCTACAAACTAAAAGGTTTTTGTGATTCCGACTATGCTGGAGACAAGCTTGAAAGGAAAAGTACAAGTGGCAACTGCACTTTCTTAGGTGATAATTTGATGTCTTGGTCAAACAAAAGACAAAGCACGATTGCCATGTCTGTTGGAACCAAGTTGGTTCTAAGTGCTTAGGATTTTGATGTTTACAAAAGCACTCCATTTAATCTTATTTTGAACCTTGAATTATTAAATCAAATGCCACAAGAAGCTGAAGTAATCAGAAGCAGAAAATCAAAGAGTTCCAAAGATTGAATCATGAAGGTACCAGAAGATACTCTAGGATGTCAAAACATCACCAGAAGATATCTCTGCTGGCCCAGATCAAAAGGAAGCAAATTCAGAAGGAGACCTGGTCCAGACCAGAAGGAAGCCTGCCAGAGGGAGACTTGATCAAGACCAGACGGAATCAAATGTCAGATTTGTTCTAGAAGTTATTCTGACCAGAAAATGGCCTGGCAGTGAAATGATAAACAGCCTAGACTTGATCCAGACTTAATCAGGATAAGTTAAAGGGTCCACAACAAAGGAATTAATCCAGATTTGACCCAGACCAGAAGATAGCATGGTTTAGGGTATGAAACTAAGTCCAGACCAGAAGAAATGATCTCCAGAATTGATCCAGAACTGATCCAAAACGATATGTTTTTTATTTAAATGAAGCCCAATTGGTCAAGATATTTTTGCAAGAGTATCCAGCAAGATTCAGCTCGAAATTAAGCTTGGAAGAGGCCCTAATTCGCATCTATAAAAGGAGGCTCAAGGCAGAATACTTAGAATCGAAAATCACAAAAGAGTCATACACTTCCAAAGCAAACACTCATGTTTTCAGTTAGGTTAATTGTGAGTTCCAGCTTTCCAGAAGCAAGCACTCGTGTTATTTTCTTTCCCTTGTGTTATATCTAAGTTGTTGAACTAGAGTCTACAATCTGAGGGAGTCAGAAGGGGTAGCAGATTACTTGGCAATTAGATTCAAGGCATTGTAATTCCTTCTACAATCTGAGGTTGTCAGATTGGTAGGAAAATACTTGACTTGAGAAGTCAAGGTGCTGCATTCCTCAAAAGTCTAGGATTGTTAGACTGTTTGAGAAGACTGAGTTGGAGGGTCAGTGGAACTATTGTAATCCAAGGTTTGAATTAGTGAAATCCTTCAAGGTGAAGGGACTGGACGTAGCCTCGTTAACGGTGAACTAGTATAAAAAGTCTTTGTTTTATTTTTACTTTATATCCGCTGCTAACTCTATTTTTATTCATACATCAAGTTTTGTTTTAAAAGTGTAAAAACAGGAAAAGTATTCAAGTTAGTCAAACACAATTCAACCCCCCTTCTCGTGTTTGCACCTTCAATTGGTATCAGAGCTCGGCCTCAAGGCTGAGCACTTAACAGTGTTTGAGGAAAGGTCCAAGGGGTTCAACATGGCAGAATCCAGAGATGAACTGGGAGGCAACTTCAACAGACCACCACTGTTTGATGGAGAAAGGTTTGAGTATTGGAAGGACAGAATGAGAAGTTTCTTCATATCTCAAGATCCTGAATTATGGAAGATGGTAGTCAAAGGATACACTGCACCTACTGATATAGAAGATCCAACTAAAGAACTAGACATGGATGATATGTAACCAGATTAGAGCAGATTATACAAACTTCATCACAAGGCCAGAAACATCATGATCAGTGCCATCCCATTCAAGGAATTTGACAGATCCACAGATAAAGAAACAGGAAAGAGCATATTCGACAGTATTAAAGAAAAGCTACACCACTGCAGATCATGTAAAGAAGATCCTTAGAAGCTTACCAGCCAAAATGGAGACCAAAGGTTACTGCAGTACAGGAAGATAGGGATCTGAATACCTTGAAGCTTGAAGATCTGATCAGCTCCCTCAGGTCTCATGAAATAGAGCTGAATGCAGATGAACCTAAGAAGAAGAATGTGGCTCTGATGTCGAAACAGAAGAAAGCTGCAAGGGCAGCATCAGAATCAGAGGATAGTGACAGTGACTGTGATGATATGGCTTACTTAACCAAAAAAGATGGTTAAGATCTGGGAAAACAGGAAGAGAAGAATCTTCAAGAAGAAACATAACAACAAAGGAAAGGAAGAATCTGACAAGAAGAGTATTGTTTGTTATTGATGCAATAAACCTGAACATATCAAGTTAGAATGTCCAAATCTGGAAAAAGGCAAACAGCACAAGAAGAGTTCCAGGTTCAGAAAGAAGGGTCTGATGGCTGCCTGGGATGTACAGAATCAGAAGAAGAATTGTCTGATGAAGAAGAGGCAGAAACAACAATGATGGCACACATCAAGTCTGCTTCTGGACCTCATAAAGGCACGATTTCTGGAAGGAAAGAAGGCAGATGGAATAATGATCGAAGCAGTCATTCAAGCAAGTCTGGAAGCACATCAGAGGAAGCAATTCTATCTCTGATGACTCATACCAACTCAAGTTCTGGATACAGCTTAGGCTCTGGAATAGATTCAGAAGATGAAGACGATAAGGTATTTTCTGATCTCTCTAAATCTGAGTGAATTGATAGTTTAAAATATTTTTTAAATGCAAACAATAATGGCTTTAAAACTGAAAACTCTTAGGGAAGATAAGAAAAATATGACCAAAGAAGTCCAAGTTTTAAAGAATCAAAATTATGAGTATGCAATTGAAAACAAGGATTTTAAAACTGAAGTTGCAAGACTCTAATATGAAAACCAAACTCTCAAAAGCAATGTTTGTTCCACTTCCAAAACTATTTGTGAATCTGATATGCATGAACAATTCTTTCAAAACTTTATTTCTAATGGAATGGAAAGAAGTAAATATGCATCTATGATTTATGGAAACAGTAACACTGGAAAGAGAGGTCTTGGTTTTACAGAAACGATTACTGAAAGTAAAGCTGTTCATTCTGATGTTTTATGCATGGTTTGTTCTAAGAAAGGTCACTCTGAATTATCTTGTCCAATGGCAATATCTGAACAAGATCAGAGAGTTGTTAAAACTAACAAACCTGGACCCAATCAGTTTTGGGTACCAAAAGATCAAATTGTCTATGTTGAAGATATTTTGAGCAACCAGAAGAAGACACCAACAATGGTGCCTGGACAATGGATGTTGGCAATGCACAAGCAGAAGAAGGTTTATGTTCCTGCTACAACAAGACAAAGGCAATATGAGTCTGATGGAAGAAGGTCTGGTCAAGTCAACCAGAACCAGAATCGGAATTAGAACCAAAACTGGAACCAGAATCAAAACAGGAACTGGAACCTGTATTAGAAGCACAGAAACTGGAACCAGAACCAGAACTGGAATCAGTATCAGAAGCACAAGAACTGGAACCAGAATCAACGTTGGAACTAGAATCAGAATCAGTACTGGAACCAGAATCAGAATCAACACTGGAACCAGAACCAGATCAGGAATTACCAGAATTACCAAATTCATCAGAACCACCAGATTCACCCAAATCACCAAAATCATCAAGGTTATCAAAATCACTTGATTCACCAAAATTACCAGAATCAAAACATATTCCAGAATTGTCAGAGGAACATGCTTTATCAACCAAAGCAGAATCAAGGAAACTGCTCAAATAGGCCAGAAGAAGAACTGGCTCTAATGGCTCGAACAGAAGCTAAGTCTAAATCTGAGTTTGAGTCTGACTCTAATTCTGACAGAGAAAAGGCAAGGTTTGATCAGCAACACAAAACTTGGTATCTTGACAGTGGCTGCTCCAAGCACATGACAGGAGATAAATCTATGTTTCTGGATCTGACTATGAAGAATGGAGGAAAAGTTTCTTTTGGAGGAAACCAGAAAGGTCAGATTATTGGTACAGGAACTGTTGGTAACACTTCTTCTCCCTTGTCTATTAAAAATGTTCTGTTAGTTAAAGGGCTAAAACACAATCTTATGAGCATAAGTCAATTAAGTGACTGCAGTTATGATGTTATCTTTAGTCAAAAAACTTGCAAAGCTGTTAGTCAACTTGATGGGACTATTTTATTTACAGGCACTAGGAAGGATAATGTTTGTAAAATTGATCTGTTCAGTCTTGCTAAGCAACAAGTTAAATGCTTATTGTCTGTGAGTGAGCAGAATCTGATTTGGCACAAAAGGTTAGGGCATGCAAACCCTAGGCTTATATTCGAATTAAGCAAACTCCAGTTGGTAAGAGGGATTCCCAAGGTAAGTTCCAAAACTGAGATTCAGTGTGAAGCATGTCAAAGAGGTAAACAAACTAAAAGCTCTTTTAAAACTAAAAAATGTGTTTCTACCTCTCAACCACTTGAACTGCTTCACTTAGATCTGTTTGGTCCTGTTCAAACAACTTCTCTAGGTGGTAAGAAATATGGTTTTGTGATTGTTGATGATTACTCAAGGTGGACTTGGGTAAATTTTTTAAAGAACAAAGATGAATCTCACAAAGTATTTATTTCTTTCTGTAAGCAAGTTATGAATGAACAAGGTATTAAGATCATAACCATTAGAAGTGATCATGGAGGTGAATTCGAGAACAAGTATTTTGAAGAATTCTGTGATGAGAATGGCATCTCTCACAACTTCTCATCCCCCAGAACACCTCAACAGAATGGAGTGGTAGAAAGGAAGAACATATCACTGCAGGAGATGGGCAGAACCATGCTGAATGATATGAAGGTTGCCACCTACCTTTGGGCAGAAGCTGTCAACACAGCTTGCTACATTCAGAATAGAGTCTACATCAGGTCTATCTTAAATAAAACTCCCTATGAACTGTGGAAAGGTAAGAAACCCAATATTTCCTACTTTAAGCAATTTGGCTGCATCTGTTTTATGTTGAACACTAAAGATAACCTAGCTAAGTTTGATTCTAGATCTCAAAAGTGTATCTTTATTGGCTACTCAGAGAGATCAAAATCTTATAGGGTGTTTGACAAAGAAACTAACACTGTGGAAGAATCAATCCACATTAAGTTTGATGATAAACAGCTTGACTCTGAAAAGTCAAAGCAACATGAGGAAATTGCAGGTGAACCAGAGGCACAGGAACTAGAAGCTGAACCAGCAGTAGAATGTGAGAAAGATCAAGATGAAGAAGAACATGCTGACTCTGAAAACCAGTCAGAGGGAAAGAATGGGTGGAAGTACAAGTCTTCATATCCAAAATCTCTCATTATTGGCAGTGCAGCAGAACCTTTAAAGACCAGATAGATCGTCAAGTAGAGAAACCAGTCTGTTTGGTTTACTCTCAACAATTGAACCAAGCAATGTTGATGAGGCCTTGGCAGAGGAAGGTTGGATACTTGCAATGCAAGAAGAGCTGAATGAATTCCAAAGGAATGATGTTTGGGATCTGGTAGCCAGACCAAACAAAAACATTATTGGAACCAAGTGGGTGTTCAGGAATAAACTTAATGAAAAAGGTGAAGTGGTAAGGAACAAAGCCTGACTTGTAGCTCAAGGATACAGTCAACAGGAAGGTATAGACTACACTGAGACTTTTGCTCCAGTGGCCAGGTTAGAAGTAATTAGAATTCTCTTATCATTTGCTGCTAATCATGATATAATGTTGTATCAAATGGATGTTAAAAGTGCATTCTTAAATGGCTACATAAGTGAGGAAGTCTATGTCAAACAGCCCCCTGGATTTGAAAATTCTGATTTACAGACCATATTTTTAAACTTAAAAAATATGTATATGGTTTAAAACAAGCACCAAGGGCATGGTATGACAGACTTAGTAACTTTCTACTTAAGAATGAATTTAATAGAGGCCAGATTGATAATACTCTATTTAGGAAATCCATCAAAAATGATATTTTGATTATTCAAGTTTATGTTGATGATATCATATTTGGATCGACTAATGGCACTTTGTGCAAAGAGTTTTCTGACCTAATGCAAAAAGAGTTCCAAATGAGCATGATGGGAGAACTCAAGTTCTTCTTGGGAATTCAGATTCACCAAGGTAAATCAGGTATACTCATTCACCAATCTAAATATACTAAAGAACTTCTTAAAAAGTTCAAAATGAGTGAATGTAAGCCTATGGCCACCCCCATGCACCCAACCTGCTCACTTGAGAAAGATGAAACCAGCCAAAAGGTAGACCAGAAAACATATAGAGGTATGATTGGATCCCTTCTTTATTTAACTGCTTCTAGACTTGACATCTTGTTTAGTGTTTGTGTCTGTGCCCGTTTTCAAGCTAATCATAGGGAATCCCATTTAACTACTGTCAAACGAATTTTGAGATACCTTAAATGAACCACCAACCTTACTTTCTTATACAAGAAAACCCCCACCTACAAACTCAGAGGTTTTTGTGATTCCGACTATGCTGGAGACAAGCTGGAAAGGAAAAGTACAAGTGGCAACTGCACTTTCTTAGGTGATAATTTGATCCCTTGCTCAAGCAAAAGACAAAGCACCATTGCCATGTCAACAGCTGAAGCTGAGTATATATCAGCAGCAGGATGTAGTTCACAGTTACTCTAGATGAAACATCAACTTGAAGATTACAATATCTTTGAAACCAATATCCCTTTGTTCTGTGATAACACTTCAACCATTAACCAAACCAAGAACCCTATCTTACACTAAAGAGCCAAACACATTGAAATAAAACACCATTTCATTTGGGACCATGTTCAAAAAGGGACTTTAAGCATCCAGTTTGTGGACACTGATCATCAATGGGCTGATATCTTCACCAAAGCATTACCAGAAGACAGGTTCGAGTTCATCAAGAAGTATCTCAGCATTACCTCTATATATGACTAGCTCAAGTAGTCATCTTAGGAGTTTTTAAATTTCTTGTAATTTTATTTTATTTCTTTTATTTTGTGTTTTAATTTCTGTAATTTGTAAAGAGAAAAACAAAAAATACAAAAATAGTAGGACCTGTTTTTGGTTGATGACAAAAAGGGGGAGAGAGAGAAAAAGGAGAAATAAGTAGAAAAGGAGAGATAAAAAGAAAGGAGGAGCGAAAAAAAGAAAGAGATGAAAAGAGAAGGAGTTGAAAAGGAGAAGAATCAGGGAGAGAGAAAAAGAAAGAGTGAAAAAGAGAAGAAGTTGAAAAGGAGAGGAAACAGGGAGAGAGAAAAAGAAAGAGTGAAAAAAGAAGGAGTTGAAAAGGAGAGGCTATGCGAAGGGAGAAAAGAAAGAGAGAATAAAGAAGGAGTTGAAAAGGAGAGGAGAAGAGAAGAAAAGAAATAGTGAAAAGAGAAGGAGTTGAAAAGGAGAAGAAAAAGTCAGTATCAGACTTAAGGGGAGAGATTGGTCTGAGGGGTAGTAATTCAAGTCTTCGAGTTATAAACTAGCAAATTAAGTTAATGTTTTGTCATCATAAAAAACGGGGAGATTGTTGGAACCAAGTTGGTTCTAAGTACTTAGGATTTTGATGTTTACAAAAGCACTCCTTGTAATCTTATTTTGAACCTTGAATTATTAAATCAAATGCCACCAGAAGCTGAAGTAATCAGAAGCAGAAAATCAAAGAGTTCCAGAGATTGAATCCTGAAGGTACCAGAAGATACTCCAGGATGTCAAAACATCACTAGAAGATATCTTTGTTGGCCCAGATCAGAAGGAAGCAAATTTAGAAGGAGACCTGGTCCAGACCAGAAGGAAGCCTGCCAGAGGGAGACTTGATCCAGACCAGAAGGAATCAAATGTCAGATTTATTCCAAAAGTTATTCTGACCAGAAAATGGCCTAGCAGTGAAATGATAAACAGCCGAGACTTGATCCAGACTTAATGAGAGGATAAGTTAAAGGGTCCACAACAAAGGAATTAATCCATATTTCACCCTGACCAGAAGATAGCATGGTTCATGGTATGAAACTAAGTCCAGACCAGAAGAAATGATCTCAAGAATTGATCCAGAACTGATCCAAAACAGAAGGTAAAATGTCAAGACTGAAATAGTATTTGTCTAGATTTAATTTCAGTTTAATCCAGACCAAGTCCAGAATTGGTCCAGATCAGAGGGAAGATTTGTAGATCAATGGTTCAGATTTAAGTATTTGGCCTAGTGTTAGCCGAGATCAGAAGATCAAACCATGGCCAAGTGTTGGCCGAAATTAGAAGGTCAGGATGTGTGGTCTAGCAATGGCCGAGATCAGAGGATCACAGCAAATCAGTTTGCAATTCTAGGATGGCCAAGATCAGAAGATCAGAAAGTGTGGTCCAGGGTTGGCCAAAATCAGAGGATCACAGCAGATCACTTAGTAAGGTCCAGATGTAGACTAGCACAGAAGATCAAACGGTCCAGATTTAATCATGAGGATTAACGGTGGAGATTTTAATTTATTTTGATCAAAGTATTAAAAAGATTTGTTACAAAAATAAAGTGAAGTATTGTGGAATTCAGGAGCTGTTGGCGGGAAGAAACTAAAGACATGATTGGCCAGTTATTTTTGAAAGAAAATCTAAAGCTTAAAAAACATATGTTTTTTATTTAAATGAAACCCAATTGGTCAAGATATTTTTGCAAGAGAATCCAGCAAGATTCAGCTCGAAATTAAGCTTGGAAGAGGCCCTAATTCGCATCTATAAAAGGAGGCTCAGGGCAGAATACTTAGAATCGAAAATCACAAAAGAGTCATACATTTCCAAAGCAAACACTCAAGTTTTCAGTGAGGTTAATTGTGAGTTCGTGCTTTCTAAAAGCAAACACTCGTGTTATTTTCTTTCCATTGTGTTATATCTAAGTTGTTGAAGGAGAGTCTACAATCTGAGGGAGTCAGAAGGGGTAGCAGATGACTTGGAAATTAGATTCAAGGCGTTGTAATTCCTTCTACAATCTGGGGTTGTCAAATTGGTAGGAGAAGACTTGACTTGAGAAGTCAAGGTGCTGCATTGCTCAAAAGTCTAGGATTGTTAGACTGTTTGAGAAGACTGACTTGGAGGGTCAGTGGAACTGTTGTAATTCAAGATTTAAATTGGTGAAATCCTTTAAGGTGAAGGAACTGGATGTAGCGTCGTTAACGGTAAACCAATATAAAAATTCTTTGTTTTATTTTTACTTTATATCCGCTGCTAACTCTGTTTTTATTGATACATCAAGTTTTGTTTTAAAAGTGTAAAAACAGGAAAAGTATTCAAGTTAGTCAAACACAATTCAACCCCCCCTTCTCGTGTTTGCACCTTCATACTCCAGTTCAACAAGCGTGAGATCTAAATAACTTAAGACTTGAAGATCTGATCAGGTCACTCAAGTCTCATGAAATAGAACTTGATGTAGATGAACCAAAGAAGAAGAAGAATATGGCCCTGAAGTCGAAACAGAAGAAAGCTGCAAGGGCAGCACCAGAATCAGAGGATAGCGACAGTGACATTGATGATATGACTTACTTAACCAAACAGATGGTTAAGATCTGGGAAAACAGGTAGAGGAGAGGCTCCAAGAAGAAACATAACAGCAAAGGAAAGGAAGAATCTGACAAGAAGAGTATCATCTATTATGGATGCAATGAAGCTGAACATATCAAGTCAGAATGTCCAAATCTGGAAAAAGGAAAACAACACAAGAAGAGTTCCTGATTCAAAAAGAAGGGTCAGATGGTAGCCTAGGATGCATCAAAATCAGAAGAAGAATCGTATGACGATGAAGAGGCAGAAACAACAATGATGGCACACATCAGGTCTGCCTCTGGACTTTATAAAGGCACAGTTTTAGGAAGGAAAGCAAGCAGAAGGAAGAATGATCAAAGCAGTCATTCAGGCAAGTCTGGAAGCTCATCAGAGGAAGCAATTCTGGCTCTGATGGCTCATACCAACTCAAGTTCTGGATACAGCTCAAGCTTTTGAACAGATTTAGAAGATGAAGACAATGAGTTTTTTTCTGATCTCATTAAATCTGAATTAATTGAGGCTTTAAAAGATTTTCACTTTTGCTACCCACACCCCCCCTTATTGCTACCCACACCCACCAATTTTTTTTTTAAAATCAATATTCCGAAAATACCCTTCTGTTTTTAAACATCTTTTTTTCCCTTCTTCACCTTCTTCCCGCTGTTCCCGTTCTTCCCCTTCTCCCGTAAACCTAATTCCCAAAAATCTTCATCGAAGTCCACACCAAAATCATCAATCTTCTTCAATCATCTTAATCTTCTTCAAACACCTTCAATCATCATCCTCATCATCTTCAACATCATCATATTGAACATCTTCATCTTCAACAACTTCTTCACTATCACATTTTCGACAAGTAAGTACAATGTGTGTTGTTGTTTTTTGTACACTGGTGTTGGTGTTGCTGAGTTTTAAAAGTTGCAAACCCTTAATGTGAACTGGTTTTAAAAAACCCAGAAACGTACTTGAGCACACTTGAGTGAAATTTACGTTTAAGTGAAATTTTTGTACACTGGTGTTGGTGTTGTTGAGTTTTAAAAGTAACAAACCCTTGACGTGAACTGGTTTTCAAAAACATGACGAACTGATTCTGGATTCTTGATGTGAACACAGTTGACGAACTGATTCTGGATTCTTGAAAACCGGTTCACATACGTGAACTCGGTTCACGTAACAAATGCTGGAATTCTGGAATTGTTGTCAAATTGTGATTGTTTTGATTTTCATTATGATTTGATTTTGCAGGAATGGTGCACACTATGTTTACCGACAAGGAGGGTCGTGTTGTACTGGATCAGGGTACTTCTAATGTGGAGGGTCGTCGTGTTAGACCAACGGCTTCCACACGGGCTCACCGTGCTAGACAAGAGCAAAGACGATTACTGCAAGAAGAGGCACAACAGGCACAGCAGGTAGAGGCAGAACATGCCCAAAAGGAAGAGGCCCAAGAAGTGCAACAAGAAGAACCACATGCTGAAGAGGAAGATGCACATGGCGAATGTAAGACCCTTAAATTTAAAATTAAATTAATGGATTTAATATTAAGTGTACTTTGGGGAATAATTGTAAAATATTGAATATATGTATATTTGGTGTAAATATATATATAAATATCTATTTTGGAGGTTGAATTAAAATTAGTGGATGAAGGATAAATTAATTTAATTACGAGTAGTTAAATTATTGGACAGTTAATTAAGGGATTATCTGCAAATTGCGACAAGACTGGTTAAGTGATGGAGGGTCAAGTAATATTATATTATTAATGTAGGATGAGGTGGCACATACATATGCCTATATATATGAGTGAGAAGGAAGAGCAAAGACAGAAACCTTTCCTCCTCCATACTGCATGAAACAGTAACCGTATTCTTCCCCTTCCCATTCTTGTTCGTAGTAGAAAAAAAAAGGGAGTTCCTCAAAAGTGAGATTACATGGAAATCCAAGCATCAAACCACCAAGCACCAAGAACAAAAGTTGTTCCTCTCCTCATTACGGAGCTAGAGAGCCCACTTTGGTAGCGGCAAACGCAAACGGAAACTTCGCCGATTTTCGTCGCGAAAACGTGAACGGGAGCAGAAACGTAACAGAGGTAACGGCACCTTCCACTTTCTAGATTGCATTAGAGCTGTAAATGCATATTGTTATGGCATTAATGATGTTTCATTATTGTTTTGAAGAAAAACTATTTTGCATGTCATTTTGAGGGATGAAAAATGCACTATGTTGATGTTTTAAATGATCTGTGATGTTTGATCTGTTGGTTGATATATCAATGTAACACCCCAAGTTTAAAACACAGCACGAGTGTAATTTTTTTTTTGAACAATAAATAATAAAAATGATTTTCCAAATTATTACTTCAAAAGAATTGAAATAAAATTGAAGATTTTAATAGTTTCGTCAAATAATACGTCGCAACTCCATCGATGATCATAATTTAATAACTTCATTGTAACATCACTAAGTACTTAACTCTAGAAATTAATAATAAAAATTAATACATTTCAAAAGGTAACAGTGTCATAATCTCAAAAGGGAATATCAGAGTGCGGAATGTGTTAGCGGAAAAAGTGGTACAATAATTTCCAAAATCAAAGCAAATTACATTTTCCAGGTCAAAATCCTATACATCAAATCTAACTGATCATGCACTAAAGCTACAGTAGCACGGATTTCCTCCTCATCCCATACAAGTCTCATATGACTCTGCCGCTCGCCTCGATGTGACGTCCTCCTCCTCATAATACAGAGAGGGATCAGTCTCCTCCAAAGTCAGATCAATGCACAATCTCGGTCGCTTCGACAGTGCCGGAATCTCATAACAGTTATCGGATATCCTAGATGGACCCGAAATATCAACTGCTACTGGCTTCGGCCCTTTGTTCTTCTCTTCCGCCTCGGGTTCACGTACAGCCCCTCCAACTGGCACCTCCGCGTCATCAAAAATTGCATGCGCCTCCAATACTAATTTGGAAGGCACCGGAAAATCAATACTCGTGTAAGTATGCTTCACGAAATCCTCTACTCCGTCGGTCCTACACGTCCTTGCCAACCTCCCCGTATAAGTCGCCCTGCTTGAGATGGGGTCAAATACCCAAGGTGTACGCGAATGTCAATCAAGGAAATCTAGCGACGTTTCCGTCGTCCGGGTACCCACCGTGGGTGTGGGTTTGGGGGGCATCTGAGGGCAAAGCCCAATTTCCTCAATAATAGTAAAGGGTCACCGACCAAAAGTAACAAATAACACATAGCATTTGTATCACAGCACAAATACATCCATGGCATAACATGTAACAATGATGAAATTTAAGGATGCTCATTTTAAATTTCATGACATATATATTCTTTTTCAAACCGCAACCAATTAATATAGAAAACATATTGTAAGTACAACTACCACCTCAGCATCACAAACAATCATCAGAAATTCAGATTTTATAACGTACTTACACACATCACTTTCCAATCATCATCATATAACCAAATCGTGACCCACCGGTCAACCACCCCGATGCATTATATATATGCTCATGTACTCAACTTCTTAGAATTACCAAGGTGCAGTCGCTCAACAGACGAGCACAATTTTTATATGTTTGACTTTAACGGCCCTCAAGATCAGGGTGCAATCGCTCAACAGATCAGCACCAGTGCAGTCGCTCAACAGACCAGCACTCGTGCAGTCGCTCAACAGACCAACACGTTATACATATACCAAGGTACAGTCTCTCAACAGACCAGTACCAGTGCAGTCGCTCAACAGACCAGCACTCGTGCAATCGCTCAACAGATCAGCACGTTTTTGCGCATTTTAGGGTACAGTCGCTCTACAGACCAGTACCAGTGCAGTCGCTCAACAGACCAGCACTCATGCAATCGCTCAACAGATCAGCACGTTTACGCATTACTCTGTGGCCCATCGCGGGTACCACCTGACGATGCAATGCATGACTATGCAGTGTTTTCTCTTCACTGAAAATAGTATGCAACATCAGTAAAATTCATGCTTTTCCATCATTTCTCAAAACATCTCAACACAACCAATTTCATTAAAATCACATCATAAACAAACATTCAAACATCTCATCATTTCCACTTCACATCGTCTTAAAACTCCATTCTTATTCATCAAAAATCTTCCCCCTGTTTTCCCCAACTCTTAAAATTCATAAAACAGTGTTTAAAACTGAGATTTTTGGAAAAGACGAATCTGTATTCGAATACAGCTTCTTTGTATTCAAATATAGAAGCCAAAATTGTGCAGAATTAACACTCTGTATTCGAATACAACTCCCTAGTATTCGAATACAGAGGTAGTCCCAGTGCACAAATCAGCATTTTTCACTACATCAGTAAAGTCTCAAAAGCTTCATCACCACCATTTGAAACTATCACAAAATTCCAGTTTTAATTTGTCACAAACCTTCCCAATGTTCCCCAACATCTAGGGTTTATAAAACAATGTTTAAAACTTTGATTTTCTGGAAAAACACGAATATGTATTCGAATACAACTTCCCTTGTATTCAAATACAAAAGCTGAAACTGCAATTTCAACACTCTGTATTCGAATACAGCATACCTGTATTCGAATACGGGCAGTGTATATTCAGCATTTTCCTCAACATCATTAAAGGTTTGAAGAACCTCATCATCTCCTTTTCAAAATGATTTCAAAAATTCCATTTTAAATCATTTCAAAACTTCTCAAAGTTTCCCAACACTTAAAGTTCATATGACAGTGTTTGAAACTTGATTTTATGGAAAAACACGAATCTGTATTCGAATACAGCTCCTTTGTATTCGAATAAAGAAGCTAAAATAGTGAAACTCAGCATTCTGTATTCGAATACGAGGCTGTCGTAGTCAAATACAGATGCGAATACAGTGGCAAAAATTGCAGTCCTGTATTCGAATACGATAGGGTCGTAGCCGAATACAGAGGCTAAGTCAGAAGCAAAAATCCTTCATCTGTATTCGAATACAGAGGCCCGTATTCGAATACAAGTTCGAAAACTTGAGTAAAACAGAAGCTTGGCAGGCTGTATTCGAATACACTCATGCTGTATTCGAATACACCTTCGAATTCAGTGAAATTTTCTTGAGATTTCAACACATTTTCAAACTTTTTCCTTTGGAAAACAACAACCCCAAAACAGTTTTACCACTCTTTTGCAAGCCACAAAACTCAGACATTTTTCTCCAATATAGATTTTTCTAGAAAACCATTTTCATCATTTTAAATCCTTTTCTTTTGTAAACATCAGCAACACCAGATTATCATCAACATGAAAGAAAACAGAATCACCAACACCAGATCATGATCACAGTTTTGCTTAAACCACCCAAAACAGAAGGTCAACCACAACAAAAAGACATTTTTAACCATTTACATTTTGATCATTTCTCAAAACACATGCAGAGTATTTTCCAGCTTTCTCACACAACAGAACAACACTGATGTATTCAGCCAAAACAGCAAGCATCACATATCTTCAACCATCAACAGAATGCATTTCTTGCATTTTATAACAACATACAAAACAGTTTTATGAACATGCATTTTGATCATCTTCAAAATAATATGCAAAACATTTTTCAGCTTTCCCACACAAATAAAACAGCATTGAAGTAACAACCAGAACAACAAACATCACAGATTATTAAAACACCAACATAATGCATTTTTGGCATTTTATGACAACATGCATAACAATTTCGTTTTTCAAAACAGAAACTCAAATATGATCACACATCAAACATGCATTTACAGCCCTAAAATGCAAACTAGAAAGTGGAAGGTGCCCCTTACCTCTGTTTCGTTTATGTTTTTGTTCATGTTTTCGCGACAAAAGTCGGCGAAACTCCCGCTTGCGTTCGCCGCTACGAAAATGGGTTCTCTAGCTCCGTAATGATGAGGGGAACAACTTTTGTACTGGAAGTTTTCTGGTTTGGTGCTTGGATTTCCAAGTAATATCACTTTTGAGGAACTCCCCCTTTTTTTTTTTAATGTGAAACAGAATGGGAGAATGAAGAAGGTGAGTATTGTTACATGCAGTAAGGGAGGAGGAATGGGTTTCTGACTTAGCTCTTCCTCCCCATTCATATTTATAGGCATTTGTAGGTGCCACCACACCCGACACTTGTCTGATCCTCAGCACTTAACCAGTCTCGTCGCAATTAGCAGATAACGTGTTAATTAACTGTCCGATAATTTAATTACTCATAATTAAATTAATTTATCCTTCATCCAATAATTTTCATTCATCTTCCCAAAATAAATATTTATATATATATATTCACACAAAACATACATATATTAAATATTTTACAAATATCCCCAAAATACACTTAATATTAAATCCATAATTTAATTCTTAAATTTAAGGGTCTTACATTACTACCCCCCTTAAATTAGTTTCGTCCTCGAAACTACATGTCGTTAAAAAACTGAGGATATTGTTCCTTCATCTTACTCTCCAGTTCCCAAGTCGCGTCTCCCGTAGTCGGATTCCAAATCACTTTGACTAGTGGGACTTCTTTGTTCCTCAACTGTTTAATCTTCCTGTCTTCAATTCTTACAGGGAATACTTCAAATGACAGGTTATCCTTCAATTGAATTGTGTCTGGTTCGATTACATGCGATGGATCCGAAATGTATTTTCTTAACTGCGACACGTGAAATACGTTGTGGATATTGGACAGTATTGGAGGTAAAGCAATCCGATAAGCCACTGGTCCAATTCGCGCAGTAATCTAATATGGTCCAATAAATTTTGGAGTCAAATTTCTTGATTTAATAGCTCTGCCAACACCAGTTGTAGGCATACATGATCACCCTGCTCGAATTCCAAAGGTCTTCGACGCTTGTCCGCTTAACTCTTCTGATGATCCTGTGAAATCTTCATTTTCTCTTGTATCCTCTTGATTTTCTCTATAGTCTGTTCCACCATCTCGGGTCCAACAATCATACTTTCTCCGTCCTTATACCAGCATAAAGGCGTATGACACTTGCGTCCATACAAAGCCTCATAGGGTTGCATTCCAATACTTGCGTGGAAGCTATTGTTGTAAGTAAACTCAATCAATGGCAATACCTCATCCCAGTTTCCTCTGTCATCCAACACACATGCTCTTAATAGATCTTCCAAAGACTGATTTGTTCTCTCAGTCTGTCCGTCTGTTTGCAGATGATAAACGGAACTCAATTTCAGTTTCGTTCCCAAAGCTTCATGCAGCATTCCCCAAAAATGAGATGTGAACTTTGGGTCACGGTCCGATACTATACTCGATGGGACTCCGTGTAATCTCACAATCTCAGCGATGTAGATTTCCGTCAGCTTATCTACTTTATAAGTGGTCCTTACTGGTAAGAAATGTGCGGATTTTGTCAATCGATCCACTATTACCCAAATTGAATCATTCTTTTTCCTTGTCTTGGGCAATCCGGTTATAAAATCCATAGAAATGCTATCCCACTTCCATTCTGGTATATCCAGAGGTTGCAACATTCCAGCAAGTCGTTGATGTTCCACTTTCGCTTTCTGACAAGTTAAACAAGCCGATACATATTCCGCTACATCCCTCTTCATTCCTGGCCACCAGAAATTCTGCCTTAAGTCCTGGTACATTTTGGTCGCTCCAGGATGAATACTCAACTTACTCTTCTGAGCCTCTTCCAAAATCGTTCTTCTCATATCCGCAACTTCCGGTACACAAACTCTTCCATTACATCTCAGAACATTATCTGGTCTGACCCTGAACTTAGTTGTCCCTCCTGGCATTATCAAGTTCCTCTTTTCTTGGATTAATGCGTCATCTTGCAAGTTTGCAATCTCCTCAAGTAGACCACTCGAAATTGTTTTCATTCCACACTTTAAAACTCCTGGTGCAAACTTTACGTCCAAATGTAGATCTCTAAATGCTTCCCACAACTCTTGTTGTTTGGCCATTATCATTGAAGATACTGACACACTTTTCCTACTTAATGCATCAGCCACCACATTGGCTTTCCCAGGGTGATACTGCAATGTGAAATCAAAATCCTTGAGAGTTTCCATCCATCTCCTCTGACGCATGTTCAATTCCTTCTGATCAAACAGATACTTCAAACTTTTATGGTCACTGAACACCGTGAACGTCCATCCATATAAGTAGTGCCTCCAGACCTTTAACGCAAACACTACTGCAGCAAGCTCTAAATCATGAGTAGGATAGTTTCGTTCATGAGTTTTCAATTGCCTTGAGGCGTAGGCTACAGCTTTCTTGTGTTGCATCAAAACACATCCCAGACCTTGGTGAGATGCATCACAGTAAAACTCGTATGGTTCCTTCGGCTGTGGCAAAACCAATACTGGTGAGGTTGTCAACTTTTCTTTAAGCAGCTGAAAAATTTCCTCACACTTCTCCGTCCATGCAAACGGCTGATTCTTTCTAGTGAGTTGTGTCAAAGGAGCTACAATCTTAGCAAATCCTTCAATAAATCTTGTGAAGTATCCTGCTAGTCCAACAAAACTTCGTATGTCTGTGATAGTCTGGGGCTGTTTCCAGGCAAGAATTGTCTCAATCTTTGCCGATCCACAGCGATTCCTTCTTTTGTTATCACAAGTCCCAAGAAGTTCACTTTCTCTAGCCAAAACTCGCACTTCGACAAATTGGCATACAATCGCTTCTCGCGTAAGACTTCAAGAACTTGGCGTAGGTGTTCTCCATGTTCTTCTTCATCCTTTGAATAAATCAATATATCATCGATGAACACCACAACGAATTTATCTAGAAACGGACTGAAGATTCTGTTCATATAGTCCATGAAAATCGCTGGTGCATTCGTAACTCCAAATGGCATAACGAGATATTCATAATTCTGTAACGGGTCCTGAAAGTAGTCTTTTGAATATCTCATTCTCTTACCCGAATCTGATGGTATCCTGACTTCAAATCGATCTTTGAAAACACTGCAGCTCCTCTCAATTGGTCCATCAAATCATCGATGCGTGGTAAAGGATAACGATTTTTGATAGTTACCTTGTTAAGTTGCCGATAATCCACACGTAAGCGCGAACTTCCATCCTTCTTAACCAACAACACCGGAGCTCCCCATGGTGACACACTTGGTCTGATAAATCCTTTCTCCAACAATTCTTCAATTTGACCCTTAAGCTCGCTTAATTCCAATGGTGACATCCGATACGGCGCAATTGAAATAGGTCCAGTTCCTGGGTGTAGATCAATGAAGAACTCCACCTCTCTCACCGGGGGTAATCCTGGAATTTCTGTTGGAAATACGTCCGGATACTCTTTGACTAACATCACATCTTCTATGTTCACATCCATCTTGGTCTCCGCGTTAGCCAATGATAAAAATTCCCGAGTCCCTTCTCTCAGTGATACTTTGAGTTTGTTAGCAGCCAAATACCGAACGACTCCAGATTCGGGGAAAAGAACTAATTTTCGAGCGCAATCCAAGACTACTTAATTATACGTCACCTAATCCATGCCGACAATGATCTCAAGTGATTGTAGGGGTAGACAGATTAAATTAACCAAGAAATCTATATTCTGAATCGTTACAGTACAGTGTAAACATGCAGAGTTTACAGTCAAAGACTTAGCAGGTGTGGAAACAACCAAATCAAAAGGCAAAGCAGACATAGATAACTTCAAACGATTCACACAGTCCATAGCAATGAAATAGTGGGTTGCCCCCGAATCAAAAAGTGCAGTTAGTGTGTTACCTGCAATCTCGCAATCTTGCTGGATTAAATTTGGAGCTTGGCTCCCAACTTCAGCACCCATGTGATAGACGCATCCCCTAGCAATAAGACGAGTATCCCTAGTTGCGTTCACTGTTGGTTCCACCTTCGGAACACTGCAATCCCTCGCCACGTGTCTTGGTTTCTGGCAATTGAAACACATAAGATCCCTGGTGGTACAAGCAGTAGCAATATGTCCCTCTTTCCCACATCGGTAACATCGGACTCCTTGTCCCAATTGTCGTCCAAAATTCTGATTTCCCGGCTGATTCTGGCCTCTATTGTTGTTTTGTGGCCGGTTATACGGCTTAGCAACCTGCTTTCCTTTATTGTTCTGATAGTGCATCCGACTAGGCCCTCCTGAATTAAAGTTCCCTCCTCTGTTGACCTTCCTGTTCTTCATATCTTCAACTTCTCTACACTTCTCCACTAAGACTTGGAAACGATGAATTCCCAATGGTAAAACCAGGTCTTGAGTCTCATACTTCAGTCCATTTTGGAAGCGATGGCACATAAATTGTTCATCAACTTCTTCCCGGAAAAATCTAAAACGCCTTGATAGAGATTGAAACTTGGCTGCATATTCCCCCACCGTCATGTTTCCTTGGTGCACTTTCAGAAAATCGTCACCCAACTTGGTTCTAGTACTCATCGGGAAGTATTTGTCCAAAAACTTCTTTTTGAACTACTCCTAGTTCACCTCATCTTGAGCTGACCCCATCAGTAACCTTGTACTCCTCCACCAATACTCTGCATCCCCTATCAGTAGATAGGTAGCATAGTTGACTTTCACCGTTGCCTGACAATTAATCATTTCAAAGATTTTCTCCATCTCCTGAATCCATTGGTTCGCTCTTTCTGGACCCTCATCACCCTTGAACTTTGGAGGATTATGACGACAAAAATCCTCTAGTCCTCTGGATTCAGCAGCACAAATCTCTCTTTCTCTTTTCTCCAGATCACGTTGAGTCTTCGCAGCCTTCTGTGCAGCAACAGACGCAACCATTTTATTCATTGCTTCAGCCATCCTATCCTCTCGGCTGATGTTGGCTCTTACAGTGTCGTCTCTTCTTGGAGGCATCGTTTCCTACAAAACCATCATCACTTCAGTCACACCACAACTTACATAAGACTTGACACTTTAACTACTTGCTCATATGCATGATCAGATAATAACTCAAGACCAATAATTTAATCAGAGCTTTTAACCCAAAACATTAACCAAATGCTATGATACCACAAATGTAACAACCCACAATTGGAACAATAAATAATAAAAATGATTTTCCAAATTATTACTTCAAAAGAATTGAAATAAAATTGAAGATTTTAATAGTTTCGTCAAATAATACGTCGCAACTCCATCGATGAACATAATTAAATAACTTCATCGTAACATCACTAAGTACTTAACTCTGGAAATTAATAATAAAAATTAATACATTTCAAAAGGTAACAGTGTCATAATCTCAAAAGGGAATATCAGAGTGCATAATGTGTTAGCGGAAAAAGTGGTACAATAATTTCCAAAATCAAAGCAAATTACATTTTCCAGCTCAAAATCCTATACATCAAATCTAACTGATCATGCACTAAAGCTATAGTAGCACGGATTTCCTCCGCATCCCATACAAGTCTCATCTGACTCCGCCGCTCGCCTCAATGTGACGTCCTCCTCCTCATCATACAAAGAGGGATCAGTCTCCTTCGAAGTCAGATCAATGCACAGTCTCAGTCGCTTCGGCGGTGCCGGAATCTCATAATAGTCATTGGATATCCTAGATGGACCCGAAATATCAGCAGCTACTGGCTTCGGCCCTTTTTTCTTCTCTTCTGCCTCGGGTTCACGTACAACCCCTCCAACTGGCTCCTCTGCGTCATAAAAAATAACATGCGCCTCAAATAATAATTTGGAAGGCACAAGAAAATCAATACTAGTGTAAGTGTGCTCCACGAAATCCTCTACTCTGTCGGTCCTGCACGTCCTTGCCAACCTCCCAGTATAACTCGCCCTACTTGAGATGGGGTCAAATACCGCAAATGTCGATCAAGGAAATCTAGCGACGTTTCCGTCGTCCGGGTACCCACCGGGGGTGTGGGTTTGGGGGGCATCTGAGGGCAAAGCCCAATTTCCACAATAATACTAAAGGGTCACCGACCGAAATTAACAAATAACACATAGCATTTATATCACAGAACAAATACATCCATGGCATAACATGTAACAATGATGAAAATTAAGGATGCTCATTTGAAATTTCATGACATATATGCTTTTTCAAACAGCAACCAATTAATATAGAAAACATATTGTAAGTACAACTACCACCTCAACAATCACAAACATTAATTAGAAATCCAGATTTTATAACGTACTTACACACATCACTTTCCAATCATCATCTTATAACCAAATTGTGACCCACCGGTCAACCACCCCGATGCATTATATATATGCTCATGTACTCAACTTCTTGGAATTACCAAGGTGCAGTCGCTCAACAGACCTGCACAATTTTTATATGTTTGACTGTAACGGCCCTCAAGACCAGGGTGCAATCGCTCAACAGATCTGCACCAGTGCAGTCGCTCAACAGACCAGCATTCGTGCAGTCGCTCAACAGACCAGCACGTTATACATATACCAAGGTACAGTCGCTCAACAGACCAGTACCAGTGCAATCGCTCAATAGACCAGCACTCTTGCAATCGCTCAACAGATCATCACGTTTTTGCGCATTTCAGGGTACAATCGCTCAACAGACCAGTACCAGTGCAGTCGCTCAATAGACCAGCACTCGTGCAATCGCCCAATAGATCAGCAAGTTTACGCATTACTCTATGGCCCATCGCGGGTACCACCTGACTATGCAATGGATGATTATGTAGTGTTTTCGCTTCACTGAAAAAAGTATGCAACATCAGTAAAATTCATGCTTTTCCATCAATTCTCAAAACATCTCAACACAACCAATTTCATTATCATCACGTCATAAATCAAACATTCAAACATCTCATCATTTCCACTTCACATCGTGTTAAAACTCCATTCGTATTCATAAAAAATCTTCCCTCTATTTTCCCCAACTCTTAAAATTCATAAAACAGTGTTTAAAACTGAGATTTCTGGAAAACACGAATCTGTATTCGAATACAGCTTCTCTGTATTCGAATACAGAAGCCAAAACAGTGCAGAATTAACACTCTGTATTCGAATACAGAGGCAGTCCTAGTGCACAAATCAACATTTTTCACTACATCAGTAAAGTCTCAAAAGCTTCATCACCACCATTTCAAACTATCACAAAATTCCAGTTTTAATTTTTCACAAACCTTCCCAATGTTCCCCAACATCTAGGGTTTATAAAACAATGTTTAAAACTTTGATTTTCTGGAAAAACACGAATCTGTAGTCGAATACAGCTTCCCTTGTATTCAAATACAATAGCTGAAACTTCAATTTCAACACTCTCATGTGAACTTTAAGACACTGTCATGTGAACTTTAAGTGTTGGGGAACATTTGGAAGATTTGTAATGATTTAAAATGGAGTACACTGTCATGTGAACTTTAAGTGTTGGGGAACATTGGGAAGATTTGTAATGATTTAAAATGGAGTTTTTGAAGTAATCTTGAAAAGGAGATGATGAGGTTCTGGAAACCTTTAATGATGTTGGGAAAATGTTGAGTTTAAACTGTTTTTCCTTCTGTATTTGAATACAAGGATGTTGTATTCGAATACAGAGTGTTGAATTTGAACTGTTTTCAGCTTCTGTATTCGAATACAAGGGAGCTGTATTCGAATACAGATTCGTGTTTTTCATAAATGCAAAGTTTTAAACATTGTTTTATAAACCTTAAGTGTTAGGAAACATTGGGAAAGTTTGTGATGAATTAAAAATGGAGTTTTTGTGATAATTTGAAGTGGGGATGATGAAGCTTTTGAGATCTGTACTGATGTTGTGAAAAATACTGATTTTTGCACTGTGACAGCTTCTGCATTCGAATACAAGGAAGCTGTATTCGAATACAGAGTGTTGATTCTGCACTGTTTTGGCTTCTGTATTCGAATACAAGGAAGTTGTATTCGAATACAGATTTGTGTTTCCCAGAAATCTCAGTTTTAAACACTGTTTTATGGATTTTAAAAGTTGGGGAAACATTGGGAAGACTTGTGATGAAGTAAAATGGGGTTTTGAGATAGTGTGAAGTGGTAATGATATGGTGCTTGAATATTTTTGTTGATGTGATGACAATGAAATTATTTGGGTTGAGGTGATTTTGGGAAATGTAATTGGTTATTTTGGAAATTATTGTATAACTTTTCGGCTAATATTTTCCGCACTCTGATAACATTTTGGTGGGTCCAGGATACAGCTGTTTGATGTATCTTTATTTTGTTATGTTTTGAAGAATTAAATTCCCAAAAATAATTTACTTGATTAATCGTGATGTAATTATTTAATTACTTCTCTATTTTGGATTACGATGTCGAACAACTTTTAATTTGAATTGATTTTAATTCTTTTGAATTAATAATTTTGAAAAAGAAAATTCCTTTTGTTTATTTTAAAAAAAAATACATTCGCGCTGTGTTTTAAACTCGGGGTGTTACAATGAACCTCCACAGGATGAAGGATTTCCTGGTGGTCCGGTTGACATGTCTGTCCTTAGGACATTTGGCGATCACGTGGCGACTAAACTTTGGGATGGCGTGGTAATTTTGTCAATGAAATGAAATTTTTAATATTTGTTTTGTTAATGTGTTTTAACTTAAATTTGGTTTGCTTAATAAATTTCAGGATCGCGGCGAATTAAGGGTGTTCAGCAACGGTAAAAAATTAAGAGAAGCCGTGATTGAACACGAAGAGGTTTAGCAACTTATTAAAAGCTCCGGATTATATTCGTTGCTAACATGCAGCTACATAATGATCGACAAAGGGATCATTTCAGCCTTCGTAGAGAGGTGGCATTGTGACACCAATAGCTTCCATCTTTCAATTGGGGAGATGAACATTACTCTTGACGATGTCTCCTCTCTACTGCATATTCCCATCACTGGTGCATTCTTCACTGTTAATATATATAACAAGGATGAAGGTGCAAACATACTGACTGAGCTTCTCGGAGTCAGTGAGGCTGCTGCCTTTGCTGAATTTAATGTCACTCGGACAGCCACTGTTCGATTTAGTTGGTTACTTGAAGTATACCAACAGTGTTGTAGTGACAAGCATTAGGAGATGGCTGCGAGGGCATTTCTTTTATTTTTGGTCGGTTGCACTCTTTTCCGTGACAAGAGTGCCTTCGCAGTTATTGTTGCCTATCTTGACTGCTTTCGAGACCTCAATGCATGTGGGGGATATGCATGGGGTGCTGCTGCTCTTGCTTACCTCTATGATAATATTCGTGAAGCAAGCATGCATAAAACCAGAACAATTTCTGGGTATCTGACACTGTTGCAGGTAATGGTTGTTTATTGTGTTAATAGTTTCTATTATTAATTATAAACTAATGAAATGTTATTATATATGTGCAGGCGTGGGTCTACGAGCATTTCCCAACATTATGTGTAGATTGCCGTAAACTCTCTCCTAGCTATGTTGAGGACTACCCTAGAGCACTTAAATGGAAGCCAAAAAGGGATTAGGGTTTGGTTCTTCCATTTAGGAAAGCTCTGGATGAGATTGACGTTCATCAGGTATGCTGGATGCCATATCAGCAGCATCGATTGAAGCGACCGTTTGAACAGGTTTCTTTATTTAGAGGATGGATACGCTGGGGCCCGAAGACGTATGCTCATCTGCCAGACAGGGTACTGCGTCAGTACGGTTATGTCCAAACCATTCCTAGCTCACCGTTAGATATAGTGGGTCAGACGACCACACCAGATGAAATGGACATAATGTTTACGCAGTACGCTGTGCATGTAGTGGATGTTGGCGCAATTGTACATGGACCTGCAGCTTGCTCAAACGATTACATGAATTGGTTTCGCAGAATCTTTCATCCGTACATAATTCGAAGACAACCAGTTCATGAAGATCCTGTGGTTGCAGAACCTAAACCTGATGCTGTTGCTGCTATTGCTACTGTTGCTGCTGATGAATCAGTTGCGATAATGGTATATTAATTCCAATTAATTCCAATTTATTACATAAGATAATTAATTATTCATCAATTATTTTAAATAAATTATTTAATGTATTTTTTAATGCAGCGTCGTGCAGTAGAAATTGCAGAAGAGCTTCTCGGTCAGCAACTTGTATTACCTGAATGCGTCACACTGGTGAATGAATTAATATTGATGATGCAAAGACAAAGGGGTGGTCGTAGAGATTGGTTTAACGTAGTACCATATCGCCGAAGAAATAGAGGAACTTAGGATTTATTTAGAGATTCAATATGTATTACTTTTCGAATATTTTTGTTATCAATATTAATTATGATACAATTTTAAATATTACATTTGTAAATGTCATATATTCTGCCTCTGATTTCATCTGATATTTTCTGCCTCTGATTTCTTAAACAACACTTTTGAAGTTATTTCTGTTCCTAAGTTATTTTTGTTTCTAAGTTTTTTCTGATTATAAGTTTTTTTTGTTCCTAAGTTTTTTCTGTTCCTAGGTTTTTTCTGCTTCTGATTTCCTCTGATTTTTGTTCCTAAGTTTTTTCTGTTCCTCTGGTTTATTCTGCTTCTGGTTTCCTCTAGTTTATTCTGCTTCTGGTTTCCTCTAGTTTATTCTGCTTCTGGTTTCCTCTAGTTTATTCTGCTTCTGGTTTCCTCTAGTTTATTCTGCTTCTGGTTTCCTCTAGTTTATTCTGCTTCTGGTTTACTCTAGTTTATTCTGCTTCTGGTTTCCTCTGCTTTATTCTGCTTCTGGTTTCCTCTGCTTTATTCTACTTCTGGTTTCCTCTAGTTTATTCTGCTTCTGGTTTCCTCTGCTTTATTCTACTTCTGGTTTCCTCTGGTTTATTCTACTTCTGGTTTCCTCTGGTTTATTCTGCTTCTGGTTTCCTCTGATTCCTGTGCCTCTGATTTTCTCATTCTCATTCTCATTCTTCTGCCTCTGATTTTTCCTCCCTCCGATTATTCTACTTTTGATGTTCCTGCTTCTGATTGTTCTGCCTCTGATATTTCTTATTCTGATGTTCCTTCTTCTGAATCTTCTGCTTCTGATTATTTTGCCTCTGATTTTTCTGATTCTGATTATTCTTTCTCTGATTTTTCTGCTTCTGATGTTACTGCTTCTGATTTTTATGCTTCTGATGTTACTACTTCTGATTTTCCTGCTTCTGATTTTTCTGATTCTGATTTTGCTGCTTCTGATTCCTCTGCTTCTGAATCTTCTGCTTCTGATTTTCCTCCCTCTGATTTTGCTGCTTATGATTTTCCTGCCTCTGATTTTTCTGCTTCTGATTCTTATGCTTCTGAGTTTTTTGATTCTTCTGCTTCTGATTTTCTCTCTCTCTGATTCTGATTTTCCTGCATCCGATTTTCCTCCCTCTGATTCTTCTGCCTCTGATTTCCTCCTTCTGATTTTCCTCCCTCTGAGAACAGATTAAATTTGTAAAAAAAATGAAAAATTGTACGGATACTCTGATGGTATTTCTGATGATTTTTCTGCCTCTGATGATATTTATACATTGAAAAATAGACCACCCATCTAAAAAATTGTGCGATATAGTATCAATTAATTTTTTATTTACATGAAATTTTATAAATTTGATCATTTTACTGTGTACAACCTTTTACAGTCACAACTGGGCAAACAAAATCAACGTCACATTCATTAATTTTTATTCCAACATTATTAAGGTTAGTATAAGCTACGATAAAAGAGAACCTACAAAACAAACATGATACCTTATTCACTGTGCTATCAATCCCAAGTCAAACTCACTTGCATCAATATTAAATTCCATATGTCATCAATATTAATTAGTTTACAATAACATTATTTACACTTTCTGGAAATATCTGCAACCAATGTTGCATGCGATCATTGTAAACAAACTCCCATTGTCGTGCTTCTTGAGTGCAATTCTTTTTCCACAAATTACTTGCTGGTGGCATAGGAGAATCACCCTTCAAGTAAACCTGTTGAATTTAATAATTTATTAAACTATTAAAAAAAGTTGACAATTGTTAAACTATTGAACTATTTAATAATTTATTAAACTATTAATACCTGCACAAAATGGCAATTGTTAACAAATGCTATGACAATTATGCGATGATCAGTCGTAGATGTTGGTGGTGGACTTCTTAGAGGAAAAAATGTCTGTGATTGGTTAAGTGATAATGCAACGAAAACCAAGTTAAATTTCGAAGCAATCACATAACCAATTTCTGGAAGTGTCATCCAATTATCCGCAGTTGCAACTTGTTCAACATATACATTATCTATAAGATTTTGAACAAAATTAACTCCACCATATATTGTACTGTAATGAGACATGAACTCTTGAAGCTCTACTATACACTGTTGACGAATGAATGCCCAAGAGTGCTCACCCCATCCAAGTAAAGCTGCAACTACACGATATCCACAATTACCATCTGAACCGACGTCAATAATGTCATCTATGAATTTTATAAATTTCAACCGACAACCATTCATTGAAGAGAAGAACTCTTGGTTGTTGGACTATAGAGAATGATGGTCGAGGTGTCAGCTTTGTGACTGATGAACGAGGTTGCTGCACTTTAATAGACGACACAGTGCTACATGCATTTGTGCCACTGCATCAAACACTTGCATCCACATACTCCCACCAAGAAGGATCACGCTTGGTTATTTTTCTCTTTTTGATACCTTGCTTTTTCCTTTTTTTGGTGCACCCTTAGTTTTAACCTTGTTAACAGGTGGAAACAACGACGTAGTGGATGGATACGCGATCTCTCGTAATTTACCTTTAAGTGAAATTTTGCCAGGTATGTCAAGTTCTTGAAACCTTTTCACTATGACGTCTATTTCATGTTCCACTGATAACTCTGAAGTGTTATTGGATCCATTATCATGAAAACTTAATTTACTCCACCAAACATGAATAGCTTCTAATGGAATGGAACGTGGGACCATACTATACCTGGCTAGTTCACATGCACAAGGTAGACCATGTGTCGTCCTTATCGTGCAACCACATTCAGACTTATCAATACCCACATATTTCACTCGATCATACTCTTCGGCAATGTGATTAATTGCATTTTTTGACACAATACCACGCAAATATGCGCACAATGTGTTACTATGTCGATGCACCTTTTGAATGATGCTCCTTTCAAAGGATGCTAGTATCTCGTTGTGCTGTAATATAATCATACTATTGATGTTTTCCCAAACACTGCATATATCACCAACACTATTTTGTAATATCTGTTTGAAACTCCAGTGCGCCGACTCAACCCTTTGTGTTGTGGTATTCCCACAATGCATAACTTTATTTGTCTACGCTGCAACAAATCTTTCCTTGTGGGGATTTAACCATTGTTCATGTACATAATCAGAAAAAATAGAATAGCTACTACAAATTCCTTCAAACATAGCCAACTTCATGTAGTATTGAGACTCATCATTATTGTATACAAGACCTTCCCATGCCTCCATCACTTGCACCTGCTTCTCTTTTGGAAAGACGGTCATCTTACACTTCGCTTGAACATTTTTGCATACATGAAACAAGCATAATAAATTGACCGCCTTCGGAAAAACATATTCAACTGCATTCATCAAAGCAAGGTCTCTATCAGTTACAATGAATTATCCACTTGTAATCTGTTCTTTCACCATTTGTAGTGCCCACGCAAAATTATCAGCACGCTGAGACTGTAGGTATGCAAATCCCACACAAAATGTCATTTCAGTAGATGTAACACCAATAATCTCAAGTAATGGCATTCGATACCTACATGTCTTATATGTGCTATCAATAACCAATATTATGTGAAAATTATTCACAAGAGTGATAGCGTCTGGATGGGCCCAAAAAATGTCCCTCAACTCATCTGAACCATCTACCTTCCTATATCATAGATGTATTTGTCGCGTTCCATCAATGTCAAAAGATGTTGCATTTATGTTCTATTACCTCTAAGTGATGATCGATATGCTGGACGTGCATTGTGAACTTGTTTTATTGTCGTCAAACTTTCAACATTATGATCCTTTAGTGTCATCAATATGTTTCTTGGTTTTACCATGTTCTTTGTCATATCACCAAGCAAATTTTTCTCTTCACTAGACAATCGGCCTAAGAAAGAATGACCAGTTAGTGTTTTGGCCAATTCGTGGTTATGGATACCACATTTTACATGCAAATACCATCCCTCACCAACACTTGATGGTGTTCCTCTCAATCTAAATGGGCATTCACATTTTCTAGTCCAAGTACTCCTCATCGGTTTAGGATTTTTCCAAGGTCTATATTTACCGCTTCTTTCACAACCAATAATTAATTTTGTCTTTGTTCTTGGTCGTGCAGGCTGATTTTCACATCTAAAAATGACAACGACCACTCCATTTTCTCTTCCATCATTTCTAGCCCATTTTAATAAATCCTCCCTCGTGTCAAACATCATGTTAGTGGTAAACACATCAGTCAAATCATTCATCACCGGTTCAGCTCCTTCATTCATGGCGTCTTCAACTACGGGTTCCACACCATCATTCATTGCATCAAAATCACCATACATTTCATCAAAATCACCTTCCAAACCATCTTGAATTTCCTCTAAATGTTCGAAACCCTCATACATTTCGTCACTATGGTATCTGTAAGACCCGTAAATTTAAAATTAATTTATGGAATTAATATTAAGAGTATTTTGGGGATATTTGTAAAATATTTAATATATGTATGTTTGAGTGAATATATATATATATATATAAATATTTATTTTTGGGAAGATGAATTAAAATTATTGGATGAAGAGTAAATTAATTTAATTACGAGTAATTAAATTATCGGGCAGTTAATTAAGGGATTATCTGCTAATTACGACGAGACTGGTTAAGTGCTGACGATCAGACAAGTGTCGGGTGAGGTGGCACCCACAAATGCCTATAAATAGGAATGAGGAGGCAGAGCAAAAAGCAAAAAACCATACCTCCTCCATACTGCATGTAATAGTATTCCTTCCCTTCACATCCTGAACTCTGTTCACGTTGAAAAAGAAAAAAAAGACGGAGTTCCTCAAAAGTGATATTACTTGGAAATCCAACCATCAAACCAGAAAACTTCCCCAGTACAAAAGTTGTTCTCCCATATTTACGGAGCTAGAGAATCCATTTTCGTAGCGGCTAACGCGAGCGGGAGTTTCGCCGATTCTTGACGCACAAACGTGAACAGTAGCAGCAACGCAACAAGGGTAAGGGCACCTTCTGTTGGAACCAAGTTGGTTCTTGCAGTTAAAGTTTTGATGTTAAGAAATGTATTTTATGAAAAATAACATATTTGACTTAGAAGAAGAATGAAAAATGTCATCAGAAGATGACGTCACCAGAAGCAGAAATCAGAGGATGATGTCACCAGAAGCATAAATTAGAGGATGACGTCACCAGAGGATATCTTGAAATGAATCTGTCTGAGAAAAATGCTCGAAACAGAATTGGAGAAAAAGGCTCAAAATAGAATCTGAGAAAAATGCTCAAAATAGAAGCGGAGCAAAATGCTCAAAACAGATCGATGAGCAAAAGACTCAAAATAGAATCTGAGCAAACTATTCCAGAATATTCTCAAAACAGATTAATCGAAATATACTCCAGAAGTAAAGCATCAGTGAAGTTCTAAAGTTCAACTATAAATAGAGACTTAATGCTGAAGAATAAAGTATCGAAAAACACAAGAACTCAAGCTTCAATTCAAAGTTATCTGAGAGTTCAAAAGAGAGAAACACAAATTAGCAAGAGCAATATTTTCTAAAGTGTTTTTGAGAGAGAAATACAGTGCAACAATAAGCTTTCCAGAAGCAATAAAAGAGTGCAAGAATAAGTGCAGCAAACAGCTTTCTAAAAGCAACGTTGCAAAGTTCCAAACCTTTATTATAGTGGTGTAGATTCCTTCTTCAATCTAGGGTATTCAGATTGGTAGGAGAAGACTTGGCTGGTTTAGTCAAGGTGTTGTTATTCCTCAAAAGTCTGGGGCTGTCAGGCTGTTTGAGAAGACTTAGCTGGTTTAGTTAAGGTGTTGTTGTTCCACAAAAGTCTGGGGTTGTCAGGCTGTTTGGGAAGACTGACTTGAAGGGTTAGTGGTGTTGTAATTCAAAGGAGTTTGAATTAGTAAAAAGGCCTTATGGAGGAAGGGACTGGACGTAGCCTAGTTAATGGTGAACCAATATAAATTGCTGTGTTATTATGTTATTATTATCCGCTGCTGAATCTGATTAGTTATTTATCGAATAATTCAAATCAATATTTAACAAAACAGCAAAAGTAATTAAGTTTGACAAACACAATTCAACCCCCCCTTCTCGTGTTTGCACCTTCACCTTCCACTTTCTAGTTGCATTTTAGGACTGTAAATGTATGTTTGAGGTGTGATCATATTTGAGTTTCTGTTTTGAAAAACGAAACTGTTTTGCATGACATTTTGAAAGATGAAAAAAATGCAATCTGTTGAGGTTATAAAAATCTGTGATGTGCTGTTTTGGGTGGTTATCTCAATGTTGTTTTGTTTATGTGGGAAAGTTGAAAATTGTCTTGCATGTTATTTTGAAGATGATTAAAATGCATGTTCATAAAACTACTTTGAATGTTGTTATAAAATGTAAAAATGCATTCTGTTGGTGTTTTGCTGCTATGTGACGGTTGCTGTTTGGCTGAATGTATTAATGTTGTTCTGCTTGTGTGAGAAAGCTGAAAATTCTTTGCATGTTGTGATTGGTTGTGTAAGAATGTTGGAAATACCTTGCATGTTGTTTTGAGAAATGATCAACAATGTAAATGTTCAAAAATGTCTGTTCTGTTGTGGTTGACATTGTGTTTCTGCGTGATTCTGGTGTTGCTGATGTTTTCAAAGGAGAAGGATTTAAAATGATGAAAGTGTTTTTCTGGAAAAGTTGTTATTGATGAAAAATGCTTGAGTTTTGTAGTTCAAAAGAATGAAGAAACTGTTTTGGGGTTGTGCTGGTTTTTCAAAGGAACAAGTTTGAAAATGTGTTGTAGTTTCAGGAAAATTTCACTGAATTCGAAGGTGTATTCGAATACAACTTGCCAAGCTTCTATTTTACTCAAGTTTTCGAACTTTTATTCGAATACGGGCCTCTATATTCGAATACATATGAAGGATTTTTGCTTCTAACATTAGCCTCTGTATTCGGCTACGACCCTGTCGTATTCGAATACAGGACTACAATTTTGGCCACTGTATTCGCATCTGTATTCGACTACGACAGCCTCGTATTCGAAAACAGGATGCTGATTTTCACTATTTTTGCTTCTGTATTCGAATACAAGGGAGCTGTATTGGAATACAGAATCGTGTTTTCCAGAAGATCAAGTTTCAGACATTGTTTTAAAACTCTGAGTGTTGGGAAACATTTGGAAGGTTTGAAATGATTAAAATGGAGTTTTTGAAAAAGTTTTGAAGAGGAGATAAGGAAGTTCTTGAAAACCTTAAATGATGTTGGGAAAATGCTGAATTTACACTGTTTTGTCTTCTGTATTCGACTACAGGTATGCTGTATCCGAATACAGAGTGTTGAAATTGCAGTTTTATGCTTCTGTATTTGAATACAACGGAGTTGTATTCGAATACAGATTCGTGTTTTTCAGAAAATCAGAGTTTTAAATATTGTTTTATAAACTCTAAGCGTCGGGGAATATTGGGAAGGGTTGTGATGAATTAAAACTGGAATTTTGGGATAGTTTGAAGTGGTGGGGATGAAGCTTTTGAGACTTTACTGATGTAGTGAAAAATGTTGTTTTGTGCACTGGGACTGCCTCTGTATTCGAATAACAGGGAGCTGTATTCGAATATAGAGTGTTAATTATGCACTGTTTTGGCTTCTTTATTCGAATATAGATCCGTGTTTTCCAGAAATCTCATATTTAAACACTGTTTTATGAATTTTAAGAGCCGGGGAAAACAGAGGGAAGATTTTTGATAAATAAGAATGGAGTTTTAAGATAATGTGAAGAGGAAATGATGAGATGTTTGAATGTTTGATTTATGATGTGTTGATAATGAAATTGGTTGTGTTGAGATGTTTTGAGAAATGATGGAAAGGCATGAATTTTACTGATGTTGCATACTGTTTTCAGTGAAGAGAAAACATTGCATGTTAATGCATTGCATAGTCAGGTGGTGACCGCGATGGGCCACAGAGTTGATGCGGTGACCGTGATGGGCCGCAAAGTTAATTAGTAACCATGGGTTATAGAATAGTTTCGCGTGTATTAGACGATCTGTTCTATCCGGGGTCAGAATAGTTCCGCGTGTATTAGACGGTCTATTCTACTCAGGCTTTGGAGTGGTTCCACGTGTATTAGACAGTCCATTCTATCCGTGCGAGGATTTAACTTTTGTATGTTCTGGCCTGTGAGAGGCTAACATACGTGAAATGTGCTGATCTGTTGAGCGATTGCACGAGTGCTGGTCTGTTGAGCGACTGCACTGGTACTGGTCTGTTGAGCGACTGTACCTTGGTATATGTATAACGTGCTGGTTTGTTGAGCGACAGCACGAATGCTGGTCTGTTGAGCGACTGCACAAGTGCTGATCTGTTGAGAGATTGCACCCTGGTCATCAGGGCCGTTAAAGTCAAACATATTTAAATTGTGCTGGTCTGTTGAGCGACTGCACCTTGGTAATTCCAAGAAGTTGAATACATGAGCCTATACATATTGCATCGAAGTGATTGACCGGTGGGTCACGATTTGGTTATATGATGATGATTGGAAAGTGTTGTGTGTAAGTACGTTATAAAATCTGAATTTCAGTGATTGCTGAGGTGGTAGTTGTACTTACAATATGTTTTCTATATTAATTGGTTGCAGTTTTGAAAAAGCATATATGTCATGAAATTTCAAATGAGCATCCTTAATTTTGATCATTGTTATATGCTATGCCATGGATGTATCTATTTTGTAATATATATGCTATGGGTTATTTGTTAATTTCGGTAGGTGACCCTTTACTATTACTGTGGAAATTGGGCTTCGCCCTCAGATGATACCTCTAACACCCCGAGTTTAAAACACAGCGCGAGTGTATTTTTTTTAAATAAAATAATAAATAATTAAAATGATTTTCCAAATTATCACTACGTACTCAACTTTGGAAATTAATAATGAACCTTAATATATTTCAAAAGATAATAGTGTCATGATCTTAATAAGAAATATCAGAGTACGGAAAAATATTAGCGGAAAAGTTATACAGTAATTCCCAAAATAACCAATTACATTTTCCAGTTCAAAATCCTATACATCAACTCTAATTGATCATGCACTAACCTACAGTAGCACGGTCTCCACCGCTTCCTCTACAAGTCTCATCTCCAGCCAGCTGTCCGCCCTTCTACGTTGTCTACAAATACGCCGTGCGTAAAGATCAAGGAAAACTAACGACGTCTCCGTCGTTAGTGTACCCGTCGGTAGGAACGGTTCGGGTATCATCTGAGGGCAAAGCCCAATTTCCACATATAATAGTAAACGGTCACCGACCGAAATTAACACATAACACATAGCATATATTTCACAGTAACAATTATAACCATGGCATATCATAAAATCAATGATGATAAATAAAGATGCTCATTTTGAAATTTCATGACATGTATTTTTCAAAACAGCAACCAATTAAGATGGAAAATAAGTTGTAAGTACAACCAACACTTCAGCATTCACAATCATTCATTAGAAATTCAGATTTCATAAAGTACTCACACACATCACTTTCCAATCATCATCACATAACCCAATCGTGACCCACCGATCAATCCCCCGATGCAATATGTATATGCTCATGTATACAATTTCTTGGAATTACCAAGGTGCAGTTGCTCAACAGAGCAGCACTCGTGTAGTCGCTCAACAGACCAGCACGTTATACACATACTAGGGTAGGTCGCTCACAGACCAGTACCAGTGCAGTCGCTCACATACCAGCACAATTTCACGAATGGAATGGACCGTCTAATACACGCGGAACCATCCCGTAGCCCAGATAGAATAGACCGTCTAATACACGCGAAACTACTCTAAACCCGGATAGAACAGACCGTTTAATACACGCGGAACTATTCTATAACCATCATGGTCGCTACAATTGCATGTATTAGCCTCTCACAGGCCAAATACACAGAAGTTAAACCCTCGCACGGATATCATGGAGCGTCTAATACACGCGGAACCACTCTGTAGCCCGAGTAGAATAGACCGTCTAATACACGCGAAACTACTCTGACCCCGGATAGAACTGACCGTCTAATACACGCGGAACTATTCTATAACCCATGGTTACTACTTAACTTCGCGGCCCATCACGGTCACCGCATCAACTCTGTGGCCCATCGCGGTCACCACCTGACTATGCAATGCATGAATATGCAGTGTTTTCTCTCCACTGAAAACAATATGCAAGATCAATAAAATTCATGCTTTTCCATCATTTTCACAAAACCTCTCAATACAATTAATTTCATCATCAACAACTCAATGATTAAACATTCAAACAATCATTATCACTTTACATTATCTCAAAATTCCATTCTTAATTATCATAAGTCTTTCCTTTGTTTTCCCCAACTCTTAAAATTCATAAAACAGTGTTTAAAACTGAGATTTCTGGAAAATACGAATCTGTATTCGAATACAGCTTCTCTGTATTCGAATACAGAAGCCAAAATAGTGCAGAATTCACACTCTGTATTCGAATACAGCCCTTTGGTATTCGAATATAGACGCAGTCTTAGTGCACAAATCAACATTTTTCACTACATCAGTAAAGTCTCAAAAACTTCATCACCACTACTTCAAACTATCACAAAAATTCCATTTTAATTCAATTATAAACCTTCCCAATACTCCCCAACACTTAGGGTTCATAAAACAGTGTTAAAAAACTTGGAATTTCTAGAAAACTCGAATCTGTATTCGAATACAGATTCCTTGTATTCGAATACAGAAGTATGAAACTGCAATTTTAACATTCTATATTCGAATACAGCATGCCTGTAGTCAAATACAGAAGACAAAACACTGAAAGTTCAGCATTTCCTCCCAGGTCATTAAAGGTTTCCAAAACATCATCCTCTCCTCTTCAAAACTATTTCAAAGACTCCATTTTAAATCATTTTAACCCTTCTCAATATTTCCCAACCTTTTAAAATTCACATGACAATGTTTAAAACTTAATTTTTTGTAAAACACGAATCTGTATTCGAATACAACTTCCTTGTATTCGAATACAGAAGTTAAAAACTGAGTTTCTGGAAAAACCCGAATCTATATTTGAATACAAATCCCTTTTATTCGAATACAAAAGCTGAAACTAGTGAGAATGTGCATTCTGTATTCGAATACAACATGCCTGTAGTCGAATACAGATGCGAATACAGTGTTAAAATTTCACTTCTGTATTCGAATACGACATGGTCATAGTCGAATACAGATGCTAAGTTAGAAGCAAAAATCCTCCCTCTGTATTCGAATACAAGTTTGAAAACTTAAGTAAAACAGAAGCTTGACAGGTTGTATTCGAATACCCACATGTTGTATTCGAATACACCTTCGAAAACCAGTGAAATTTTTTCCTGAGACTTCAACACATTTCAACTGTTTCTTTTAAAAAAAAACAACCAAACATCAAAACAGATCGAGCACTTTTCCAGAAAACACATTCATCATTTAAAATCCCTTTTCTTTTGAAAACATCAACATCACCATAATCACTCAAAACAGAAACAGAAACAAAATCATCAACACCAGAACATCCAGAAATAGAAACAGAATAGTCACCACCAAAATCATCAGAAGTAGAAATAGAATGATCAACATCAGAATCATCCAGAAACAGAAACATGCATCTCCAAGACAACATGCAAAGCACATTCCAGCTTTCTTACACAACCAACAATACATGCAAAGCATATTCCAGCTTTCTCACTCAACAGAACAACAATGTTGTATTTCACAGATCATCAAACATCACAGAATGAAATTTTCAGGTTTTAAAACAACTTGCACAAGTTTTCTCAACCTGCATTTTGATCAACTTCAAAATAACATGCAAGACATTTTTCAGCTTTTCTACACAACCAAAACAGACATGTTGTATCAGCAAAACAGCAACATCACAGATTATTTAAAACCTCAACAGAATGCATTTTCTTTCATCTTAAAAATGTCATGCAAAACAGTTTCTTTTTCAAAACAGAAACTCAAATATAACCACACCTCAAACATACATTTACAGTCCTAGCACGCAACTAGAAAGTGGAAGGTGCCCTTATCCTTGCTGCGCTTCTGCTTCTGCTTTCGTTCCCGTTTACGCGTCAAAAACCAGTGAAACTGCCGCTTGCGTTTGCTTCTACGAAACTGGGTTCTCTAGCTCCGTAATGATGTGGGGAACAACTTTTGTACTGGGGGTTTGGTGTTTCGGTGCTTGGATTTCCAAGTAATGGCACTTTTGAGGAACTCTCTTTTTCCTTTCTTTTGAACGAACTCAAACAGAACAGAATGGGAGGGAAAAGGGGCACTGTTACATGCGGTATGGGCAATGAGGGAGGAGGAATGGTGTTCTGATTTCACCATCCTTCTCACTCCTATATATAGGGTTGTGTGGGTGCCACCTCACCCGACACTTGTCCGATCCTCATCACTTAACCAATCTCGTCGCAATTAGCCGCTAATCCCTTAATTAATTGTCCGTTAATTTAATTACTCGTAATTAAATTAATTTATTCTTAATCCAATAATCTGAATACATCTTCCAAAATAAATATTTATATATATATATATTTACTCAAAACATACATATATTAAATATTTTACAAATATCCCCAAAATACACTTAAAATTAATTCCATAATTTTAATTAAAAAATTAAGGGTCTTACATTACAACCCCCCTTAAATTAGTTTTGTCATCGAAACTACATGTCGATGAACAACTGAGGATATTGTTCTCTCATCTTACTCTCCAGTTCCCAAGTCGCGTCTCCAGTAGTCGGATTCCAAATCACTTTGACTAGTGGAACTTCCTTGTTTCTCAACTGTTTAATCTTCCTGTCTTCAATCCTTACAGGGTATACTTCAAATGACAGGTTATCCTTCAGCTGAATTGTATCTGATTCGATCACATGTGATGGGTCTGCAATGTATTTCCTTAACTGCGACACATGAAATACGTCATGAATATTGGACAGTATAGGAGGTAAAGCGATCTGATAAGCCAATGGTCCAATACGTGCAGTGATCTGGTATGGTCCAATAAATTTCGGAGTTTCCTTTCTTTAATAGCTCTGCCAACACCAGTTGTAGGCGTAATCCTCAGAAATACAAGATCACCCTGCTCGAATTCCAGAGGTCTAGGACGCTTGTCCACATAACTTTTCTGACAATCCTGTGAAATCTTCATTTTCTCTTGTATCCTCTTGATTTTCTCTATAGTTTGCTCCACCATCTCAGGTCCAACAATCATACTCTCTCCGTCCTTATACCAGCATAGAGGCGTTTGACACTTGCGTCCATACAAAGCCTTACAGGGTGCCATTCCAATACTTGCGTGAAAACTATTGTTGTAAGTGAACTCAATCAATGGCAACAGCTCGTCCCAGTTTCCCCTGTCATCCAACACACATGCTCTCAATAGATCTTCCAAGGACTGATTTGTTCTCTCAGTCTGTCCGTCTGTTTGTGGATGATAAGCGGAACTCAATTTCAGTTTCGTTCCTAAAGCCTCATGCAGTGCTCCCCAAAAATGAGATGTGAACTTTGGGTCACGGTCCGATACTATACTCGATGGAACGCTGTGTAACCTCACAATCTCAGCGATGTAGATTTCCGTCAGCTTATCTACTTTATAAGTGGTTCTTACTCGTAAGAAATGCGCGGACTTTGTCAATCGATACCCTATTACACAAATTGAATCATTCTTTTTCCTTGTCTTGGGCAGTTCTGTTATAAAATCCATGGAAATGCTGTCCTACTTCCATTACGGTATCTCCAGAGGCTGCAACATTCCAGCAGGTCGTTGATGTTCTACTTTCGCTTTCTGACAAGTTAAACAAGCTGATACGTACTCCGCTACGCCCCTCTTCATTCCTGGCCACCAGTAATTCTGTCTTAAGTCCTGGTACATCTTGGTCGCTGTAGGATGAATACTCAACTTACTCTTATGAGCTTCTTCCAAAATCATTCTTCTCATATCTGCAACTTTCGGTACACAAACTCTTCCATTACATCTCAGAATATTATCTAGTCCGACGCTGAACTCAGTTGTCTGTCCTTGCGCTATCAGATTCCTCTTTTCTTAGATCAATGCGTCATCTTGCAAGTTTGCAATCTCCTCAAGTGAACCACTCGAAATTGTTATCATTCCACACTCTAAAATTCCTGGTGCAAACTTTACGTCTAAATGTAGATCTCTAAATGCTTCCCACAACTCCTATTATTTGGCCATTATCATTGAAGATATTGACACACTTTTCCGACTCAATGCATAAGCCACCACATTGGCCTTTCCAGGGTGGTACTGCAATGAAAAGTCAAAATCCTTGAGAGTCTCCATCCATCTCCTCTGAGGCATGTGCAATTCCTTCTGATCGAACAGATACTTCAAGCTTTTATGGTCGCTGAATACCATGAACGTGCATCCATATAAGTAGTGTCTCCAGACTTTTAATGCAAATACTACTGCAGCAAGCTCTAAATCATGAGTAGGGTAGTTTCGTTCGTGAGTCTTCAATTGCCTTGAGGTGTAAGCTATAGCTTTCTTGTGTTGCATCAAAACACATCCCAAACCTTGGTGAGATGCATCATAGTATACTTCATACGGTTCCTCTGGTTGTGGCAAGACCAATATTGGTGAGGTTGTCAACTTTTCCTTTAACAACTGAAAATTTTCCTCATACTTCTCCGTCCATGCAAACGGCTGATTCTTCCTGGTGAGTTGTGTCAAAGGAACTACAATCTTAGCAAATCCCTCAATAAATCTCCTGTAGTATCCTGCTAGTCCGACAAAACTCCGTATGTCTATGATAGTGTGAGGCTATTTCTAGGCAAGAACTGTCTCAATCTTTGCCGATCGACAGCAATTCCTTCTTTTGTTATCACATGTCCCAAGAAGTTCACTTAATCTAGCCAAAACTCGGACTTCGATAAATTGGCATACAGTTGCTTCTCGCGCAAGACTTCAAGAACTTGGCGTAGGTGTTCTCCGTGTTTCTCTTCATCCTTTGAATAAACCAGTATATCATCGATGAACACCACTACGAATTTATCCAGAAACAGGCTGAAGATTTTATTAATATAGTCCATGAAAACCGATGGTGCATTCGTAACTCCAAATGGCATATCGAGATATTCATAATGTCCATATCGGGTCCTGAAAGCAGTCTTTTGAATATCTCCTTCTCTTACCCGGATCTGATGGTATCCTGATTTCAAATCAATCTTTGAAAACACCGCGGCTCCCCTCAATTGGTCCATCAAATCATCGATGCGTGGTAAAGGATAACGATTCTTGATAGTTACCTTGTTGACTTGTCGATAATCCACACATAAGCGTGAACTTCCATCCTTCTTCTTAACCAACAACACTGGAGCTCCCCATGGTGACACACTTGGTCTAATAAATCCTTTCTCCAATAAACCTTCAATTTGACCCTTAAGCTCGCTTAATTCCAATGGTGATATCCGGTACAGCGCAATTGAAATAGGTCCAGTTCCTAGGTGTAAATCAATGAAGAACTCCACCTCTCTTACTGGGGGTAATCCTGGAATTTCGGTTGGAAATACGTCCGAATGTTCTTTGACTAACACAACATCTTCTATGTTCACATCCATCTTGGTCTCTACGTTAGCCAATGATAGAAATTCCTGAGTTCCTTCTCTCAGAGACACCTCGAGTTTGTTAGCAGCCAAATACCGAATGACTCCAGGTTCGGGGAAAAGAACTAATTTTCGAGCGCAATCGAAGACTCCGTAATTATACGTCATCCAATCCATGCCGAGAATGATCTCGAGTGATTGTAGGGGTAGACAGATTAAATTAACCAAGAAATCCCTATTCTGAATCGTTACAGTACAATGTAAACATGAAGAGTTTATAGTCAAGGTCTTAGCAGGTGTGGAAATGACCAAATCAAAAGGCAAAGCAGACATAGACAACTTCAAACGATTCACACAGTCCATAGCAATGAAAGAATGGGTTGCCCCCGAGTCAAAAAGTGCAGTTAGTGTGTTACCTGCAATCTCGCAATCTTGTTGGATTAAATTAGGGGCTTGACTCATAGCTTCAGCTCCCATGTGATAAACGCGTCCTCTAGCAGTGGGACGAGTAGCCCTAGTCGCATTCACAGCTGGTTCTACTTTTGGAGCCTTGCAATCCCTAGCAAAATGTCCTGGCTTCTAGCAATTGTAGCATGAAGGACTCATAGTGGTACAAGCAGTAGCATAATGTCCTTCTTTTCCACATCAGAAACAACGAACCCCTTGTCTTAATTGTCGTCCAAAAGTCTGGTTCCCCGGGCGATTCTGGCCCCTGTTGTTGTTCTGGGGTCGGTTGTACGGCATATCAACTTGCTTGCCTCTATTGTTCTGATTGTGCATCCGACTAGGCCCTCCAGAATTAAAGTTCCCTCCTCTGTTGGCCCTCCTGTTCTTCATCTCTTCAACCTCTCTACACTTTTCCACTAACACTTGGAAACGTTGAATTCCCAGAGGTAAGACCGAGTCTTGAATCTCATACTTCATTCCATTTTGAAAGCGATGACACATAAACTGTTCATCAACTTCTTCCCGGAAGAATCTGAAATGTCTTGACAGAGATTCAAACTTAGCCGCATACTCCCCCACTGTCATGTTTCCCTAGTGCAATTTCAAAAAATCGTCACCCAACTTGGTCATAGTGCTCATCGGGAAGTATTTGTCCAAAACCTTCTTTTTGAACGACTCCCAGTTCACTTCTTCTTGAGCTGACCCCATCAGTAGTCTTGTGCTTCTCCACCAATACTCTGCATCACCTATCAGCAGATACATGTCATAGTTGACTTTCACCGCTGCCCGACAATTAATCATCTCGAAGATATTCTCCATCTCTTGAATCCACTGGTCCGCTCTTTCTGGTCCCTCATCACCCTTGAACTTGGGAGGATTATGACGACGAAAATCCTCTAGTCCTCTAGATTCAGCAGCGCGAATCACTCTTTCTCTTTTCTCTAGATCTCGTTGAGTCTTTGCAGCTGTTTGTGCAGCAACAGACGCAGCCATGTTGTTCATCGCTTCAGCCATCCTATCTTCCCGGCTGACATTGGCTCTTGTGGTGTCGTCACTTCGTGGAGGCATTGTTTCCTACAAAACCATCATCACTTCAGTCACACCACAACTTACACAAGACTTGACACTTTAACTACTTGCTCCTATGCATGATCAGCTAATAACTCAAAACAAATACTTTAATTAGAGCTTTAACCCAAAACATTAACCAAATGCTCTGATACCACAATTGTAACACCCCGAGTTTAAAACACAGCGCGAGTGTATTTTTTTTTATTTTTACAAAATAATAAATAATTAAAATGATTTTCCAAATTATCACTAAGTACTCAACTTTGGAAATTAATAATGAACCTTAATATATTTCAAAAGATAATAGTGTCATGATCTTAATAGGAAATATCAGAGTACGGAAAAATATTAGCGGAAAAGTTATACAGTAATTCCCAAAATAACCAATTAGATTTTCCAGTTCAAAATCCTATAATCAACTCTAACTGATCATGCACTAAGCTACAATAGCACAGTCTCCGCAGCATCCTCTACAAGTCTCGTCTCCAGCCAGCTGTCTGCCCCTCTGCGTTGTCTACAAATACGCCATGCGTAAAGATCAAGGAAAACTAATGACGTCTCCGTCGTTGGTGTACCTGTCGGTAGGAAGGGTTCGGGTATCATCTGAGGGCAAAGCCCAATTTCCACATATAATAGTAAAGGGTCACGACCGAAATTAACACATAACACATAGCATATATTTAACAGTAATAAATATAACCATGGCATATCATAAAATCAATGATGATAAATAAAGATGCTCATTTTGAAATTTCATGACATGTATTTTTCAAAACAGCAACCAATTAAGATGGAAAATAAGTTGTAAGTACAGCCAACACTTCAGCATTCACAATCATTTATCAGAAATTCAAATTTCATAAAGTACTCACACACATTACTTTCCAATCATCACCATATAACCCAATCGTGACCCACTGGTCAATCCCCCGATGCAATATGTATATGCTCATGTATACAATTTCATGGAATTACCAAGGTGCAGTCGCTCAACAGACCAACACTCGTGCAGTCGCTCAACAGACCAGCACGTTATACACATACTAGGGTACAGTCACTCACATACCAGTACCAGTGCAGTCGCTCACAGACCAGCACAATTTCATGAATGGAATGGACCGTCTAATACACGCGGAACCATCCCGTAGCCCAGATAGAATAAACCATCTAAACACGCGGAACTACTCTAAACCCGGATAGAACTGACCGTCTAATACACGCAGAACTATTCTATAACCATCATGGTCGCTACAATTGCATGTATTAGCCTCTCACAGGCCAAATACACAGAAGTTAAATCCTCGCACGGATAGAATGGACCATCTAATACACGCGGAACTATTCTATAACCCATGGTTACTACTTAACTTCGCGGCCCATCACGGTCACCGCATCAACTCTGTGGCCCATCGCAGTCACCACCTGACTATGCAATGCATGAATATGCAGTGTTTTCTCTCCACTGAAAACAGTCTGCAACATCAATAAAATTCATGCTTTTCCATCATTTTCCCAAAACCTCTCAATACAATTAATTTCATCATCAACACATCAATGATTAAACATTCAAGCAATCATTATCACTTTACATTATGTCAAAATTCCATTCTTAATTATCATAAGTCTTTCGTTTGTTTTCCCCAACTCTTAAAATTCATAAAACAGTGTTTAAAACTGAGATTTCTGGAAAATACGAATCTGTATTCGAAGACAGCTTCTCTATATTCGAATACAGAAGCCAAAACAGTGCAGAATTCACACTCTATATTCGAATACAGCCCTCTGGTATTCGAATACAGAGGCTGTCTCAGTGCACAAATCAACATTTTTCACTACATCAGTAAAGTCTCAAAAACTTCATCACCACCACTTCAAACTATCACAAAAATTCCATTTTAATTCTGTTATAAACCTTCCCAATACTCCCCAACAGTTAGGGTTCATAAAACAATGTTGAAAAACTTGGAATTCCTGAAAAACTCGAATTTGTATTTGAATACAGATTCCTTGTATTCGAATACAGAAGTATGAAACTACAATTTTAACATTCTGTATTTGATTACAGCATGCCTGTAGTCGAATACAGAAGACAAAACACTGAAAGTTCAGCATTTCCTCCCAGGTCATTAATGGTTTCCAAAACATCATCCTCTCCTCTTCAAAACTATTTTAAAGACTCCATTTTAAATCATTTTAACCCTTCTCAATATTTCCCAACACTTTAAAATTCACATGACAGTGTTTAAAAGTTGATTTTCAGGAAAACACGAATCTGTATTCGAATACAGCTTCCTTGTATTCGAATACAGAAGCTAAAAACTGAGTTTCTGGAAAAACCCGAATCTGTATTCGAATACAGATCCCTTGTATTCGAATACCGAAGTTGAAACTAGTGAGAATCTGCATTCTGTAATCGAATATAGCATGCCTGTACTTGAATACAGATTCGAATACAGTGTTAAAAATTCACTTCTGTATTCGAATACGACATGGTCGTAGTCGAATACAGATGCTAAGTTAGAAGCAAAAATCCTCCCTCTGTATTCGAATACAGGGGCTCGTATTCGAATACAAGTTTGAAAACTTAAGTAAAACAGAAGCTTGACAGGTTGTATTCGAATACACCTTCGAAAACCAGTGAAATTTTTTCCTGAGACTTCAATACATTTCAACTGTTTCTTTTAAAAAAAAATAACCAAACATCAAAACAGATCCAACACTTTTCCAGAAAACACTTTCATCATTTAAAATCCCTTTTCTTTTGAAAACATCAACATCACCAGAATCACTCAAAACCGAAACAGAAGCATAATCATCAACACCAGAACATCCAGAAACAGAAACAGAATAGTCACCACCAGAATCATCAGAAGCAGAAATAGAATGATCAACATCAGAATCATCTAGAAACAGAAACATGCATCTCCAAGACAACATGCAAAGCACATTCCAGCTTTCTTAGACAACCAACACAACATGCAAAGCATATTCCAGCTTTCATACACAACCAACACAACATGCAAAGCATATTCCAGCTTTCTCACTCAACAGAGCAACAATGTTGTATTTCATAGATCATCAAACATCACAGAATGAAATTTTCATGTTTTAAAACAACATGCACACAGTTTTCTCAACGTGCATTTTGATCAACTTTAAAATAACATGCAAGACATTTTTCAGCTTTTCTACACAACCAAAACAGACATGTTGTATCAGCAAAACAGCAACATCACAAATTATTTAAAACCTCAACAGAATGCATTTTCTTTCATCTTAAAAATGTCATGCAAAAGAGTTTCTTTTTCAAAACAGAAACTCAAATATAACCACACCTCAAACATACATTTACAGTCCTAGAATGCAACTAGAAAATGAAAGGGGCCCTTACCCTTGCTGCGCTTCTGCTTTTGCTTGCGTTTGCTGCTACGAAACTGGGTTCTCTAGCTCCGTAATGATGTGGGGAACAACTTTTGTACTGGGGGTTTGGTGTTTCGGTGCTTGGATTTCCAAGTAATGGCACTTTTGAGGAACTCTCTTTTTCCTTTCTTTTGAACGAACTGGAACAGAACAGAATGGGAGGGAAAAGGGGCACTGTTACATGCAGTATGGGCAGTGAGGGAGGAGGAATGGTGTTCTGATTTCACCATCCTTCTCACTCCTATTTATAGGCTTGTGTGGGTGCCACCTCACCCGACACTTGTCCGATCCTTAGCACTTATCCAATGTCGTCGCAATTAGCCGTTAATCCCTTAATTAACTGTCCGTTAATTTAATTACTCGTAATTAAATTAATTTATTCTTAATCCAATAATCTGAATACATATTCCAAAATAAATATTTATATATATATATATATATATATTTACTCAAAACATACGTATATTAAATATTTTACAAATATCCCCAAAATACAATTAAAATTAATTCCATAATTTTAATTAAAAAATTAAGGGTCTTACAATACCCAAACCCGTCCTACCGACGGTTACACTAACGACGGAAACGTGGTTAGTTTCCCCTGATCTTTACGTACGGAGTATTTGTAGACCACGCAGAGGGGCGGACAGCTGGGTGAAGACGAGACTGGCAGAGGATGCGGTGTAGACCGTGCTACTGTAGCTTAGTGCATGATCAGACTAGACTTTTGTATAGGGTCTTGAGTTTGGGAAATGTAATTGGTTATTTTGGGAATTATTGTATAACTTTTCCGCTAACCTATTCCGCACTCTGATATTTCCTTCTGAGATGATATGACACTGATCTTTTGAAAATGTATTAATGTTTATTAGTAATTTCCAAAGATAAGTACTTAGTGATATTTATGATGAAATTATTTTATTGGTATCAGAGCATTGGGTTAAAGTTTTGGGTTAAAGCTCTGATTAAAGTATTGTTTTGAGTCTTTATCTGATCATGCATAGGAGCAAGTAGTTAAAGTGTCAAGTCTTGTGTAAGTTGTGGTGTGACTGAAGTGATGATGGTTTTATAGGAAACAATGCCTCCAAGGAGAGACGACATCACAAGAGCCAATGTCAACCGGGAGGATAGGATGGCTGAAGCGATGAATAACATGGCTGCGTCTGTTGCTGCACAGACGGCTGCGAAGACTCAAAGAGATCTGGAGAAAAGAGAAAGAGAGATTCGTGTTGTTGAATCAAGGGGACTAGAGGATTTTCGTCGTCATAATCCTCCAAAGTTCAAGGGTGATGAGGGTTCATAAAGAGCAAACCAGTGGATTCAAGAAATGGAGAAAATCTTCGAGATGATTAATTGTCGAGTAGCAGTGAAGGTCAACTATGCCACGTATCTGCTGATAGGGGATGCAGAGTATTGGTGGAGAAGTACAAGACTACTGATGGGGTCAGCTCAAGAGGAGGTGAATTGGGAGTCGTTAAAAAAGAAGTTTTTGGACAAATACTTCCCGATGAGCACTAGGACCAAGTTGGGTGACGATTTTCTGAAATTGCACCAGGGAAACATGACGGTGGGAGAATATGCGGCTAAGTTTGAATCGCTATCAAGGCATTTCAGATTTTTCCGGAAGAAGTTGATGAATAGTTTATGTGCCATCGTTTTCAAAATGGACTGAAGTATGAAATTCAAGACTCGGTCTTACCATTGGGAATTCAACGTTTCCAAGTGTTAGTGGAGAAGTGTAGAGAGGTTGAAGAGATGAAGAACAGGAGGGCCAACAAAGGAGGGAACTTTAATTCAGGAGGGCCTAGTCGGATGCACAATCAGAACAATAGAGGAAAGCAAGTTGCTAAGCCGTATAACCGGCCACAAAACAACAAGAGAGGCCAGAATCGGCCGGGAAATCAGAATTTTGGACGACAATTGGGACAAGGAGTCCGATGTTACCGATGTGGGAAAGAGGGACATATTGCTACTGCTTGTACCACTAGGGATCTTATGTGTTTCAATTGCCAGAAGCCAGGACACGTGGCGAAGGATTGTCGGGCTCCGAAGGTGGAACCAACAGTGAACGCAACTAGGGCTACTCGTCCTATTGCTAGAGGACGCGTCTATCACATGGGTGCTAAAGCTGGGAGTCAAGCCCCAAATTTAATCCAGCAATATTGTGAGATTGCAGGTAACACACTAACTGCACTTTTTGATTCGGGGGCAACCCATTCTTTCATTGCTATGGACTATGTGAATCATTTGAAGTTATCTGTGTCTGCTTTACCTTTTGGTATGGTTGTTTCCACACCTGCTAAGACCTTGACCGTAAACTCTGCATGTTTACACTGTACTGTAACAATTCAGAATAGAGATTTCCTGGTTAATTTAATCTGTCTACCCCTACAATCACTCGAGATCATTCTCGGCATGGATTGGATGACGTATAATTATGTAGTCTTGGATTGCGCTCGAAAATTAGTTCTTTTCCCCGAACCTGGAGTCGTTCGGTATTTGGCTGCTAACAAACTGGAAGTATCTCTGAGAGAAGGAACTCAGGAATTTTTATCATTGGCTAACATGGAGACTAAGATGGATGTGAACAAAGAAGATGTGGTGTTAGTCAATGAATATTCGGACGTATTTCCAACAGAAATTCCAGGATTACCCCCGGTGAGAGAGATGGAGTTCTTCATTGATTTGCACCCAGGAACTGGACCTATTTCAATTGCGCCGTACCGGATGTCGCCATTGGAATTAAGCGAGCTTAAGGGTCAGATTGAAGGTTTATTGGAGAAAGGATTTATCAGACCAAGTGTATCGCCATGGGGAGCTCCGGTGTTGTTGGTTAAGAAGAAGGATGGAAGTTCACGCTTATGTGTGGATTATCGACAACTTAACAAGGTAACTATCAAGAATCGTTATCCTTTACCACGCATCGATGATTTGATGGACCAATTAAGGGGAGCAGCAGTGTTTTCAAAGATTGATTTGAAATCAGGATACCATCACATTCGAGTAAGAGAAGGAGATTTAAAAGACTGCTTTCAGGACTCGTTACGTACACTATGAATATCTCGTGATGCCTTTTGGAGTTATGAATACACCAGCAATATTTATGGATTATATGAATAGAATCTTCAGCCCATTTCTGGATAAATTTATGGTGGTGTTCATCAATGATATTTTGATTTATTCAAAGGATGAAGAAGAACATGAAGAACACCTACGCCAAGTTCTTGAAGTCTTACGCGAGAAGCAATTGTACGACAACTTGTCGAAGTGCGAGTTTTGGCTAAAGAAAGTGAACTTCTTGGGACATGTGATAACAAAAGAAGGAATCGCTGTGGATCCAGCAAAGATTGAGACAATTCTTGCCTGGAAACAACCCCAGACTATCACAAACATACGAAGTTTTGTCGGACTAGTAGGATACTACAGAAGATTTATCGAAGGATTTGCTAAGATTGTAGCTCCTTTGACACAACTCACCAGAAAGAATCAGCCGTTTTCCTGAACGGAGAAGTGTGAGGAAAGTTTTCAGCTGCTTAAAGAAAAGTTGACAACCTCACCAGTATTGGTCTTGCCACAACCGGAGGAACCGTCTGAAGTTTACTGTGATGCATCTCACCAAGGATTTGGATGTGTTTTGATGCAACACAAGAAAATTGTAGCTTATGCCTCAAGGCAGTTGAAAACTCACGAACGAAACTATCCTACTCATGACTTAGAGCTTGCGGCTGTAGTGTTTGCATTAAAGGTCTGGAGGCACTACTTATATGGATGCATGTTCACGGTATTCAGTGACCATAAAAGTTTGAAGTATCTGTTCGATCAGAAAGAATTGAACATGCGTCAGAGAAGATGGATGTGGACTCTCAAGGATTTTGATTTTTCATTGCAGTACCACCCTTGAAAAGCCAATGTGGTGGTTTATGCATTAAGTGGAAAAAGCGTATCAGTGTCTTCAATGATGATGGCCAGACAACAAGAGTTGTGGGAAGCATTTAGAGATCTACATTTGGACGTAAAGTTTGCACCATGAGTTTTAAAGTGTGGCATGATAACAATTTCGAGTGGTCTACTTGAGGAGATTGCAAACATGCAAGATGATGCATTGATCCAAGAAAAGAGGAATCTGATAGCTCAAGGACAGACAACTGAGTTCAGGGTCGGACCAGATAATATTCTTAGATGTAATGGAAGAGTTTGTGTACCGAAAGTTGCCGATATGAGAAGAGCGATTTTGGAAGAGGCTCATAAGAGTAAATTGAGTATTCATCCTGGAGCGACCTAAATGTACCAGGACTTAAAATAGAATTACTGGTGGCCAAGAATGAAGAGGGATGTAGCGGAATGTGTATCGACATGTTTGACTTGTCAGAAAGCGAAAGTGGAACATCAACAACCTGCTGGAATGTTGCAGCCTCTGGATATACCGGAATGGAAGTGGGACAACATTTCCATGGATTTTATAACTGGATTGCCCAAGACAAGGAAAAAGAATGATTCGATTTGGGTAATAATGGATCGATTGACAAAGTCCGCACATTTCTTACCAGTAAGGACCACTTATAAAGTAGATAAGCTGGCGGAGATCTACATTGCGGAGATCGTGAGATTACACGGAGTTCCATCAAGTATAGTATCAGACCGTGATCCAAAATTCACATCTCATTTTTGGGGAGCGCTGCATGAAGCATCGGGAACAAAACTGAAATTGAGTTCTGCTTACCATCCACAGACAGACGGATAGACTAAAAGAACAAACCAGTCCTTGGAAGATCTATTGAGAGCATGTGTGTTGGATGATAGAGGAAACTGGGATGAGGTGTTGCCATTGATTGAGTTTACTTACAACAACAGTTTTCACGCAAGTATAGGAATGGCACCCTCTGAGGCTTTGTACGGACGCAAGTGTCAGACGCCTTTATGCTGGTATAAGGACGGAGAGAGTATGATTGTTGGACCTGAGATGGTGGAACAGACTACAGAGAAAATCAAGAAAATACAAGAGAAAATGAAGGTTTCACAGGATCGTCAGAAGAGTTATGCCGACCAGTGTCGCAGACCTTTGGAATTCGAGCAGGGTGATCATGTATTTCTAAGGGTCACGCCTACGACTGGAGTTGGCAGAGCTATTAAATCTAAAAAGTTAACTCCAAAATTTATTGGACCGTACCAGATTACTGCGCGAATTGGACTAGTGGCTTATCGGATTGCTTTACCACCAATACTGTCCAATATTCACGACGTATTTCACGTTTCGTAGTTAAGAAAATACATTTCGGATCCGTCACATGTAATCGAACCAGACACAATCCAACTGAAGGACAACCTGTCATTTGAAGTATTCCCTGTAAGGATTGATGACAGGAAGATTAAGCAGTTGAGGAACAAGGAAGACCAACTAATCAAAGTAATTTGGAATCCGACTACGGGAGATGCGACTTGGGAACTGGAGAGTAAGATGAGGGAACAGTATCCTCAGTTGTTTATCGACATGTAGTTTCGAGGACGAAACTAATTTAAGGGGGGTAGTAATGTAAGACCCGTAAATTTAAAATTAATTTATGGAATTAATATTAAGAGTATTTTGGGGATATTTGTAAAATATTTAATATAAGTATGTTTGAGTGAATATATATACATATATATAAATATTTATTTTTGGGAAGATGAATTAAAATTATTGGATAAAGAGAAAATTAATTTAATTACGAGTAATTAAATTATCGGGCAGTTAATTAAGGGATTATCTGCTAATTGCGACGAGACTGGTTAAGTGCTGAGGATCAGACAAGTGTCGGGTGAGGTGGCACCCATAAATGCCTATAAATAGGAATGAGGAGGCAGAGCAAAAAGCAGAAAACCATACCTCCTCCATACTGCATGTAACAGTATTCCTTCCCTTCCCATCCTGAATTCTGTTCACGTTCAAAAAAAAAAAAAGAGGGAGTTCCTCAAAAGTGATATTAATTGGAAATCTAAGCACCAATCCAGAAAACTTCCAGTACAAAAGTTGTTCTCCGCATCATTACGGAGCTAGAGAACCCATTTTCGTAGGGCGAACGCTAGTGATGTGCTGTTTTGGGTGGTTATCTCAATGTTGTTTTGTTTATGTGGGAAAGTTGAAAATTGTCTTGCATGTTATTTTGAAGATGATTAAAATGCATGTTCATAAAACTGCTTTGAATGTTGTTATAAAATGCGAAAATGCATTCTGTTGGTGTTTTGCTGCTATGTGATGGTTGCTGTTTGGCTGAATGTATTAATGTTGTTCTGCTTGTGTGAGAAAGCTGAAAATGCTTTGCATGTTGTGATTGGTTGTGTAAGAATGCTAGAAATACCTTGCATGTTGTTTTGAGAAATGATCAACAATGTAAACGTTGAAAAATGTCTGTTCTGTTGTGGTTGACATTCTGTTTTTGAGTGATTCTAGTGTTGCTGATGTTTTCAAAAGAGAAGGATTTAAAAGGATGAAAGTGTTTTTTTGGAAAAGTTGTTATTGATGAAAAATGCTTGAGTTTTGTAGTTCAAAAGAATGAAGAAACTGTTTTGGGGTTGTGCTGGTTTTTCAAAGGAAAAAGTTTGAAAATGTGTTGTAGTTTCAGGAAAATTTCACTGAATTCAAAGGTGTATTCGAATACACCTTGAGTCTATTCGAATACAACCTGCCAAGCTTCTGTTTTACTCAAGTTTTCAAACTTGTATTCGAATACGGGCCTCTGTATTCAAATACAGATGAAGGATTTTTGCTTCTGACATTAGCCTCTATATTCGGCTACGACCCTGTCGTATTCGAATACAGGATGCTGATTTTCACTATTTTTGCTTCTGTATTTGAATACAAGGGAGCTGTATTCGAATACAGAATCGTGTTTTCTAGAAGATCAAGTTTCAGTAATTGTTTTATAAACTCTGATTGTTGGGAAACATATTGGAAGGTTTGAAATGATTAAAATGGAGTTTTTGAAATAGTTTTGAAGAGGTGATGAGAAGTTCTTGAAAACCTTAAATGATGTTGGGAAAATGCTGAATTTACACTATTTTGTCTTCTGTATTCGACTACAGGTATGCTGTATTCGAATACAGAGTGTTGAAATTGCAGTTTTATGCTTCTGTATTCGAATACAAGGGAGTTGCATTCGAATACAGATTCGTGTTTTTCAGAAAATCATAGTTTTAAACATTGTTTTATAAACCCTAAGTGTTGGGGAATATTGGGAAGGGTTGTGATGAATTAAAACTGGAATTTTGGGATAGTTTGAAGTGGTGGGGATGAAGCTTTTGAGACTTTACTGATGTAGTGAAAAATGTTGTTTTATGCACTGGGACTGCCTCTGTATTCGAATACCAGAGAGCTGTATTCGAATACAGAGTGTTAATTCTGCACTATTTTGGCTTCTGTATTCGAATACAGAGAAGCTGTATTCGAATACAGATCTGTGTTTTCCAGAAATCTCAGTTTTAAACACTGTTTTATGAATTTTAAGAGCTGGGGAAAACAGAGGGAAGATTTTTGATGAATAAGAATGGAGTTTTAAGATAATGTGAAGTGGAAATGATGAGATGTTTGAATGTTTGATTTATGATGTGTTGATAATGAAATTGGTTGTGTTGAGATGTTTTGAGAAATGATGGAAAAACATGAATTTTACTGATGTTGCATACTGTTTTCAGTGAAGAGAAAACATTGCATGTTCATGCATTGCATAGTCAGGTGGTGACCGCGATGGGCCACAGAGTTGATGCGGTGACCGTGATGGGCCGCAAAGTTAAGTAGTAACCATGGGTTATAGAATAGTTCCGCGTGTATTGAACGGTCTGTTCTGTCCAGGGTCAGAGTAGTTCCGCGTGTATTAGACGATCTATTCTACTCGGGCTACCGAGTGGTTCCACGTGTATTAGACAATCCATTCTATTCGTCGAGGATTTAACTTCTGTATGTTCATGCCAGTGAGAGGCTAACATACGTGAAACGTGCTGATCTGTTGAGCGATTGCACGAGTGCTGGTCTGTTGAGCGACTGCACTGGTACTGGTCTGCTGAGCGACTGTACCTTGGTATATGTATAACGTGCTGGTCTGTTGAGCGACTGCACGAGTATTGGTCTATTGAGCGACTGCACGAGTGCTGGTCTGTTGAGCGATTGCACTGGTGCTGATCTGTTGAGCGATTGCACCCTGGTCATGAGGGCCGTTAAAGTCAAACATATTTAAATTGTGCTAGTTTGTTGAGCGACTGCACCTTGGTAATTCCAAGAAGTTGAATACATGAGCATATACATATTGCATCAGGGTGATTCACCGGTGGGTCACGATTTGGTTATATGATGATCATTGGAAAGTGATGTGTGTAAGTACGTTATAAAATCTGAATTTTTGTGATTGCTGAGGTGGTAGTTGTACTTACAATATGTTTTCTATATTAATTGGTTGCTGTTTTGAAAAAGCATATATGTCATGAAATTTCAAGTGAGCATCCTTAATTTTCATCATTGTTATATGCTATGCCATGGATGTATCTGTTTTGTAATATAAATGCTATGTGTTATTTGTTAATTTCGGTCGGTGACCCTTTACTATTATTGTGGAAATTGGGCTTTGCCCTCAGATGATACCCAAACCCGTCCTACCGACGGTTACACTAACGACGGAAACGTGGTTAGTTTCCCCTGATCTTTACGTACGGAGTATTTGTAGACCACGCAGAGGGGCGGACAGCTGGGTGAAGACGAGACTGGCAGAGGATGCGGTGTAGACCGTGCTACTGTAGCTTAGTGCATAATCAGACTAGACTTTTGTATAGGGTCTTGAGTTTGGGAAATGTAATTGGTTATTTTGGGAATTATTGTATAACTTGTCCGCTAACCTATTCCGCACTCTGATATTTCCTTCTGAGATGATACGACACTGATCTTTTGAAAATGTATTAATGTTTATTATTAATTTCCAAAGATAAGTACTTAGTGATATTTATGATGAAATTATTGAATTACGTTCATCGATTAAATTACGACGTACTATTTTTTTTAGAAAACGTATTAAAGGAAATTTTTATTCTTTTGAAGTAATAAATTGGGAAAAACATTTTAATTATTTATTTGAAAAAAAAAATACACTCGCACTGTATTTAAACTCGGGGTGTTACAGTATCCCCCTTGATCCATTTACCTGTATCCAAAAAATAACATATAAAAATTTCAGTAAAATGCAGTAGGTTCCCCTGAAATCAGTTCACGTACTCATAAAATTTTCAAAATCATGCATTGTACGTGAATTAAATTCACGTATCTTGACGTCAACTCACTTCACGTAGGTTCCCCTGAACTTGGTTCACGTACGTGTTAAACTTGTAAGTAAATAACTCTTCACGTGAACTCAGTTCACGGAAGTGTTAAATTTTTAAATGTATGTATCGTACGTGAACTAAGTGTTAATTTTTAAATTTTATGTATTGAACACAGTGTTAATGTATGTATCGTAAGTGTTAATTTTTAAATTTTACGTAAACTCGGTTCACGTACTCGTTTAAATTGTAACTTAAATGCATCGTACGTGAACACACTTCACGTACGTTAACCTCCATTGTTTACGCAACCTCAGTTAACGTATGTTTACGCGAACTGAGTTTATGTAATTTCTTCAAATTCGAAATATTTAATGCGTACATTAACTCAGTTCATTTACGATCGCAAAACATACGTTAACTGATTTCACGTAAAATTTCCAGATTTCAGAAAAATTTAACTCAAATACAGAGCAACAACATTACCTTATTTGCACACTTTAACCACAATGAGAATATCATATTAACGGGTTGTAATCTATGAGTGAATGTTGTGAGTTTTGAATGATAATGAGTTTTGGTGGGTGAGCTATGGATGATTTTTAGGTTTTTTGAGTTTTATGTTTACACTGCACTTGAAAAACGGGAAGAAGAGGAAGAAGGAAAAAAAGATGTTTACAAACAGAAGAGTATTTTCGGAATTTTCATTTAAAAAAAATTTGGTGGGTGTGGGTAGCAATAAGGGGGGTGTGGGTAGCAAAAGTGAAAGATTTTTTAAATGCAAACAATAAGATGTCTTTAAAACTGAAAACTCTTAGGGAAGATAAGAAAAATCTGACCAAAGAAGTCCAAGTTTTAAAGATTCGAAATTCTGAGTATGCAACTGAAAACAAGGATTTTAAAACTGAAGTTGCAAGACTCAAATCTGAAAACCAAACTCTCAAAAGTAATATTTGTTCCACTTCAAAAACTGTTTGTGAATCTGATATGCATGAGCAAATTTTTCAAAACTTTATTTCTAATGGAATGGAAAGAAGTAAATATGCATTTATGATTTATGGAAAAAATAACGCTGGAAAAAGAGGTCTTGGTTTTACAGAAACTATTGCTAAAACTAAAACTGTTCATTATGATGTTTTATGCATTGTTTGTGCTAAGAAAGGTCACTCTGAATTATCTTGTCCAATGGTAAAATTTGAACAAGATCAAAGAGTTGTTAAAACTAACAAACCATGACCCAACCAGTTATGGATACCAAAAGATCAAATTGTCTATGTTGCAGATATTCTGAGAAACCAGAAGGAGACACCAACAATGGTGCAAGGACAATGGATGTTGGCAATGCACAAGCAGAAGAAGGTTTATGTTCCTGCTACAACCAGACAGAGGCAATCTGAGTTTGATGGAAGAAGATCTGGTCAACTTAACTAGAACCAGAATCAGAAACAAAACTGGAACCAGAATCAGAATCAGTATTGGAACCAGAACGAGAATAGGAATTATCAGAATTATCAGATTCATCAGAAATATAATATTCATCCAAATCCCCAGAACTATCAGATTCATCCAAATCCCCAGAACTATCAGATTCATCCAATTCATCCAAATCACCAGAATCACCAGATTCACCAAAGTTACCAGAAACAAAACATGTTCCAGAATCATCAGAGGAACATGGTTTATGAACCAAAGTAGAATCAAGGAAACTATTCAAACAGGCCAGAAGCAGAACTGGCTCTGACGGCTTGAACAGAAGCTGATTCTGAGTCTGACTCTGACTCTGATTCTGATAGAGAAAAAGCAAGGTCTGATCTGCAACACAAAGCTTGGTATCTTGACAGTGGATGCTCCAAACACATGACATGAGACAAATCCATGTTTCTGAATCTGACTATGAAAAATGGAGGCAAAGTTTCCTTTGGAGGAAACCAGAAAGGTCAGATTATTTGTACAGGAACAGTTGGTAACACTTCTTCTTCCCTTTTTATTAAAAATGTTCTGTTAGTTAAAGGGCTGAAGCATAATCTTTTGAGCATAAGTCAATTAAGTGATTGCAAATATGATGTTATCTTTAATCAGAAAACTTGCAAAGCTTTTAGTCAACTTGATGGGTCTGTTTTATTTACTGGCATTAGGAAGGATAATGTTTATAAAATTGATCTGTTTGGTCTTGCTAAGCAACAGGTTAAATGCTTATTGTCTGTAAGTGAGCAGAATCTGATTTGGCACAAAAGGTTAGGGCATGCAAACTCCAGTTGGTAAGAGGGTTCCCCAAGGTATGTACCAAAACTGAGATTCTGTGTGAAGCATGTCAAAGAGGTAAACAAACAAAAAGTTCTTTCAAAACTAAAAACTGTGTTTCTACTTCTCAATCACTTGAACTGCTTCACTTAGATCTATTTGGTCCTGTTCAAACAGCTTCTCTCAGTGGTAAGAAATATGGTTTTGTGATTGTTGATGATTACTCAAGGTGGACTTGGGTAAAAATTTTAAAGAACAAAGATGAATCTTATAAAGTGTTTATTTCTTTTTGTAAGCAAGTTATGAATGAAAAGGGTATTAAGATCATAACCATCATAAGTGATCATGGAGGTGAATTTGAGAACAAATATTTTGAAGAATTATGTGATGAGAATGGCATCTCTCACAACTTCGTATCCACCAAAACACCTCAACAGAATGGAGTGGTAGAATGGAAGAATAGATCACTACAGGAGATGGCCAGAACCATGCTGATTGATATGAAGGTTGCCACCTACCTTTGGGCAGAAGCTGTCAACACAGCTTGCTACATTCATAATAGAGTGTACATCAGGTCAATCTTAAATAAAACTCCATATGAACTATGGAAAGGTATGAAACGTAACATTTCATATTTCAAGCAATTTGGCTGTACTTGTTTTATGTTGAACACTAAAGATAATCTAGCTAAGTTTGACTCTAGATCTCAAAAGTGTACCTTTATTGGTTACTCTGAGAGATCAAAAGCTTATAGAGTGTTTAACAAAGAAACTAACACTGTGAAAGAATCAATCCACATTAAGTTTGATAATAAACAGCTTGACTCTAAAAAGTCAAAGCAAGATGAGGAAATTGCAGGTGAACCAGAGGCACAGGAACCAATAGCTGGACCAGCAGCAGAATCTGAGAAAGATAAAGATGAAAGCAAGGAATAAGAACATGCTGACTCTGAAGACAAGTCAGAGGGAAAAAATGGATGGAAGTACAAGTCTTCACATCCATAAACTCTCATTATTGGCAGTGCAGCCGAACCATTGAAGACCAGATCATCAAGTAGAGAAACCAGTCTGTTTGGTTTACTCTCAACAATTGAACCAAGCAATGTTGATGAAGCGTTGGCAGAGGAAGGTTAGATACTTGCAATGCAAGAACAGCTGAACGAATTTCAAAGGAATGATGTTTGGGATCTGGTATCCAGACCAAACAAAAACATTATTGGAACCAAGTGGGTGTTCAGGAATAAACTCAATGAAAAAGGTGAAGTGGTAAGGAACAAAGCCAGACTTGTAGCTCAAGGATACAGTCAACAGGAAGGTATTGGTTACACTGAGACTTTTGCTCCAGTGGCCAGGTTAGAAGCAATTAGAATTCTTTTATCATTTGTTGCTAATCATGATATAATTCTGTATCAAATGGATGTTAAAAGTGCATTCTTAAATGGCTATATAAGTGAGGAATTCTATGTCAAACAGCCCCCTGGATTTGAAAATTCTGATTTTCCAAACCATGTTTTTAAACTTAATAAATATTTGTATGGTTTAAAACAAGCACCAAGGGCATGGTATGACAGAGTTAGTAACTTTCTGCTTAAGAATGAATTTGATAGAGGCCAGATTGATAATACTCTATTTAGGAAATCCATTAAAAATGATATTTTGATTATTCAAGTTTATGTTGATGATATCATCTTTGGATCCACTAATGGCACTTTGTGCAAGGAGTTTTCTGACCTAATGCAGAAAGAGTTCCAAATGAGCATGATGGGAGAACATAAGTTCTTCTAGGGAATTCATATTCACCAAGGTAAATCAGGTATACACATTCACCAATCTAAATACACTAAAGAACTTCTCAAAAATTTCAAGATGAGTGACTTTAAGCCTATGGCCACCCCCATGCACCAAACCTGCTCACTTGAGAAAGATGAAACCAGCCAAAAGGTAGACCAGAAAACATACATTGGTATGATTGGATCCCTTCTTTACCCAACTGCTTCTAGACCTAACATTTTGTTTAGTGTTTGTGTCTGTGCCCGTTTTCAAGCTGACCCAGGGAATCCCATTTAACTACTGTCAAAAGAATCTTGAGATACCTTAAAGGAACCACCAACCTTACCTTGTTATACAAGAAAACCCCCACCTACAAACTAAGAGGTTTTTGTGATTTTGACTATGCTGGAGACAAGATGGAAAGGAAAAGTACAAGTGGCAACTGCACATTCTTAGGTGATAGATAATTTGATCTCTTGGTCAAGCAAAAGACAAAGCACCATTGCCATGTCAACAGCTAAAGCTGAGTATATATCAGCAGCAGGATGCAGCTCACAGTTAATCTGGATGAAACATCAACTTGAAGATTACATCTTTGAAATCAATATCCCTTTATTTTGTGATAACACTTCAACCATAAACCTAACCAAGAATCCGATCTTACACTCTAGAGCCAAACACATTGAAATAAAACACCATTCCATTAGGGACCATGTTCAAAAAGGGACTTTAAGCATCCAGATTGTGGACATTGATCATCATTGGGCTGATATCTTCACCAAAGCATTACTTGAAGATAGGTTCGAGTTCATCAAGAAGCATCTCAACATTATCTCCATATCTAACTAGCTCAAGTAGTCATCTTAGGAGTTTTTTAATTTTCTTGTAATATTACTTTATGTATTTTATTTTTCTGTTTTTACTTTCTGTACTTTGTAAAGAGAAAAACAAAAAATAAAAAAATAGTAGGACTTCTTTTTGGCTGAGAAAAAAAGGGGGAGAAAGAGAAAAAGGAGAAATAAGTAGAAAAGGAGAGATAAAAAGAAAGGAGAGGCGAAAAAGAAATAGATGAAAAGAGAAGGAGTTGAAAAGGAGAGGAGAAGAAAATAAAAGAAAGAGTGAATTTAGAAGGAGTTGAAAAGGAGAAGAAAAAGTCATTATTAGACATAGGGGGAGAGATTGGTGTAAAGGGGATTATTTCAAGTACTTCGAGTTATAAGCTAGCAAAATAAGTTAAGGTTTTGTCATCATCAAAAAGGGGGAGATTGTTGGAACCAAGTTGGTTCTAAGTACTTAGGATTTTGATGTTTGCAAAAGCACTCCATCTAATCTTATTTTGTACTTTGAATTATTATTTAAATGCCACCAGAAAATGAAGTCACTAGAGGCAGAAGATGAGTTACCAAAGGATAGAATAAGACCAGACGATACACCTCTAGAAGATACCAGATAATGCATCCAAAAGGTACCAGAGGATTCATCTTGAAAGCACAAGAGGATACACCAGGATGTCAAAACACCATTAGAGGATATCTTTCCTGACCCAGATCAGAAGGAAGCAGAGTCTAGAAGAAGACCTAGACCAGACCAGAAGGAAGCCTGCTAGAGGGAGACTTGTTCCAGATCAGAAGGAATCATAAGTCAGACTTGGTCCAGAATTTATTTTGACCAAAAGATAGCTTGGCAGTGAAATGATAATCAGTCCAGACTTGATCCAGAATTAATCAGAGCTTCAGTTAATTGGTCCAGAACAAGAGATTTAATCCAGATTTGGCCCAGACCAGACGATAGCTTGGTTCAGAGTATGAAACTATGTCCAGATGAGAAGAAATGATATCCAGATTTAATCCAGAACTGATCCAGATTAGAAGGTAAATGTCCAAATTAAAAAATCCTATGTCTAGATTTAATTTTAGTTTCAATCCAGACCCAGTTCAGATCATAGGGAAAAGGTTCAGATCAATGGTCCAGATTTAAGCATATGGCCCAATGTTGGCCGAGATCAGAAGATCAGACCATATGGCCTAGTGTTGGCCAAGATCGAAAGATCAGAACGTGTGGTCCAGTATTGGCCGAGATCAGAGGATCACAGTAGATCAGATTGTATGGTCTAATGTCGACGAGAGCAGAAGATCAAACGGTCAAGATTTATTCATGATGATAATCAATGGAGACTTGATTAAATTTGATCAAAGTATTAAAAGGATTTGATACAAAAATAAATTGAAGTCGTATAGGAATTCAGAAGCTATTGGCGGGAAGAAAGATTTGGTCCAGAAATAATTAAAGTTAGGATTGGCCAAAGTTATTTTTGAAAGCAAATCTGGAGCTAAGAAGATATGTTTTTTTATTTAAGAGAAACCCGATTGGTCAGGTTATTTTTGCAAGAGTATCTGGCGAGATACAGCTCGAATTTAAGCTGGAAGAGACCCTAATTCACATCTATAAAAGGAGGCTCAAAAGACTTAGCATCGAAAATACTTGAGAGTCATACACTTCCAAAAGCAAAATACTTGAGTTTTCAGTGAGGTCAATTGTGAGTATTCGATTTCCAGAAGCAAGCACTCTAAGTTTTTCCTTCCCTTGTGTTAGATCTAAGTTGTTGAAGTAGAGTCTACAATCAAAAGGAGTCAGAAGGAGTAGCAGATTACTTAGCAGTTAGATGTTGGAACCAAGTTGGTTCTAAGTCTTAGGATTTTGATGTTTACAAAACAACTCAATGTAATCTTATTTTGTACCTTGAATTATTAAATTAAATGCCACCAGAAGCTGAAGTAATCAGAAGCAGAAGATCAAAGGGTTCCCGAGATTGAATCCTGAAGGTACCAGAAGATACTCCAGGATGTCAAAACATCACCAGAAGATATCTTTGCTGGCCCAGATCAGAAGGAAGCAAAGTCAGAAGGAAACCTGGACCAGACCAGAAGGAAGCCTGCCAGAGGGAGACTTGATCCATACCAGAAGGAATCATAAGTCAGACTTAGTCCAGAAGTTATTCTGACCAGAAGATGGCCTGGCAATGAAATGATAAACAGCCCAGACATGATCCAGACTTAATCAGAGGGTAAATTAATGGGTCCAGAACAAACGAATTAATCCAGATTTGACCCAGACCAGAAGATAGCATGGTTCAAGGTATGAAACTAAGTCTAGACAAGAAGAAATGATGTCCAGATATGATCCAGACCTGATCCAAATCAGAAGGTAAAATGTCCATACTGAAATATTATTTGTCCAGATTTAATTTCAGTTCAATCTAGACCCAATTCAGAATTGGTCCAGATCAGAGGGAAGATGTTCATATCAATGGTCCAGAATTAAGTATATGGCTCAGTTTTGGCCGAGATCAGAAGATCAGACCATGGCCCAGTGTTGGCCGAAATCAGAAGGTCACAATGTTTGGTCTAGCATTGGCCGAGATCAGAGGATCACAGCAGATCAGACCATAGCCCAATGTTGGCCGAGATCAAAAGATCAAAAGATCAGAAAGTGTGGTCCACGGTTGGCCGAAATCAGAGGATCACAGGAGATCACTTAGTATGGTCCAGATGTGGACTAGCGCAGAAGATCAAATGGTCCAGATTTAATCATGAGGATTAACAGTGGAGATTTAATTAAATTTGATCAAAGTATTAAAAGGATTTGTTACAAAAATAAAGTGAAGTCGTATGGAAGTTCAGGAGCTGTTGGCAGGAAGAAACTAAAGACATGATTGGCCAATTATTTTTGAAAGAAAATATGAAGCTTAAAAAGATATGTTTTTTATTTAAGTGAAGCCCGATTGGTCAAGATATTTTTGCAAGAGAATCCAGCAAGATACAGCTCAAAATTAAGCTTGGAAGAGACCTTAATTCGCATCTATAAAAGGAGGCTAAAGGCAGAATACTTAGCATCGAAAATCACAAAAGAGTCATACACTTCCTAAAGCAAACACTCGAGTTTTTAGTGAGGTTAATTGTGAGTTCTAGTTTCCAGAAGCAAGCACTCGTGTTATTTTCTTTCCCTTGTGTTAGATCTAAGGTGAAGGGGCTGGACGTAGCCTCATTAACGGTGAACCAATATAAAAATTATGTGTTTTATTTTTACTTTATATCCGTTGCTGACTCTGTTTTTATTCATACATCAAGTTTTGTTTTAAAAGTGTAAAAACAGGAAAAGTATTCAAGATAGTCAAACACAATTTAACCGCCCTTTCTCGTGTTTGCACCTTCAATTGGCATCAAAGCTCGGTCTCAAGGCTGAGAACGTAACAGTGTTTGGGGAAACGTCCAAGGGGTTCAACATGGCAGAATCCAGAGATGAATTGGGAGGCAACATCAACAGACCACCACTGGTTGATGGAGAAAGGTTTGAGTATTGGAAGGACAGAATGAGAAGTTTTGTAATATCTCAAGATCCTTAACTATGGAAGATGATAGTCAAAGGATACACTGCACCTACTGATCCAGAAGATTCAACTAAAAAACTAGACATGGATGATATGAAACCAGATCAGAGAAGATTACACAAACTTCATCACAAGTCCACAAACATCATGATCAGTGCCATCACATTCAAGGAATTTGACAGATGCACAGATAAAGAAACAGCAAAGAGCATATTCGACAGTCTGGTTCTGACCTATGAAGGAACCCAGCAGGTTCAAGAAGCAAGGGCTAACATACTGGTCAAACAGTATGAGATGTTCAAGATGGAAGATGATAAAAAAATTGATGGAATGTTCTGCAGATTCCAGACTCTGATATCTGGACTGAAGGTCTTGAAGAAAAGTTACACAACAACAGATCATGTCAAGAAGATTCTAAGAAGTTTACCAAAAAAGTGGAGACCAATGGTTACTGCAGTTCAGCAAGCCAAAGATCTGAATAACTTAAGACTTGAAGATCTGATCAGCTCACTCAGGTCTCATGAAATAGAACTGGAAGAAGATGAACAAAAGAAGAAGAAGAACAATTTGGCTCTGAAGTCGAAACATAAGAAAGCTACAAAGGCAGCATCAGAATCAGAGGATAGTGACAGTGACTGTGATGATATGGCTTACTTAACCAAAAAGATGGTTAAGATCTGGGAAAACAGGAAGAGAAGAAGCTTCAAGAAGAAACATAACAACAGAGGAAAGGAAAAATCTGACAAGAAGACTATTGTTTGTTATGGATGCAATGAACCTGGACATATCAAGCCAGAATGTCCAAATCTAGAAAAAGGCAAACAGCACAAGAAGAGTTCCAGATTCAGAAAGAAGGGTCTGATGGCAGCCTGTGATGTATCAGAATCAGAGGAAGAATCGTCTGATGAAAAATAGGCAGAAAGAGCAAAGAAAGCAGGCAGAAGGAAGAATGATTGAAGCAGTCATTTAAGCAAGTCTGGAAGCACATCAGAGGGAACAATTCTGGCTCTGATGGCTCATAAAAATTCAAGTTCTGAATACAGCTCAAGCTCTGGAACAGATTCAGAAGATGAAGATAATGAGGTATTTTCTGATCTCTCTAGATCTGAATTAATTGAGACTTTAAAACACTTTTTAAATGCAAACAATAAGATGTCTTTAAAACTGAAAACTCTTAGGGAAGATAAGAAAAATCTGACCAAAGAAGTCCAAGTTTTAAAGAATCAAAATTTTGAGTATGCAACTGAAAACAAGGATTTTAAAACTGAAGTTGCAAGAATCAAATCTGAGAACCAAACTCTCAACAGTAATGGTTGTTCCACTTCCAGAACTGTTTGTGAATCTGATATGCATGAGAAATTTTTTCAAAACTTTATTTCGAACGGAATGGAAAGAAGTAAATATGCATCTATGATTTATGGAAACAGTAATACTGGAAAGAGATGTCTTGGTTTTACAAAAACAATTGAAAGCAAAACTGTTCATTCTGATGTTTTATGTATTGTTTGTGCTAAGAAAGGTCACTCTGAACTATCTTGTCCAATAATAAAATCTGAACAACATTAGAGACCTGATAAGACTAACAAACCTTGACCCAATCAGTTCTGGGTACCAAATGATCAAATTGCCTATGTTGCAGATGTTCTGAGCAACCAGAAGGAGACACCAACAATGGTGCCTAGACTATGGATGTTGGTAATGCAAAAGCAAAAGAAGGTATATGTTCCTGCTACAACCAGGCAAAGGCAATCTGAGTCTGATGGAAGAAGGTTTGGTAAACGCAACTAGAACCAGAGTCAAAATAGGAACTGGAACCAGAACCAGAACTGGAACCAGTATCAGAAGCACATAAACTGGAACCAGAACCAACACTGGAACCAGAACCAGAATTGGAACCTGTATCTAAAGCACAGGAACTAGAACAAGAATCAACTCTGGAACCAGAATCAACTCTGGAACTAGAGTCGTACTAGGGTTGCTATTATCTATTTAAAGACTTTCTATGATGTAACAAGCGGTATCTTTTTATAAAATAATTAATTTTGAGAGTTTTTCTCTTCTCTGGTGGATTCCAGAACTTGTTCTTTCTTTAGGATTAGCGCTTGCTAACCCTTTGCGATTTCCGACTGCGTCAAACAGTTCCACTGACCCTCCAAGTTAGTCTTCTCAAACAGTCTAACAATCCTAGACTCTTGAGGAATACAGCACCTTGACTTCCTAAGTCAAGTCTTCTCCTACCAATCTGACAACCCTAGATTGTAGAAGGAATTACAACGCCTTGAATCTAATTGCCAAGTAATCTGCTACCCCTTCTGACTCCCTCAGATTGTAGACTCTACTTCAACAACTTAGATCTAACACAAGGGAAAGAAAATAACACGAGAGCTAGCTTCTGGAAAGCTGAAACTCATAATTAACCTCACTGAAAACTTGAATGTTTGCTTTGGAAGTGTATGACTCTTTTGTGATTTTCGATAGCTAAGTATTCTGCCTTGACGCAGTCGGAAATCGCAAAGGGTTAGCAAACGCTAATCCTAAAAAAAGAACAAGTTCTGGAATCCACCAGAGAAGAGAAAAACTCTCAAAATTAATTATTTTATAAAAAGATATTGTTTGTTACAGCATAGAAAGTCTTTAAATAGATAATAGAAACCCTAGTACGAAAATTAGGTAAAACAGAAAAGCCCGAAATTAAAGGAAAAGCTTAAACGGCTGTAAAACAGAAAAGCTTGAAATTACGGGAAAAACTAAAATGGTTGTTTTGAGGCCCAAGACGAGCTCAAAACGGTTCTGGAGCCCATACTTCATGGCTAAGCCATGAGTTGTGTTCGTGGCGCGATTCCCTTTTCGGAAAGGAATAATAATAGATAATCTGACACCGGACGATCGTTTTCCGCATTTTCTGCTGCTTTTGTCTGCAAAGCCGTTTCTTCCTCGATTCTGGCCGTGAACCCTCCTACATCAGTCTCCTCCACTTCTAAAGAACTCGACCCCGAGTTCATACCAGAATAAAGGTCAGCATCTTCATGGAACTCATAAATATCAGCCACATTAAAGGTATTGGAATTATTCATGGATCCTAGCAAGTCGATCACATAGGCGTTGTCATTGATCTTCTTCCGCACCTTGAAAGTCTCGTACTTGCAAAGATGAAGCTTCTTGTAAGTGTCAACTGGGAACCTCTCCTTACGCAGGAACACCATCACATCATTTCCCACAGCAAAGACCTTGACTCTTCTGCGCTTGTCAGTAGCTACTTTGTTCTTCTGCCCAGTAGCCTCTAACTTCGCCATGACAGCTTCCTTAACGGCGTGCACATCCTTGGCCACCACTGGGCAAAACCACTCACTTTCCTTGAAGGTCTCAGTCAGGTCATGCTCATCCTGCGTCATAACAAGAAAACTGAACTTCTCCTTCCTTGTTTCTCTATTAAAACCAGAAACCAGAGCCATAGCTATCTTGTGCGTTCCCCAGGTGAACATCATCACATTATCTCTGCCTCTATACGTGATATCATTGTCATACTGCCAAGGTCACCCCAGTAGGACATGACACACATCCATATTCAGAACACCACACACTACCTCTTCCTTGTAATTCCTTCCGATGGAAATAGGCACCTTGCAAGTCTTCGTCACCTTGACCTGCGAACCCTTACTCGCCCATCCCAAAGCATAAGGCTTGGCATGCGGTTCTGTCGGAAACTCTAGGTACTCCACTAGCTTTTGGGATACCAAGTTCTTTGTACTCCCGTTATCCACGATCAGATTACACACCTTATTCTTAATAGAATAATGTGTTCTAAAAAGATTCTTCCTTTGCCCCTCCTGCTTTGTAGACAACAGAACTCTCTGCAGCACAAAATTCACCGCTTCTTCAGCGAATTCAAAACCGTCATACTCGTTGCTTGCTTCCTCTTCGTCAGACTCCTCATTCAAGACTACAGTCGTGCTCCTGGAAGGGCAAACATTCGACTTGTGACCCTGCCCACCGCAACGGAAACACTCATCTCCCGTCGGTTTCGCGTATGGGTTGGCTGACTTCTAGTTCGCCCTCTTGTTGGGCGTAGCACTACTGGTTCCTTTTGCTGAGGAGTTAGAATCCTTAGCAGCAACACTCTTATCCTCATCACCAGCAACTTCAGAATTACCCTGCGGAGTGAATCTGCGAAAAAATGAGAAATTTCTGGGGGATTTCTCCATCAGTTCCGCTTTCAAGGCTAGCGTAGAGGCCTCCGTCACGGTCCAGACAGTCTGCAGACCCATCTTCTCCTGTATCGACCCCTTCCAGCCATTAATATAGTGAGTCACCTTCTGACCCTCAGTTTCCCCTAGCTCGTTGCGTTCTGAGAAACGCATGAACTCTGCTGTATACTCGGTCACGCTCCTTTTACCCTGAACGCAATCGATATACATCTTGTACAGAATCTACTCATAATCTTCAGGCAAGAAACGCTCCAGCATCAACTATTTCATTCGCCTCCATGTTCTAATTGGCGCTTTTCACTGGTGCTGCCTCTGAACAACAAGCTTATCCCACCACACAGCAGCGATACTCTTCAATCGAATTGCCACCATCTTCACCTGCTTGTTTTCTGGCACACCCATCACGTCGAAGAACCGATCAACTTCAATCTGCCAGTCCAGAAACTCTTACACCCCCATAGTTCCATAGAACAACGGGATGTCAGCCTTGACTCTGTAGTCGTTGCGATTCTGTTGTTTATCGAAACCCTAATTCTCCTCCTGGACCTCTTCTTCGGAACTAAAGTCCGATTCAACACGAGCCTGCAAGCCTCCATGTGGACGCCTGGGCGGTTCGTCTCTCGTGCCTCTGTCCCTCCTATTATTGATGGCGTTCACTTGAACCGTCAAAGCCGCCACCTGACTCGTCATCTGCGTAGTCAAAGCAGTAAGGGACGCAGTAAAAGCCGCAGTGATACCCTCGATGTCTGCTCTTGTGACTGGTTGATCTCCCATGGCTGTTCAAGCTACGAAAAAAAATAGGAAAAAGCCTGCTCTGATGCCACCTGACACATTCGGAAATCACAAAGGGTTAGCAAACGTTATCCTAAAAATAGAACAAGTCCTGGAATCCACCAGAGAAGAGAAAAACTCTCAAAATTAATTATTTTATAAAAAGATACCATTTGTTACAGCATAGAAAGTCATTAAATAGATAATAGAAACCCTAGTACGAAAATTAGGGAAAACAGAAAAGCCCGAAATTAAAGGAAAAGCTAAAACGGCTGTAAAACAGAAAAGCCCGAAATTACGGGAAAAACTAAAACGGCTTTTTTGAGGCCCAAGACGAGCTCAAAACGGTTTTGGAGCCCATACTTCATGTTAAAGCCATGAGTTGTGTTCGTGGCGCGATTCCCTTTTCGGAAAGGTATAATAATAGATAATCTGACACCGGACGATCGTTTTCCGCATTTTCTGCTGCTTTTTTCCGCAAAGCCGTTTGTTCCTCGATTCTGGCCGTGAACCCTCCTACATCATGCCTTGAGCCTTCTTCTATAGATGCGAATTAGGGTCTCTTCCAAGCTTAATTTCGAGTTGTATCTTGCTAGATTCTCTTGCAAAAATATCTTGACCAATCGGGCTTCACTTAAATAAAAAAACATATCTTTTTAAGCTTCAAATTTGCTTTCAAAAATAACTGGCCAATCATGTCTTTAGTTTCTTCCCGCCAACAGCTTCTGAACTCCCATACAACTTCACTTTATTTTTGTAACAAATCCTTTTAATACTTTGATCAAATTAAATTAAATCTCCACCGTTAATCCTCATGATTAAATCTGGACGGTCTAATCTTTTGCGCTAGTCCACATCTGGACCATACTAAGTGATCTGTTGTGATCCTCTGATTTCAGCCAACCCTGGACCACACTTTCTGATCTTCTGATCTCGGCCAACCTGGTCTAGCAAACTGATCTGCTGTGATCCTCTGATCTCGGCCAATGCTAGACCACACATTCTGACCTTCTGATTTCGGCCTGTTGGAACCAAGTTGGTTCTAAGTCGTAGGATTTTGATGTTTACAAAAGGACACAATGTAATCTTATTTTGTACCTTGAATTATTACATTAAATACAACAAGAAAATAAAGTTTGCAGAGGCAGAAGATGCATCCAGAATGCATCCTGGAATTACCAGAAGATACTCCAGGATCACCACAAGATATCTTTGCTTGCCCAGATCAGAAGGAAGCAATGTCAGAAGAAGACCTGGACCATACCAGAGGAAAGCCTGCTACAGGGAGAGTATGTCTAGACCAAGAGGAATCAAATATCAGATTTATTCTAGAAGTTATTCTGACCAGAAGATGGCCTGGCAGTGAGAAATTAAAACAACCCAGACTTGTTCTAGACTCAACCAGAAGATAAGTTAATGAGTCCAGAACAAGAGAATCAATCCAGATTTGACCCAGATCAGAAGATAGCATGGTTCACGGTATGAAACTAAGTCCAGACCAGAAGAAATGATTTCCAGAATTGATCCAGACCTGATCCAAAATCAAAGGTAAAATGTCCAAACTGAAATATTACTTATCCAGATTTAATTTCAGTTTAATCCAGACCAAGTCCAGAATTGGTCCACATCAGAGGGAAGATTTCCAGATCAATGGTTCAGAATTAATTATTTGGCCCAGTGTTGGCCGAGATCAGAAGATCAGAGTTGGCCCAGTGTTGGCCCAGTGTTGGCCGACAATGGCCTAGTGTTGGCCGAAATCAAAGGGTCAGGATGTGTGGTCCAGCAATGGCCGAGATCAGAGGATTGTAGCATATCAGGTGCAAGTCCAGGATGGCCGAAATCAGAAGATCAGAGGGTTAGGAAGTGTGGTCCAAGGATGGCCGAAATTAGAGGATCACAGCATATCAATAAGTTTGGTCCAGATGTGAACTAGCGCAGAAGAATCCAATGGTCCAGATTTAATCAAGAGGATTAACGGTGGAGATTTTAATTTATCTTAATCAAAGTATTAAAAAGATTTGTTACAAAAATAAAAGTGAGGTATTGTGGAATTCAGGAGCTGTGGCGGGAAGCAACTAAAGTCTTGATTGGCCAGTTATTTTTGAAAGAAATCTGAAGCTTAAAAAAGATACGTTTTTTTTTTTAAAATGAAGCCCAATTGGTCAAGTTATTTTTGCAAGAGAATCTAGCAAGATTCAGCTCGAATTTAAGCATTGGAAGAGGCCCTAATCTGCATCTATAAAAGGAGGCTCAAGGCAGAATACTCATTATCGAAAATCACAAAAGATTCATACACTTCCAAAGCAAACACTCAAATTTTCAGAGAGGTCAATTGTGAGTTTTAGCTTTCAAGAAGCAAGCACTCGTGTTATTTGCTTTCAACTATGTCAGATCTAAGTTGTTGAAGTAAAGTCTACAATCTGAGGGAGTCAGAAGGGGTAGAAGATTACTTGGCAATTAGATTCATAGTGTTGTAATTCCCTTTACAATCTGGGATTGTCAGATTGGCAGGAGAAGACAGGAGCTGTATTCCTCAAGAGTCTAGGATTGTTAGACTGTTTGAGAAGACTGACTTGGAGGTCAGTAGAACGGTTGTAATTCAAGGTTTAAATTAGTGAAATCCTTCAAGGTGAAGGGACTTGACGTAGCCTCGTTAACGGTGAACCAATATAAAAATTCTGTGTTTTATTTTTACTTTATATCCGCAGCTAATTCTGTTTCTATTCGTACATCAAGTTTTGTTTTAAAAGTGTAAAAACAGGAAAAGTATTCAAGTTAGGCAAACACAATTCAACCCCCCTTCTTGTGTTTGCACCTTCAATTGGCATCAGAGCTCGGTCTCAAGGATGAGCAATTAATAGTGTTTGAGGAAAGGTCCAAGGGGTTCAACATGGCAGAATCCAGAGAAGAATTGGGAGGCAACATCAACAGACCACCATTGTTTGATGGAGAATGGTTTGAGTATTGGAAGGACAGAATGAGAAGTTTTGTAATATCACAAGATCCTTAACTATGGAAGATGATAGTCAAAGGATACACTGCACCTACTGATCTAGAAGATCCAACTAAAAAACTAGACATGAATGATATGAAACCAGATCAGAGCAGATTACACAAACTTCATCACAAGTCCAGAAACATCATGATCAGTGACATCACATTCAAGGAATTTGACAAATGCACAGATAAAGAAATAGCAAAGAGCATATTCGACAGTCTGGTTCTGACCTATGAAGGAACCCAGCAGGTTCAAGAAGCAAGGGCTAACATACTGGTCAAACAGTATGAGATGTTCAAGATGGAAGATGATGAAAACATTGATGGAATGTTCTGCAGATTCCAGACTCTGATATCTATACTGAAGGTCTTGAAGAAAAGCTACCCAACAGCAGATCATGTCAAGAAGATTCTAAGTTTACCAAAAAAGTGGAGACCAATGGCTACTGCAATTCAGTAAGCCAAAGATCTGAATAACTTAAGACTTGAAGACCTGATCAACTCACTCAGGTCTCATGAAATAGAACTGGAAGAAGATGAACCAAAGAAGAAGAAGAAGAAGAATCTGGCTCTGAAGTCGAAACAGAAGAAAGCTGCAAAGGTAACATCAGAATCAGAGGATAGTGGCAGTGACTGTGATGATATGGCTTACTTAACCAAAAAGATGGTTAAGATCTAGGAAAACAGGAAGAGAAGAAGCTTCAAGAAGAAACATAACAACAGAAGAATGGAAGAATCTGACAAGAAGTATATTGTTTGTTATGGATGCAATAAACCTGGACATATTAAGTCAGAATGTCCTAATCTGGAAAAAGGAAAACAATACAAGAAGAGTTCCAGATTCAGAAAGAAGGGTCTGATGGCTGCCTGGGATGTATCAGAATTAGAAGAAGAATCGTCTGATGAAGAAGAGGCAGAAACAACAATGAAGGCACACATCAGGTCTGCTTTTGGACCTCATAAAGGCACGAATTCAAGAAGGAAAACAGGTAGAAGGAAGAATGATCGAAGCAATCATTCAGGCAAATCTGGAAGCACATCAGAGGAAGCAATTCTGTCTGTGATGGCTCATACCAACTCAAGCTCTGGATACAGCTCAAGCTCTGGAACAGAATCAGAAGATGAAGACAGTGAGGTATTTTCTGATCTCTCTAAATCTGAACTAATTGAAACTTTAAAAGACTTGTTAAATGCAAATAATAAGATGTCTTTAAAACTTAAAACTCTTAGGGAAGATAAGAAAAATCTAACCAAAGAAGTCCATGTTTTAAAGAATCGAAATTCTGAGTATGCAACTGAAAACAAGGATTTTAAAACTGAAGTTGCAAGTCTCAAGTCTGAAAACCAAACTCTCAAAAGTAATATTTGTTCCACTTCTGAAACTGTTTGTAAATCTGATGTGCATGAGCAATATTTTCAAAACTTCATTTCAAATGGAATGGAAAGAAGTAAATATGCATCTATGATTTATGGAAACAGTAACTCTAGAAAGAGAGGTCTTGGTTTTACAGAAACAACTACTGAAAGTAAAGCTGTTCATTCTGACGTTTTATGTATTGTTTGTGCTAAGAAAGGTCACTCTGAACTATCTTGTCCAATGGTAATATATGAACAAGATCAAAGAGTTGTTAAGACTAACAAACCTGGACCCAATCAGTTCTGGGTACCAAAAGATCAAATTGTCTATGTTGCAGATATTCTGAGCAACCAAAAGGAGACACCAACACTGGTGCTGGACAATAGATGTTAGCTATGCACAAGCATAAGAAGGTTTATGTTCCTGCTACAACAAGACAAAGGCAATCTGAGTCTTATGGAAGAAGGTCTGGTCAACTCAACCAGAATCGGAATCAGAACCAAAATAGGAACCAGAATCAAAACTGGAACCAGAATCAAAACAGGAACTGGAACCAGAACCAGAACTGGAACCAGTATCAGAAGCACAGAAACTGGAACCAGAACCAGAACAGGAATCAGTATCAGAAGCATAGGAACTGTAACCAGAATCAACTCTGGAACCAGAATCAGAATCAGTATAGGAACCAGAATCAGAATCAACACTGGAACCAGAACCAGAATCACAAGAATTACCAAATTCATCAGAACCACCCGATTCACCAAACTTACCAGAATCAAAACATGTTCCAGAATCATCAGAGGAACATCGGGTATCAACCAAAGTAGAATCAAGGAAACTGCGCAAACAGGCCAGAAGAAGAACTGGCTCTAATGGCTCGAACAGAAGCTAAGTCTGAATCTGAGTCTGACTCTGACTCTGATTCTGACATAGAAAAGGCAAGATCTGATCAGCAACACAAAACTTGGTATCTTGACAGTGGCTACTCCAAACACATGACAGGAAACAAATCTATGTTTCTGGATTTGACTATGAAGAATGGAGGCAAAGTTTCCTTTGGAGGAAACCAGAAAGGTCAGATTATTGGTAACACTTTTTCTCCCCTTTCTATTAAAAATGTTCTATTCGTTAAAGGGCTAAAACATAATCTTTTGAACATAAGTCAATTAAGTGACTGCAACTATGATGTTATCTTTAATCAAAAAACTTGCAAAGTTGTAAGTCAAATTGATGGAACTGTTTTATTTACCGGCACTAGGAAGGATAATGTTTATAAAATTGATCTGTTCAGTCTTGCTAAGTAACAGGTTAGATGCTTATTGTCCGTGAGTAAACAGAATCTGATTTGGCACAAAAAGTTAGGGCATGCAAACCCTATGCTTATATCCGAACTGAGCAAACTCCAGTTGGTAAGAGGGCTTCCCAAGGTACGTTCCAAAACTGAGATTCTGTGTGAAGCATGTCAAAGAGGTAAACAAACTAAAAGCTCTTTTAAAACAAAAAAATGTGTTTCTACCTCTCAACCACTTCAATTGCTTCACTTAGATCTGTTTGGTCCTGTTTAAACAGCTTCTCTCAGTGGTAAGAAATATGGTTTTGTGATTGTTGATGATTACTCAAGGTGGACTTGGGTAAGAAATATGATTTGGCACAAAAAGTTAGGGCATGCAAACCCTATGCTTATATCCGAACTGAGCAAACTCCAGTTGGTAAGAGGGCTTCCCAAGGTAAGTTCCAAAACTGAGATTCTGTGTGAAGCATGTCAAAGAGGTAAACAAACTAAAAGCTCTTTTAAAACAAAAAAATGTGTTTCTACCTCTCAACCACTTCAATTGCTTCACTTAGATCTGTTTGGTCCTGTTTAAACAGCTTCTCTCAGTGGTAAGAAATATGGTTTTGTGATTGTTGATGATTACTCAAGGTGGACTTGGGTAAAATTTTTAAAGAACAAAGATGAATCTCACAAAGTATTTACTTCTTTTTGTAAGCAAGTTATGAATGAACAGGGTATTAAGATCATAACCATCAGAAGTGATCATGGAGGTGAATTCGAGAACAAGTATTTTGAAGAATTCTGTGATGAGAATGGGATCTCTCACAACTTCTCATGCCCCAGAACACCTCAACAGAATAGAGTGGTAGAAAGGAAGAACAGATCACTGCAGGAGATGGCCAGAACCATGCTGAATGATATGAAGGTTGCCACCTACCTTTGGTTAGAAGCTGTCAACACAGCTTGTTACATTCAGAATAGAGTCTATATCAGGTCCATCTTAAATAAACTCCCTATGAACTGTGGAAAGGTAAGAAACCCAATATTTCCTACTTTAAGAAATTTGGTTGCATCTGTTTTATGTTGAACACTAAAGATAACCTAGCTAAGTTTGATTCTAGATCTCAAAAATGTATCTTTATTGGCTACTCTGAGAGATCAAAAGCTTATAGGGTGTTTAACAAAGAAACTAACACTGTGGAAGAACCAATCCACATTAAGTTTGATGATAAACTGCTTGACTCTGAAAAGTCAAAGCAAGATGAGGAAATTGCAGGTGAACCAGAGGCACAGGAACCAGAAGCAGAATCTGAGAAAGATCAAGATGAAGAAGAACATGCTGACTCTGAAAACAAGTCAGAGGGAAAGAATGGATGGAAGTACATGTCTTCACATCCAGAATCTCTCATTATTGGCAGTGCAGCAGAACCTTTAAAGACCAGATCATCAAGTAGAGAAACTAGTCTGTTTGGTTTACTCTCAACAATTGAACCAAGCAATGTTGATGAGTCTTTGGCAGAGGAAGGTTGGATACTTGCAATGCAAGAAGAGCTGAATGAATTCTGAAGGAATGATGTTTGGGATCTGGTATCCAGACCAAACAAAAACATTATTGGAACCAAGTGGGTGTTCAGAAATAAACTCAATGAAAAAGGTGAAGTGGTAAGGAACAAAGCCAGACTTGTAGCTCAAGGATACAGTCGACAGAAAGGTATAGACTACACTGAGACTTTTGCTCCAGTGGCCATGTTAGAAGCAATTAGAATTCTCTTATCATTTGCTGCCAATCATGATATAATGCTGTATCAAATGGATGTTAAAAGTGCATTCTTAAATGGCTATATAAGTGAGGAAGTCTATGTCAAACAGCCCCCTGGATTTGAAAATTCTGATTTTCCAGACCATGTTTTTAAACTTAAAAAATCCTTATATGGTTTAAAACAAGCACCAAGGGCATGGTATGACAGACTTAGTAACTTTATGCTTAAGAATGAATTTAATAGAAGCCAGATTGTTAATACTCTATTTAGGAAATCCATTAAAAATGATAGTTTGGTTATTCAAGTTTATGTTGATGATATCATATTTGGATCGACTAATGGCACTTTGTGCAAAGAGTTTTCTGACCTAATGCAGAAAGAGTTCCAAATGAGCATGATGGGAGAACTCAAGTTCTTCCTGGGAATTCAAATTCACCAAGGTAAATCAGGTATACTCATTGACCAATCTAAATATACTAAAGAACTTCTTAAAAAGTTCAAAATGAGTGACTGTAAGCCTATGGCCACCCCCATGCACCCAACCTGCTCACTTGAGAAAGATGAAACCAGCCAAAAGGTAGACCAGAAAACATACAGAGGTATGATTAGATCCCTTCTCTATTTAACTGCTTCTAGACCTGACATCTTGTTTAGTGTTTATGTATGTGCCCATTTTCAAGTTGACCCTAGGGAATCCCATTTAACTGCTGTCAAACGAATTTTAAGATACCTTAAAGGAACCACCAACCTTACTTTGTTATACCAGAAAACCCCCACCTACAAACTTAGAGGTTTTTGTGATTCTGACTATGCTGGAGACAAGCTGGAAAGGAAAAGTACAACTTGCAACTGCACTTTCTTAGGTGATAATTTAATCTCTTGGTCAAGCAAAAGACAAAGCACTATTGCCATGTCAACAGCTGAAGCTGAGTATATATCAGCAGCAGGATGCAGTTCACAGTTACTCTGGATGAAACATCAACTTGAAGATTACAACATCTTTGAAACCAATATCCCTTTGTTCTGTGATAACACTTCAGCCATAAACCTGACCAAGAACCCTATCTTACACTCTAGAGTCAAACACATTGAAATAAAACACCATTTCATTAGGGACCATGTTCAAAAAGGGACTTTAAGCATCCAGTTTGTGGACACTGATCATCAATGGGCTGACATCTTCACCAAAGCATTACGAGAAGATAGGTTTGAGTTCATCAAGAAGCATCTCAGCATTACCTCCATATCTGACTAGCACAAGTAGTCATCCTAGGAGTTTTTAAATTTCTTGTAATTTTATTTTCTGTTTTACTTTCTGTAATTTGTAAAGAGAAAAACAAAAAATACAAAAACAGTAGGACCACTTTTTGGCTGATGACAAAAAGGTGGAGAGAGAGAGAGAAAGGAGAAATAAGTAGAAAATGATAGATAAAAAGAAAGAAGGAGCGAAAAAGAAAGAGATGAAAAGAGGAGAAATAAGTAGAAAATGAGAGGAATCAGGGAGAGAGAAAAAGAAAGAGTGAAAAAGAGACGGAGTTGAAAAGGAGAGGAAACAGGGAGAGAGAAAAACAAAGAGAGAGAAAGAAAGAGTGAAAAGAGAATGAGTTGAAAAGGAGAGGAAGCGTGAAGAGAGAAAAAGAAAGAGAGAATAAAGAAGGAGTTGAAAAGGAGAGGAGAAGAGAAGAAAAGAAAGAGTGAAAAGAGAAGGAGTTGAAAAGGAGAGTATCAGACTTAGGGGGACAGATTGGTCTGAGGGGGAGTAATTCAAGTCTTCGAGTTACAAGCTAGCAAAATAAGTTAAGGTTTTGTCATCATCAAAAAGGGTGAGATTGTTGGAACCAAGTTGGTTCTAAGTCTTAGGATTTTGATGTTTAGAAAAGGACTCAATGTAATCTTATTTTGTACCTTGAATTATTACATTAAATACAACCAGAAAATGAAGTTTGCAGAGGCAGAAGATGCATCCAGAATGCATCCTGGAATTACCAGAAGATACTCCAAGATCACCAGAAGATATCTTTGCTTGCCTATATCAGAAGGAAGCAATGTTAGAAGAAGACCTGGACCATACCAGAGGAAAGCCTGCCAGAGGGAGAGTTTGTCCAGACCAAGAGGAATCAAATATCATATTTATTCCATAAGTTATTCTGACCAGAAGATGGCCTGGCAGTGAGAAATTAAAATAGCCCATACTTGTTCAAGACTCAACCAGAAGATAAGTTAATAAGTCTAGAACAAGAGAATCAATCCATATTTGACCTAGATAAGAAGATAACATGGTTCAAGGTATGAAACTAAGTCCAAACCAGAAGAAATGATTTCCAGAATTGATCCAGACCTGATCCAAAATCAAAGGTAAAATGTCCAGACTGAAATATTACTTATCCAGATTTAATTTCAGTTTAATCCAGACCAAGTCCAGAATTGGTCCAGATCAGAGGGAAGATTTCCAGATCAATGGTTTAGAATTAATTATTTGGCTCAGTGTTGGCCGAGATCAGAAGATCAGACCACGGCCCAGTGTTGGCCGAAATGAGAGGGTCAGGATGTGTGGTCCAGCAATGGCCGAGATCAGACGATTATAGCATATCAGGTGCAAGTCCAGGATGGCCGAAATCAGAAGATCAGAGGGTTAGGAAGTGTGGTCCAGGGATGGCCAAAATCAAAGGATCACAGCATATCAATTAGTTTGGTCTAGATGTGGACTAGCGCAGAAGAATCCAATGGTCCGGATTTAATCAGGAGGATTAACGGTGGAGATTTTAATTTATTTTAATCAAAGTATTAAAAAGATTTGTTACAAAAATAAAAGTAAGGTATTGTGGAATTCAGGAGCTGTGGCAGGAAGCAACTAAAGTCTTGATTGGCCAGTTATTTTTCAAAGAAATCTGAAGATTAAAAAAGATATGTTTTTTATTTAAATGAAGCCCAATTGGTCAAGTTATTTTTGCAAGAGAATCAAGCAAGATTCAGCTCGAATTTAAGCATTGGAAGAGGCCCTAATCTGCATCTATAAAAGGAGGCTCAAGGCAGAATACTCATTATCGAAAATCACAAAAGAGCCATACACATCCAAAGCAAACACTCAAATTTTCAAAGAGGTCAATTGTGAGTTTCAGCTTTCAAGAAGTAAGCACTCGTGTTATTTTCTTTCCACTGTGTCAGATCTAAGTTGTTGTAGTAGAGTCTACAATCTGAGGGAGTCAGAAGGGGTAGAAGATTACTTGGCAATTAGATTCATAGTGTTGTAATTCCTTCTACAATCTGGGATTATCAAATTGGCAGGAGAAGACAGGAGCTGTATTCCTCAAGAGTCTAGGATTGTTAGACTGTTTCAGAAGACTGACTTGGAGGATCAGTAGAACGGTTGTAATTCAAGGTTTGAATTAGTGAAATCCTTCAAGGTGAAGGGACTGGACGTAGCCTCGTTAACGGTGAACCAGTATAAAAATTATGTGTTTTATTTTTACTTTATATCCGCTGCTAACTCTGTTTTTATTCATACATCATGTTTTGTTTTAAAAGTGTAAAAATAGGAAAAGTATTCAAGTTAGGCAAACACAATTCAACCCCCCTTCTCGTGTTTGCACCTTCACGACCAACGCTGGGCCATGGTCTTATCTTCTGATCTCGGCCAACACTGGGCCATATGCTTAAATCTGGACCATTGATCTGAATATCTTCCCTCTGATCTAAAGACTTGTCAGATTCTTCTTTCATCTTCCATCTTTTCAAGCTCTCTTGGTTTGTCTACACCAGCTTCTGGTTCTGGTAGATCTATATCAGCTTCACGTGGATCACTTGGTTCCTCTAATAGTTTGAAAACCTGCAGAATACTTATCTAGCTTTGATTTTAAGATCAAGCTTCTTGTTATCACAGTAAACATAAATATCAAACAATAATAATATTTACAACAAGATGTAACCTCTATGTCAACAGTTTCAGTTCTACTCTGAAAATCCTCTTGTTTCTGATTTTCAAATTATGAATCTGTATGTTCTGTGATTAGATGGTTTGGATGAAGGGATTTGAATTCCCTTCCTGGCTTGTAGTCTTGATGAATTTTACTGGAGTGTTTGAAGAACTCTCCTGATTCTGATTCTTCTCTTTCTGCTGATATATCAGGTTCCTCTGATAATTCTAGAACTGATGATAATTTTGATTCTTCTGGTTCTGGTACTGATGGTAATTCTGATTTTTCTGGTAGTTCCAGGTTTGTTGATATGAGTGATTTCTCTGTTTGTTCTGATTTGTGTGATATTTGTGATTTCTTTAATATTTCCTGTTCCTCCTATCATTCTTGTTCTGGTTCTGATAGGTATTGTGTTGACCAGTTCTTCTTCTACCAGAGTCAATTGGTTTCTGTTTGGTAGATGTTGGAACATAGACCTTTTTCCCTTCATATTTTGCCGGCATCCATTGACCAGGCACCATGACTGGTGTTTCACTTTGGTTGCTCAGAACATCTGCAACATAAACAATTTTATCTTTTGGTACCCAAATCTGGTTGGGTCCAGGTTTGTTAGTCTTGAAAAGTTTCTTGTTTTTCCTTGTATTTAGCATAGGACAAGACACTTTGGAATGACCTTTCTTGTAACAAACAGCACACACAATATCAGAGGGAACAGGTTTAAGCACAGGTTTATGTTCAGTTATAGTTTCTTCAAATCCTATACCTCTATTTCCATTCCTACTGACCCCATAAATCATAGAAGCATATTATCAAGAAATTCTTGAAGAACTTGTTCATGTATATCAAAATTACTTGTGGTATTTTCAATTGATGTTGAATTATAGTCATTTTTCATGTTTAAACTTTTATCTTTAAGTTCAGCAAAACTGTTTTTCAAGCATACATTCTCTGTTTTCAATTCTGCAATATCAGTTTCAAGAATGACACTTTCTGTTTTAAATTCTAAAATCTGATTCTTTAAAACATTAACTTCTTCTGTTAGATTTGTATTTTCTTTCTTAAGAGTTTTCAGTTTTAAAGATAATTTGTAATTACTGTTTAAAAAATCATTCAGAGCAGAATCAAATCAGATCGAGTGAATTCAGAATATACCTTAATTTCATCATCTTCTGATTCTCTTCCAGAATCAGATTCTGTGTTGGATCCAGAGTTGGTGTGAGCCATCATAGCCAAATCTGCTTGTTCATCTTCAGAAGATTCATTAGAATCATCCCATGTAGCCATCATGCTTTTCTTCTTAGTTCTGAAATCTTTCCTTTGGTACTTCCCTTTCTCCATATTTGGACATTCTGACTTGATATGTCTAGATTCATTGCATCCATAGCAGATGATATCTTTCTTGTCATGTGTATCATCACTTTCTTTGTTGGACTGCTTGGAATATCTTTGGGAAATTTATTCCTTCTGTTATGCCACATCTTTCTGAACAAGAAAGCAATTTCTTCTTCCTCTGAGTTCAGACTTTGATCGTTTGAATCACTATTTTCTAATGTTGCTTTCAAAGCCTTCTTCGAATTTTACTCAAGTCTTCACTGATCTGCATCATGATTTAAATTTTGGACCGTATGATCTTCTGATCTCGACCAACTCTGGACCATGTGATCTGATCTGTACCATTCTGTGATCTTCTGATCTGGACTAAGTCTTATGTTCTGGACCAAGTCTGACTTATGTTTCCTTCTATTCTAGACCAATTCTCCCTCTAACAAGCTTCCTTCTGGACTCTGCTGTTGGAACCAAGTTGGTTCTAAGTACTTAGGATTTTGATGTTTACAAAAGCACTCCATGTAATCTTATTTTGTACCTTGAATTATAAAATCAAATGCCACTAGAAGATGAAGTTATCAGAGGCAGAAGCTGAAGTTACCAGAGGCAGAAGATGAGTATTCAGAAGATAAAATCAGACCAGAGGATACACCTCCAGAAGTCACCAGATAATGTGATGCAGTCGGAAATCGCAAAGGGTTAGCAAGCATTAATCCTAAAAAGAATAAGTTCTGGAATCCACCAAAGAAGAGAAAAACTCTGAAAATTAATTATTTTATTAAAAGATACTGTTTGTTACAGCATAAAAAGTCTTTAAATAGATAATAGAAACCCTAGTACGAAAATTAGGTAAAACAGAAAAGCCCTAAATTTAAGGAAAAGCTAAAACAGCTGTAAAATAGAAAAGCCCGAAATTACGGGAAAAACTAAAACGGCTGTTTTGAGGCCTAAGACGAGCTCAAAACGGTTCTGGAGCCCATACTTCATGGCACAGCCATGAGTTGTGTTCGTGGCGCGATTCCCTTTTCGGAAAGGTTTAATAATAGACAATCTGACACCGGACGATCGTTTTCCGCATTTTCTGCTGCTTTTGTCCGCAAAGCCGTTTCTTCCTCGATTCTGGCCGTGAACCCTCCTACATCAGTCTCCTCCACTTCTAAAGAAATCGACCCCGAGTTCATACCAGAATAAAGGTTAGCATCTTCATGGAACTCATAAATATCAGCCACATTAAAGGTATTGGAAATATTCATGGATCCCAGCAAGTCTATCACATAGGCGTTGTCATTGATCTTCTTCTGCACTTTGAAAGTCCCGTACTTGCGAAGCTGAAGCTTCTTGTAAGTGTCAACTGGGAACCTCTCCTTACGCAGGAACACCATCACATCATCTCCCACAGCAAAGACCTTGACTCTTCTGCGCTTGTCAGCGGCTACTTTGTTCTTCTGCCCAGTAGCCTCTAACTTCGCCCTGACAGCTTCCTTAACGGCTTGCACATCCTTGGCCACCACTGGGCAAAACCACTCAGTTTCCTTGAAGGTCTCAGTTAGTTCATGCTCATCCTACGTCATAACAAGAAAACTAAACTTCTCCTTCCCTGTTTTTCTATTAAAACCAGAAATCGGGGCCATAGCTATCTTGTGCCTTTCCCAGGAGAACATCATCACATTATCTCTGCCTCTATACGTGATATCATTGTCATACTGCCAAGGTCGCCCAAGTAGGACATGACACACATCCATATTCAGAACATCACACACTACCTCTTCCTTGTAATGCCTTCCGATGGAAATAGGCACCTTGCAAGTCTTCGTCACCTTGACCTGCGAACCCTTACTCACCCAGCCCAAAGCATAAGGCTTGGCATGCGGTTCTGTCGGCAACTCAAGGTAGTCCATCAGCATCTAGGAGACCAAGTTCTTAGTACTCCCGTTATCGACAATCAAATTACACACCTTATTTATAATAGAACAGTGCGTTCTAAAAAGATTTTTCCTTTGCCCATCTTCCTTTGAAGACAACAGGACTCTCTGCAGCACAAAATTCACTACTTCTTCAGCTTCTTCTTCAGCGAACTCAACATCGTCATACTCGTTGTTTTCTTCCTCTTCCTCAGATTCCTCATTCATAACTGCAGTCGTTCTCCTGGAAGGACAAACATTCGACTTGTGACCCTGCCCACTGCAACGAAAACACTTATCTCCCGTCGGTTTCGCGTATGGGTTGGCTGACTTCTGGTTCGCCCTCTTGTTGTTGGACGTAGCACTACAGGTTCCACCAGTTTCCTTTGATGAGGAGTTAGAATCCTTAGCAGTTACACCTTTATCCTTATCACCAGCAACTTCAGAATTACCCTGCGGAGTGAATTTGCGAAAAGATGAGAAATTTCTGGGGGATTTCGATAATCAACAGGATTGCAATGACTATAGAGTCAAGGCTGACATCCCGTTGTTCTATAGAACTATGGGGGTTGAAGAGTTTCTGGATTGGCAGATTAACGTTGATCGGTTCTTCGACGTGATGGATGTGCCAGAAAACAAGCAGGTGAAGATGGTGGCAATTCGATTGAAGAGTACCGATGCTGTGTGGTGGGATAAGCTTGTTGTTCAGAGGCAGCACCAGAGGAAAGCGCCAATCAGAACATGGAGGCAAATGAAACAGTTGATGCTGGAGCGTTTCTTGCTTGAAGATTATGAGCAGATTTTGTACAAGATGTATATCGATTGTGTTCAGGGTAGAAGAAGCGTGACCGAGTATACAGCAGAGTTCCTGCGTTTCGTAGAATGCAACGAACTAGGGGAAACTGAGGGTCAGAAGGTGACTCGTTGTATTAATGGCTTGAAGGGGTCGATACAGGAGAAGATGGGTTTGGACCGTGACGGAGGCTTCTACGCTAGCCTTCAAAGCAGAACTGATGGAGAAATCCCCCAGAAATTTCTCATCTTTTCGCAGATTCACTCCGAAGGGTAATTCTGAAGTTGCTGGTGATGAGGATAAGAGTGTTGCTGCTAAGGATTCTGACTCCTCGGCAAAAGGAACCAGTGGACCAGTAGTGCTACGCCCAACAAGAAGGCGAACCAGAAGTCAGCCAACCCATACGCGAAACTGATGGGAGATAAGTGTTTCCGTTGCGGTGGGTGTAAGACCCTTAAATTTAAGAATTTATTTTGGAATTAATATTAAGGGTATTTTGGGGATATTTGTAAAATATTGAATATATGTATGTTTTAAGTGAATATATATATATAAATATTTATTTTGGAACATGAATTAAAATTATTGGATGAAGATTAAATTAATTTAATTACGAGTAATTAAATTAGTCGGGCAGTTAATTGAGGATTAGTGGCTAATTGCAAAACAATTAAGTGCTGGAGGATCCAGCATTATTCTAACATTATTTTTGATGAGGTGGTACCTAAGTAACTCTATAAATACATGTGAGGAGACAGAGAAAAATCAGAACTCCATACCTCCCTATTCTGCATGTAACAGTGTTGCATGTAACAGTACCCTTTCCTCCCATTCTGTTTCCTGTTTTCTGAAAGCTGTTTCACGATTTCAAAAGAAAAAAAAAGAGGGAATTCCTCAAAGTGCCATTACTTGGACATCCAAGCACCGAAACACCGAAACCCCAGTACAAAAGTTATTCCCGACACCATTACGGAGCTAAAGAACCCAGTTTCGTAGCAGCAAACGCAGGCTACAATTTCACCGGTTTTTGGCGCGAAAACGGGAATGACAGCAGAAACGAGAGAAGTAGCAGAACACGCAACAAGGGTAAGGGCACCTTCCACTTTCTAGTTGCATTAGGGTTGTAAATGCATGTTGTTTCATTTCTGTTTTTGAAGAAAATAGGTTTTTGAAATGACATTTTGAAAAATGAAGAAGATGCATTATGTTGATATGTGATGGTTGTTGTTGGTTGAATGCATTGATGCTGTTTTGTTTATGTGGGAAAGTTGAAAAATGTCTTGCATGTTATTTTGAAGAGGATCAAAATGCATGTTTATGAAACTGCTGTGCATGCTGTCCTAAACTGTGAAAAATGCATATTCATAAAACTGTTTTGCATAAAATGAGAAAATGCATATTCATAAAACTGTTTTGCATAAAATGAGAAAATGCATTCTGATGGTGTTTTGATGATATGTGATGCTTACTGTTTTGGCTGAATGCATTAGGGATGTTCTGTTGTGTGAGAAAACTGGAATATGCTTTGCATGTTGTGTTGGTTGTGTAAGAAAGCTGGAATATGCTTTGCATGTTGAGTTGATTGTGTAAGAATGCTGAAAATGCCTTGCATGTTGTTTTGGAGTTGCATGTTCTGTTTCTGATGATTCTGGTGTGATCATTCTATTTCTGCTTCTGATGAGTCTGGTGGTGACCAACATGTGTGTATTCGAATACAACCTGCCAAGTTTTTGTTTTACTCTAGTTTTCAAACTTGTATTCGACTACGAGCCCCTGTAGTCGAACATAGAGGAAGGATTTTTGCTTCTGACTTAGCATTTGTATTCGACTACGACCATGTCGAATTCGAATACATAAGTGAAATTTTAACATTGTATTCGCATCTGTATTCGACTACAGGCATGCCGTATTCGAATACAGAATGTTGTTTTTCACTAGTTTCAGCTTCTGTATTCGAATACAAGGGATCTGTATTCGAATACATATTCGGGTTTTTCCAGAAACTCAAATTCTACCTTCTGTATTTGAATACAAGGAAGCTGTATTCGAATACAGATTCGTGTTTTCCAGAAAATCAAGTTTTAATCACTATCATGTGAATTTTAAAGTGTTGAGAAACTTTGAGAAGGTTTGAAATGATTTATAATGGAGTCGTTGAAATGGTTTTGAAGAGGAGATGATGATGTTTTGGAAACCTTTAGTGAAATGGGAGAAAATGCTGAATTTTACAATGTTTTGTCTTCTGTATTCGACTATAGGCATGTTGTATTCGAATACAGAATGTTAAAATTGCAGTTACATGCTTCTGTATTCGAATACAAGGGGGTTGTATTCGAATACAGATTCGAGTTTTTAGAAATTCCAAGTTTTTCAACATTGTTTATAAACCCTAAGTGTTCGGGAATATTGGGAAGGTTTATGATGAGTTAAAATGGAATTTTTGTGATAGTTTGAAATAGTGGTGATGAAGTTTTTGAGACTTTACTGATGTAGGGAAAAATGTTGAGCTGTGCACTAAGACTTCCTCTGTATTCGAATACCAGAGGGCTGTATTCGAATACAGAGTGTAATTCTGCACTGTTTTGGCATCTATATTCGAATACAGAGCAATTGTATTCGAATACAGATTCGTATTTTCCAGAAAACTCAGTTTTAAATACTGAGTTATGAATTTTAAGAGTTTGGGAAAATATTGCAAAAGTGTTAATGATTACTTGACTGTTTAGTCATGTTTGTGATAATGATAATCTTGATTGTGCTGAGATTTTTTTTATGATGGAAAGGCATGAATTTTCTGATTTTTGCATACTGTTTCCAGAGAAGTGAAACACTGCATATTCATGCATTGCATAGTCAAGTGGTACCCGCGATGGGCCACAGAGTAATGAGCAACCACGTGCTGATCTGTTGAGCAATTGCACGAGTGCTGGTCTGTTGAGCGACTGCACTAGGTACTGATCTGTTGAACGATTGTACCTTGGTATATAGGTGCTGGTATGTTGAGCGACTGCACTGGTACTGGCCTGTCGAGCGTCTGTACCCTGAAATGCGCAACCACGTGCTGATCTGTTGAGCGATTGCACGAGTGCTGGTCTGTTGAGCGACTGCACTAGGTACTGATCTGTTGAGCGATTGTACCTTGGTATATGTCAAACGTGCTGGTCTGTTGAGCGACTCCACGAGTGCTGGTCTGTTGAGCGACTGCACTAGGTGCTGATTTGTTGAGCGATTGCACCTTGGTCTTGAGGGCCGTTAAAGTCAAACATATTGTGCTGGTCTGTTGAGCGACTGTACCTTGGTGATTCCAAGAAATTTTATACATGAGCATATACATATTGCATCGAGGGATTGACCGGTGGGTCACGATTGGTTTATATAATGATGTTTGGAAATTGATATGTGTGACTACTTCACAGAATCTGAATTCCTTATTAATTATTGTGTTTATTGAAGTGGTGACTGTACTTACGATATATTTCCACATGAGACGGTTGTTGTTTGAAAAAACTTATATGTCATGAAAATTTAAATGAGCATCCTTAAATTTCATCATTGTCATATATTATGCCATGAATATATTTGTTGCTGTGAGATATATGCTATGTGACTATTTGTTAATTTCGGTCGGTGACCCTTGCTATTAAATTGTGGAAATTGGGCTTTGCCCTCAGATGCCCCCCAAACCCATGCCACCCGTGGGTACCCGGACGACGGAAACGTCGTTAGAGTTCCTTGATCGATATTCGCGTACTGCTTGGGTATTTAAACCCATCTCAAGCAAGGCGACTTACACGAGGTGGTTGGAGAGGACGAGCAAGACCGACGGAGTAGAGGATTTCGTGGAGCGCACTTATACGAGTATAGATTTTCCTGTGCCTTCCTGTCTGGAATTGGAGGCGCACAGAATTTTTGATGATGCGGAGGAGCCCGCTAGAGGAGTTGAGACGGAGGCCACCGTAGGAGTGGTGACTCCTAACCCGGTGATTGGAGGAGATGTACATGAGTCTGAGGTAGCAGGGAAGGATGAAGAGCCGAAGCCAGTAGCAGCTGAGATTCTGGGTCCGTCTAGGATCTCTGATGATTGTTATGAGATTCCGGCACCGCCGAAGCGATCGAGACTGTGTATTGATCTGACTTCTGAGGAGACGGACCCCTCTCTATATGATGAGGAGGAGGAGGTTACGTCGAGGCAAGCGGCAAAGTCAGAGGAGACTTGTTTGGGATGCGGAGGAAATCCGTGCTACTGTAGCTTTAGCGTATGATCAGTTAGACTTGATGTATAGGATTTGAGCTGGAATTGTAATTTGTCTTATTTTAGAAATATTTGTACTACTTTCCGCTAAACCATGCACTCTGATATTTTCTGTTGGTATGATATGACACTGATATTTTGGGATGTATTAATGTTTAATATTAATTTCCAAAGATAAGTACTTAGTGATATTTCTGATGAAGTTATTTTTGTACGTTCATCAATTAACCCACGACGTACTATTTTTATGAAGCAAATTTTATGAAAACTTTATTTTAATTCTTTTTGAATTAAATCGGGATACAATTCTTTTACTTATTTATTTTTAAAAAAATACACTCGCGCTATGTTTTAAACTCGGGGTGTTACAGTGGGTGTAACACCCTGAGTTTAACACACAGCGCGGGTGCATTTTTTTTTTTTAAATTAATAATTAAAATGAGTTTTTCCCAAATTTATTTCAAAAGAATTAAAATAAAGTTTTTTCGTAATATAGTACGTTATTGATTAATCGATGAACGTAAACCAAATACTTCATCAGGATTATCACTAAGTACTTATCTTGGAAATTAACTTTTAAACATTAATACATCCCAAAATATCATTGTCATAATACATCAATAGTAAATATCAGAGTACATGGTTCAGCGGAAAATAGTACAGAATTTCCAAAATAAGGAAAATTACAATTTCAACCCCAAAACCTAATACAATAAGTCTAACTGATCATGCGCTGAAGCTGCAGTAGCACGGATTCCCTCCGCATCCCACACAAGTCCTCTCTGAATCTGCAGCTCGCTTCGACGTAACCTCCTCCTCCTCCTCGTCATACATAGAAGGGTCTGTCTCCTCCGAAGTCAAGTCAATACATACTCGTGGCCGCTTTGGCGGTGCCGGAATCTCATAGCAGTCATCGGAAATCCTAGATGGACCCGAAATCTTAGTAGCTACTGGTCTCAGCTCTTCAAGCTCCTCCACCGCATCAGACTCATGTATCTCTCTTACAAGCTCAGGATTGGGAGTCACCACTCCTACAGTGGCCTTCGCCTCAACCTTCTCAGCAGAATCCTCCGCGTCGTTAAAAACTCCGTGCGCCTCTAGCACCAGGCGAGAAGGCACGGGAAACTCTATGCTCACGTGTGTATGCTCTACGAAGTCTTCAACACCATCCGTCCTACTAGTCCGCTCTAGCCACCACGTATAGGTCGCTCTGCTTGAGAGGGGGTCAAAAGCCCAAGCAGTGCGCGAGTAGCGGTCAAGGAAATTCAACGACGTTTCCGTCGTTCAGGTTCCCACGGGCGGCGCGGGTTTGGGAGGCATCTGAGGGCAAAGCCCAAAGTCCACAATATAATTGCAAGGGGTCACCGACCAAAAATAACAGATAATCCCATAGCATATATTGCACAACAACATGTATAATCATGGTATAACATATGATGATGAGGAAATGATTATGTTCATTTGAAAATTTATGACTTTCATGTCTTTTCAAAACAGCAGTTCATGATTATGAAGTATGCGGTAAACACAACACACATCATCAAAACACAAACATTAATTCAGAATTTCAGATTCTGGACAGCACCCACATACATTAGTTTCCATTATTCATCATATAAACAATCATGACACAACGGTCAAATCCCACAATGCGATGCATATATGCTCATGCATAATTTTCTTGGAATCACCAAGGTGCAGTCGCTTGATAGACCAGCACATCTCAACGGCCCTCATGACCAGGGTGCAATCGCTCAACAGATCAGCACCAGTGCAGACGCTCAACAGTCCAGCACATCGTGCAGTCGCTCAACAGACCAGCACGTTTGACATCACCCAAGGTACAATCGCTCAACAGATCAGTACCCAGTGCAGACGCTCAACAGTCCAGCACTCGTGCAATCGCTCAACAGATCAGCACGGGGTTGCGCATTTCAGGGTACAGACGCTCAACAGTCCAGTACCAGTGCAGACACTCAACAGTCCAGCACTTATATACCAAAGTACAATCGCTCAACAGATCAGTACTTAGTGCAGACGCTCAACAGTCCAGCACTCGTGCAATCGCTCAACAGATCAGCATGTGGTTGCACATTACTCTGTGGCCCATCGCGGGTACCACTTGACTATGCAATGCATGAATATGCAGTGTTTCATTCCTCTAGAAACAGAATGCAAAACAGAATTCATGCTCTTTATCATGTTTAAATATTTCAGCACAGTCATAATAATATCACAATCATGAATTAAACAGTCCATTAATCATTCATACTTTGAAATATTTCCCATCCTCTCAAAAATCCAGACACACAATTAAAACTGGGATTTTTCTGAGATTTACGAATCTGTATTCGAATACAGCTCTTCTGTATTCGACTACAGGAGCCAAAAACAGTGCAGATTCACTCTCTGTATTCGAATACAGCCCTCTGGTATTCGAATACAGTGTATAAATCAACCTCTTTCATTTCATCAGTAAAGTTTTTAAAACTTCATCACCACTACTTCAAAATCTCATCAAAAGTCCACTTTAACTCACCACAACATTCCCAGTATTCCCTAGACACTCAGGGTTTTCAAAACATTCTTAAAACTGGAAATTTGCTGAAAACACGAATCTGTATTCGAATACAGACTCCCTGTATTCGAATACAGAAGCAGGAATTGAAATTTAACATTTTGTATTCGAATACAGCATGGCTGTAGTCGAATACAGGAGTTCAATCTTTGAAAAATTCAGCCTTTTCTTCCAAGTCACTTAAAGATTTTCAAACCTCTTTCCCTCCTCTTTAAAACCATTTCACAGACTTCTTTTCAATTCATTTAAAACTTCTCAGGGTTTCTCAACACTTCAAAACTCACATAACAGTGATTAAAACTTGTTTTTCTGGAAAACACGAATCTGTATTCGAATACAGCTTCCTTGTATTCGAATACAGAAGCTAAAAACTGAGTTTCTGGAAAAAAAAAACTCGAATCTGTATTCGACTACACCATGTCTGTAGTCGACTACAGATGCGAACACAGTGTTAAAATTTCACTTCTGTATTCGAATACGACATGGTCGTAGTCCAAAACAGATGCGAATAAAGAAGCAAAACTCTTTCCTCTGTATTCGAATACAGGGGCTCGTATTCGAATATAGGTTTAAAAACTTTAAATAAAACAGAAACCTGGAAGGTTGTATTCGAATACACAACTGTTGTAGTCGAATACACCTTCGAAAACCAGTGAAAATTCAACCCTTTTCAAAACTGATTCTTTTAAAACAACAGCCAACATCAAATAGATTCTGCACTTGTTCAAGAAAAACCTTTCCTCATTTATAATCCCTTTTTCTTTAAAAACCATCAACACCACCAGAATCACACAAAACAACCAAAATCAGACTCAACAATATCATCAAGAACACCCAGAACAACCAGAAGCAGAATCATCATTATCATCAGAGTCACACAAGACATCCAGACGCAGAATCATTCATATCATCAGAATTATCCAGAACAAAACAGAATCAGAATTGTCCAGCTTTTTAAACCATCAACACATCATGTAACACTTCAGTTTTCTCACTCATCAGAACAACATGCAGCATTTCAATGTTCACACTCAACAGAAACAACATGCAACATCTCAGAGTTCTCAAACACCAGAGCAAACATGCATGCATGTTTTTAGTTTTCTCAAAACACAACAAAATGACAAACAAACATCACAGAACACCAAACACCAACATAGCATTTTGCATTTTAATGCTATTTTCAAAACAGTTTTAAGACATGCATTTTAATCATAACTAAAATGACATGCAAACATTTTCCAGCATTCACACAGATTGTAAAACAACATATTTTTCCAGTAAAAACAGCCAACAACAACTTATCAGAATAATCACTTCTCAAAAATGCATTTTCTCTCAAAATGTCATTTTTCGAAAACAGATTTTCTTTTGAAAACAGAACTGAAACAGCACACTTTATGGCCCTAATGCAGCTAAAAGATGGAAGGTGCCCTTACCCTATTAGCGTGCTTTGCTATTTCCTCTGGTTCCTGCTGCGTTCCCTTCTCTGCGTCCAAAAAAACGGTGAAGCGGTTCCCTGAGTTTGCTGCTGCAAAACTGGGTTCTTTCTCTTCGTATTGGGGTGGGGATTAACTTTACTACTGGAGGTTTTCAGGTTTGATGGCTGGAATTTCAGTTAATGGTGTTTGAAGGTTTTCCCTCTCTACAATTTCAGTTCGGGAATGGCAGAAAGCAGAAACAGAGACAGAAAATGGGAGAGGAGATGGAGTTGGTACATGCAATATGGGCAGTGATAGCGTTTCAGCAAGTGTACTGAATCGTTGCAAGTAATAATTAAAACGGTAGTACCGAGTGTCGAACTCGAGGATTGCGTTTTACTATCGAATTATCTTTAATTACTGAAATTGAACAAAAAGTTTCCGAATTGATTTAAGTAATATTTAAAATGACAATAGTAATGAAATTGAACTTTTATAATGAGAAAAATGTCAGGGATGAGTTTCACCTTGAGTCCAACCTTGGTTTCTAATTTGATCCTAGTTACTGAATTCCTTTATTGAATTATTACCGAATTCTCTTTAGTATTTCTGCCCTAATGTCTTAGTGATAGAACCTTTAATTCCAAAATAACCCCTAATTCCTTAGTGGATTTAAAATTATAATTAAGCTTTACGGTACAGAAATTCTCTTTTTAAATTGTTGTCTTTGCAACTAATTCAATTGGTTTCATGACTTGCATCTATCCCTAGACTACAATCTCATGAATTTCTCATCTCAAGCATTCGTAAAGTCCACTCCCGTTTCAAATTACGAATCGTAGAACATTTTAATGTTGATCAGGCAATAAAAAGCATTAAGCACAGAGATGAGAAAAATAATTCAATAAACATATTCATATAACAAGGAATCAAATCAGACAATTAAGGTATTCATCGAGTTTCACTCATCCCTAACAAATAGGATTTAGTTACTCATTACAAAGATTAAAGAGATAGAGATTAAAGAAGAATTACAAGAAAGATTCATGAATGATTCTTGATAAAACTCCTTCAATGGTGTAGAACAGCCGTCTCTGAGCTTCTCTGCTAGGGCACAAGTCTCTAAACTTCTCAATTGACCAAAAGATCCTTAAAAAAATCAGAAAAACTCGATTTTATGCAATCTGCAGCACGTCACGCGCCCCAGGCACATGCCTTGCGCTTCAAGCGCATTTAAACAGAATCAGCAGCGCAGAAATGCGCTTCAGGCGCATGCTTTGCGCTTCAGGCGCACAACATCTTCAGATTGACGTATACTGCATATTTCTACTATTTTGAGTCCGAATTTGGCTCCGGTGTCTTCATAAAAGTTGTAGCTATGGATGTTAGCTTTCATTTTCACTTAGTTTGACTCCAATTGGACATCTACAACTCCATATATCACTGAAATACTCCACATAGGTCATGTTGATTTCTCACCAGAATTCAGCACTGCACTAAAAACAAAGAAACGACGCAAAACTCCGAAAAATCTCTACTTAATCAACGAAATAAGAACATAAGCATTTTATTAAACCCAAGAACTAGAATCAACAAAATATATCAAATAAATCATTAAATTAACTAATGATTGAAGATAAATAGGACTAAAAACAATAAAAAATATGCATTTGATGAAGAGTCATTAGGCAGTATGGTCGAAGGAATGGTGTTCTGAAATTACCATCCTTCTCACTCCTATTTATAGGCTCTCAAGGTGCCACCTCACTTGCCACTTGTCTGATTTTCCAGCTCTTTAATTATCTTGCAATTAGCCACTTAATCCTTACTTAATTGTCCAATTAATTTAATTACTTGAAATTAAATTAATTTACTTCTTTATCCAATAATTTTAATTCATACTTCAAAATAAATATTTATATATATATATATTCACTCAAAACATACATATATTAAATATTTACAAAACTTCCCAAAATGCCCTTGACAATAATTCCAAAATTAATATTTAAAATTAAGGGTCTTACAGTGGGCAGGGTCACAAGTCAAATGTTTGTCCTTCTAGGAGAACGACTGCAGTCTTGAATGAGGAGTCTGAGGAAGAGGAAGCAGGCAACGAGTATGACGGTGTTGAGTTCGCTGAAGAAGAAGCTGAAGAAGCGGTGAATTTTGTGCTACAGAGAGTTCTGTTGTATTCAAAGGAGGAGGGGGAAAGGAATAATCTTTTTAGAACACACTGTTCTATTAAGAATAAGGTGTGTAATCTGATCGTGGATAACGAGAGTACAGAGAACTTGGTATCCCAGAAGCTAGTGGAGTACCTAGAGTTGCCGACATAACCGCATGCCAAGCCTTATGCTTTGGGCTGGGCGAGTAAAGGTTCGTAGGTCAAGGTGACGAAGACTTGCAAGGTGCCTATTTCCATCGGAAGGCATTACAACGAAGAGGTAGTGTATGGTGTTCTGAATATGGATGTGTGTCATGTCCTACTGGGGCGACCTTGGCAGTATGACAATGATATCACGTATAGAGGCAGAGATAATGTGATGGTGTTCACCTGGGGAACGCACAAGATAGTTATGGCCCTAGTTTCTAGTTTTAATAGAAAAACAAGGAAGGAGAAGTCCAGTTTTCTTGTTATGACGCATGATGAGCATGACCTGACTGAGACCTTCAAGGAAACTGAGTGGTTTTGCCCAGTGGTGGCCAAGGATGTGCAAGTCGTTAAGGAAGCTGTCAGGGCAAAGTTAGAGGCTACTGGGCAGAAGAACAAAGTAGGTGCTGATAAGCGCAGAAGAGTCAAGGTCTTTGCTGTGGGAGATGATGTTATGGTGTTCCTGCGTAAGGATAGGTTCCCATTTGACACTTACAAGAAGCTTCAGCTTCACAAGTACGGGACTTTCAAGGTGCGGAAGAAGATCAATGACAACGCCTATGTGATCGACTTGCTGGGATCCATGAATATTTCCAATACCTTTAATGTGGCTGATATTTATGAGTTCCATGAAGACGCTGACCTTTATTCTGGTATGAACTCGGGGTCGAGTTCTTTAGAAGTGGAGGAGACTGATGTAGGAGGGTTCACGGCCAGAATCGAGGAAGAAAAGGCTTTGCGGACAAAAGCAACAAAAAATGCGGAAAACGATCGTCTAGTGTCAGATTGTCTATTATTTTACCTTTCCGAAAAGGGAATCACGCCACGAACACAACTCATGGCTTTGCCATGTAGTATGGGCTTCAGAACCGTTTTGAGCTCGTCTTGGGCCTCAAAACAGTCGTTTTAGTTTTTCCCGTAATTTCGGGCTTTTCTTTTTTACAGCCGTTTTAGCTTTTCCTTTAATTTCGGGCTTTTCTGTTTTACCTAATTTTCGTACTATGGTTTCTATTATCTATTTAAAGACTTTCTATGCTATAACAAACGGTATCTTTTGTTAGGGGAGCAGTTACTGATGCAGTAACTGCTACAGTGGCTGTTACTAAGCCACATGTGTGGAAAGGGTATAAGAGAAGATTTAATGGATAGTTATTTGGCAGTTACGTAACTGCCTAGTAGTTTTGTGGATAATTATTTGGCAGTTACATAACTACTTAGTATGGAATAAATATATATAATGTAAATTGTGTGCAGAAGGGGAGGAGGATGAATATAATTTGTATGTTGTAGGCAGAGAGCATTTGGCACTCTGAAGGAGCATTGTGCTCTGTGTTAAGGAATTACTTTACCGTGTAATTCTGTTTTCTTATTCACTCTCTTCACTTCAACACTTCCTATTTTCAATTTTAATTATCTATCAATTGGTTCGACCTGCCAATTTTAATTATCTATCAATTTTAATTCACTACAACACAAGGTCACTATCCCTGATAAATTCCCTATTCCAGTTATTGAGGAACTCTTGGATGAACTACACGGTGCCAAATACTTCACCAAGCTCGACCTTAAATCCGGATATCATCAAGTACGAATGAAGGAGGAAGACATCCACAAGACTGCATTCAGAACTCATGAGGGCCACTACGAATTCATGGTAATGCCTTTTGGTTTGATGAATACACCCTCCACATTTCAATCTTTAATGAATGATATTTTCAAACCAATGATGAGAAGATTTGTGTTAGTGTTCTTTGATGACATTTTGATCTATAGTTCAAATTGGGAGTCCCATATGAAGCATTTGAGAGAGGTTTTGAAGATGCTGCAGCAACATAAATTAGTGGCTAACCGTAAAAAAAATTCATTTCCTCAAGCCAAAATTGATTACCTAGACCACATAATTTCTAAGGATGCTATGGCTGTGGATCTCAATAAAGTTCAATGTGTGCAAGAATGGCCAGCTCCAAAGAATGTTAAGGGGGTGAGGGGATTTCTTGGTCTCACGGGTTACTATAGGAAGTTCATAAGAGACTATGGCAAGATTGCAAAACCTCTTACTGAATTGACAAAAAAAAAGGGGTTCAATTGGGGCAATGAGGCGCACAAGGCTTTTGAGGATCTCAAAGTTCAACTCACTACTGCACCAGTTTTGGCACTCCCTAATTTCTCACAAGAGTTTTTCATAGAGAGTGATGCATCAGGTATGAGGATCGGAGCCATTTTGATTCAACAGGGCAAACCTATAGCATTCTTCAGTAAAGCGTTGGGAGAGAGGAGCCTTGCCAAATCCACCTATGAGAAAGAGTTGATGGCAATAGCACTTGCTATCCAACATTGGTGACCGTACCTCTTAGGGAGGAAGTTTACAGTGTGCACCGACCACAAGAGTCTTAAACAGTTGCTTCAACAGCGAATAACCACTCCTGACCAACAAAATTGGGTAGCCAAGTTATTGGGATATCAGTTTGACATCATCTATAAGCCGAGGCTAGAAAACAAGGGTGCTGATGCCCTCTATCGCGTTAATGAAGGACCAGAATTGATCACTATGATTCATCAACCGAGTTGGTTAGGAAATAAGCAATTGGTAGAGGAGGTACATAAAGATTCCAAGCTATCCAAAATCATAACAGATTTGATATCGGGTCAGGAGGTAAAGAAGGGGTTCTCTTATATAAAAGGGGTATTGTTTTATAAGAGCAGGTTGGTAATGTTTGAGAAATCCGAGAGCATTCTTAAAATGTTACAAGAATTTCATGAAACTCCTCAAGGGGGGCATTCTGGTATGTACAGAACTTATAGAAGATTGGCTGCCAATTTGTTTTGGTTTGGTATGATCAAAACTGTGCAGGAGTATGTCAGAGCTTGTGATGTTTGCCAACGCCAAAAAAACTTGGTTGCTGCCCCAAGAGGATTGCTGCAACCTCTTAACATCCCGAATCAGATTTGGGAGGAGATATCAATGGATTTTATCACTGGACTCCCTAAGTCTAAGGGTTATGAAGCCATCCTAGTTGTTGTGGATAGACTCTCAAAATACAGCCACTTCATCCCCCTCAAGCATCCATATACAGCAAGGTTGTTAGTTGAGATTTTCACAAGGGAGGTGGTACATTTGCATGGCCTTCCAGCTTCCATTCTCAGCGACCGCGACCCAATTTTTGTGAGTTCATTTTGGAAGGAATTGTTCAAACTGCAAGGTACTCAGCTGCGAATGACCATTGCATACCATCCTCAAACTAATGGTCAAACGGACGTGATTAACTGATGTTTGGAAACATTTCTCCGGTGTTTTACAGCAGACCAGCCTAAGCAATGGATGCAGTGGCTTCCTTGGGCTGAATATTGGTATAATACCAATTTCCATGTGTCTATTGGTACCACACCATTTGAGTGTGTTTACGGACGACCTCCGCCTGTTTTGAATCGGTTCCTGCCTGGAGAAATTAAGGTGGAAGCAGTGCAAAGGGAATTGCGGGATAGGGATGAAGCCATCAAACAACTAAAGTATCAATTGCATAGGGCACAAAACCAAATGCAAACTCATGCGAATAAGAAAAGGGTGGATACAAAGTTTGCCATTGATGACTGGGTATTTCTGAAATTGCGACCTCATGGTCAAGTTACCTTAGGTGCTCGCATCTGTCCAAAATTATCTCCACGTTACTACGGACCATTTCAGATTTTGGAGAAAGTTGGAGCAGTGGCTTATAAGCTTAAGTTGCCTGATTCATCTCGTATTCATCCGGTGTTTCATGTGTCATTATTGAAGAAAGCATTCGGAAATTATAATGTGCAGGCCAGTTTACCTCAAGAATTGGCAAGTGACAATGCCAATAACATAGAACCCGAATCAGTTTTGGCCAGTCGAATTGTTGCTAAGGACGGAAATACTATCCGACAAGTGTTTATCCAATGGAAAGGTCAACGAGCCGACGACGCAACATGAGAAGATGAGTTAAACATCAGAAGTCAATTTCCTACACTACGACTTGAGGACAAGTCTCCTCTTGTAGGGGGGATATTGTTAGGGGAGCAGTTACTGATGCAGTAACTGCTACAGGGGCTGTTAGTAAGCCACATGTGTGGAAAGCGTATAAGAGAAGATTTAATGGATAGTTATTTGGCAGTTACCTAACTGCCTAGTAGTTTTGTGGATAATTATTTGGCAGTTACATAACTACCTTGTAGGGAATAAATATATATAATGTAAATTGTGTGCAGAAGGGGAGGAGGATGAATATAATTTGTATGTTCTACGCATAGAGCATTTGGCACTCTGAAGGAGCATTGTGCTCTGTGTTAAGGAATTACTTTACCGTGTAATTCTGTTTTCTTATTCAATAAAGTCATACATTCCCTCTCTTCACTTCAACACTTCCTATTTTCAATTTTAATTATCTATCATCTTTGAATAAAATAATTAATTTTGAGAGTTTTCTCTTCTCTGGTGGATTCCAGAACTTATTCTTTTTTTAGGATTAGCGCTTGCTAACCCTTTGCGATTTCCGACTGCGTCAATTCCCCATGCAATCACAATTCTATGGTACGAATAGCATACGGCACACAAACAAAAGTGATTGGTAAAGGCTCAGTAATCATCTCCAAGGACATTACTCTTAACTCAGTTCTTTATGTTCCAATGTTGAATTGCAACCTTTTGTCCATAAGTAAATTGACTCAAGATCTAAATTGTTTCACTAAATTCTTGCCTCACCTAAGATTTTTTGTTTTTCTCTTTACAAATTACAGAAGGTAAAACAGAAAATAAAAGACAAAAAATAAAATTACATGAAATTTTACAAACTCCTAAGATGACTACTTGAGCTAGTCAGATATGGAGGTAATGCTGAGATGCTTCTTGATGAACTCGAACCAATCTTCTGGTAATGCTTTGGTGAAGATATCAGCCCATTGATGATCAGTGTCCACAAACTGGATGCTTAAAGTCCCTTTTTGAACATGGTCCCTAATGAAATGGTGTTTTATTTCAATGTGTTTGGCTCTAGAGTGTAAGATATGGTTCTTGGTTAGGTTTATGGTTGAAGTGTTATCACAGAACAAAGGGATATTGGTATCAAAGATGTTGTAATCTTCAAGTTGATGTTTCATCCAGAGTAACTGTGAACTGCATCCTGCTGCTGATATATACTCAGCTTCAGCTGTTGACATGGCAATGGTGCTTTGTCTTTTGCTTGACCAAGAGATCAAATTATCACCTAAGAAAGTGCAATTGCCACTTGTACTTTTCCTTTCCAGCTTGTCTCCAGCATAGTCGGAATCACAAAAACCTCTGAGTTTGTAGGTGGGGGTTTTCTTGTATAACAGGGTAAGGTTGGTGGTTCCTTTAAGGTATCTCATAATTCGTTTGACAACAGTTAAATGGGATTCCCTAGGGTCAGCTTGAAATCGGGCACAGACACAAACACTAAACAAGATGTCAGGTCTAGAAGCAGTTAAATAAAGAAGGGATTCAATCATACCTCTGTATGTTTTCTGGTCTACCTTTTGGCTGGTTTCATCTTTCTCAAGTGAGCAGGTTGGGTGCATGGGGGTGGCCATAGGCTTACAGTCACTCATCTTGAACTTTTTAAGAAGTTCTTTAGTGTATTTAGATTGGTGAATGAGTATACCTGATTTACCTTGATGAATCTGAATTCCCAGAAAGAACTTAAGTTCTCCCATCATGCTCATTTGGAACTCTTTCTGCATTAGGTCAGAAAACTCTTTGCTCAAAGTGCCATTAGTTGATCCAAATATGATATCATCAACATAAACTTGAATAATCAAAATATCATTTTTTTTAATGGATTTCCTAAATAGAGTATTATCAATCTGGCCTCTATTAAATCATTCTTAAGCAGAAAGTTACTAAGTCTGTCATACCATGCCCTTGGTGCTTGTTTTAAACCATATAAAGATTTTTTAAGTTTAAAAACATGGTCTAGAAAATCAGAATTTTCAAATCCAGGGGGCTATTTGACATAGACTTCCTCACTTTTGTAGCCATTAAAGAATGCACTTTTAACATCCATTTGATACAGCATTATATCATGATTAGCAGTAAATGATAAGAGAATTCTAATTGACTCTAACCCAGCCACTGGAGCAAAAGTCTCAGTGTAGTCTATACCTTCCTATTAACTGTATCCTTGAGCTACAAGTCTGGCTTTGTTCCTTACCACTTCACCTTTTTCATTTAGTTTATTTCTGAACACCTACTTGGTTCCAATAATGTTTTTGTTTGGTCTGCGTACTAGATCCCAAACATCATTCCTTTGGAATTCATTCAGCTCTTCTTGCATTGCAAGTATCCAACCTTCCTCTGCCAGAGCCTCATCAACATTGCTTGGTTCAATTGTTGAGAGTAAACCAAACAGACTGGTTTCTCTACTTGATGATCTGGTCTTTAAAGGTTCTGCTACACTGCCAATAATGAGAGATTCTGGATGTGAAGACTTGTACTTCCATCCATTCTTTCCCTCTGGCTTGTCTTCAGAGTCAGCATGTTCTTCTTCATCTTGATCTTTCTCAGATTCTGCTGTTGGTTCAGCTTCTGGTTCCTGTGCCTCTGGTTCACCTGCAATTTCCTCATCTTGCTTTGACTTTTCAAAGTCAAGCTGTTTATCATCAAACTTAATGTGGATTGATTCTTCCAGTGTTAGTTTCTTTGTTAAACACTCTATAAGCTTTTGATCTCTCAGAGTAGCCAATAAAGATACACTTTTGAGCTCTAGAATCAAACATAGCTAGGTTATCTTTTGTGTTTAACATAAAACAGATGCAGCCAAATTGCTTAAAGTAGGAAATATTGGGTTTCTTTCCTTTCCACAGTTCATAGGGAGTTTTATTTAAGATGGACCTGATGTAGACTCTATTCTGAATGTAGCAGGCTGTGTTGACAGCTTCTGCCCAGAGTCAGCATGGTTCTGGCCATCTCCTGCAGTGTCCTTTCTACCACTCCATTCTGTTGAGGTGTTCTGGGGGATGAGAAGTTTTGAGAGATGCCATTCTCATCACAGAATTCTTCAAAATACTTGTTCTCGAATTCACCTCCACGATCACTTCTGATGGTTATGATCTTAATACCCTGTTCATTCATAACTTGCTTACAAAAAGAAATAAATACTCTCTGAGATTCATCTTTGTTCTTTAAAAATTTTACCCAAGTCCACCTTGAGTAATCATCAACAATTACAAAATCATATTTCTTACCACCGAGAGAAGTTGTTTGAACAGGACCAAACAGATCTAAGTGAAGCAGTTCAAGTGGTTGAGAGGTAGAAACATATTTTTTAGTTTTAAAAGAGCTTTTAGTTTGTTTACCTCTTTGACATGCTTCACACAGAATCTCAATTTGGAACTTACCTTGGGAAGCCCTCTTACCAACTGGAGTTTGCTCAACTCGGATATAAGTCTAGGGTTTGCATGCCCTAGCCTCTTGTGCCAAATCAGATTCTGCTCACTTAGAGATAATAGGCATTTAACCTGTTGCTTAGCATGACTAAAAAGATCAATTTTATAAACATTATCCTTCCTAGTGCCAGTAAATAAAACAGTCCCGTCAAGTTGACTAACAGCTTTGCAAGCTTTTTGATTAAAGATAACATCATAATTGCAGTCACTTAATTGACTTATGCTCAGAAGATTATGTTTTAGCCCTTTAACTAACAGAACATTTTTAATAGACAAGGGAGAAGAAGTGTTACCAACAGTTCCTGTACCAATAATCTGACCTTTCTGGTTTCCTCCAAAGGAAACATTGCCTCCATTCTTCATAGTCAGATCCAGAAACATAGATTTATCTCCTGTCATGTCCTTGGAGCAGCCACTGTCAAAGATACCAAGTTTTGTGTTGCTGATCAGACCTTGCCTCTTCCAAGCTTAATTTCGAGCTGAATCTTGCTGGATTCTCTTGCAAAAATAACTTGACCAATTGGGCTTTATTTTAATAAAAAACATATCTTTTATTAAGCTTCAGATTTTCTTTCAAAATAACTGGCCAATCAAGTCTTTAGTTCCTTCCCGCCAACAGCTCCTGAGTTCCACAATACTTCACTTTATTTTTGTAACAAATCTTTTTAATACTTTGATAAAAATAAATTAAATTCTCCACCATTAATCCTCATGATTAAATCTGGACCATTTGATTTTCTGCGCTAGTCCACATCTGGACCATACTAATTGATATGATGTGATCCTCTGATTTCGGCCATCTCTGGACCACACTTCCTAACCTTCTGATCTCGGACATCCTGGTCTAGCAAACTGATCTGCTGTGATCCTCTGATCTCGGCCACTGCTGGACCACACATTCTGACCTTCTGATTTCGGCCAACACTAGGCCATGGTCTGATCTTCTGATCTCGGCCAACATTGGGCCAAATATTTAAAACTGAACCATTGATCTGAAAATCTTCCCTCTGATCTAGACCAATTCTGCACTTGGTCTGGATTAAACTGAAATTAAATCTGGACAAATAATATTTCAGTCTGGACATTTTACCTTTGATTTTGGATCAGGTCTGGATCAATTCTGGAAATCATTTCTTATGGTCTGGACTTAGTTTCATACCCTGAACCATGCTATCTTCTGGTCTGGGTCAAATCTGGGTTAATTCTCTTGTTCTGGACCCATTAGGTCATCCTCTGATTAAGTCTGGAAAAAGTTTGGACTGTTTATCATTTCACTGCCAGGCCATCTTCTGGTCAGAATAACTTCTGGAATAAATCTGACATTTGATTCCTTAATTTCTGGATCAAGTCTACCTCTGGCAGTCTTCATTCTGGTCTGGTCCAAGTTTCCTTCTAGCTTTGCTTCCTTCTGATCTGGGCCAGCAAAGATATCTTCTGGTGATGTTTTGACATCCTGGAGTATCTTCTGGTACCTTCAGGATTCAATCTCTGGAACACTTTGATCTTCTGCTTCTTTGCTTAACTTCTGATGACATTTGATTTAATAATTCAAGGTTCAAAATAAGATTACATGGAGTGCTTTTGTAAACATCAAAATCCTAAGTACTTAGAACCAACTTCGTTCCAACACGGCCATCCTGGTCTAGCAAACTGATCTGCTATGATCCTCTGATCTCGGCCACTGCTGGACCACATATTTTGACCTTCTGATTTCGGCCAACACTAGGCCATGGTCTGATCTTCTGATCTCGGCCAACACTGGGCCAAATATTTAAATCTAAACCATTGATCTGAAAATCTTCCCTCTGATTTGGACCAAATCTGGACTTGGTCTGGATTAAACTGAAATTAAATCTGGACAAATAATATTTCAGTCTGGACATTTTACCTTCTGTTTTGGATCAGTTATGGATCAATTCTGGAGATCATTTCTTCAGGTCTGGACTTAGTTTCATACCCTGAACCATGCTATCTTCTGGTCTGGGTCAAATTTGGATTAATTCCTTTGTTCTGAACCCATTAATTTACCCTCTGATTAAGTCTGGATCAAGTCTGGGTTGTTTATCATTTCACTACCAGGCCATCTTCTGATCAGAATAACTTCTGGAATAAATCTGATACTTAATTCTTTCTGGTCTGAATCAAGTCTCCCTCTGGCATGCTTTCTTCTGGTCTGGTCCAGGTTCCCTTCTGACTTTGCTTCCTTCTGATCTGGGCCAGCAAAGATATCTTCTGGTTATGTTTTGACATCCTGGTGTATCCTCTGGTAATTCCATGATGCATTGTGGATGCATCTTCTACCTCTGCAAACTTCAATTTCTGGTGGTATTTAATGTAATAATTCAAGGTACAAAATAAGATTATATAGAGTGCTTTCGTAAACATCAACATCCTAAGTACTTAGTGAAGGTGCAAACACGAGAAGGGGGGTTGAATTGTGTTTGTCAAACTTAATTACATTTGCTGTTCTGTTAAATATTGATTTGAATTATTCGATAAATAACTAATCAGATTCAGCAGCGGATAATAGTAACATAATAACACAGCAATTTATACTAATTCACTGTTAACTAGGCTACGTCGAGTCCCTTCCTCCAGAAGGCCTTTTTACTAATTCAAACTCCTTTGAATTACAACACCACTGACCCTTCAAGTCAGTCTTCCCAAACCGCCTGACAACCCCAGACTTTTGAGGAACAACAACACCTTAACTAAACCAGCTAAGTCTTCTCAAACAGCCTGACAACCCCAGACTTTTAAGGAATAACAACACCTTCACTAAACCAGCCAAGTCTTATCCTACCAATCTGACAACCCCAGATTGAAGAAGGAATCTATACCACTATAATAAAGGTTTGGAACTTTGCAACGTTGCTTTTGGAAAGCTGTTTGCTGCACTTATTCTTGCACTCTTTTATTGCTTCTGGAAAGCTGATTGTTGCACTGTATTTGTCTCTCAAAAACACTTTAGAAAATATTGCTCTTGCTAATTTGTGTTTCTCTTTTGAACTCTCAGATAACTTTGAATTGAAGCTTGAGTTCTTGTGTTTTTCGATCTTTATTCTTCAGCATTAAGCCTCTATTTATAGTTGAACTTTAGGGCTTCACTGATGCTTTACTTCAGGAGTGTATTTCGATTAATCTGTTTTGAGAATATTCTGCAGTAGTTTGCTCAGATTCTATTTTGAGCCTTTTGCTCACTGATCTGTTTTGAACATTTTGCTCCGCTTCTGTTTTGAGCATTTTTCTCAGATTCTGTTTTGAGCCTTTTTCTCCAATTCTGTTTTGAGCATTTTTCTCAGACTCTATTTTGAGCATTTTTCTCAGATTCTGTTTTCAACATTTTTCTCTGACAGATTCATCTGACGATATCCTCTAGTGACGTCATCCTCTGATTTCTGCTTCTGATGACATCATCTGGTGATGTCATCCTCTGATTTCTGCTTCTAGTGACGTCATCTTCTGATCTATTCTTCTGATGACATTTTTCATTCTTCTTCTAAGTCAAATATGTTATTTTCATAAAATACATTTGTTAACATCAAAACTTTAATTGCAAGAACCAACTTGGTTCCAACACATAGAACCAACTTGGTTCCAACACTACGAACTGACAATGACCGTGAATACTATCACCACTCCCTTAAATCTCACCTTCTCAAGCATGGAATAATTCACCAAACCAGTTGTGTGAACACACCACAACAAAATGGTATTGCCGAGAGGAAAAATAAGCACCTCATGGAGGTTACTAGGTCCCTTATGTTATCAACTAATGTACCAAATCATTTTTGGGGTGAAGCCGTCCTTTCAGCATCATATTTAATAAACAGAATGCCTTCTAAAGCCCTCAAGTTCAAAACCCCTTGCCAAACACTTCTATCCATTTACCCACACATTAAAATCCTTTCATCCATTCCTCCCAAAGTCTTTGGCTGCACTGCATTTGTGCATGACAACCAGCCTAACAAAGGAAAATTAGAGCCCAAATCCCTTAAATGCATATTCTTAGGATAACCGCCAAATAAGAAGGGATACAGGTGCTACTGCCCCATAAGCAAAAAATTCTATCATTCCTTGGATGTAACTTTCTTTGAAAATCAACCTTACTACCCCAAAGTTGGCCTTCAGGGGGAGAGAGAACAAATCATAGCAGAATCCCAACCTTGGGAAACAAAACAGCATTTGCAACATGAAATGGAACAGAATTTGCAGCAGCAGCAGATTTTGCAGCAGCACCAGCAGAATTTGCAGCATTTTTTAGAAACAGAACAGACCTCCATACAACGGCAAGTTGTAGAACCAGAAATTGACCTTGTGATTGGAGAAACAGCAAAACCTGCAACCAGATCTGAGACAGAACCGGAAAAAGAACTACTAGTGTACACAAGGAAGAAGAAAACTCAAAGGGAGGAAGAAATCTGCACATCGCCAAGGCCAATCCAAAATTCTGAACCTAATACAGATCCTAATACAGATTTAGAAGTTCTACCAGGTAATATCGTTTTTGAGCCTAATGATAATTTTGGTCTAAATGAGAGTGATCTTAACTTACCAATTGATGTGAGGAAAGCAGTGAGATCATGCACTCAACATCCAATTGGCAATTATGTATCTCATAGAAATCTGTCACAAGAATACAGGGCCTTCATCACCGTATTGGATAACATTAAACTTCCAAAAAATGTACAAGAAGCTGTCCAACATGCTGAATGGAAGGCTGCAGTGGAAGATGAAATTAAAGCACTGGACAAGAATAGAACATGGAAATTTGTGGAGCTGCCAGAAGAAATAAAACCAGTTGGGTGTAAATGGATCTTCTCAATAAAGCACAATGCTGATGGGAGTGTGAATAGGTACAAAGCCCGCTTGGTGGCAAAGGGGTTCACCCAATCATATGGAGTGGACTATGAAGAAACATTTGCTCCAGTGGCAAAACTAAATTCTGTTTGTGTCATTATCTCCTTAGCTATAAATCTAAATTGGCCCTTACACCAACTAGACATCAAGAATGCTTTTCTAAATGGTGAACTCGAAGAAGAGGTATACATGAAAATACCACCTGGCCTAGAAACTCCCCAAACAATTGGCAAGGTATGCAAGCTCCAGAAATCACTTTATGGTCTTAAGCAATCCCCACGGGCATGGTTTGAAAGACTAACCCGAGTTGTTAAGGGTCACGGCTTTACTCAATGCCAAACCGACCATACAATGTTTGTCAAGCATTCTAGTGAAGGAAAGGTGGCAATATTTATTGTTTATGTGGATGACATCATAATCTCAGGCGATGATGACAAAGAGATAGAAGAACTCAAGAGATTTCTAGCTAAAGAATTTGAGGTCAAGGACCATGGACACCTAAAATATTTTCTTGAGATGGAGATTGCTCGTTCCAAACATGGAATCTACGTATCCCAAAGAAAATATGTGCTAGACCTGTTGGAAGAAACTGGAATGTTAGGGTGCAAGCCAGCAGATACACCGATGGAACCTAACCTTAAATTGGCAGAACAAGAAGGAAGTCCCCAAGTTAATAAGGAGAGATACCAAAGATTGGTAGGAAAGCTAATTTACCTAACTCAAACTAGACCAGATATTGGTTACTCAGTGAGTATGGTAAGTCGTTTCATGAATAAGCCAACTGAAGATCACATGAAAGCTGTGACTCGAATTTTGCAATACCTCAAAAAGACACCCGGGAGAGGTCTTCACTTCAAAAAGGACCCAATTAGGAGTGTGAAAGTGTTCACAGGTGCAGATTGGGCTGGTTCATTGACTGATCGCAAGTCAACTAGTGGATATTGCACATATGTGTGGGGAAACTTGACTACTTGGAGAAGTAAAAAACAGTCGGTGGTGGCAAGAAGTAGTGCAGAGGCTGAGTTCAGAGCAATGGCTCATGGCATTTGTGAGGGAATTTGGTTATGGATGCAATGAGTGGAACCTCATAACAGCAAAGATAAGGAAGAATCTTACCAAAAGAACATCATTTGTTATGAATGCAATGAACCTGGACATATCAAGTCAGAATGTCCAAATCTGGAAAAAGGCAAACAGCACAAGAAGAGTTCCAGATTCAAAAAGAAGGGTCTGATGGCAGCCTAGGATACATCAGAATCAGAGGAAGAATCGTCTGATGAAGAAGAGGCAGAAACAGCAAAGTTGGCACACATCAGGTCTGCCTCTGGACTTCTGGCTCTGATGGCTCATACCAACTCAAGTTCTGGATACAGCTCAGACTCTGGAACAGAATCAGAAGATGAAGACAGTGACGTATTTTCTGATCTCACTAAATCAGAATTAATTGAGGCTTTAAAAGACTTTTTAAATGCAAACAATAAGATGTCTTTAAAACTGAAAACTCTAAGGGAAGATAAGAAAAATCTGACCAAAGAAGTCCAACTTTTAAAGAATCGAAATTCTGAGTATGCAACTGAAAACAAGGATTTTAAAATTGAAGTTGCAAGACTCAAATCAGAAAACCAAACTCTCAAAAGTAATATTTGTTCCACTTCCAAAACTGTTTATGAATCTGATATGCATGAGCAATTTTTTCAAAACTTTATTTCTAATGGAATGGAAAGAAGTAAATATGCATCTATGATCTATGGAAACAGTAATAGTGGAAAGAGAGGTCTTGGTTTTACAGAAACTATTGCTGAAACTAAAGTTGTTCACTCTGATATTTTATGCATTGTTTGTGCTAAGAAAGGTCACTCTGAACTATATTGTCCAATGGTAAAATCTGAACAAGATCAAAGAGCTGTTAAGACTAACAAACCTGGACCCAATCAGTTCTGGGTACCAAAATATCAAATTGTCTATGTTGCAGATATTCTGAGCAACCAGAAGGAGACACCAACAATGGACTATGGATGTTGGCAATGCACAAGCAGAAGAAGGTTTATGTTCCTGCTACAACAACACAGAGGCAATCTGAGTCTGAAGGAAGAAGGTCTGGTCAACTCAACCAGAACCAGAATCAGAATCATAACCAAAACTAGAACCAGAATCAAAACTGGAACCAGTATCAGAAGCACAGGAACAGGAACCAGAACCAACTCTGGAACCAGAATTAGAATCAGTACTGGAACCAGAATTAGAATCAATACTAGAACCAGAACCAGAACAGGTATCAGTATCAAAGGTTCAGGAATTACCAGATTCATCAGAACTACCAGATTCACCCAAATCACCAGAATCACCAGAATCATCAAGGTTATCAAAATCACCAGATTCACCAAAGTTACCAGAACCAAAATGTAAGACCCTTAAATTTAATATTAATTTTGGAATTAATATTAAGGGTATTTTGGGGATATTTGTAAAATATTTAATATATGTATGTTTTGAGTGAATATATATATATATAAATATTTATTTTGGAAGATGAATTAAAATTATTGGATGAAGAATAAATTAATTTAATTACGAGTAATTAAATTAATCGGACAGTTAATTAAGGATTAGCGGCTAATTGCAAAACGTTTAATTGCTGGAGGATCCAGCAATATTTTAACATTAATTGTGATGAGGTGGCACATGGAGGTGCCTATATATGGACTGCAAAGGACAGAGCAAAGACAAAAACCTTTCTCTCCTCCATACTGCATGTAACAGTACTACATGTAATAGTACCCTTCTCTCCCATTCTGTTCTGCTTACCAGTTCACGATTTCAAAAGAAAGGAAAAAGAGAGTTCCTCAAAAGTGTCATTACTTGGAAATCCAAGCACCGAAGTACCAAACCCCCAGTACAAAATTTGTTCCCCACATCATTACAGAGCTAAAGAACCCAGTTTCGTAGCAGCAAACGCAGGTAGGAGTTTCGCCTTTTTGACGCATAAACGTGAGCAGAAGCAGAAAACGCAACAAGGGTAAGGGCACCTTCCACTTTCTAGTTGCATTAGGGTTGCAAATGCATGTTGTTTCATTTCTGTTTTTGAAGAAAAACTGTTTTTTTGCAATAAAATTTTGAAAAATGAATAAAATGCATTATGTTGATATGTAATGATTCTGTGATGGTTGTTGTTGGTTGAATGCATTAATGCTGTTTTGTTTATGTGGGAAAGTTGAAAAATGTCTTGCATGTTATTTTGAAGATGATCAAAATGCATGTCCATAAAACTGTTTTGAATAAAGTGCGAAAATGCATTATGATGGTGTTTTGATGATATGTGATGCTTACTGTTTTGGTTGAATGCATTAGTGATGTTCTGTTGTGTGAGAAAGCTGGAATATGCTTTGCATGTTGTGTTGGTTGTGTAAGAAATCTGGAATATGCTTTGCATGTTGTGTTGGTTGTGTAAGAATGCTAAAAATGCCTTGCATGTTGTTTTGGAGATGCATGTTTTGTTTCTGATGATTCTGGTGTGGATCATTCTGTTCTGTTTTTGATGATTCTGGTGTGCATCATTCTGTTTCTGTTTCTGATAATTCTGATGTTGATCATTCTGTTTCTGATGATTCTGATGTTGATCATTCTATTTCTGTTTCTGATGATTCTGTTTCTAATCTGTTAATGAAAATCTGGTTTTGTTGATGGTTTCAAAAGGAAAAATGAATTTTAAAAGATGAAAGTGTTTTTCTGGAAAAGTTGTTATTGATGAAAAATGACTAAGTTTTGTGGTTCAAAAGAGTGTTGAAATCTGTTTTGGTGTTTTTGTGGATTTTTTCAAAGGAAACAGTTTGAAAATGTGTTGGAGTCTTAGGGAAAATTTCACTGATTTCGAAGGTGTATTCGAATACAACATGTGTGTATTCAAATACAACCTGTCAAACTTCTGTTTTACTCAAGTTTTCAAACTTGTATTCGAATACGAGCCCCTAAATTCGAATACAGAGGAAGGATTTTTGCTTCTGACTTAGCATCTGTATTCGACTACGACCATGTCGTATTCGAATACAGAAGTAAAATTTTAACATTGTATTCGCATCTGTATTCGACTACAGGCATGCTGAATTCGAATACAGAATGCAAATTTTCACTAGTCTCAGCTTCTGTAGTCGAATACAAGGGATTTGTATTCGAATACAGATTTGGGTTTTTCTCGAAACTCAAGTTTTAGCTTCTGTATTCGAATACAAAGAAGTTGTATTCGAATACAAATTCGTGTTTTCCAGAAAATCAAGTTTTAATCACTGTCATGTGAATTTTAAAGTGTTGAGAAACTTTGAGAAGGGTTAAAATTATTTAAAATGGAATCTTTGAAATAGTTTTGAAGAAGAGAGGATGATGTTTTGGAAACCTTTAATGACCTGGGAAAAAATGCTGAAGTTTGCCATGTTTTGACTTCTGTATTCGACTACAGGCATGTTGTATTCGAATACATGATGTTGAAATTGCAGTTTCATGCTTCTGTATTCGAATACAGAGAGGCTGTATTCGAATACAGATTCGGGTTTTCAGAAATTCCAAGTTTTTCAACATTGTTTTATAAGCCCTAAGTGTTGGGGAATTTTGGGAAGGTTTGTGGTGAATTAAAATGGAATTTTTGTGATAGTTTGAAGTGGTGGTGATGAAGTTTTTGAGACTTTTCTGATGTAGTGGGAAAACACTAGTTTTGCACAGTGACAACCTCTGTATTCGAATACAGAGTGTAATTCTGCACTTTTTTTGGCTTCTGTATTCGAATACATAGAAGCTGTATTCGAATACAGATTCGTATTTTCCAGAAATCTCAGTTTTAAACACTGTTTTATGAATTTTAAAGAGTTGAGGAAAGACTTATGATAATTCAAAATGGAATTTTGAGATAATGTAAAGTGATAATGATTGCTTAAATGTTTAATCATTGATGTGTTGATGATGAAGTTAATTGTGTTCAGATGTTCTGGGGGAAATGCTGGAATGGCTGAGTGTTTCTGATATTTTTTGCATACTGTTTTCAGTGAAGAGAAAATATTGCATGTCCATGCATTTCATAGTCAGGTGGTGACCACGATGGGCAACAGAGTAATGCGGTAACCGTGATGGGCCGCGAAGTTAAGTAGTAACCACAGTAGTGGGCTACGAAATGGCCGCGTGTTCGTGGTGGTCCATTCTATCCGTGCGAGGATTTAACTTCTGTGTATTTGGCCTGTGAGAGGCTAATACACGTGAATGTAGTAACCGTGATGGGTTGTAGAGTGGCCGCGTGTTCGTGGTGGTCCATTCTATCCGGGCTGCGGAATGGCCGCGTGTTCGTGGTGGTCCATTCAAATATGTGAAACATGCTGGTCTGTTGAGCGACTGTACTGGTGCTGATCTATTGAGCGATTGAACCATGGTCTTGAGTTTTGGGAAATGTAATTTTATTTTGGGAATTTATGTATGATTTTTCCGCTGTATTCTTCCACACTCTAGAACTATTTAGTGGCCACAGGCCGGGTGTCCTCTTTTGAAATGAATTGATGAAAACTTTATTTTAATTCCCTTGAATTAATTCTGAAAATTCTTTTATTTATTTATTCGGTTTTAAAAAAAAATGCACTCGCGTTGTGTTTTAAACTCAGGGTGTTACACAAAACATGTTCCAGAATCATCAGAGTAACATGGTTTATCGACCAAAGCAGAATCAAGGAAACTGCTCAAACAGGCCAGAAGCAGATCTACTCTGATGGCTCGAACAGAAGCTGAGTCTGAGTCCGAGTCTGACTCTGACTCCGATTTTGACAGAGAAAGAGCAAGGTTCGATCAGCAACACAAATCCTGGTATCTGATAGTGGCTGCTCCAAACACATGATAGGAGACAAATCTATGTTTCTGGATCTGACTATGAAGAATGGAGGCAAAGTTTCCTTTGGAGGAAACCAGAAAGGTCATATAATTGGTACAGGAACTGTTGGTAACACTTCTTCCCTTTCTATTAAAAATGTTCTGTTAGTTAAGGGGCTGAAACACAATCTGCTGAGCATAAGTCAATTAAGTGATTGCAATTATGATGTTATCTTTAATCAGAAAACTTGCAAAGCTGTTAGTCAACTTGATGGTACTCTTTTATTTACTGGCATTAGGAAGGATAATGTTTATAAAATTGATCTGTTTAGTCTTGCTAAGCAACAGGTTAAATGCCTATTATCTGTAAGTGAGCAGAATCTGATTTGGGACAAGAGGCTAGGGCATGCAAACCCCAAACTTATATCTGAGTTGAGCAAACTCCAGTTGGTAAGAGGGCTTCCCAAGGTAAGTTCCAAAACTGAGATTCTGTGTGAAGCATGTCAAAGAGGTACACAAACTAAAAGCTCTTTTAAAACTAAAAATTGTGTTTCTACCTCTCAACCACTTGAACTGCTTCACTTAGATCTGTTTGGTCCTGTTCAAACAGCTTCACTCAGTGGTAAGAAATATGGTTTTGTGATTGTTGATGATTACTCAAGGTGGACTTGGGTAAAATTTTTAAAGAACAAAGATGAATCTCACAAAGTGTTTATTTCTTTTTGTAAGCAAGTAATGAATGAACAGGGTGTCAAGATCATAACCATCAGAAGTGATCATGGAGGTGAATTCGAGAACAAATACTTTGAAGAATTCTGTGATGAGAATCGTATCTCTCAAAACTTCTCATCCCCCAGAACACCTCAACAGAATGGAGTCGTTGAAAAGAAAGAATATATCACTGCAGGAGATGGGCAGAACCATGCTGAATGATATGAAGCTTGCCACCTACCTTTGTGTAGAAGTTGTCAACACAGCTTGCTACATTCAGAATAGAGTGTACATCAGGTCAATCTTAAATAAAACTCCATATGAACTGTGGAAAGGTAAGAAACCTAACATTTCCTACTTCAAGCAATTTGGCTGTACTTGTTTTATGTTAAACACTAAAGATAACTTAGCTAAGTTTGACTCTAGATCTCAAAAGTGTACCTTTATTGGTTACTCTGAGAGATCGAAAGCTTATAGAGTGTTTAACAAAGAAACTAACACTGTGGAAGAATCAATCCACATTAAGTTTGATGATAAACAGCTTGACTCTGAAAAGTCAAAACAAGATGAGGAAATTGCAGGTGAACCAGAGGCGCAGGAACTAGAAGCTGGACCAGCAGCAGAATCTGAGAAAGATCAAGATGAAGAAGAACATGCTGACTCTGAAGACAAGTCAGAGGGAAAGAATGGATGGAAGTACAAGTCTTCACATCCAGAATCTCTCATTATTGGCAGTGCAGTAGAACCTTTAAAGACCATATCATCAAGTAGAGAAACCAGTCTGTTTGGTTTACTCTCAACAACTGAACCAAGCAATGTTGATGAGGCTTTGGCAGAGGAAGGTTGGATACTTGCAATGCAAGAAGAGCTGAATGAATTCCAAAGGAATGATGTTTGGGATCTGGTATCCAGACCAAACAAAATCATTATTGGAACCAAGTGGGTGTTCAGGAATAAACTCAATGAAAAAGGTGAAGTGGTAAGGAACAAAGCCAGATTAGTAGCTCAAGGATACAGTCAACAGGAAGGTATCGATTACACGAAGACATTTGCTCCAGTGGCCAGAAAGAGTTCCAAATGAGCATGATGGGAGAACTAAAGTTCTTCCTGGGAATTCAGATTCACCAAGGTAAATCAGGTATACTCATTCACCAATCTAAATATACTAAAGAACTTCTTAAAAAGTTCAAGATGAGTGACTGTAAGCCTATGGCCACCCCCATGCACCCAACCTGCTCACTTGAGAAAGATGAAACCAGCCAAAAGGTAGACCTGAAAACATACAGAGGTATGATTGGATCCCTTCTTTATTTAACTGTTTCTAGACCTGACATTTTGTTTAGTGTTTGTGTCTATGCCCGTTTTCAAGCTGACCCTAGGGAATCCCATTTAACTGCTGTCAAATGAATTTTGAGATACCTTAAAGGAAACACCAACCTTACCTTGTTATACAAGAAAACCCCCACCTACAAACTAAGAGGTTTTTGTGATTTCGACTATGCTGGAGACAAGCTGGAAAGGAAAAATACAAGTGGCAACTGCACATTCTTAGGTGATAATTTGATCTCTTGGTCAAGCAAAAGACAAAGGGAAGAACCAATAACATCATCAGAGGATATTTTTCTTGGCCCAGATTAGAAGGAAGCAGATGAAGGTGCAAACACGAGAAGGGGGGGTTGAAATGTGTTTGACTAACTTGATTACTTTTTCTGTTTTTGCAGTTTTATAACAAAACCTGATGTATGAATCAAACAGAGTTAGCAGAGTATATAAAATAAAAATAAAACACAGAATTTTATACTGGTTCACCGTTAACGAGGCTACGTCCAATCCCTTCACTTTGAAGGATTTCACTAATTCAAAACCTTGAATTACAACAATACCACTAACCCTCCAAGTCAGTCTTCTCAAACAGTCTAACAATCCTAGAGTTTTGAGGAATACAGCACCTTGACTTCTTAAGTCAAGTCTTCTCCTACCAATCTGACAACCCCAAATTGTAGAAGGAATTACAACGCCTTGAATCTAATTGCCAAGTAATGTGCTACCCCTTCTGACTCCCTCAGATTGTAGACTCTACTTCAACCACTTAGATCTAACACAAGGGAAAGAAAATAACACGAGTGCTTGCTTCTGGAAAGCTGGAACTCACAATTAACCTCACTGAAAACTCGAGTGTTTGCTTTTGGAAGTGTATGACTCTTTTGTGATTTTCGATGCTAAGTCTTCTGCCTTGAGCCTCCTTTTATAGATGCAGATTAGGGTCTCTTCCAAGCTTAATTTCGGTCTGTATCTTGCTGGATTCTCTTGCAAAAATAACTTGTCCAATCGGGTTTCACTTTAAATAAAAAACATATCTTTTTCTGCTCCAGATTGCCTTTCAAAAATAACTTTGACCAATTCTGACTTTAATTAATTCTGGAACAAATCTTTCTTCCCGCCAATAGCTTCTGAATTCCACATGACTTCAATTTATTTTTGTATCAAATCCTTTTCAATACTTTGAAAAGTTTAATCAAATCTCCACCGATTATCATCATGATTAAATCTGAACCCTTTGATCTTCTGCTCTAGTCCACATCTGGATCATACTAAGTGATCTGCTGTGATCCTCTGATTTCGGCCAGCCCTGGACCACACTTTCTGATCTTCTGATCTTGACCAACCTGGACTTGCAAACTGATCTGCTGTGATCCTCTGATCTCGGCCAACCTGGACTTGCTAAATAATCTGCTACTCCTTCTGACTCCCTCAGATTGTAGACTCTACTTCAACAACTTAGACCTAACACAAGGGAAGGAAAAACTTAGAGTGTTTGCTTCTGGAAAGCGGATACTCACAATTGACCTCACTGAAAACTCAAGTATTTTGCTTTTGGAAGTGTATGACACTCAAGTATTTTCGATGCTGAGTCTTCAGCCTTGAGCCTCCTTTTATAGATGAAGATTAGTGTCTCTTCCATGCTTAAATTCGAGCTGTATCTTGCCAGATTCTCTTGCAAAAATAACTTGGCCAATTGGGTTTCACTTAAATAAAAAACATATCTTTTAAGCTCCAGATATGCATTCCAAAATAACTTTGGTCAATCTTTTCTTTAATTTATTCTGAATCAAATCTTTCTTCCCGCCAATAGCTTCTGAATTCCCAAAAGACTTCAATTTATTTTTGAATCAAATCCTTTTAATACTTTGATCAAATTTTTATTCGAATTTAATCAAGTCTCCACTGATTATCATCATGATTAAATCTGGACCGTTTGATCTTCTGCTCTCGTCCACATTTGGACCATACAAACTAATCTGCTGTGATCCTCTGATCTCGGCCAACACTGGACCACACATTCTAATCTTCTGTTCTTGGCCAATCACTGGAACATATAATCTGATCTGCTGTGATCCTCTGATTTCGGCCAACACTAGACCACATGTTCTGATCTTCTGATCTCGACCAACACTGGGCCATGATGCTTAAATCTGGACCATTGATCTGAATATCTTCCCTCTGATCTGGACCAATTCTGGACTGGGTCTAGATTGAACATAAATTAAATCTGGACTTATGATATTTTAGTCTGGACAATTACCTTCTGATCTGGATCAGGTCTGGATTAAATCTAGACAATCATTTCTTCTAGTTTGGACATAGTTTCATACTCTGAACCATGCTATCTTCTGGTCTGGGCCAAATCTGGATTAAATCTCTTGTTCTGGACCAATTCTTTTATGCTCTGATTAAATCTGGATCATGTCTGGACTGATTATCATTTCACGACCAGGCTATCTTCTGGTCAGAATTAATTCTGGACCAAGTCTGACTTATGATACCTTCCGGTCTGGAACAAGTCTCCCTCTGACAGGATTCCTTCTGGTCTGGTCCAGGTCTCCTTCTGGACTCTGCTTCCTTCTGATATGTGCCAGGAAATATATCCTCTGATGGTGTTTTGACATCCTGGTGTATCCTCTGGTGCCTTCAGGATGCATCCTCTGGTACCTTCTGGATGCATTATCTGGTATCTTTTGGAGGTGTATCCTCTGGTTTGATTTTATCCTCTGGTAATTCATCTTCTGCCTCTGGTGACTTCATCTTCTGCCTCTGGTAACTTCATCTTTTTGTGGCATTTAATATAATAATTCTAAGTACAAAATAAGATTACATGGAGTGCTTTTGTAAACATCAAAATCCTAAGTACTTAGAACCAACTTGGTTCCAACAACATGGTCCAGAATTGGTCGAGATCAGAAGATCATACGGTCCAGAATTTAAATCATGATGCAGATCAATGAAAACTTGATTAAAATTCGAAGAAGACTTGCTTGAATTTTGATAGAAATTTGATCAAAGTATTAAGGGGATTTGATTCAAAAATTCACTAAAGACTTGAAGGAAATTCGAATGCAATCTGAAGCTAAAAAGGATATGGTTTGAAATTAAGAGAAACAAGATTGGTCAACAGAATTTTCAAGTGCAATCTAAAGTTAAAAAGATACGTTTTTAAATTAAGTGAAACAGGATTGGCCAACAGAATTTTCAAAGGAAATCTAAGCAAGATTTATCTCAAATTTAAGCTTGGACAAAGCCCTATTTGCAGCTATAAAAGGAGGCTTCAGGCAGCAGCATTATGCATCGAAAATACAAGACCTCAAGCTTCATATTCAACATAATTCGAGAGTTCAAAAGAGAAAATCACTTGAGTGCAAAAGCAATATTTTCTAAGTGTTTTCGAGAGAGAAATTTAGTGCAACAATCAGCTTTCCAGTAGTAACTTTGCAGAGTTCCAAACCCTTGTTATCAAACCCGTTAGAGGTGTAGATTACTTCTTCAATCTGGGGTTGTCAGGTTGGTAGGAGAAGACTTGACTTGTAGGGTCAAGGTGCTGTTATAGTTCCTCAAAAGTCTGGGGTTGTCAGACTGTTTGGGAAGACTGACTTGGAGAGTCAGGTGTTGTAATCCAAAATGTTTTGAATTAGTGGATTAAAGCCTTCGGAGTGAAGGGACTAGATGTAGCCAAGTTAATGGTGAACCAGGATAAATCGTTGTGTTCTTATGTTATTATCCGCTGCTAAGTCTGATTATTTGTTCATCAAATAATTCCCATCAACATTCAACAAAACAGCAAAAGAATTCAAGTTTGACAAACACAATTCAACCCCCTTCTCGTGTTTGCACCTTCAATCCTCTGGTGTATCCTCTGGTGTCGTCATCCTCTGATTTTTGACATCCTCTGATTTTTCATTCTTCTAAGTCAAAATCTGATTTTCATAAAATACTTTTGTTAACATCAAAACTTTAATTGAAAGAACCAACTTGGTTCCACCGTTGTGAAAATAACTCTCCACCGTTCTCCCACCACCGCAAGAAGAACCCTCATCTATCTCACCCTCAATTCGCTCGTGTTTGTGTCGCTGATGAAAGTGTTTTTACCAATCTACCTTCAAATCCCTTAGGATTCAATTATAGTATAGCAAAAGGGTTGTATCGTATCCACAGGGAATTGGAAATACAATGTCGTTCTTTAATGAATCACTCGAGCAATAAGTTTTCAAGTATTTGGATGATTGTTTTGGTAACCAAATTGAAATGTAACATAAGCAATAATTAAAAAAAAGATTTAAAAACACTATGAGAAAACTGTTGGAATTGGATTCATCTATTAACTCTTCAGTATCCTATTGATTCAACATACAAATCATGTTCTATGCTTAATTTCATCACATCAGTTCTTATCTATCTCATTAATCTCTTACATGAGAAGATTAACAATTCCCTAATCTAATTACCGATCTCTCGCATAATTAAAAAGGACAACCGTAACGAGTTCAGATGTAAATTGACAAACAGACTTAATTCTATTTCTAGCAATCAAGCTTGTTAGATGAGATAATCTAAGTCCGACTTAAACATGTAGTTCTCACTCACACATCAAATCTAAATTCATGCCTTAGGTGATCAAGCTAAAACATGTATGAAGAATAAGATTAAATCATTGAAATCATAGCATAGAAACAGATATCTGTATATAGAAATCAAATTAGATACATCGAAGTTAAAGAGTTACATCCAATCCCAACAAAAGAAAATTAGCAATCCATAGCCATGGATGCTTTCAAGCTCAAAGCGAAGATCTAAGAAGAAAGGACGGCTCTGTGATGTCTCGGGAACAACTCCAGCTCTTCGGTTGAACCCCAATCAAGCAACCAGTTCTTTTCTCTATCTTCTCTCTTGATTTCTCTTTTTTAACTCCGTAACCGCCTTTTTTGAAGTCTGTCTGTGCGTTTTTAAAGGAAATGAGTTGATGGTCTCGCTTAAGCCAGGCCAATCTGGCTTAAGCCAACAGGTTTCTTCATGCTTAGGAAAGGTTGTCCGCTTAAGCTAGAAAATATATGGCTTAAGCCAACTGAGTTCCTCAAAATCCGTCTCTGCCTCATTTTCGCTTAAACAGTCCTTCTGGTTTTGCTTTCAGCATTCTTCTGGCGTAAGCCAACCTGTTTTGGCTTAAGCCAAGTTCTTCAACTTTGACTTTTTGCTTTTCCTTTGCTTGGACCACTTTGATATTTCTCCTACAATTAAACACAAAGTAATTAACACTTATAATTGACATATTTACCATAATATTTATATAGAAACTAACTACTTGCTAAAATAACCTATTGAGGGATAATTTAACATATATCTTAAACATTTCAAAAGTATAAGTGCCCAAAAGATCATGGAAAATTAGATAAATTTGGCACTTATCAGTCGCTGTCGTCAATCACGCACCATCATCGTTGCACCATCGTTTTTAGATTCGTCTTTGATTTTTAATGAACTACCGACGAAGATAGACAATACAAAACAGATGAGAGAGACGGTGAAAAACGACAGAGAAAAAAAACTTGATTTTTTTATATAGTTTAATAAATAAATAAACAAAAATATAAAACTTCAAAATTTAATAATGTTAAAATTAAAATATAGTCAAAATTATTCTTAGATAACATATTATTAGACTATTAGTTATTTAATTTAATAATAACAAAACACGTTAATTTTGAATTGTAACATAAAAATCATCTACTCCTATTATGCCCTAGGGGTAGCCGCATAAGTTTATGGGATGCATAAGAGTTTAAGTATTGAAAACTACATATTTATGCCAATTTTAATATTTCTGTTCGATTTTCAGTATTAATTAAAAATCTTCATTTTGATAATATTTTAAAAGTCTTCATTTTGACGGAATTTCTTTTCTCAATCTCTATGTATTCGAAAATATATTTTCAAAAAATCAGAGTTCTTATACCTTTTTGATGTATACTTGAAAAAAGAAATTATCCAAAAGTATATTCTCAGACAAAGTTTCAATATTAATTAGAAAATATTGAGAGAAAAAAAATTCATATTAAATTTGGATCTCTTTAACAGTTGGATTATTCAAACTAATCCAAAGCAGATTAGGATAGCTACAACAACTGTATGGCACCGTAAATGTATAAACTATCACATAATTAAAAACTACATATTTTCTGTAGAGCTATTGGATATCAAGACTATTCCAAGACTTCGCTAATAATCCTTAGCACAATTCTAGAATGATCAACTCACAAGCATGATATAGTTTGGAAACGTCATATGGTTCAATATAAACTGCTGTAGCATCTCAAAAAACTCAAAAAGTATTCTTATGAAAAAAGTAAAAATCTAGATAAATGTCACAAGGTAAATTAAATTGCAAAATTTTGGCGTCAAATTGCAGTGGAGAAGTATAAATGATTCGGAGTGCAGTTCTGTTTCCAAACCAACAGCCGTTAATTAACTCCCCGATAAACAGGACCTACATTCACACAAAAAGACATGTTATCTGTTTGTACGTATGTAATGTATTATTAGCAGAACAAGTCCAAATTCCAAATTGTGTACATCAAACGACATTGGTTGCTGATGACAAACAACATTGAATGCACTTAAGAACATAACGTAGTCTAAAAACAAGGTCTTGCAAATAATTCCTTACAGTAAAAGATGTTCAAACAAAAGCAATACAATCACTTCACCAATAATTGCAGATTGAAGTAAGATTCCAACTAATACCAATGCAATAAGAGCATAAGACGATATAATTCTAACAGAAATTATTGTCAGTCATCAGAGCAGGGAACTAAAATTTCAAGAGCGGTCACTCATCACTCATTCAGCCCCTGCCGACATTGGACCTGATATTTGAGGACTTTCTAAAGCTCTCAAATGAAACATTCCCCAAATCATAAAAAATGTTGCACCGCATAACATTCAGCATGATGTCATTCAATTTAAAACTACAGTCACGATGCTCCCAAAATACCAAGAATAGAGCCAAAAGAGATTAGAATTATGATGTATAGGGTGAAGGTCAGCAAAAAAAGCACAAAATCATTGAAAATTAAAAGTATTGTATATGGTACAAAAAACAGATGCATACACACACATGTGCATCATCCTGAGCATTGTGTTCGAATGCTAGGTTTGGGTCTAAGCCCAATAATGCGGTTGAGTAGGGAAGTTAGGGGAAAAATGCTTATGTGGCAGTTAGAGGGGGTAAGCAACTGTATTATCAGTTAGAATCATATGTGGTTTGGGCAGAGAGAATTCCAAATTCCTCTGAGGAGCATTGCTCTGGAGTTACGGTTTACAGGAGAGATCCTCTTGTAATACATTCTCCTTAGTTTCAATCAATAATACAATTTATCTATTTCACTTTGATTTGGGTTCCTATCTAGATAATGCTACTTGCATACGTATAGACAGCTTATAGCACCAAATTCGCAAAGGAGCCCAAGCCAACGAATTTCCTTTTGGAAATGTTAGACTTCTTAGATCTTAATAACAACTGACAATTGCATCCTCATTTAGATTAGATAGGTTCCAACTTCTCATCAAATCATCAATGTGGTTGCCCATCGTTTAATACCTTAGAAGTGTTTAGAAATATTTGAACACAAGCAGACAATCGGTATTATGATAAGCGGAACCAATTACTTTAAGGAAAAAATACATCACCCAAGTTTTGGAATGTAGACTGGAATTTTGAAGAAACAGTTCAGAACTGCAACAAACACATCAAGGTTTTAAATCCAAAACTAGCAACCCTAGATGCAGCAACAAAATAAAGGTTTTTGGAGTGTCCACAACAGTAATTGAAACTGCATCTGCCATTTTGTCTGCAATTTTCCACAACATTAAGGTCCACAACATAAGCGACGTAATGACAACCACAATTTACAGAACTTTTATGATCCACTAAACTCAAAATTATAAAGGAGGCCAATTGTAACACCATTAATGCAAAAACAAGAGTAACAAAATAGACCAAGCTACAATAGCAAGAAAACAAAATGAAATCAGTATGATAGAATCAGAAAACATTAAGCATCCCATAAACATTTTCATAACACAAACAAAAGCCATAAAAAGCATATTACATTAGCAAAACCAAATAGAGCATGACCCTAGGCTTGGAGCAATTACCTTTTAAGCTTGAGCATCAATCTGCTTATCTTCCACATCATTAGTTGTAGCAGCTTCCTCTCCACCTTTAGCACCCCCTGCACCCTCTGCCGTAGGCTGAACTTGTTCGTCTTCCGGAAGTGGCTCCTCCACATAGTCATTCTCAAATGCATCCGCTGGAACCTCATAAATCCTAACCTGTGGCTTAGATGGATCCTTCACAAGAACATATTTCCCCTCATTCAATTTCATACACAAGTCCACAATAGACTTCACAATCCCCCACATATTGGTAGTGTTCAAATTAATTTGTGCCGCAAAGTCCTTAGGTTTATATCCAACCACAGCCAATATAACATGATTAAAATGGTCACGGGGATGAATCCTAGACACATAACCCAACTTCATCATATCGGCACTCGCCAAAAGAGCCTGTGCAGTCCACTTAGCCAACTTGTTAGCATTGTTCTTAAGCTCAGTAGCCAAAACAGCACCCCTTTGAGTCTCCAACTTCTGCCTCCAATCAACACCCGAATACTTGGGATCAAACTCATTCAAAGCATTCAAGGTAAGGAATGACCTCTGCTTATTCAAATCAACAACACTATGCACCTCACACCTAGCAACGAGATAGATTTCATCATCAAGCTTCCACCTCCTATACCTATAAGCAACAGAAGCAACCTCTTCACCCTCATTGGCAAAAGGGTTAGCCTCATCAAAAGTAACCTTATTCCCATCCCTAATCAAAACTTGCTGAGAGAAATTCTGATTGATATAAGCAGCTTCTACACTCAAAGAATGAGCAGAGTTAATATCATCTTTAGCTTCAGGCAAAGGCTCCTGCGAAGTTTCATGAACAGAAAGCAAATCCAATTGTGACCCATCACGCTTATCAAAGAAAAGCTTGTTCCCAACACGCTGAACAACAATGTCCCATGAGTAAACAGACCTAGGAGCACACATAAGAGTCGAAAGAATAGTATCAGTTGCAAAAACCGTTGCTTTATCCTCATTAGCAAGCCTACGAATAACAGGGTCATCAGTTGTGGTAACCTTGAAGAAGTTACGATTCTTAAACCTCTCGAGACGGCGTTCGTTCTTCGGAGTGATTCGATCAAATGAACGATCGTAATTCTCAAGAGCACCACAAAGAAGAAGATCTTCAGGTTCAGGAACATTGAATGAAAGTTTCGAGAACGTCGAAAATGGGATCTGATCGTGCATGTTCCACTCCGGTTGAATATCAACCGACGATTTGTAAACAGCAGCTTCACGGCGATTGTTGTTTGAACGGTTCTGATGATAGAGACGATCCCGGCGAGCTCTTTCCTTTTCAGCTTCGCGTTTCTTCGCTTCAACTTCTTCATCGCGACGCTGAGGGAGTTGTCGTTGTTGTTGAAATCTCCATTTGGGGCCGAATTTAGGACGCGGTGGTGGTTTACCGTCGACAAGGCGGAAGGTGGCGTCGTCATCAGCGGAGGCAGGAAAGGAATCGTCGAGGGTGAAATCGAAGGCAGAATCGGCGGGGTTTTTGGATCGGGTAGGGTTGTTGAAGTTACGAGTCCAATCAGCGATTCGACCTAGTTTGTCTGAACGGGAGAAAGGGGCGAACGGAACGTTGTTGTTGTTGTTGACGGTGGTTGATTCCATTGGGCCCCATCCATCGGAGTTGAAAGGAACGGCTCCAACGTCGAATGCTCCTCCCATTGGTATCAATCCACGATTTTCACGTCGAACTCCAACGTTGTTGTATCACTTTGAGAGAGATGAATGAGTGAGAAATCCTGACCCTAGTTCGCAATTTCAGTTTTTATTTTTTATTTTCTGGGCTTCTTTTGGGCTGGACTATTTTTGGGCTGGGCTATAATATCCAAGTTGAAAATAAGATGGAATGGAGAGAACATTGAAGGAATGGATTCCATCCCATTTCATCCAATACCCCACTTTTCCTTGCCGTCAATTAAGGGAGAATGGGATAAAACAAGTTTTTTTCTCCATTCTATCATTAAAATATCAAAACAATTGTATAGGATGGTGACTTATTTCATTCCATCCCACTTAATTCTATGTTATTCTTCGTCATTTCATTTATATTAGATATCCAACATAGCCTAAGCCTTTTCTTTTTAATGGCATAATAGCTAGTTTTTTTTGGAAAGTAATAGCTTTAACTAGTAACTACTATATACAAAGTTGCATTAACACACCTGGTCATGTATACGCAACTGGAAGTTTCCAAGCTGCTCTATTTGCTGTTCATATAGCCTCTTCCTCTTCAAACACTGTATTGCCGCTACATGAGGGAAAAATTCAAAAAACAAGTAACAATATATCATTGACCCATGAAGCAGCACCAGTAATAATGGGATTCCTAAAGAGGGATGGTTGCTCGGGGAATCAACAGCAATATTACCTAATGCGCATAACGCGTGTTCATACATGAGACATGGAAATTGTGTAAGCAAGCAACATATGATGGTTTGCTCAATGCCTTTATGCTATGAGACTGAGGAAGATTTGACCTGCTCTTTCATGTCATCATTACCACAGTACAGAAGGTGCACAAGCAGGGGAACAACTCCATTATCAACCACAATTCTTGTATGCTCAGACATTCCGGAGGTGATGTTGGATAGAGTTAATGCTGCTACAGACTGCAGATATAATGCACAACGTATTGTGTGAGAGCAAAATCTTCACATTCAGGAATCACAAGAGAGAACATGGTAAATAAAAAAAAAAGATTTATACCTGCAGTTGGGGTGTATCAACCCTTGCCAAAAACTTCACAAGCTGAGGGATAACACCTGCCCGGATGATCTCGTCAACTAGAGCAATGTGGCCTGAAAAGAGATGTGTCAATGAAAGTTAAAATTTGAGAAACAAACAAGAACTTATAAGAGCAACATCATATGAGTATAAATAAGAATTCGATATATATACCCTTTGATAGTAGCGTACAAATCTGAGCAGTTGCTACCAGTTGTGAAGCAGGATCATTGGAAAATAACTCGTGTCAATGTAGGAATACGTTGTATCTGTTAAATGGCATAAAGAGTAAAAGATAAAAAGAATGATTTCTATGGTGCATTGTATATAAAGAATTATTCTGATTAAAAAAATGACCTTGAATATTACAAGATCCGGGTTCTGTACGTTAAAATCCAAGCTACCACCAAGACCAACACCAAAATATGTAGAGAAAGATTGAAACATTTTATATACAGAATATGGTAAAGTGAATAATGAATTATTTCCAGCAAAATGGAATTGAAACATTGGTTTCTTGATTTTGGTTTGAGTAAATACGTACTAGGTTGATGGGGCAGAGAGAAAGAGAATGAGAAGGAGAAGAAGTATCATCATCATCCTCCTTTCGCTTCTTGAAAAGATTTAGTTGGCGCCCATTCTTCCTAATATGGATGGTGTCGTCCTGTCTCCTCCTCCGACCTTCTTGGAAGTCAACACCAGTATTCTTGTAAACTTTCTTCCTGTGAGAAGATGAAGAAGCACCAGTATTAGGACGCAGAGACAATGTTACTTAGCAAAAACAAAGCGTACACTTCAAGTTTCAGTGCAAATGCAAAATAAAAAGTATAATAGAATGAATGAATGAATGAATGAATGAATGAATAACATGGCTTCTCTTTAAATACTACCTGCCTCGTTCTCATTAAAAATTATTTGATTAGGAAAAAGTGAATAAAAATTATTTGATTCAAGTTTTTTTATTTTCTTTTAAATTTTAAACAATCAACAAATTAAATTGAAAAAGTGAATAAAAAGTGGCAGTAATGATTTGGAATTTTTTATCTATATATCCCCTTTTTGAAATTTTAATACCAAAATGCCCCACTTTTGAAAACATAGACGGAATTGCCCTACTTTTTAGAACCTTCAGGAGGTCTCTTCCCTAAGGAGAGACCTCCTGAAGCAAATGTTTTTTTGCCCTAGTGAGAGGTCTCTTCCCTAGGAACAGACCTCATGAAGGAAGTTTTTGCATTTTTTGCACTATTTATAAAATTCAAAAATACCAATTATACCCTTCTAAATTTCCCAAACTGATTCACAAGTAATTAACATGTTGTTTTTTGTAAACTGATGTTGTTGTTGTTGTTGGGTTTTAAGATTCTGCCTCTGATTTATGAGTGTGATTTCTCCCTCTGATTCTTGATCTGATTTCTGCAAGTGATGATATCCTCTGATTTCTGTGTGATTTCTCCCTCTGATTTTTGCGTGTGAGTTCTTCCTCTGATTTCTGCATGTGATTTATCCCTCTGATTCTTCCTCTGATTTCTGCATGTCATGATATCCTCTGATTTCTGTGTGATATCTGTCTCTGATTTATCCCTCTGATTTCTCCCTGTGATTGTATCATCTGATTCTGCCTCTGGTATCATGTGATGATATGTTCTGATATCATCCTCTGATATGCGTCTCTAATTTGTGCATGTTAATTCTTTCCTCTGCAATATGCATGTGATTTCTTTCTCTGAAATCTGCTGTGATTTATTTCTCTAATTTCTGCCTCTGGTATCCTCTGATTTATGTGTGATTTTCTTCCTCTGATTTCTGCCTGTGATTTTTTCCTCTGATGGTATCCTCTGATTCCTAAATGTAATTTCTGCCTCTGATTTCTCCATCTGATCTGGATTAAATCTGGATTTGAGTCTGAGTTAAATCTGGACTAAGGCTTATCCTCTGATCTGGACTAAGTCTGGAATAAATCTGGATTGAGTCTGAATTAAATCTGAACTATGTCTTATGTTTTGGACAATCATTTCTTCTGATCTGGACTGAGTTTTATGTTCTGGACCATGCTATATTCTGGTCTGGACCAAGTCATTTGTTGTGGACCAGGTATCTTCTGGTCTGGACCAAGTCTGGACCAAATCATTTGTTCTGGACCAGTTATCTTCTGGTCTGGACCAAGTATGGATTAAGTCTGGACTGAGTCTTATTCACGACCATGCTATCTTCTGGTCAGGACAAAGTCTGAACCAAGTCTGACTTATGTTTCCTTCTGGTCAGGAACAAGTCTCCCTCTGACAAGCTTCCTTCTGGTGTGGACCAAGTCTCATTCTGGACTATGCTTTCTTCTGATATTGGCCAACATAGATATCCTCTGATGATGATTGCATTTGATGACATCCTCTGGTATCCTCTAGAGTTATCTTCTGGATGTTTCCTCTGGACGAGCCTTCTGCTGACATTTTTATCCTCTGGGTGCTTCCTCTGGATGTATCCTCTGGTGGTGTCATCCTCTGGTTTTTCACATCCTCTGGTGATTTGTTCTGGACCAGTTATCTTCTGGTCTGGATACTAGTATAATACTAGTATAATAGTCATGCAAATATTATTTTTAATGAGTAATTAATATATCTAACAATTTAAAAAAGAGCAATTTAGGTGCATTTAGGTAATGAGGTCAAATGAATTAGCACATGGTAGACGGGTAGGGAAAGTCAAGAGTTTATGTGTGAAAAGATACAAGTGTTCCCATACAAAACACAGCATGTTCATTATTTCAACTCAACTTGGCACTATATAGGACAAAAATGCATGTTCTATTTTTCAGTTGCCTTCAATAATTTAAGGGATCATCTTATCGAAAATAATAATAATTTAAGGGGTCAATTACAGATAAACTTAATGTTTGACTTTGAATGTTAATTTTTAATTTTAGTTAATACTATATTAAATCAACACTTTTTAATATTTTTAAATATATTATGACAGTAGATTGAAATAATCAAATCAATTAAACAAATAACACCTATAACTTTTTGTTTTCCGTTAGTACTACTTTGCATTATAATATTTAACGTTTTTCTATTAGAATTCTTTATTATAATAATTATAAACAAGTGTTATTTTTAGCATTTGTATGATCCTTCCACCCGTTAAAAAATGAATTTGAGAACTAGAATTGTTTGACTTTGATTGATTACAAGCGGAGCATTCATAGAATAGAATATTTGAATTTGCAGACATGGTATCGGTTCAAATCAGTGGAATATATTAGGAGATTTTGAATATGTTGAGTTATCAGGAATTGGTCATGTCGACTTGGTCTGTTCTGACAAAAATTCAATTTGCATTGAACTTGTGCACATGGTTTGAGTGGAGGTTTTGACCAAATTGGGATTATTGTTTTAGAAGAATTTGAATATCGATTTTTGAATGCTGCTGAATCTGTTTTTTTTAGCATTCTGTCTATAATAGATGTTGTGTTGCGCAATCATTTGTACTCTATTGTTTTTTACATTGTTTACGTGGTTTCAACTAAATAGTGAGAGTTTAACCGTATAATTTTAAGGGTTGAAGTTTTTAATTTCATGCTAAATAATTGTAAAATTAATATATATTTATTTTATTAAAAAATAATTTAAATTTGCGTTGCAACATTTTAAATCAATAATGTACACAAAATTTTATTAATTTTGGTTACAAAAGAAAAAAGCACATAGAATTTATAAGATATGATACGTATATAAAACTTTAATTAAATGAGGAAGTAGATGACTCCAAAAATAAAATACTGCAATTTCATCTGTATGACGTGTAAGACCCTTCAATTTTTAAATTAAAATTATGGAATTAATATTAAGTGTATTTTGGGGATATTTGTAAAATATTTAATATATGTATGTTTTGAGTAAATATATATATATATATATATATATATATAAATATTTATTTTTGGAGATATATTAAGATTATTGGATGAAGAATAAATTAATTTAATTACGAGTAATTAAATTAACGGACAGTTAATTAAGGGATTATCGGCTAATTGCGACGAGATTGGTTAAGTGATGAGGATCAGACAAGTGTCGGGTGAGGTGGCACCCACACAAGCCTATAAATAGGAGTGAGAAGGATGGGTGAAATTAGAACACCATTCCTCCTCCCTCACTGCCCATACTGCATGTAACAGTATCCCTTCCCTTCCATTCTATTTTCTGTTCCAGTCCGTTCAAAAGAAAAAAAGAAGGAGGTCTTCTAAAGTGACATTAATTGGAAATCTAAGCACCAAACCAGAAAACCCTCAGTACAAAAGTTGTTCCCCTCATCATTCCGCAGCTAGAGAACCTATTTTCGTATCAGCAAACGCAAGCGGGAGTTTCGCCGATTTTTGACGCGTAAACGGGAACGAAAACAGAAACGTGAGAAGTAGCAGAAACGCAACAAGGGTAAGGGCACCTTCCACTTTCTAGTTGCATTAGGGCTGCAAATGCATAACTGTCATGGCATTATTGGTGTTTTCATTATTCTTTTTGAAGAAAAACTGTTTTGCCTATTGATTGAAAGGAATGAAAAAAATGCATTTTGTGATGTTTTAAAAGTTCTGTGATGATTGTTGTTTGGTTGAATGCATTAATGCTGTTTTGTTTATGTGGGAAAGTTGAAAAATGTCTTGCATGTTATTTTGAAGATTATCAAAATGCTTATTTTTAAAACTGTTGTGCTGGTTGTTATAAAATGTGAAAATACATTCTGTTGATGTGTTTTGCTGCTATGTGATGGTTGTTGTTTGGCTGAGTGTATGAATGTTGTTCTGCTTGTGTGAGAAAGCTGAAAATGCTCAACAATGTAATGTTGAAAAATATCTGTTCTGTGTGGTTGACATTCTGTTTTTGAGTGATCCTGGTGTTGATGTTTTCAAAAGAAAAGGGATTTGAAATGATGAAAGTGTTTTTCTGGAAAAATTGTTATTGATGAAAATGCCTGAGTTTTATGGTTCAAAAGAGGTGCAGAATCTGTTTGGGGTTGTGCTGGTTTTTCAAAGGAAAAAGATTGAAAATGTGTTGTAGTTTTTCAGGAAAAGTTCACTGAATTCGAAGGTGTATTCGAATACAACATGAGTGTATTCGAATACAACCTGCCAAGCTTATGTTTTACTCAAGTTTTTTCAAACTGGTATTCGAATACGGGCCCCTGTATTCGAATACAGAGGAAGGATTTTTGTTCCTAACTTAGCATATGTATTCGACTACGACTCTGTCGTATTCAAATACATAAGTGAAATTTTAACACTGTATTCGCATCTGTATTCGACTACGAAAGTCTCGTATTCGAATACAGGATGCTGACTTTCACAAATTTTGCTTCTGTATTCGAATACAAGGGAGTTGTTTTCGAATACAGATTCGGGTTTTTTCCATAAACTCAGTTTTTAGCTTTTGTATTCGAATACAAGGAAGCTGTATTCGAATACAGATTCGTGTTTTCCAGAAAATCAAGTTTTAAACACTGTCATGTGAATTTTAAAGTGTTGGGAAACATTGAAAAGGTTTGAAATGATTTAAAATGGAGTCTTTGAAATAGTTTTGAAGAGGGGATGATGATGTTTTGGAAACCTTTAATGGCCTGGGAGAAAATGCTAAATTTACACATGTTCTGTCTTCTGTATTCGACTACCTGTATTCGAATACAGAGTGTTGAAATTGCAGTTTTCAGCTTCTGTATTCGAATACAGATTTGTGTTTTTCCAGAAAATCAAAACTTTAAACATTGTTTATAGACTTTAAGTGTTATGGAGTTTTGTGATAATTTGAAGTGGTAATGATGAAGCTTTTGAGACTCCTACTGATGTTGTGAAAATACTGATTTTTACACTGTGACAGCCTCTGCATTCGAATACAAGAATGCTGTATTCGAATACCAAGTGTTGATTCTGTACTGATTTGGCTTCTGTATTCGAATACAAGGAAGCTGTATTCGAATACAGATTCGAGTTTTCCAGAAATTCCAGTTTTAAACACTGTTTTATGAATTTTAAGAGTTGGGGAAAAGACTTATGATAATTAAGAATGGAATTGTGAGATAATGTAAAGTGTTAATGATTGCTTGACTGTTTAATCATGGTTGTGATGATGATGATATTGATTGTGTTGAGACGTTTTGAAAAATGATGGAAAAGTTGAAATTTCCTGATATTGCATACTGTTTCAGTGAAGAGAAAACACTGCATATTCATGCATTTGCATAGTCAAGTGGTACCCGAGATGGGCCACAGAGTAATGCGTAAACGTGCTGATCTGTTGAGCGATTGCACGAGTGCTGGTCTGTTGAGCGATTGCACTGGTACTGATCTGTTGAGCGATTGTACCCTGAAATGCGCAAAAACGTGCTGATCTGTTGAGCGATTGCATGAGTGCTGGTCTGTTGAGCGACTGCACTGGTACTGATCTATTGAGCGATTGTACCTGAGTATATGTCAAACATGCTGGTCTGTTGAGCGATTGCACGAGTGCTGGTCTGTTGAGCGACTGCACGAGTGCTGGTCTGTTGAGCGACTGCTGTAACACCCCGAGTTTAAAACACAGCGCGAGTGTATTTTTTTTTTAAAATAAAATTAATAAATAAAAGAATTTTCAGAATTAATTCAAGGGAATTAAAATAAAATTTTCATCAGTTCATTTCAAAAGAGAACACCCGGCCTGTGGCCACTAAACAGTATCAGAGTGCGGAAGAATATAGCGGAAAAGTCATACATTAATTCCCAAAATAAATTACATTTCCCAAAACTCAAGACCCTATACAAAAGTCTAGTATGATCATGCACTAAGCTACAGCCGTCCGTCCTTCTGCGTTGTCCACGGATACTCCGTATGTAAAGATCAGGGGAAACTAACGACATTTCCGTCGTTAGTGTATCCGTCGGTAGGATGGGTTCGGGTAACATCTGAGGGCAAAGCCCAATTTCCACAAGTAAAGGGTCACCGACCGAAATTAACAAATAATCACATAGCATATATTTCACAGCAACAAATATATACATGGCATATCGTATAACAATGATGAAAATAATGATGCTCATTTGAAATTCAATGACATATATGCCTTGTCAAAAACAGCAGCCAATGAATATGAAAAATATGTGGTAAGTACAACCAACACTTCTGCAATCACAATCATTAATCAGAAATTCAGATTCTAGAAAGTACTCAAACACATCAATTTCCAATCATCATCATAATCCGATCGTGACCCACCGGTCAACCCCTCGATGCAATATGAATATGCTCATGTATACCATTTCTTGGAATTACCAAGATGCAGTCGCTCAACAGACCAGCACATTTTAAATGTTTGACATCAACGGCCCTCAAGACCAGGGTGCAATCGCTCAACAGATCTGCACCAGTGCAGTCGCTCAACAGACCAGCACTCGTGCAGTCGCTCAACAGACCAGGACGTTTGACATATTTGAATGGACCACCACGAACACGCGGCCATTCTGTAGCCCGGATAGAATGGACCACCACGAACACGCTGCCACTCTGAACCCGGATAGAATGGACCACCACGAACACGCAGCCACTCTACAACCCATCACGGTTACTACTTTCATGTGTATTAGCCTCTCACAGGCCAAATACACAGAAGTTAAATCCTCGCACCGATAGAATGGACCGTCTAATACATGCGGAACCACTCTGTAGCCCGAGTAGAATAGACCGTCTAATACAAACACGGAACTACTCTAACCCCGGATAGAACAGACCGTCTAATACACGCGGAACTATTCTATAACCCATGGTTACTACTTAACTTCGCGGCCCATCACGGTCACCGCATCAACTCTGTGGCCCATCGCGGTCACCACCTGACTATGCAATGCATGAATATGCAGTGTTTTCTCTCCACTGAAAACAATATGCAACATCAATAAAATTCATGCTTTTCCATCATTTTCCCAAAACCTCTCAACACAATTAATTTTATCATCAAAACATCAGTGATTAAACATTCAAGCAATCATTATCACTTTACACTATCTCAAAATTCAATTCTTAATTATCATAAGTCTTTCCTTTGTTTTCCCCAACTCTTAAAATTCATAAAATAGTGTTTAAAACTTGATTTTTTGGAAAACACGAATCTGCATTCGAATACAACTTCCTTGTATTCGAATATAGAAGCTAAAAACTGACTTTCTAAAAAAACCCGAATCTGTATTCGAATTTAGATCCCTTGTATTCAACTACAGAAGCTGAAACTAGTGAAAATCTGCATTCTGTAGTCGAATACAGCATGTCTGTAGTCGAATACAGATGCGAATGCAGTGTTAAAATTTCACTTATGTATTCGAATACGACATGGTTGTAGTCGAATACAGATGCTAAGTCAGAAGCAAAAATCCTTCCTCTATATTCGAATACAGGGGCTCGTATTCGAATACAAGTTTGAAAACTTGAGTAAAACAGAAGCTTGACAGGTTGTATTCGAATACACACATGTTGTATTCGAATACACCTTCAAAAACCAGTGAAATTTTTTCCTGAGACTTCAACACATTTCAAACTGTTTTCTTTTTAAAAAAGAACAGCCAAACATCAAAACAGATTCAGCCCTTTTCCAGAAAACACTTTCATCATTTAAAATCCCTTTTCTTTTGAAAACATCAACATCACCAGAATCACTCAAAATAGAAAACAGAAGCCGAATCATCAGAAGCAGAACTAGAATGATCAACACCAGAATCATTAGAAACAGAAACAGAATGATCAACATCAGAATCATCCAGAAACAGAAACAGAATAGTCGCTACCAGAATCATCAGAAGCAGAAATAGAATGATCAACACCAGAATCATCAGAAACAGAAACAGAATGATCAACATCAGAATATCCAGAAACAGAAATAAAATGATCAACATCAGAATCATTTAGAAACAGAAACAGAATGATCAACATCAGAATCATCCAGAACCGGAACATGCACCTCCAAAACAACATGCATGGTATTCTCCAGTATGCTTAGACAACCAACACAACATCCAAAGCATATTCCAGCTTTCTCACACAAGCAGAACAACAATGTTGTATTTCCCAGATAATCAAACATCACAAAATGAAATTTTCAGGTTTTAAAACAACATGCACACAGTTTTCTCAACATGCATTTTGATCAACTTCGGAATAAAATGCAAGACATTTTTCAGCTTTTCCACACAACCAAAACAGACATGTTGTATAAGCAAAACAACAACATCACAGATTATTTAAAACCTCAACAGAATGCATTTTCTTTCATCTTAAAAATGTCATGCAAAATTGTTTCTTTTTCAAAACAGAAACTCGAATATAACCACACCTCAAACATACATTTACAGTCCTAGAATGCAACTAGAAAGTGGAAGGTGCCCTTACCCTTGCTGTGCTTCTGCTTCTGCTCACGTTTCTGCTTTCGTTCCCGTTTACGCGTCAAAAACCGGTGAAACTGCCGCTTGCGTTTGCTGCTACGAAACTGGGTTCTCTAGCTCCGTAATAATGTGGGGAACAACTTTAGTACTGAGGGTTTGGTGTTTTGGTGCTTGGATTTCCAAGTAATGGCACTTTTGAGGAACTCCCTCTTTTCTCTTTAAAATCGTGAACTGGAAACCAGAAAACAGAAACAGAATGGGAGGGAAAGGGGTACTGTTACATGCAGTATGGGCAGTGAGGGAGGAGGAATGGTGTTCTGATTTCACCATCCTTCTCACTCCTATTTATAGGCTTGTGTGGTGCCACCTCACCCGACACTTGTCCGATCCTCAGCACTTAACCAATCTCGTCGCAATTAGCCGTTAATACCTTAATTAATTGTCCGTTAATTTAATTACTCGTAATTAAATTAATTTTTTTCTTAATCCAATAATTTGAATTCATCTTCCAAAATAAATATTTATATATATATATATTTACTCAAAACATACATATATTAAATATTTTACAAATATCCCCGAAATACACTTAAAATTAATTCCATAATTTTAATTAAAAATTAAGGGTCTTACATTACCACCCCCCTTAAATTAGTTTCGTCCTCGAAACTACATGTTGATGAACAACTGGGGATATTTTTCCCTCATCTTACTCTCCAGTTCCCAAGTCGCGTCTCCAGTAGTCGGATTCCAAATCACTTTGACTAGTGGGACTTCCTTGTTCCTCAATTGTTTAATCTTCCTGTCTTCAATCCTTACAGGGAATACTTCAAATGACAGATTATCCTTCAGCTGAATTGTATCTGGTTCGATCACATGTGACGGGTCTGCAATGTATTTCCTTAACTGCGACACATGAAATACGTCGTGAATATTGGACAGTATAGGAGGTAAAGCGATCCGATAAGCCAATGGTCTAATTCGTGCAGTAATCTGGTATGGTCCAATAAATTTCGGAGTCAACTTTCTTGACTTAATAGCTCTGCCAACACCCGTTGTGGGCGTAACCCTTAGAAATACATGATCACCCTGCTCGAATTCCAAAGGTATGCGACGCTTGTCCGCATAACTCTTCTGACGATCCTGTAAAATCTTCATTTTCTCTTGTATCCTCTTGATTTTCTCTGTGGTCTGTTCCACCATCTCAGGTCCAACAATCATACTTTCTCCGTCCTTATACCAGCATAAAGGCGTCTGATACTTGCGTCCATATAATGCCTCATAGGGTGCCATTCCAATACTTTCGTGAAAACTGTTGTTGTAAGTAAACTCAATCAATGGCAACACCTCATCCCAGTTTCCTCTATCGTCCAACACACATGCTGTCAATAGATCTTCCAAGGACTGATTTGTTCTCTCAGTCTGTCCGTCAGTTTGCGGATGATAAGCTGAACTCAATTTCAGTTTCGTGCCTAAAGCTTCATGCAGTGCTCCCCAAAAATGAGATGTGAATTTTGGATCACTGTAACACCCCGAGTTTAAAACACAGCGCGTGTGTATTTTTTTTTTAAATAATTAATTAAAAATAATTTTCCAATTCATCACTTCAAAGGAATTGAAATAAAAAGATTCCTTTAATCCGTTTCTTAAAAATAGAACGTCGTGGATTAATCGATGAACGTAATTAAATAAGTTCATCGTAATATCACTAAGTACTTAATTCTGGAAATTTAATATTAAACATTAATACATTCCAAAATATCAGTGTCACATCATACCAACAGAAAATATCAGAGTGCATGGTTTAGCGGAAAAGTCGTGCAAATATTTCCAAAATAAAACAAATTACATTTCCAGCTCAAATCATATACATCAAGTCTAACTGATCATGCACTAAAGCTACAGTAGCACGGATTTCCTCCGCATCCCAAACAAGTCTCATCCGACTCCGCCGCTCGCCTCGATGTGACCTCCTCCTCCTCCTCATTATACAGAGAGGGATCAGTCTCCTCCGAAGTCAGATCAATGCATAGTCTCGGTTGCTTCGGCGGTGCCGGAATCTCATAACAATCATCGGATATCCTATACGGACCCAGAATATCAGCTGCTACTGGCCTCGGCTCTTCGTTCTTCTCTTCCGTCTCAGACTCATGTGCATCTCCTCCAATCACTGGGTTAGGAGTCACCACTCTTACGGTGGCCTCTGTCTCAACCCCTCTAGCTGGCTCCTCGGCATCATCAAAAATTTCGTGCGCCTCCAATATCAAGCTGGAAGGCACGGGAAAGTCAATCCTCGCATAGCTGTGCTCCACGTAGTGCACCACTCCATTGGTCCTACAAGTCCTCTTCAATCTCCCCGTGTATGTAGCCCTGCTTGAGGTGGGGTCATAAACCCAAGCAGTAGGCACGGAACGATCAATGAAGTCGAGCGACGTTTCCGCTGTCTCGGGACCCACGGGTGGCATGGGTTTGGGGGGCATCTGAGGGCAAAGCCCAATTTCCACAATATAATAGCAAGGGTCACCGACCGAAATTAACAAATAATCACATAGCATATATCTCACAGCAACAAATATATTCATGGCATAATATATGACGATGATGAAAATTAAGGATGCTCATTTGAATTTTCATGACATATAAGACTTTTTTAAACAGCAACCGTTTCATATGGAAAATATGTAGTAAGTACAGTCAACACTTCAATAAGCACAACAATTAATCAGAAATTCAGATTCTGTAAAGTACTCACACACATCAATTTCCAAACATCACCATATAATCCAATCGTGACCCACCAGTCAATCCCTCGATGCAATATGTATATGCTCATGTATACAATTTCTTGGAATCACCAAGGTGCAGTCGCTCAACAGACCAGCACAATTTAAATATGTATGACTTTAACGGCCCTCAAGACCAGGGTGCAATCGCTCAACAGATCAGCACCAGTGCAGTCGCTCAACAGACCAGCACTCGTGCAGTCGCTCAATAGACTAGCACGTTTGACATATACCAAGGTACAATCGCTCAACAGATCAGTACCTAGTGCAGTCGCTCAACAGACCAGCACTCGTGCAATCGCTCAACAGATCAGCACGTGGTTGTACATTTCAGGGTACAGACACTCAACAGTCCAGTACCAGTGCAGTCGCTCAACAGACCAGCACCTATATACCAAGGTACAATCGCTCAACAGATCAGTACTTAGTGCAGTCGCTCAACAGACCAGCACTCATGCAATCGCTCAACAGATCAGCACGTGGTTGCGCATTACACTGTGGCCCATCGCGGGTACCACTTGACTATGCAATGTATGAATATGCAGTGTTTTCTCTTCACTAAAACAGTATACATTATCAGGAAAATTCAACCTTTCCATCATCTTTCAAAACATCTCAGCACAATCAAGATTATCATCATCACAATCATGATTAAATAGTCAAGTAATCATTAACACTTTGCAATGCTTTCCCAAACTCTTAAAATTCATAACAGTGTTTAAAACTAAGATTTCTGGAAAATACGAATCTGTATTCGAATACAACCCTCTGGTATTCGAATACAGAGGCAGTCACAGTGCACACATCAACATTTTTCACTACATCAATAAAGTCTCAAAAACTTCATCACCCCCACTTCAAATTATTTCAAAGACTCCATTTCACATCATTTTAACCCTTCTCAATATTTCCCAACACTTTAAAATTCACATGACAGAGTTTAAAACTTGATTTTCTGGAAAACACAAATCTGTATTCAAATACAGCTTCCTTGTATTCGAATACAGAAGCTAAAAACTGAGTTTCTGGAAAAACCCGAATCTGTATTCGAATACAGATTCCTTGTATTCGAATACAGAAGCTGAAACTAGTGAAAATATGCATTATGTATTCGAATACAACATGCCTGTAGTCGAATATAGATGCAAATACAGTGTTAAAATTTCACTTCTGTATTTGAATACGACATGGTCATAGTTGAATACAGATGCTAAGTCAGAAGCAAAAATCCTTCCTCTGTATTTGAATACAGGGGCTCGTATTCGAATACAAGTTTGAAAACTTAAGTAAAATAGAAGCTTGACAGGTTGTATTCGAATACACTCATGTTGTATTCGGATACACCTTCGAAATCAGTGAAATTTTCCTGAGACTTCAACACATTTCAAACTGTTTCTTTTGAAAATCAGCCCAACCCCAAAACAGTTTTATCACTCTTTTAAACCACAAAACTCAGACTTTTACATCAATACAGATTTTCTAGAAGTAAACTCTTTCATAATTTTAAAATCCCTTTTCTTTTGAAAACATCAACAACACCAGAATCACTCAAAACAGAAGCAGAATCATCAACACCAGAACATCCAGAAACAGAAACAGAATAGTCACCACCAGAATCATCAGAAGCAGAAATAGAATGATCAATATCAGAATCATTCAGAACAAGAACATGCATTTTCAAAACAACATGCATGGTATTCTCCAGTATGCTTACACAACCACACAACATGCAAAGCATATTCCAGCTTTCTCACACAAACACAATCAACATGCAAAGCATTTCAGCTTTCTCACACATCAGAACAACATGCAAAGCATTTCAGTTTTCTCAAACATCAGAACAACATGCAAAGCATTTCAGCTTTCTCACACAAACAGAATCAACATGCAACACATTTCAGTTAAACAGAAATCATCACATGGCAGCAAACACCAACAGAATGTGTTTTCACATTTTATAACACCATTCAAAATAGTTTACGAACATGTATTTTAATCATCTTTAAAATAACATGCAACACATTTTTCAGCTTTCCCATACAAACCAAACAGCATTGCAGTAACAACCAAACAACAACATCACAGATTCATTACACATCACAGAATGCATTTTCTTCATTTTTTTCAAAATGTCATTGCAAAATAGTTTTTCTTCAAAACAGTGATGAAAACATCAGTAATGCTATGCCAGTTATGCGTTTACAGCTCTAATGCAACTAGAAAGTGGAAGGTGCCCTTACCCTTGTTGCGTTTCTGCTACTGCACTTAAAATTAATTCCCCAAATACACTTAAAATTAATTCCTTAATTTTCATTAAAAATTAAGGGTCTTACAATCACGCTCCGATATAATACTCGATGGGACGTCGTGTAATCTCACAATCTCAGCAATGTAGATTTCCGTCAGCTTGTCTACTTTATAAGTGGTCCTTACTGGTAAGAAATGTGCGGACTTTGTCAATCGATCCACTATTACCCAAATCGAATCATTCTTTTTCCTTGTCTTGGGCAGTCCTGTTATAAAATCCATGGAGATGCTGTCCCACTTCCATTCTGGTATCTCCAGAGGCTACAACATTCCATCAGGTCGTTGATGTTCCACTTTCGCTTTCTGGCAAGTTAAACAAGCCGATACGTACTCCGCTACGTCTCTCTTCATTCCTGGCCACCAGTAATTCTGTCTTAAATCCTGGTACGTCTTGGTCACTCCAAGATGAATACTCAACTTACTCTTATGAGCCTCTTCCAAATTCGCTCTTCTCATATCTGCAACTTCCGGTACACAAACTCTTCCATTACATCTCAGAATATTATCTGGTCCGACGCTGAACTCAGTTGTCTGTCCTTGCGCTATCAGATTCCTCTTTTCTTGGATCAATGCGTTATCTTGCAAGTTTGCAATCTCCTCAAGTAAACCACTCGAAATTGTTATCATTCCACACTCTAAAATTCCTGGTGCAAACTTTACGTCTAAATGTAGATCTCTAAATGCTTCCCACAACTCCTGTTGTTTGGCCATTATCATTGAAGATACTGACACACTTTTCTGGCTCAATGCATCAGCCACCACATTGGTGTTTCCAGGGTGGTACTGCAATGAAAAGTCAAAATCCTTGAGAGTCTCCATCCATCTCCTCTGACGCATGTTCAATTCCTTCTGATCGAATAGATACTTCAAGCTTTTATGGTCGCTGAATACCGTGAACGTGTGTAAGACCCTTAATTTTAAATATTAATATTGGAAATTATTGTCAAGGGCATTTTGGGAATTTTTGTAAATATTTAAATATGTATGTTTTGAGAAAATATATATATACACAAATATTTATTTTGAAGTATGAATTAAAATTATTGGATGACGAATTAAATTAATTTAATTTCAAGTAATTAAATTAATCAGACCATTAAGTAAGGATTAGTGGCTAATTGCAAGACAATTAAAAGCTGGAAATCAGACAAGTGGCAAGTGAGGTGGCACCATGAGAGCCTATATATAGGAGTGAGAAGGATGGTGAAGTCAGAACACCATTCCTTCCTCCTCACTGCCCATATTGCATGTACCAACCCCATTTCCTCTCTCATTCTGTCTCTGTTTTGCCCAGTTTCCAGAATTCAAATTGAAGAGAGGCAATTCCTCAAGACTCCAGTAACTAAGAATCCAAGCCTCAAACCTGAAAACCCCCGGTAGTAAAGTTAATCCCCATCTCAATACGAAGATGAAGAACCCAGTTTTGCAGCAGCAAACTCAGGGAACAGCTTCGCCGTTTTTAGACGCAGAAAAGGGAACGCAGCAGGAACAAGAGAAATAGCAGAGCACGTTACAAGGGTAAGGGCACCTTCCATCTTTTAGCTGCATTAGGGCCATAAATTTGTGCTGTTTCAGTTCTATCTTTAAAAGAAAAGCTATTTTCGAAAATGATATTTTGAAAGAAAATGCATTTTGTTGATAAGTGATTATTCTGATAGTTGTTGTTGGCTGTTTTACTGGTAAAATATGTTGTTTTACTTCTGTGTGAATGTTGGAAAATGTTTGCATGCCATTTTAGTTATGATTAAAAACGCATGTCATAAAACTGTTTTGAAAATGGCATTAAAATGCAAAATGCATCCTGTTGGTGCTTAGTTGTTCTGTGATGTTTGCTTGTCATTCTGTTGTGTTTTGAGAAAACTGAATGCATGCATGTTTGCTCTGGTGTTTTGGGAAAACTAAATGCATGCATGCTTGTTCTGGTGTTTTGGGAAAACTGAATACATGCATGTTTGTTCTGATGATTGATCATCTGTCTTTGTTTTGGATAAACTGGTGTTAATGGTTCTGATTCTGTTTTATGCTGTGGGATTCTGGTGATGAAAATGACTCTGATTCTGGTTGTTTTGTGTGTGGTTCTGGTGATGTTGATGATTCTGAATCTGGTCGTTTGGTGTGATCCTGGTGGGTTGATGTTTTAAAAGGAAAAAAGGGATTTTGAATGAGGAAAGGGTCTTTTGAAAAAGTGCAGAATCCGTTTGATATTTGGTTGTCTTTTTTTGAAGAAAATAGTTTGAAAAGGGTTGAACTTTCACTGGTTTTCGAAGGTGTATTCGACTACAACATGTGTGTAATCGAATACAACCTTCCAGGTTTCTGTTTTATACAAAGTTTTCAAACCTGTATTCGAATACGAGCCCCTGTATTCGAATACAGAGGAAAGATTTTTGCTTTTGTATTCGCATCTGTGTTCGACTACGATCATGTCGTATTCGAATACAAAAGTGGAATTTTAACACTGTATTCGCATCTGTATCGACTACAGGCATGCTGTATTCGAATACAGAATGCTGTTTTTCACTGGTTTCAGTTTCTATATTCGAATACAAGGAATCTGTCGAATACAAGGAATTTGTATTCGAATACAGATTCGTGTTTTTCCAGAAGCACTGTTTTTAGCTTCTGTATTCGAATACAAGGAAGCTGTATTCGAATACATATTTGTGTTTCCAGAAAAACAAATTTTAATCACTGTCATGTGAGTTTTGAAGTGTTGAGAAAACTCTGGGAAGGTTTAAATGATTAAAAATGGAATATGTGAAATGGTTTTAAAGGGGAAGGGATGATGTTTTGAAAATCTTTAAGAACATGGGAGAAATGCTGAAATTTTTCAAGGTTTGGTCTTCTGTATTCGACTACAGACATGCTGTATTCGAATACAGAATGTTAAAACTGCAGTTCATGCTTCTGTATTCGAATACAGGGGGTCTGTATTCGAATACAGATTCGAGTTTCCAGAATTTCCAAGTTTTAAGAGTGTTTTGTAAACCCTGAGTGTTTGGGGAATGTTGGGATTGTTGTGGGGAATTCAAATGGAACTTTTGGTGATATTTTGAAGTTGTGGTGATGAAGTTTTTGAAAACTTTACTGATGTATTGAAAGATGTTGTCTTGTGCACTGAGACTGCCCCTGTATTCGAATACCAGAGGGCTGTATTCGAATACAGGGTGTGAATCTGCACTGTTTTTGGCTTATGTATTCTAATACAGAGGAGCTGTATTCGAATACAGATTCGTAAAATTCCAGAAATCCTCAGTTTTAAACTCTGTAATTGAATGTTAAGAGTCTGGGAAAACTTTTCAAAGTGTTAATGATTAATAGACTGTTTAATCATGATTGTGATGTTGTTATTTATGACTGTGCTGAAATGTTTAAACATGATGAAGAGCATGAATTTGTCTGATTTTGCATCTGTTTCTAGAGAAGTGAAACACTGCATATTCTTGCATTGCATAGTCAAGTGGTACCCGCGATGGGCCACAGAGTTATGCGCAACCACGTGCTGATCTGTGAGCGATTGCACGAGTGCTGGTCAGTGAGCGACTGCACTAGGTACTGATCTGTGAGCGATTGTACCTTGGTATATAGGTGCTGGTATGTGAGCGACTGCACTGGTACTGGACTGTGAGCGTCTGTACCCTGAAATGCGCAACCACATGCTGATCTGTGAGCGATTGCACGAGTGCTGGTCTGTGAGCGACTGCACTAGGTACTGATCTGTGAGCGATTGTACTGTGGTTTATGTCAAACGTGCTGGTCTGTGAGCGACTGCACGAGTGCTGGTCTGTGAGCGACTGCACGAGTGCTGGTCTGTGAGCGACTGCACTGGTGCTGTTCTGTGAGCGATTGCACCCTGGTCATGAGGGCCGTTAAATTGTGCTGGTCTGTGAGTGACTGCACCTTGGTGATTCCAGGAAAATTATGCATGAGCATATATGCATTACATTGAGGGATTTGACCGGTGTGTCACGATTGTTTATGATGAATGTTGGAAATTAATGTGTGTGAGTGCTGTCCAGAATCTGAAATTATGAATTAATGATTGTGTTTTGTTGATGTGTTGTTTGTACTTACCGCATACTTCATAATCATTAACTGCTGTTTTGAAAAGGCATGTAAGTCATAAATTTTCAAATGAGCATTATTATTTCCTTATCATCATACGTTATACCATGATTAAAATCGCTGCTGTGTAATATATGCTATGTGAATATTTGTTATTTTCGGTTGGTGACCCCTTGCTATTATATTGTGGACTTTGGGCTTTGCCCTCAGATGCCTCCCAAACCCACGCCGCCCGTGGGTACCCGAACGACGGAAACGTCGTTGAATTTCCTTGATCGCTACTCGCGCACTCCTTTGGTATTTGACCCCCTCTCAAGCAGAGCGACTTATACGGGGTGGCTGGAGCGGACAAGTAGGAGTGACGGCGTGGAAGACTTCGTAGAGCGCACTCATGCGAGCATAGAGTTTCCCGTGCCTTCCCGCCTGGTGCTAGAGGCGCACGGAGTTTTCGACGACGCTGAGGAGTCTGCTGAAAGGGTTGAGACGGAGGCCACTGTAGGGGTGGTGACTCCCAACCCTGTGATTGGAAGAGAGATACATGAGTCTGATGCGGTAGAGAAGCGTGAAGAGCTGAGACCAGTAGCGACTGAGATTCCGGGTCCATCTAGGATCTCCGATGATTGCTACGAGATTCCGGCACTGCCAAAGCGGCCACGAGTGTGTATTGACTTGACTTCTGAGGAGACCGACCCCTCTCTGCACGAGGAGGAGGAGGTTACGTCGAAGCGAGCTGTAGAGTCAGAAGAGACTTGCGTGGGATGCGGAGGGAATCCATGCTACTGCAGCTTCAGCGCATGATCAGTTAGACTTATTGTATTAGGTTTTGGGTTGAAATTGTAATTTGTCTTATTTTGGAAATACTGTACTATTTTCCGCTGAACCATGTACTCTAATATTTGCTGTTGATGTATTATGACAATGATATTTTGGGATGTATTAATGTTTAAAAACTAATTTCCAAGATAAGTACTTAGTGATAATCCTGATGAAGTATTTGGTTTACATTCATCGATTAATCTATAACGTACTATTTTACGGAGAACTTTATTTTAATTCTTTTGAAATAATTTTGGGAAAAACTCATTTTAATTATTAATTTTAAAAAAAAAAATGCACCCGCGCTGTGTTTTAAACTCGGGGTGTTACAATTGTGGTATGAGAGCATTTGGTTAACTTTTGGGTTTAAGCTCTGATTAAAGTGTTTATTTTGAGTCATTAGCTGATCATGCATAAGAAGCAAGTAGTTAAAGTTTCAAGTCTTGTGTGAGTTGTGGTGTGATTGAAGTAATGATGGTTTTGTAGGAAACAATGCCTCCAAGAAGAGACGACACCGCAAGGACGAATGTCAGCCGGGAAGATAGGATGGCTGAAGCAATGAACAATATGGCTGCGTCTGTTGTTGCCCAGACGGATGCCAAGACTCAACGCGACTTAGAGAAGAGAGAACGAGTGATTCGCGCTGCTGAGTCTAGAGGGCTTGAGGATTTTCGCTGTCATAACCCTCCCAAGTTCACAGGTGATGAGGGTCCAGAAAGGGCGGACCAGTGGATCCAAGAGATGGAAAAGATATTCGAGATGATTAACTGCCGGGCAGTAGTGCAAGTCAACTATGCCACGTACCTGCTGGTAGGGGACGCAGAGTACTGGTGGAGGAGTACGAGATCACTGATGGTGTCGGCTCAAGAGGAAGTGACCTGGGAGTCATTCAAAAAGAAGTTTCTAGACAAGTACTTCCCAATGAGTACGAGGACCAAGTTGGGGGATGACTTTCTGAAATTGTACCAGGGGAGTATGACAGTGGGAGAATACGCCGCTAAATTTGAGTCGCTATCATGACACTTCAGATTCTTTCGAGAAGAAGTTGATGAACAGTTCATGTGTCATCGCTTCCAGAATGGATTGAAGTATGAGATCCAAGATTCGGTCCTACCCTTGGGAATACAACGTTTCCAAGTGCTAGTGGAAAAGTGTAGAGAGGTGGAAGAGATGAAGAATAAGAGGGCCAACAGAGGTGGCCACTTTAACTCAAGAGGGCCTAGTCGGATGAATAACCAGAGCAATAAAGGGAAACAAGTTGCCAAGCCGTATAACCGGCCACAAACAACAGGAGGGGCCAGAATCGGTCGGGGAACCAGACTTTTGGACGGCAATTGGGACAAGGAGTCCGGTGTTATCGATGTGGGAAAGAAGGGCACATGGCTACTGCTTGTACCACAAGGGATCTTCTGTGTTTCAATTGCCGGAAGCCAGGACATGTGGCGAGGGATTGCCGGGTTCCGAAGGTGGAGCCAACCGTGAACGCGACTAGGGCTACCCGTCCTACTGCTAGAGGACGCGTCTATCACATGGGTGCTGAAGCTGGAGGTCAAGCCCAAAATTTAATCCAGCAAGATTGTGAGATTGCAGGTAACACCCTAACTGCACTTTTTGATTCGGGGGCAACCCACTCTTTCATTGCTATGGATTGTGTGCATCGTTTGAAGTTTTCTGTATCTGCTTTGCCTTTTGATTTGGTTGTTACTACGCCTGCTAAGACTTTGACTGTAGACTCTACATGTTTACACTGTACGGTAAAATTTCAAAATAGGGACTTCTTGGTTAATCTAATCTATCTACCCCTACAATCCCTCGAGATCATTCTCGGCATGGATTGGATGTCCTATAATTACGTAGTTTTGGATTGCGCTCGAAAACTGGTTCTTTTCCACGAACCTGGAGTCGCTCGATATTTGAATGCTAACCAACTCGGAGTATCGCTGAGAGAAGGAACTCAGGAGTTCTTATCATTAGCTAACATGGAGACCAAGATGGATGTAAATATAGAAGATGTGATGTTAGTCAAGGAATACCCGGATGTATTTCCATCTGAGATTCCAGGATTACCCCCGGTGAGAGAGGTGTAGTTCTTCATTGACTTACACCCAAGAACTGGACCTATCTCAATTGCACCATACCGAATGTCGCCATTGGAATTAAGCGAGCTTAAGGGTTAGATTGAAGGCTTATTGGAGAAAGGATTTATCAGACCAAGTGTGTCACCCTGGGGAGCTCCGGTGTTGTTGGTTAAGAAGAAGGATGGAAGTTCACGTCTATGTGTGGATTATCGGCAACTTAACAAGGTGACTATCAAGAATCGTTATCCTCTACCACGCATCGATGATTTAATGGATCAATTGAAGGGCGCAGTAGTGTTTTCAAAGATTGATTTGAAGTCGGGATACCATCAGATTCGAGTAAGAGAAGGAGATATTCAAAAGACTGCTTTCAGGACTCGTTACGAACACTATGAATATCTTGTTATGCCTTTTGGAGTTACGAATGCACCAGCAATATTTATGGATTATATGAATAGGATATTTTGATTTATTCGAAGGATGAAGAAGAACATGAAGAGCACTTACGCCAAGTTCTTGAAGTTTTACGCGAAAAACAGCTGTATGCCAATTTGTCGAAGTGCGAGTTTTGGCTAAAGGAAGTAAATTTCTTGGGACATGTGATAACGAAGGAAGGAATCGCTGTCGATCCGGCAAAGATTGAGACAATTCTTGCCTGGAAACAGCCCCAGACTGTCACGGACATAAGGAGTTTTGTCGGACTAGCAGGATACTACAGAAGGTTTATTGAAGGATTTTCTAAGATTGTAGCTCCTTTGACACAACTCACCAGGAAGAATCAGCCGTTTGCATGGACGAAGAAGTTTGAGGAGAGTTTTCAATTGTTGAAGGAAAAATTGACAACCTCACCAGTGTTAGTTCTGCCACAGCCAGAGGAACCATATGAAGTTTACTGTGATGCATCTCACCAAGGTCTGGGATGTGTTTTGATGCAGCACAAGAAAGCTGTAGCTTATGCCTCAAGGCAGTTGAAGACTCACGAACGGAACTACCCTACCCATGATTTAGAGCTTGCTGCTGTAGTGTTTGCGTTAAAAGTCTGGAGACACTACTTATATGGATGCACATTCACGGTGTTTAGTGATCATAAAAGCTTGAAGTATCTGTTCGACCAGAAGGAATTGAACATGCGTTAGAGAAGATGGATGGAAACTCTCAAGGATTTTGACTTCTCATTGCAGTACCACCTTGGAAAGGCCAACGTGGTGGCTGATGCATTAAGTCAGAAGAGTGTGTCAGTATCTTCAATGATAATGGCCAGACAACAAGAGTTGTGGGAAGCATTTAGAGACCTACACTTGGACGTGAAGTTTGCACCAGGAGTGTTAAAGTGTGGGATGATAACAATTTCGAGTGGATTACTTGAGGAGATTGCAAACCTGCAATATATGGCATTGATCCAAGAAAAGAGGAATTTGATAGCGCAAGGGCAGACAACTGAGTTCAGCGTCGGAACAGATAATATTCTGAGGTGTAATGGAAGGATTTGTGTATCGGAAGTTGTAGAGATGAGAAGAATGATTTTGGAAGAAGCTCATAAGAGTAAGTTGAGTATTCACCCTGGAGCAACCATGATGTACCACGACTTAAGGCAGAATTTCTGGTGGCCAGGAATGAAAAGGGATGTGGCAGAATATGTATCCGCTTGTTTGACTTGTCAGAAAGCGAAAGTGGAACATCAACGACCTGTTGGAATGCTGCGACCTTTGGACATACCAGAATGGAAGTGGGACAACATTTCCATGGATTTCATAACAGGATTGCCCAAGACAAGGAAAAAGAATGATTCAACTTGGGTAATAGTGGACCGTTTGACAAAGTCTGCACATTTCTTACCGGTGAGAACCACTTATAAAGTAGATAAGCTGACGGAAATCTACATCGCTGAGATTGTGAGGTTACACGGCGTTCCATCAAGTATAGTATCTGACCGTGACCCAAAATTCACGTCTCATTTATGGGGAGCACTGCATGAAGCTTTGGGCACAAAACTGAAATTGAGTCCAGCCTACCATCCACAAACAGACGGACAAACAGAGAGGACGAATCAGTCCTTGGAGGATCTCTTAAGAGCATGCGTGTTGGATGACAGAGGGAGTTGGGATGACATTATGCCATTGATTGAGTTCACCTAGAACAACAGCTTCCACACTAGCATTGGGATGGCGCCCTATGAAGCATTATACGAACGCAAGTGTCAAACGCCCTTATGCTGGTATAAAGACGGAGAAAGTATGATTGTCGGACCAGAGATGGTGGAACAGACCACAGAGAAGATCAAGAAAATACAAGAGAAGATGAAGGTTTTGCAAGATCGTCAGAAGAGTTATGCGGACAAGCGTCGCAGACCTCTGGATTTCGAGCAGGGTGATCATGTATTTTTGAGGGTTACGCCTACAACTGGTGTTGGCAGAGCTATTAAGTCAAGGAAGTTGACTCCTAAATTTATTGGGCCATACCAAATTACTGCTCGTATTGGACCTTTGGCGTATCAGATTGCTTTACCTCCAATACTGTCCAACATTCATGACGTATTTCATGTGTCGCAGCTAAGAAAGTACATTGCAGACCCGACACATGTAATCGAGCCTGATACAATTCAGCTAAGGGACAATCTGTCGTTTGAAGTATTTCTGGTGAGGATCGAAGACAGAAAGATTAAGCAGTTGAGAAACAAGGAAGTCCCACTAGTCAAGGTGATTTGGAATCCGACTACTGAAACGCAACCTGGGAATTGGAAAGTAAAATGAAGGAACAATACCCTCAATTATTTACGGCCATGTAGTTTCGAGGACGAAACTAATTTAAGGAGGGTAGTATTGTGAGACCCTTAATTTTAAATATTAATATTGGAAATTAATGTCAAGGGCATTTTGGGAATTTTTGCAAATATTTAAATATGTATGTTTTGAGAAAATATATATATACACAAATATTTATTTTGAAGTATGAATTAAAATTATTGGATGAAGAATTAAATTAATTTAATTTCAAGTAATTAAATTAATCAGACCATTAAGTAAGGATTAGTGGCTAATTGCAAGACAATTAAAAGCTGGAAATCAGACAAGTGGCAAGTGAGGTGGCACCATGAGAGCCTATATATAGGAGTGAGAAGGATGGTGAAGTCAGAACACCATTCCTTCCTCCTCACTGCCCATATTGCATGTACCAACCCCATTTCCTCTCTCATTCTGTCTCTGTTTTGCCCAATTTCCCGAATTCAAATTGAAGAGAGGGAATTCCTCAAGACTCCAGTAACTGAGAATCCAAGCCTCAAACCTGAAAACCCCCAGTAGTAAGTTAATCCCCATCTCAATACGAAGATAAAGAACCCAGTTTTGCAGCAGCAAACTCAGGGAACAGCTTCGCCGTTTTTAGACGCAGAAAAGGGAACGCAGCAGGAACAAGAGAAATAGCAGAGCACGCTACAAGGGTAAGGGCACCTTCCATCTTTTAGCTGCATTAGGGCCATAAATTTGTACTGTTTCAGTTCTGTCTTTAAAAGAAAAGCTATTTTCGAAAATGACATTTTGAAAGAAAATGCATTTTGTTGATAAGTGATTATTCTGATAGTTGTTGTTGGCTGTTTTACTGGTAAAATATGTTGTTTTACTTCTGTGTGAATGCTGGAAAATGTTTGCATGCCATTTTAGTTATGATTAAAAACGCATGTCATAAAACTGTTTTGAAAATGGCATTAAAATGCAAAATGCATCCTGTTGGTGCTTAGTTGTTCTGTGATGTTTGCTTGTCATTCTGTTGTGTTTTGAGAAAACTGAATGCATGCATGTTTGCTGTGGTGTTTTGGGAAAACTGAATGCATGCATGCTTGTTCTGGTGTTTTGGGAAAACTGAATACATGCATGTTTGTTCTGATGATTGATCATCTGTCTTTGTTTTGGATAAACTGGTGTTAATGGTTCTGATTCTGTTTTATGCTGTGGGATTCTGGTGATGAAAATGACTCTGATTCTGGTTGTTTTATGTGTGGTTCTGGTGATGTTGATGATTCTGAATCTGGTCGTTTGGTGTGACCCAGGTGAGTTGATGTTTTAAAAGGAAAAAGGGATTTCGAATGAGGAAAGGGTCTTTTGAAAAAGTGCAGAATCCGTTTGATATTTGGTTGTCTTTTTTTGAAGAAAACAGTTTGAAAAGGGTTGAACTTTCACTGGTTTTCGAAGGTGTATTCGACTACAACATGTGTGTAATCGAATACAACCTTCCAGGTTTCTGTTTTATACCAAGTTTTCAAACCTGTATTCGAATACGAGCCCCTGTATTCGAATACAGAGGAAAGATTTTTGCTTTCGTATTCGCATCTGTATTCGACTACGATCATGTCGTATTCGAATACAAAAGTGGAATTTTAACACTGTATTCGCATCTGTATCGACTACAGGCATGCTGTATTCGAATATAGAATGTTGTTTTTCACTGGTTTCAGTTTTTGTATTTGAATACAAGGAATCTGTATTCGAATACAGATTCGTGTTTTTCCAGAAGCACTGTTTTTAGCTTCTGTATTCGAATACAGATTCGTGTTTCCAGAAAACAAATTTTAATCACTGTCATGTGAGTTTTGAAGTGTTGAGAAAACTCTGGGAAGGTTTAAATGATTAAAAATGGAATATGTGAAATGGTTTTAAAGGGGAAGGGATGATGTTTTGAAAATCTTTAAGAACATGGGAGAAATGCTGAAATTTTTCAAGGTTTGGTCTTCTGTATTCGACTACAGACATGCTGTATTCAAATACAAAATGTTAAAACTGCACTTCATGCTTCTGTATTCGAATACAGGGGGTCTGTATTCGAATACAGATTCGAGTTTCCAGAATTTCCATGTTTTAAGAGTGTTTTGTAAACCCTGAGTGTTTGGGGAATGTTGGGATTGTTGTGGGGAATTCAAATGGAACTTTTGGTGATATTTTAAAGTTGTGGTGATGAAGTTTTTGAAAACTTTACTAATGTATTGAAAGATGTTGTCTTGTGCACTGAGACTGCCCCTGTATTCGAATACCAGATGGCTGTATTCGAATACAGGGTGTGAATTTGCACTGTTTTTGGCTTCTGTATTCGAATACAGAGGAGCTGTATTCGAATACAGATTCGTAAAATTCCAGAAATCCTCAGTTTTAAACTCTGTAATTGAATGTTAAGAGTCTGGGAAAACTTTTCAAAGTGTTAATGATCAATAGACTGTTTAATCATGATTGTGATGTTATTTATGACTGTGCTGAAATGTTTAAACATGATGAAGAGCATGAATTTGTCTTATTTTGCATCTGTTTCTAGAGAAGTGAAACACTGCATATTCATGCATTACACAGTCAAGTGGTACCCGCGATGGGCCACAGAGTAATGTGCAACCACGTGCTGATTTGTGAGCGATTGCACGAGTGCTGGTATGTGAGCGACGGCACTAGGTACTGATCTGTGAGCGATTGTACCTTGGTATATAGGTGCTGGTTTGTGAGCGACTGCACTGGTACAGGATTGTGAACGTTTGTACCCTGAAATGCGCAACCACGTGCTGATCTGTGAGCGATTGCACGAGTGCTGGTCTGTGAGCGACTGCACTAGGTACTGATTTGTGAGCGATTGTACCTTGGTTTATGTCAAACGTGCTGGTCTGTGAGCGACTGCACTGGTGCTGATCTGTGAGCGATTGCACCCTGGTCATGAGGGCCGTTAAATTGTGCTGGTCTGTGAGTGACTGCACCTTGGTGATTCCAAGAAAATTATGCATGAGCATATATGCATTACATTGAGGGATTTGACCGGTGTGTCACGATTGTTTATATGATGAATGTTGGAAATTAATGTGTGTGAGTGCTGTCCAGAATCTGAAATTTTGAATTAATGATTGTGTTTTGTTGATGTGTTGTTTGTACTTACAGCATACTTCATAATCATTGACTGCTGTTTTGAAAAGGCATGTAAGTCATAAATTTTCAAATGAGCATTATTATTTCCTCATCATCATACGTTATACCATGATTAAAATCGCTGCTGTGTAATATATGCTATGTGAATATTTGTTATGTTTGGTTGGTGACCCCTTGCTATTATATTGTGGACTTTGGGCTTTGCCATCAGTTGCCTCCCAAACCCACGCCGCCCGTGGGTACCCAAACGACGGAAACGTCGTTGAATTTCCTTGATCGCTACTCGCACACTGCTTGGGCATTTGACCCCCTCTCAAGCAGAGCGACTTATACGGGGTGGCTGGAGCGGTCAAGTAGGACTGACGGCGTGGAAGACTTCGTAGAGCGCACTCATGCGAGCATAGAGTTTCCCGTGCCTTCCCGCCTGGTGCTAGAGGCGCACGGAGTTTTCGACGACGCTGAGGAGTCTGCTGAAAGGGTTGAGACGGAGGCCACTGTAGGGGTGGTGACTCCCAACCCTGTGATTAGAAGAGAGATACATGAGTCTGATGCGGTAGAGAAGCGTGAAGAGCTGAGACCAGTAGCGACTGAGATTCCGGGTCCATCTAGGATCTCCGATGATTGCTACGAGATTCCGGCACCGCCAAAGCGGCCACGAGTGTGTATTGACTTGACTTCTGAGGAGACCGACCCCTCTCTGCACGAGGAGGAGGAGGTGGTTACGTCGAAGCGAGCTGCAGAGTCAGAAGAGACTTGCGTGGGATGCGGAGGGAATCCGTGCTACTGCAGCTTCAGCGCATGATCAGTTAGACTTATTGTATTAGGTTTTGGGTTGAAATTGTAATTTGTCTTATTTTGGAAATACTGTACTATTTTCCGCTGAACCATGTACTCTGATATTTGCTGTTGATGTATTATGACAATGATATTTTGGGATGTATTAATGTTTAAAAACTAATTTCCAAGATAAGTACTTAGTGATAATCCTGATAAAGTATTTGGTTTACATTCATCGATTAATCTATAACGTACTATTTTACGGAGAACTTCATTTTAATTCTTTTGAAATAATTTTGGGAAAAACTCATTTTAATTATTAATTTTAAAAAAAAAAATGCACCCGCGCTGTGTTTTAAACTCGGGGTGTTACAACGTGCATCCATATAAGTAGTGTCTCCAGACCTTTAATGCAAACACTACAGCAGCAAGCTCCAAGTCATGGGTAGGATATTTGCGTTCGTGAGTTTTCAACTGCCTTGAGGCGTAGGCTACAGCTTTCTTGTGTTGCATCAAAACACATCCCAGACCTTCTTGGTGAGATGCATCACAGTATACTTCATATGGTTCCTCTGGTTGTGGCAAGACCAATACTGGTGAGGTTGTCAACTTTTCCTTTAACAACTGAAAATTTTCCTCACACTTCTCCGTCCATGCAAACGGCTGATTCTTCCTGGTGAGTTGTGTCAAAGGAGCTACAATCTTAGCAAATCCTTCAATAAATCTCCTGTAGTATCCTGCCAGTCTGACAAAACTTCGTATGTCTGTGATAGTCTGAGGCTGTTTCCAGGCAAGAATTATCTCAATCTTTTCCGGATCCACAACAATTCCTTCCTTTGTTATCACATGTCCCAAGAAGTTCACTTTATCTAGCCAAAACTCGCACTTCTATAAATTGGCATACAGTTGCTTCTCACGTAAGACTTTAAGAACTTGGTGTAAGTGCTCTTCATGTTCTTCTTCATCCTTTGAATAAATCAAAATATCATCGATGAACACCACCACGAATTTATCCAAGAATGGGCTAAAGATCCTATTCATATAGTCCATGAAAATCGCTGGTGCATTCGTAACTCCAAATGGCATAACGAGATATTCATAATGTCCATATCGGGTTCTGAAAGTAGTCTTTCGAATATCTCCTTCTCTTACCCGAATCTGATGATATCCTGACTTCAAATCGATCTTGGAAAACACCGCTGCTCCCCTCAATTGATCCATCAAATCATTGATGCGTGGTAAAGGATAACGATTCTTGATAGTTACCTTGTTAAGTTGCCGATAATCCACACATAAGCGTGAACTTCCATCCTTCTTCTTAACCAACAACACCGGAGATCCCCATGGCGACACACTTGGTCTGATAAATCCTTTCTCCAATAAACCTTCAATTTGACCCTTAAGCTCGCTTAATTCCAATGGCGACATCCGGTACGGCGCAATTGAAATAGGTCCAGTTCCTGGGTGCAAATCAATGAAGAACTCCACCTCTCTCACCGGGGGTAATCCTGGAATTTCTGTTGGAAATACGTCTAGATATTCTCTTACTAACACCACATCTTCTATGTTCACATCCATTTTGGTCTCCACGTTAGCCAATGATAAAAATTCCTGAGTTCCTTCTCTCAGAGATACTTCGAGTTTGTTAGCAGCCAAATACCGAACAACTCCAAGTTCGGGGAAAAGAACTAATTTTCGAGCGCAATCCAAGACTACGTAATTATACGTCATCCAATCCATGCCGAGAATGATCTTGAGTGATTGTAGGGGTAGACAGATTAAATTAACCAAGAAATCTCTATTCTGAATCGTTACAGTACAATGTAAACATGCAGAGTTTACGGTTAAGGTCTTAGCAGGTGTGGATACAACCAAATCAAAAGGCAAAGCAGACACAAACAACTTCAAACGATTCACAAAGTCCATAGCAATGAAAGAGTGGATTGCCCCCGAATCAAAAAGTGCAATTAGGGTGTTACCTACAATCTCGCAATGTTGCTAGATTAAATTTGGAGCTTGATTCCCAGCTTCAGCACCCATGTGATATACGCGTTCTCTAGCAATAGGACGAGTAGCCCTAGTCGCGTTCACAGTTGGTTCCACCTTCGGAGCCTTGCAAAGTGTCCTGATTTATGGCAATTGAAACAGGGAGAATCCTTTACGGCACAAGCAGTAGCGTAATGTCCTTCTTTCCCACACCGAAAACAACAAACCTCTTGTCCTAATTGCCGTCCAAAATTCTGATTTCCCAGCCGATTTTGGCCTCTCTTGTTGTTTTGTGGCCGGTTATACGGCTTAGCTACTTGCTTTCCTCTATTGTCTTGCCTCTGCATCCGACTAGCCCCTCAAGAATTAAAGTTCCCTCCTCTGTTGGCCCTCCTGTTCTTCATCTTTTCAACCTCTCTGCACTTCTCCACTAACACTTGGAAACGTTGAATTCCCAAAGGTAAGACTGAGTCTTGAATCTCATACTTCATTCCATTTTGAAAGCGATGACACATAAATTGTTCATCAACTTCTTCCCGGAAGAATCTGAAATGTCTTGACAGGGATTCAAACTTAGCCGCATATTCTCCCACTGTCATGTTTCCCTGGTGCAATTTCAGAAAATCGTCACCCAACTTGGTCCTAGTGCTCATCGGGAAGTATTTGTCCAAAAACTTCTTTTTGAACGACTCCCATTTCACTTCCTCTTGAGCTGACCCCACCAGTAGTCTTGTACTTCTCCACCAGTACTCTGCATCCCCTATCAGCAGATACGTGGCATAGTTAACCTTCACCGCTGCTCGGCAATTAATCATCTCGAAGATTTTCTCCATCTCTTGAATCCACTGGTCCGCTCTTTCTGGACCCTCCTCACCCTTGAACATGGGAGGATTATGGCGACGAAAATCCTCTAATCCTCTAGATTCAGCCGTGCGAATCTTTCTTTCTCTCTTCTCCAGATCTCGTTGAGTCTTGGCAGCCGTCTGTGCAGCAACAGACACAGCTATGTTGTTCATTGCTTCAGCCATCCTATCTTCCCGGCTGACATTGGCTCTTGTGGTGTCGTCTCTTCGTGGAGGCATTGTTTCCTACAAAACCATCATCACTTCAGTCACACCACAACTTACACAAGACTTGACACTTTAACTACTTGCTCCTATGCATGATCAGCTAATAACTCAAAACAAATAATTAAATCAGAGCTTTATCCCAAAACTTTAACCAAATGCTCTGATACCACAATTGTAACACCCTGAGTTTAAAACACAGCGCGAGTGTATTTTTTTTTTAAAATAAAATGAATAAATAAAAGAATTTTCAGAATTAATTCAAGGGAATTAAAATAAAATTTTCATCAGTTCATTTCAAAAGAGAACACCCGGCCTGTGGCCACTAAACAGTATCAGAGTGCGGAAGAATACAGCGGAAAAGTCATACATGGCATATCGTATAACAATGATGAAAATAATGATGCTCATTTGAAATTCAATGACATATATGCCTTGTCAAAAACAGCAACCAATGAATATGAAAAATATGTGGTAAGTACAACCAACACTTCCGCAATCACAATCATTAATCATAAATTCAGATTCTATAAAGTACTCACACACATCAATTTCCAATCATCATCATAATCCAATCGTGACCCACCGGTCAACCCCTCGATGCAATATGTATATGCTCATGTATACCATTTCTTGGAATTACCAAGGTGTAGTCGCTCAACAGACCAGCACATTTTAAATGTTTGACATCAACGGCCCTCAAGACCAGGGTGCAATCGCTCAACAGATCAGCACCAGTGCAGTCACTCAATAAACCAGCACTCGTGCACTCGCTCAACAGACCATCAGGTTTGACATATTTGAATGGACCACCACGAACACGCGGCCATTCTGTAGCCCGTATAGAATGGACCACCACGAACACGCGGCCACTCTACAACCCATCACGGTTACTACTTTCACGTGTATTAGCCTCTCACATGCCAAATACACAGAAGTTAAATCCTCGCACGGATAGAATGGACCGTCTAATACACGCAGAACCACTCCGTAGCCCGAGTAGAATCGACCTTTTAATACACGCGGAACTACTCTGACCCCGGATAGAACAGACCGTCTAATACACGCGGAACTATTCTATAACCCATGGTCTTCTTAACTTTGCGGCCCATCACGGTCACCGCATCAACACTGTGGCCCATCGCGGTCACCACCTGACTATGCAATGCATGAATATGTAGTGTTTTCTCTCCACTGAAAACAGTATGCAACATCAATAAAATTAATGCTTTTCCATCATTTTCCCAAAACCTCTCAACACAATTAATTTCATCATCAACACATCAATGATTAAACATTCAAGCAATCATTATCACTTTACATTATCTCAAAATTCCATTCTTAATTATCTCAAAATTCCATTCTTAATTATCATAAGTCTTTCCTTTGTTTTCCCCAACTCTTAAAATTCATAAAACAGTGTTTAAAACTGAGATTTCTGGAAAATACGAATCTGTATTTGAATACAGCTTCTCTGTATTCGAATACAGAAGCCAAAACAGTGTAGAAATTCACACTCTGTATTCGAATACAGCCCTCTGGTATTCGAATACAGAGGCAGTCTCAATGCACAAATCAACATTTTTCACTACATCAGTAAAGTCTCAAAAACTTCATCACCACCACTTCAAACTATCACAAAAATTCCATTTTAATTCAATCATAAACCTTCCCAATACTCCCCAACACTTAGGGTTCATAAAACAGTGTTAAAAAACTTGGAATTTCTGAAAAACTCGAATCTGTATTCGAATACAGATCCCTTGTATTCGAATACAGAAGCATGAAACTGCAATTTTAACATTATGTATTCGAATACAGCATGCCTGTAGTCGAATACAGAAGACAAAACACTGAAAGTTCAGCATTTCCTCCCAGGTCATTAAAGGTTCCCAAAACATCATCCTCTCATCTTCAAACTATTTCAAAGACTCCATTTTAAATCATTTTAACACTTCTCAATATTTCCGAACACTTAAAAATTCACATGACATTGTTTAAAACTTGATTTTCTGGAAAACACGAATCTGTATTCGAATACAGAAGCTAAAAACTGAGTTTCTGAAAAAACCCGAATCTGTATTCGAATACAGATCCCTTGTATTCGAATACAGAAGCTGAAACTAGTGAAAATCTGCATTCTGTATTCGAATACAGCATGTCTGTAGTCGAATACAGATGCGAATACAGTGTTAAAATTTCACTTCTGTATTCGAATGCGACATGGTCGTAGTCGAATACAGATGCTAAGTCAGAAGCAAAAATCCTTCCTCTATATTCGAATACAGGGGCTCGTATTCGAATACAAGTTTGAAAACTTGAGTAAAACAGAAGCTTGACAGGTTGTATTCTAATACACACATGTTGTATTCGAATACACCTTCGAAAACCAGTGAAATTTTTTCCTGAGACTTCAACACATTTCAAACTATTTTCTTTTTAAAAAAGAACAACCAAACATCAAAACAGATTCAACCCTTTTCAAGAAAACACTTTCATCATTTAAAATCCCTTTTCTTTTGAAAACATCAACATCACCAGAATCACTCTAATCAGAAAACAGAAGAAGAATCATCAGAAGCAGAACTAGAATGATCAACACCAGATTTATCAGAAACAGAAACAGAATGATCAACATCAAAATCATCCAGAAACAGAAATAGAATAGTCACCACCAGAATCATCAGAAGCAGAAATAGAATATTCAACACCAGAATCATCAGAAACAGAAACAGAATGATCAACATCAGAATCATCGAGAAACATAAACAGAATGATCAACATCAGAATCATTCAGAAACAAAATGATCAACATCAGAATCATCTAGAACCAGAACATGCACCTCCAAAACAACATGCATGGTATTCTCCAGTATGCTTGCACAACCCACACAACATGCAAAGCATATTCTAGCTTTCCCACACAAGCAGAACAACAATGTTGTATTTCACAAATCATCAAACATCACAGAATGAAATTTTCAGGTTTTAAAACAACATGCACACAGTGTTCTCAACATGCATTTTGATTAACTTCAAAATAACATGCAAGACATTTTTCAGCTTTTCCACACAACCAAAATAGACATGTTGTATAAGCAAAATAGCAACATCACAGATTATTTAAAACCTTAACAGAATGCATTTTCTTTCATCTTAAAAATGTCATGCAAAACAGTTTCTTTTTCAAAATAGAAACTCGAATATAACCACACCTCAAACATACATTTACAGTCCTAGCATGCAACTAGAAAGTGGAAGGTGCCCTTACCCTTGCTGCGCTTCTGCTTCTGCTCACATTTCTGCTTTCGTTCCTGTTTACGTGTCAAAAACCGGTGAAACTGCCGCTTGCGTTTGCTGCTACGAAACTGGGTTCTCTAGCTCCGTAATGATGTGGGGAACAACTTTTGTACTGAGGGTTTGGTGTTTTGGTGCTTGGATTTCCAAATAATGGCACTTTTTAGCAACTCCCTCTTTTCTCTTTGAAATCGTGAATTGGAAAACAAAAACAGAATGGGAGGGAAAGGAGTACTGTTACATGCAATATGGGCAATGAGGGAGGAGGAATGGTGTTCTGATTTCACCATCCTTCTCACTCCTATTTATAGGCTTGTGTGGTGCCTCCTCACCCGACACTTGTCCGATCCTCAGCACTTAACCAATCTCGTCGCAATTAGCCGTTAATCCCTTAATTAACTGTCTGTTAATTTAATTACTCGTAATTAAATTAATTTTTTTCTTAATCCAATAATTTTAATTCATCTTCCAAAATAAATATTTATATATATTTATATATTTACTCAAAACATACATATATTAAATATTTTACAAATATCCCCGAAATACACTTATAATTAGTTCCATAATTTTAATTAAAAATTAAGGGTCTTACAACTACACTGGTGCTGATTTGTTGAGCGATTGCACCCTGGTCTTGAGGGCCGTTAAAGTCAAACATATTTAAAATGTGCTGGTCTGTTGAGCGACTGCACCTTGGTAATTCCAAGAAATTGTATACATGAGCATATACATATTGCATCGGAGGATTGACCGGTGGGTCACAAAATCGGTTATGTGACAAGATTGGAAAGTGATGTGTGTGAGTACTTTATAAAATCTGAATTTCTGATAAATGATTGTGATTGCTGAAGTGTTGGCTGTACTTACAACATATTTCTCATATTAATTGGTTGCTATTTTGAAAAGGCATACATGTCATGAAAATTCAAAATGAGCATCTTTATTTTTCATCATTGTCATATGTTATACCATGGGTGTGTTTGTTCTGTGATATAAATGCTATGTGTTTATTTGTTAATTTCGGTCGGTGACCCTTTACTATTATATGTGGAATTTGGGCTTTGCCCTCATATGCCCCCCAAACCCATGACACCCGTGGGTCCCGAGACGACGGAAACGTCGCTCGACTTCATTGATCGTTCCGTGCCTACTACTTGGGTATACGACCCCATCTCAAGCAGGGCTACGTACACGGGGATATTGAATAGGACCTGTAGGACCAATAGAGTGGTGCACTACGTGGAGCACAGCTATGCGAGGATTGACTTTCCTGTGCCTTCCCGTTTGGTATTGGAGGCGCATGGAATTTTTGATGATCCGGAGGAGTCAGCTAGAGGGGTTGAGACGGAGTCCACCGTAGGAGTGGTGACTCCTAACCCGGTGATTGGTGGGGATGTACGTGATCCTGAGCCAAAAGAGAAGAACGAGGAGCCGAAGTCAGTAGCAGCTGATATTCCGGGTCTGTCTAGGATATCCGATGATTGTTATGAGATTCCGACACCGCCGAAGCGACTGAGACTGTGCATTGATCTGACTTCGGAGGAGACTGATCCCTCTCTGTATGATGAGGAGGAGGAGGTTACATCGAGGCGAGCGGTGGAGTCGGATGAGACTTGTTTGGGATGCGGAGGAAATTCGTGCTACTGTAGCTTTAGTGCATGATCAGTTAGAGTTGATGTATAGGATTTTGAACTGGAAAATGTAATTGGTTGTTTAATTACGTTCATCGATTAATCCACGATGTACTATTTTTAAGAAACGAATTAAAGGAAACTTTTTATTTCGATTCTTTTGAAGTAATGAACTGGAAAATTATTTTAATTAATTATTTAAAAAAAAAATACACTCGCGCTCTGTTTTAAACTCGGGGTGTTACAAATGTGGAATAGAGCATTTGGTTAAAGTTTTGGGATAAAGCTCTGATTTAATTATTTGTTTTGAGTTATTAGCTGATCATGCATAGGAGCAAGTAGTTAAAGTGTCAAGTCTTGTGTAAGTTGTGGTGTGACTAAAGTGATGATGGTTTTGTAGGAAACATTGCCTCCACGAAGAGACGACACCACAAGAGCCAATGTCAACCGGGAAGATAAGATGGCTGAGGCGATGAATAACATGGTTGCGTCTGTTGCTGCACCAACGGCTGCAAAGACTCAACGAGATCTGGAGAAGAGAGAAAGAGAGATTCGCGCTGCTGAATCTAGAGGACTAGAGGATTTTCGTCGCCATAATCCTCCCAAGTTCAAGGGTGATGAGGGTCTAGAAAGAGCGGACCAGTGGATTCAAGAGATGGAGAAAATCTTCGAGATGATTAATTGTCGAGCAGCGGTGAAGGTTAACTATGCCACGTATCTGTTGATAGGGGATGCAGAGTATTGGTGGAGAAGCACAAGACTACTGATGGGGTCAGCTCAAGAAGAAGTGAACTGGGAATCGTTCAAAAAGAAGTTTTTGGACAAATACTTCCCGATGAGCACTAGGACCAAGTTGGGTGACGATTTTCTGAAATTACACCAGGGAAACATGACAATGGGAGAATATGCGGCTAAGTTTGAATCGCTGTCAAGGCATTTCAGATTTTTCCGTGAAGAGGTGGATGAATAGTTCATGTGTCATCGTTTCCAAAATGGACTAAAGTACGAGATTCAAGATTCCGTTTTACCCTTGGGAATTCAACGTTTCCAAGTGTTAGTGGAGAAGTGTAGAGAGGTTGAAGAGATGAAGAACAGGAGGGCCAACAGAGGAGGGAACTTCAATTTTGGAGGGCCTAGTCGGATGCACAGGCAGGACAATAGAGGAAAGCAAGTGGCTAAGCCGTATAACCGGCCACAAAACAACAAGAGGGGCCAGAATCGGCCGGGAAATCAGAATTTTTGACGGCAATTGGGACAAGGAGTCCGGTGTTATCGATGTGGGAAAGAGGGACATATTGCTACTGCTTGTACCGCAAGGGATCTGATGTGTTTCAATTGCTAGAAACCAGGACACGTGGCGAGGGTTTGCCGGGTTCCAAAGGTGGAACCAACAGTGAACGCAACTAGGGCTACCCGTCCTATTGCTAGGGGACACGTCTACCACATGGGTGCTGAAGCTAGGAATCAAGCTCCAAATTTAATCCAGCAAGATTGTGAGATTACAGGTAACACACTAACTGCACTTTTTGATTCGGGGGAAACCCACTCTTTCATTGCTATGGACTGTGTGAATCGTTTGAAGTTATTTGTGTCTGCTTTATCTTTTGATTTGGTTGTTTCAACACCTGCTAAGAGCTTGACCGTAAACTCTGCATGTTTACATTGTACTGTAATGATGCATAATAGAGATTTCTTGGTTAATTTAATCTGTCTACCCCCTACAATCACTCGAGATCATTCTCGGCATGGATTGGATGACATATAATTACGTAGTCTTGGATTGCGCTCGAAAATTAGTTCTTTTCCCCGAACCTGGAGTCGTTCGGTACTTGGCTGCTAACCAACTCGAAGTATCTCTGAGAGAGGGAACTCGGGAATTTTTATCATTAGCTAACGTGGAAACCAAGATGGATGTGAACATTGAAGATGTGGTGTTAGTCAAAGAATATCCGGACGTATTTCCAACAGAAATTCCAGGATTACCCCCGGTGAGAGAGGTGGAGTTCTTCATTGATTTACACCCAGGAACTGAACCTATTTCAATTGCGCCGTACCGGATTTCGCCATTGGAATTAAGCGAGCTTAAGGGTCAAATTGAAGGTTTATTGGAGAAAGGATTTATCAGACCAAGTGTGTCGCCATGGGGAGCTCCGGTGTTGTTGGTTAAAAAGAATGATGGAAGTTCATGCTTATGTGTGGATTATCGGCAACTTAACAAGGTAACTATCAAGAATCGTTATCCTTTACCACGCATCGATTATTTGATGGACCAATTGAGGGGAGCAGCGGTGTTTTCAAAGATTGATTTGAAATCAGGATACCATCAGATTCGAGTAAGAGAAGGAGATATTCAAAAGACTGCTTTCAGGACTCGTTACAGACACCATGAATATCTCGTGATGCATTTGGAGTTATGAATGCACCAGCAATTTTAATGGACTATATGAATAGGATCTTTAGCCCATTCTTGGATAAATTCGTGGTGGTGTTTGTAAGACCCTTAAATTTAATATTAATTTGGAATTAATATTAAGGGTATTTTGGGGATATTTTTAAATATTTAATATATGTATGTTTTGAGTGAATATATATATATATATAAATATTTATTTTGGAAGATGAATTAAAATTATTGGATGAAGAAGAAATTAATTTAATTACGAGTAATTAAATTAATCGAACAGTTAATTAAGGATTAGCGGCTAATTGCAAAACGTTTAAGTGCTCGAGGATCCAGCAATATTTTAACATTAATTGTGATGAGGTGGCACATGGAGGTGCCTATATATGGACTGCAAAGGACAGAGCAAAGACAGAAACCTTTCTCTCCTCCATACTGCATGTAAGAGTACCCTTCTCTCCCATTCTGTTCTACTTACCAGTTCACGATTTCAAAAGAAAGGAAAAAGAGAGTTCCTCAAAAGTGCCATTACTTGGAAATCCAAGCACCGAAACACCAAACCCCCAGTACAAAAGTTGTTCCCCACATCATTACGGAGCTAAAGAACCTAGTTTCGTAGCAGCAAACGCATGCGGGAGTTTCGCCGTTTTTGACACATAAACGTGAGCAGAAGCAGAAAACGCAACAAGGGTAAGGGCACCTTCCACTTTCTAGTTGCATTAGGGCTGTAAATGCATATTGTTATGACATGCACGTTGTTCCATTTCTGTTTTTGAAGAAAAACTATTTTGCATGTCATTTTGAAGAATAAGAAATGCATTCTGTTGATTTTGATGATTTTGTGATGTTGGCTGTTTTTGCTGATATAACATGCTGTTTTGCTTATCTGATGTGAATCATTCTGTTTTGCTTCTGATGATTCCGGTTTGAATCATTCTGTTTTGCTTCTGATGATTCTGGAGTGAATCATTCTGTTATCCTTCTGATGATTCTGGTGTGAATCATTCTGTTTTGCTTCTGATGATTCTGGTGTGAATCATTCTATTTTGCATCTGATGATTCTGGAGTGAATCATTCTGTTTTGCTTCTGATGATTCTGGTGTGAAGCATTTTGTTTTGCTTCTGATGATTCTGGTGTGAATCATTCTGTTTTGCTTCTGATGATTCTGGTGTGAATCATTATGTTTTGCTTCTGATGATTCTCGAGTGAATCATTCTGTTTTGCTTATGATGATTCTGGTGTGAATCATTCTGTTTTGCTTCTGATGATTCTGGAGTGAATCATGTTGTTTTGCTTCTGATGATTCTGGTGTGAATCATTCTGTTTTGCTTCTGATGATTCTGGTGTGAATCATTCTATTTTGCTTCTGATGATTCTGGTGTGAATCATTCTGTTTTGCTTCTGATGATTCTGGTGTAAATCATTCTGTTTTGCTTCTGATGATTCTCGAGTGAATCATTCTGTTTTGCTTCTGATGATTGTGGTGTGAATCATTCTGTTTTGCTTCTGATGATTCTCGAGTGAATCATTCTGTTTTGCTTCTGATGATTCTGGTGTGAATCATTCTGTTTTGCTTCTGATGATTCTAGTGTTAATCATTCTGATTCTGGTTCTGTTTTCTGATGTTTTGGTGTTGATGATTCTGATTCTGGTTCTGTTTCTGATGTTCTGATGTTGATCATTCTGGTTCTGTTTCTGATTTTCTGATGTTGATCATTCTGGTTCTATTTTTGGCTTCTGTATTCGACTACAGGCATGCTGTATTCGAATAAAGAATGAGGAAATTACAGTTTCAGCTTCTGTATTCGAATACAGATTCGGGTTTTCAGAAATTCCAAGTTTTTCAACATTGTTTTGTGAACCCTACGTGTTGGGGAGTATTGGGAAGGTTTATGACGAATTAAAATGGAATTTTTTGTGATAGTTTGAAGTGGGGGTGATGAAGTTTTTGGGACTTTACTGATGTAGTGAAAAATGTTGATTTGTGCACTGAGACTGCCTTTGTATTCGACTACCAGGGGGGCTGTAGTCGAATACAGAGTGTTAATTCTGCACGTTTTTGGCTCCTGTATTCGAATACTGAGATGCTGTATTTGAATACAGATTCGTATTTTCCAGAAATCTCAGTTTTAAACACTGTTTTATGAATTTTAAAGAGTTGAGGAAAGACTTATGATAATTCATAATGGAATTTTGAGATAATGTAAAGTGATAATGATTGCTTAAATGTTTAATCATTGATGTGTTGATGATGAAGTTAATTGTGTTGAGATGTTCTGGGGGAAATGCTGGAAAGGCTGAGTGTTTCTGATTTTTTTCGCATACTGTTTTCAGTGAAGAGAAAACATTGCAGGTCCATGCATTTCATAGTCAGGTGGTGACTGCGATGGGCCACAGAGTAATGCGGTGACCGTGATGGGCCACGAAGTTAAGTAGTAACCACAGTAGTGGGCTACAGAATGGCCGCGTGTTCGTGGTGGTCCATTCTATCCGTGCGAGGATTTAACTTCTGTGTATTTGGCCTGTGAGAGGCTAATACACGTGAATGTAGTAACTGTGATGGGTTGTAGAGTGGTCGCGTGTTTGTGGTGGTCCATTCTATCCGGTTTCAGAGTGGCCGCGTGTTCGTGGTGGTCCATTCTATCTGGGCTGCGGAATGGCCGCGTGTTCGTGGTGGTCCATTCAAATATGTTAAACGTGCTGGTCTATTGAGCGATTGCACCATGGTCTTGAGGGCCATAAAAGTCTATCATACATATAAATGGTGCTGGTCTGTTGAGCGACTGCACCTTGGTGATTCCAAGAAATTGTATACATGAGCATAAACATATTGCATCGGGGTGATTGACCGGTGGGTCACGATTTGGGCATATGTTGATGATTGGAAATTGTTGTGTGTATAAGTACTTTTTCAAATATGAATTTCTGATAAATGATTATGATTGCTGAAGTATTGGCTGTACTTATGACATATTTTTCCATGTTAATTGATTGCTGTTTTGAAAAGGCATACATGTCATGAAATTTAAAAATGAGCATCTTTTTCTCATCATTGTTATATGATATGCCATGGGTGTATTTGTTGCTGTGAAATATATGCTATCTGATTATTTGTTAATTTCGGTCGGTGACCCTGTACTATTATTGTGGAAATTGGGCTTTGCCCTCAAATGATACCCGAACCCGTCTCACCGACGGTTACACTAACGACGGTAACATCGTTAGTTTTCCCTAATTTTTCACGTACGGCGTATTCGTGGACAACGCAGAGGGGCGGACAACTGGCTAAAGACGAGACTTGTAGAGGATACGGTGGAGACCGTGCTACTGTAGCTTAGTGCACGATTAGTTGGACTTGATGTCTAGGATTTTAAGTTGGGAAACGTAATTTTATTTTGGGAATTAATGTATGACTTTTCTGCTGTATTATTCTGCACTCTGATGCTATTTAGTGGCCACAGGCCGGGTGTTCTCTTTTGAAATGAACTGATGAAAATTTTATTTTAATTCCCTTGACATTAATTTTGGAAAACTCATTTTAATTATTTATTGAAAAAAAAAATACACTCGCGCTGTATTTTAAACTCGGGGTGTTACAGTGTTCATCGATGATATTTTGATTTATTCAAAGGATAAAGAAGAACATGAAGAGCACCTACGCCAAGTTCTTGAAGTCTTACGCGAGAAGCAATTGTATGCCAATTTGTCGAAGTGCGAGTTTTGGCTAAAGGAAGTGAACTTCTTGGGAGATGTGATAACAAAAGAAGGAATCGCTGTAGATCCGGCTAAGATTGAGACAATTCTTGCCTGGAAACAGCCCCAGACTATCACAGACATACGAAGTTTTGTCGGACTAGCAGGATACTACAGGAGATTTATTGAAGGATTCGCTAAGATTGTAGCTCCTTTGACACAACTCACAAGAAAGAATCAGTCGTTTGCATGGACGGAGAAGTGTGAGGAAAGTTTTCAGTTGCTTAAGGAAAAGTTGACAACCTCACCAGTATTGGTTTTGCCACTGCCAGAGGAACCATATGAAGTATATTGTGATGCATCTCACCAAGGTCTGGGATGTCTTTTGATGCAACACAAGAAAGCTGTAGCTTACGCCTCAAGGCAATTGAAAACTCACGATTGAAACTACCCTACTCATGATTTAGAGCTTGCTGTAGTAGTGTTTGCGTTAAAGGTCTGGAGGCACTACTTATATGGATGCACGTTCACGGTGTTTAGTGACCATAAAAGTTTGAAGTATCTGTTCGATCAGAAATAGTTGAACATGCGTCAGAGAAGATGGATGGAAACTCTCAAGGATTTTGACTTTTCATTGCAGTATCACCCTGGAAAGGCCAATGTGGTGGCTGATGCATTAAGTAGGAAAAGTGTGTCAGTATCTTCAATGATAATGGCTAGACAACAAGAGTTGTGGGAAGCATTTAGAGATCTACACTTGGACGTAAAGTTTGCACCAGGAATTTTAAAGTGTGGAATGATAACAATTTCGAGTGGTCTACTTGAGGAGATTGCGAACTTATAAGATGACGCATTAATCCAATAAAAGAGGAATCTGATAGCGCAAGGACAGACAACGAAATTCAGGGTCGGACCAGATAATATTCTGAGATGTCATGGAAGAGTTTGTGTACCGGAAGTTGTAGATATGAGAAGAATGATTTTGGAAGAAGCTCATAAGAGTAAGTTGAGTATTCATCCTGGAGCGACCAAGACGTACCAGGACTTAAGGCAAAATTTCTGGTGGCCAGGAATGAAGAGGGATGTAGCAGAATATGTATCGGCTTGTTTGACTTGTCAGAAAGCGAAAGTGGAACATCAACGACCTGCTGGAATGTTGCAACCTTTGGATATACCAGAATGGAAGTGGGATAGCATTTCCATGGATTTTATAACTAGATTGCCCAAGACAAGGAAAAAGAATGATTCGATTTGGGTAATAGTGGATCGATGGACAAAATCCGCACATTTCTTACTGGTAAGGACCACTTATAAAGTAGATAAGCTGACGGAAATCTACATTGCTGAGATTGTGAGATTACACAGAGTTCCATCGAGCATAGTATCGGATTGTGATCCAAAATTCACATCTCATTTTTGGGGAGCACTGCATGAAGCTTTAGGAACGAAACTGAAATTGAGTTTCGCTTATCATCCAAAAACAGACGGACAGACTGAGAGAACAAATTAGTTCTTGGAAGATCTATTGAGAGCATGTGTGTTGGATGACAGAGGAAACTAGGACGAGGTGTTGCCATTGATTGAGTTCACTTACAACAATAGCTTCCACGCAAGTATTGGAATGGCACCCTATGAGGCTTTGTATGGACGCAAGTGTCAGACGCCTTTATGCTGGTATAAGGACGGAGAAAGTATGATTGTTGGACCGAAGATGGTGGAACAGACCACAGAGAAAATCAAGAGGATACAAGAGAAAATGATGATTTCACAGGATCTTCAGAAGAGTTATGCGGACAAGCGTCGCAGACCTTTGGAATTCGAGCAGGGTGAGCATGTATTTCTAAGGGTCACGCCTACAACGGGAGTTGGAAGAGCTATTAAGTCAAGAAAGTTGACTCCGAAATTTATTGGACCATACCAGATCACTGCACGTATTGGACCATTGGCTTATCGGATCGCTTTACCTCCTATACTGTCCAATATTCACGACGTATTTCAAGTGTCGCAGTTAAGGAAATACATTGCAGACCCGTCACATGTGATCGAACCAGATACAATTCAGCTGAAGGATAACCTGTCATTTGAAGTATTCCGTGTAAGGATTGAAGGCAGGAAGATTAAACAGTTGAGGAACAAGGAAGTCCCACTAGTCAAAGTGATTTGGAATCCGACTACTGGAGACGGGACTTGGGAACTGGAGAGTAAGATGAGGGAACAATATCCCCAGTTGTTCATCGACATGTAGTTTCGAGGACGAAACTAATTTAAGGGGGGTAGTAATGTAAGACCCTTTAATTTTTAAATTAAAATTATGGAATTAATATTAAGTGTATTTTGGGGATATTTGTAAAATATTTAATATATGTATGTTTTGAGTAAATATATATATATAAATATTTATTTTTGGAGATATATTAAGATTATTGGATGAAGAATAAATTAATTTAATTACGAGTAATTAAATTAACGGACAGTTAATTAAGGGATTATCGGCTAATTGCGACGAGATTGGTTAAGTGCTGAGGATCAGACAAGTGTCGGGTGAGGTGGCACCCACACAAGCCTATAAATAGGAGTGAGAAGGATGGGTGAAATCAGAACACCATTCCTCCTCCCTCACTGCCCATACTGCATGTAACAGTATCCCTTCCCTCCCATTCTGTTTTCTGTTCCAATCCGTTCAAAAGAAAAAAAGAGGGAGTTCCTCAAAAGTGACATTAATTGGAAATCTAAGCACCAAACCAGAAAACCCCCAGTACAAAAGTTGTTCCCCTCATCATTCCGAAGCTAGAGAACCTATTTTCGTAAAAGCAAACGTAAGCGGGAGTTTCGCCAATTTTTGACGCGTAAACGGGAACGAAAACAGAAACGTGAGAAGTAGCAGAAACGCAACAAGGGTATGCGCACCTTCCACTTTCTAGTTGCATTAGGGCTGTAAATGCATAACTGTCATGGCATTACTGGTGTTTTCATTATTGTTTTTGAAGGAAAACTGTTTTGCCTGTTGATTGAAAGGAATGAAAAAAATGCATTTTGTGATGTTTTAAAAGTTCTGTGATGTTGTTTTGTTTATGTGGGAAAGTTGAAAAATGTCTTGCATGTTATTTTGAAAATTATCAAAATGCTTATTTTTAAAAATGTTGTGCTGGTTGTTATAAAATGTGAAAATACATTCTGTTGATGTGTTTTGCTGCTATCTAATTGTTGCTGTTTGGCTGAGTGTATGAATGTTGTTCTGCTTGTGTGAGAAAGCTGAAAATGTTTTGCATGCGGTGATTGGTTGTGTAAGAATGCTGGAAATACCTTTCATGTTTCGAGAAATGATCAACAATGTAATGTTGAAAAATGTCTGTTCTGTGTGGTTGTCATTCTGTTTTTGAGTGATTCTGGTGTTGTTGATATTTTCAAAAAAAAAGGGATTTGAAATGATGAAAGTATTTTTCTGGAAAAATTGTTATTGATGAAAATGCCTGAGTTTTATGGTTCAAAAGAGGTGCATAATCTGTTTGGGGTTGTGCTAGTTTTTCAAAGGAAAAAGATTGAAAATGTGTTGTAGTTTTTCAGGAAAAGTTCACTGAATTCGAAGGTGTATTCGAATACAACATGAGTGTATTCGAATACAACCTGCCAAGCTTCTATTTTACTCAAGTTTTTCAAACTGGTACTCGAATACGGGCCCCTGTATTCGAATACAGAGGAAGGATTTTTGCTCCTAACTTAGCATCTGTATTCGACTACGACTCTGTCGTATTCGAATACATAAGTGAAATTTTAACACTGTATTCGCATATGTATTCGACTACGACAGTCTCGTATTCGAATACAGGATGCTGACTTTCACAATTTTTGCTTCTGTATTCGAATACAAGGGAGCTGTATTCGAATACAAATTCGGGTTTTTTCCAGAAACTCAGTTTTTAGCTTCTGTATTCGAATACAGATTCGTGTTTTCTAGAAAATCAAGTTTTAAACATTGTCATGTGAATTTTAAAGTGTTGGGAAATATTGAAAAGGTTTGAAATGATTTAAAATGGAGTCTTTGAAATAGTTTTGAAGAGGGGATGATGATGTTTTGGAAACCTTTAATGGCCGGGGAGAAAATGCTAAATTTACACATGTTCTGTCTTATGTATTCGACTACAGGTATGCTGTATTCGAATACAGAGTGTTGAAATTGCAGTTTTCAGCTTCTGTATTCCAATACAAGGGGTCTGTATTCAAATACAGATTTGTGTTTTTCCAGAAAATCAAAACTTTAAACATTGTTTATAGATTTAAGTGTTGGGGAGTATTTGGGAAGGTTTTGTGATAATTTGTAGTGGTATTCGAATTATCACAAAAATACTGATGTTGTGAAAATACTGATTTTTACACTGTGACAGCCTCTGCATTCGAATACAAGAAGGCTGTATTCGAATACAGAGTGTTGATTATGTACTGATTTTGCTTCTGTATTCGAATACAAGGAAGCTGTATTCGAATACAGATTCGAGTTTTCCAGAAATTCCAGTTTTAAACACTGTTTTATGAATTTTAAGAGTTGGGGAGACTTATGATAATTAAGAATGGAATTGTGAGATAATGTAAAGTGTTAATGATTGCTTGACTGTTTAATCATGGTTGTGATGATGATGATATTGATTGTGTTGAGATGTTTTGAAAAATGATGGAAAAGTTGAAATTTCCTGATAATGCATACTATTTCAGTGAAGAGAAAACACTGCATATTCATGCATTTGCATAGTCAAGTGGTACCCGCAATGGGCCACAGAGTAATGCGTAAACGTGATGATCTGTTGAGCGATTGCACGAGTGCTGGTCTATTGAGCGACTGCACTGGTACTGATCTGTTGAGCGATTGTACCCTGAAATGCGCAAAAACGTGCTGATCTGTTGAGCGATTGCACGAGTGCTGGTCTGTTGAGCGACTGCACTGGTACTGATCTATTGAGCGATTGTACCTGAGTATATGTCATATGTTATACCATGGGTGTATTTGTTCTGTGATATAAATGCTATGTGTTTATTTGTTAATTTCGGTCGGTGACCCCTTACTATTATATGTGGAATTTGGGCTTTGCCCTCAGATGCCCCCCAAACCCATGACACCCGTGGGTCCCTAGACGACGGAAACGTCGCTCGACTTCATTGATCGTTCCGTGCCTACTACTTGGGTATATGACCCCATCTCAAGCAGGGCTACGTACACGGGGAGATTGAAGAGGACTAGTAGGACCAATGGAGTGGTGCATTACGTGGAGCACAACTATGCGAGAATTGACTTTCTTGTGCCTTCCCGTTTGGTATTGGAGGCGCATGGAATTTTTTATGATGCGAAGGAGTCAGCTAGAGGGGTTGAGACGGAGGCCACTGTAGGAGTGGTAACTCCTAACCCGGTGATTGGTGGGGATGTACGTGATCCTGAGGCGGAAGAGAAGAACGAGGAGCCGAAGCCAGTAGCAGCTGATATTCCGGGTCCGTCTAGGATATCCGATGATTGTTATGAGATTTCGGCACCGCCGAAGCGACCGAGACTGTGCATTGATCTGACTTCGGAGGAGACTGATCCTTCTCTGTATGATGAGGAGGAGGAGGTTACATCAAGGCAAGCGGTGGAGTTGGATGAGACTTGTTTGGGATGCGGACGAAATCTGTGCTACTGTAGCTTTAGTGCATGATCAGTTAGAGTTGATGTATAGGATTTTGAACTGGAAAATGTAATTGGTTGTTTTGGGAATTATTGTACTACTTTTCCGCTAAACTATTCCGCACTCTGATATTTTCTTTTGGGATGATATGACAGTGATCTTTTGAAATGTATTAATGTTTATTATTAATTTCCAAAGATAAGTACTTAGTGATATTTATGATGAAATTATTTAATTACGTTCATCGATAAAAAAAAATTTCGACGTACCATTTTATGAGATGAATTGGTGAAAACTTCATTTTCATTCTTTTGAATCAAATCTGGAAAATTCCTTTTAATTATTGATTTAAAAAAAAAAAATACACTCGCGCTGTGTTTTAAACTCGGGGTGTTAGATGATGTGTCTAGATGTGAAAATAAATAGACTTTACAATGTTCAAATTTGGTGTGATTAAAAATTCAAGAACTGACCTGTTTCAAAAAAAAAATTAAGATCCGACATTATATGGTATAGGCCCATATTTTAGGTTTGATTTATTATTTTAGAAAGTTTGGTATAACTTGTGATTTAAAGAAATATTTTATATTAACGTTTTTAAAAAAGTAATATAAAACATCTTTATATATATTAATCAATTAATAAATCATTAAAATTAATTTATATTTTGATATTTATTTATAATAATATTTTTAAATATGCTAAAACTAAGGTAGACTAATATGTTTAAATCACATAAAAAAGATATTAAAGTTACGATTAAATATAAAATGCAAAGTTTAATAAGATAATAATAAGATAACAATTATTTTTATTTACTTAAATAAACTAATCTTATATATCTAAAAAACTTTTTAGGTGAGACATAATCGAATTTTTTGAGCTACATAAACTGAATTTTTTATCTATATATCCCATTTTTGAAATTTTAATACCAAAATGCCCCACTTTTGAAAACATAGACGAAATTGCCCTACTTTTTAGAACCTTCAGGAGGTCTCTTCCCCAGGGAGAGACATCCTGAAGCAAATGTTTTTTTGCCCTAGTGAGAGGTCTCTTCCCTAGGAACAGACCTCCTGAAGGAAGTTTTTGCATTTTTTGCACTATTTAAAAAATTAGAAAATACCAATTATACCCTTCTGAATTTCCCAAACTGATTCACAAGTAATTAACATGTTTTTTGTAAACTGATGTTGTTGTTGTTGTTGGGTTTTAAGATTCTGCCTGTGATTTATGAGTGTGATTTCTCCCTCTGATTCTTGATATGATTTCTGCAAGTGATGATATCCTCTGATTTCTATGTGATTTCTCCCTCTGATTTTTGTGCGTGAGTTCTTCCTCTGATTTCTGCATGTGATTTATCCCTCTGATTCTTCCTTTGATTTCTGCATGTCATGATATCCTCTGATTTCTGTTTGATATCTGTCTCTGATTTATCCCTCTGATTTCTCCCTGTGATTGTATCATCTGATTCTGCCTCTGGTATCATGTGATAATATGTTCTGATATCATCCTCTGATATGTGTCTCTAATTTGTGCATGTTAATTCTTTCCTTTGCAGTCTGCATGTGATTTCTTCCTCTGAAATCTACTGTGATTTATTTTTCTAATTTCTACCTCTGATTATGCCTCTGGTATCCTCTGATTTGTGCCTTTGATTTCTTCCTCTGATTTTTGGGTGTGATTTTCTGCCTCTGGTATCCTCTGATTTATGTGTGACTTTGGTCCTCTGATTTCTGCCTGTGATTTTTTCCTCTGATGGTATCCTCTGATTCCTTAATGTAATTTCTGCCTCTGATTTCTCCATCTGATCTGGATTAAATCTGGATTTGAGTCTGAGTTAAATCTGGACTAAGGCTTATCCTCTAATCTGGAATAAATCTGGATTGAGTCTGAATTAAATCTAGACTAAGTCTTTTGTTCTGGACAATCATTTCTTCTGATCTGGACTGAGTTTTATGTTCTGGACCATGCTATATTCTGGTCTAAACCAAGTCATTTGTTGTGGACCAGGTATCTTCTAGTCTGGACCAAATCATTTGTGCTGGACCAGTTATCTTCTGGTGTGGACCAAGTATGGATTAAGTCTGGACTGAGTCTTATTCACGACCATGCTATCTTCTGGTCAGGACAAAGTCTGAACCAAGTCTGACTTATGTTTCCTTCTGGTCAGGAACAAGTCTCCCTTTGACAAGCTTCCTTCTGGTCTGGACCAAGTGTCATGCACAAATTACAGGCACATATCAGAGGAAAGAATTCACATGCACAAATTACAGGCACATATCAGAGGATGATACAGAACATATCATCACAGGATACCAGTGGCAGAATGACATGATACAATCACAGAGAGAAATCAGAGGCAGATATCACACAGAAATCAGAGGATATCATGACATGCAGAAATCAGAGGAAGAATCAGAGGGATAAATCACACTCATAAATCAGAGGCAGAATCTTAAAACCCAACAACAACAACATCAGTTTACAAAAAACAATATGTTAATTACTTGTGAATCACTTTGGGAAATTCAGAAGGGTATAATTGGTATTTTTGAATTTTGTAAAAAGTGCAAAAAATGCAAAAACTTCCTTCAGGAGGTCTGTTCCTGGGGAAGAGACCTCTCACTAGGGCAGAGAAACATTTGCTTCAGGAGGTCTCTCCCTGGGGAAGAGACCTCCTGAAGGTTTTAAAAAGTAGGGCAATTTCGTCTATGTTTTCAAAAGTGGGGCATTTTGGTATTAAAATTTCAAAAAGGGGATATATAGATAAAAAAATTCGCCTTTTGTTCAATAGTTAATTCCGTTTCTACTTTTGCTATAATTTTCTTAAAACATTTATTTTAATTCATGTTAAATTGTCACAAAAAATAAATAAATTCATGTTAAATAAAATTCAAGGCTGAGCACTTAACAGTGTTTGAGGAAAGGTCCAAGGGGTTCAACATGGCAGAATCCAGAGATGAACTGGTAGGCAATATCAAAAGACTCAAAGGATACACTGCACCTACTGATCCAGAAGATCCAACTAAAGAACTAGATATGGATAATATGAAACCAGATCAGAGCAAATTATACAAACTTCATCACAAGTCTAGAAACATCATGATCAGTGCCATCACATTCAAGGAATTTGACAGATGCACAGATAAAGAAACAACAAAGAGCATATTCGACAGTCTGGTTCTGACCTATGAAGGAAGCCAGCAGGTTCAAGAAGCAAAGGCTAACATACTGGTCAAACAATATGAGTTGTTCAAGATGGAAGAGGATGAAAACATTGAAGCAATGTTCAGCAGATTTTAGATTCTGGTATCATGTTTAAAAGTATTAAAGAAAAGCTACACCATTGCAGATCATGTAAAGAAGATCGTCAGAAGCTTATCAGCCAAATAGAGACCAAAGGTTACTGCAGTAGAATTGCTTCCTCTGATGTGCTTCCAAACTTGCTTGAATGACTACTTCGTTCATTCTTCCTTCTGCCTGCTTTCCTTCCTGAAATCATGCCTTTATGAGGTCCAGAAGCAGACCTGATGTGTGCCATCATTGCTGTTTCTGCCTCTTCTTCATCAGACGATTCTTCTTCTGATTCTGATACATCCCAGGCAGCCATCAGACCCATCTTTCTGTATCTGAACTCTTCTTGTGCTGTTTGCCTTTTTCCAGATTTGGACATTCTGACTTGATATGTCCAGGTTCATTGCATCCATAACAGATGATGTTCTTTTGGTCAGATTCTTCCTTATCTTTGTTGTTATGTTTTTTCTTGGAACCTCTCCTCTTCCTGATTTCCAAGATCTTAACCATCTTTTTGGTTAAGTAAGTCATATCATCACTGTTACTATCACTATCCTCTAATTCTGATGCTGCCTTTGCAGCTTTCTTCTGTTTCGACTTCAGCGCCAGATTCTTCTTCTTTGGTTCATCTTCTTCCAGTTCTATTTCATGCGACCTGAGTAAGCTGATCAGGTCTTTAAGTCTTAAGTTATTCAGATCTTTGGCTTGCTGAACTGCAGTAACCATTGGTCTCCACTGTTTTGGTAAACTTCTTAGAATCTTCTTGACATGATCTACTGTTGTGTAGCTTTTCTTCAAGACCTTCAGTCCAGATATCAGAGTCTGGAATCTGCAGAACATTCCATCAATGTTTTCATCATCTTCCATCTTGAACATCTCATACTGTTTGACAAGTATGTTAGCCCTAGCTTCTTGAACCTGTTGGGTTCCTTCATAGGTCAGAACCAGACTGTCGAATATGCTCTTTGCTGTTTCTTTATCTGTGCATCTGTCAAATTCCTTGAATGTGATGGCATTGATCATGATGTTTCTGGACTTGTGATGAAGTTTGTGTAATCTGCTCTAATCTGGTTTCATATCATCCATGTCTAGTTTTTTAGTTGGATCTTCTAGATCAGTAGGTGCAGTGTATCCTTTGACTATCATCTTCCATAGTTCAGGATCTTGAGATATGACAAAGCTTCTCATTCTGTCCTTCCAATATTCAAACCTTTCTCCATCAAACAGTGGTGGTCTGTTGATGTTGCCTCCCAATTCTTCTATGGATTCTGCCATGTTGAACCCCTTTGACCTTTCCTCAAACACTGTTAAGTGATCAGCCTTGAGACCGAGCTCTGATACCAATTGAAGGTGCGAACACGAGAAGGGGGGTTGAACTGTGTTTGACTTAACTTGAATACTTTTCTTGTTTTTACACTTTTAAAACAAAACTTGATGTATGATTAACAACAGAGTTAGCAGCGGATATAAAGTAAAAATAAAACTCACAATTTTTATACTGGTTCACCGTTAACGAGGCTACGTCCAGTCCCTTTACCTTGAAGGATTTCACTAATTCAAACCTTGAATTAGAACCGTTCTATTGACCCTCCAAGTCAGTCTTCTCAAACAGTCTAACAAGCCTAGACTCTTGAGGAATACAGCTCATGTCTTCTCTTGCCAATCTAACAATCCCAGATTGTAGAAGGAATTACAACACTATGAATCTAATTTCCAAGTAATCTTCTACCCCTTCTGACTCCCTCAGATTGTAGACTCTACTTCAACAACTTAGATCTGACACAGTGGAAGGAAAATAACACGAGTGCTTGCTTCTTGAAAGCTGGAACTCACAATTGACCTCACTGAAAACTTGAGTGTTTGCTTTGGAAGTGTATGACTCTTTTGTGATTTTCGATGATGAGTATTCGGCCTTGAGCCTCCTTTTATAGATGCAGATTAGGGCCTCTTCCAATGCTTAAATTCGAGCTGAATCTTGCTGGATTCTCTGGCAAAAATAACTTGACCAATTGGGCTTCATTTAAATAAAAAAACATATCTTTTTTAAGTCTTAGATTTATTTCAAAAATATCTGGCCAATCAAATCTTTTATTGTTCCCGCCACAGCTCCTGAATTCCACAGTACTCCATTTTTATTTTTGTAACAAATCTTTTTAATACTTTGATTAAAATAAATTAAAATCTCCACCGTTAATCCTCATGATTAAATCTGGACCATTAGATTCTTCTGCGCTATTCCACCTCTGGACCAAACTAATTGATATGTTGTGATCCTCTGATTTTGGCCATCGCTGGACCACACTTCCTAACCCTCTGATCTTCTGATTTCGGCCATCCTAGACTTGCACCTGATATGCTACAATCCTCTGATCTCGGCCATTGTTGGACCACACATCCTGACCCTCTAATTTCGGCCAACACTGGGCCATGGTCTGATCTTCTGATCTCGGCCAACACTGGGCCAAATAATTAATTCTGAACCATTGATCTGGAAATCTTCTCTCTGATCTGGACCAATTCTAGACTTGGTCTGGATTTAACTGAAATTAAATCTGGATAAGTAATATTTCAGTCTGGACATTTTACCTTTGATTTTGGATCAGGTCTGGATCAATTCTGGAAATCATTTCTTCTGGTCTAGACTTAGGTTCATGCCCTGAACCATGCTATCTTCTGATCTGGGTCAAATCTGGATTGATTCTCTTGTTCTGGACTCATTAACTTATCTTCTGGTTGAGTCTGGAACAAGACTGGGCTGTTTTAATTTCTCACTGCCAGGCCATCTTCTGGTCAGAATAACTTATAGAATAAATCTGGTATTTGATTCCTCTTGGTCTGGAACAACTCTCCCTCTGGCAGGCTTTCCTCTGGTATGGTCCAGGTCTTCTTCTGACATTGCTTCCTTCTGATCTGGGCTAGCAAAGGTATCTTCTGGTGATGTTTTGACATCCTGGAGTATCTTCTGGTAATTCCAGAATTCATTTTCTGGAATCCTTTGATCTTCTGCTTCTGATTACTTCAGTTTCTGGTGGCATTTAATTTAATAATTCAAGGTACAAAATAAGATTACATTGAGTGCTTTTGTAAACATCAAAATCCTAAGACTTAGAACCAACTTGGTTCCAACAATCTCCCCCTTTTTGATCATGACAAAACCTTAACTTATTTTGCTAACTTATAACTCAAAAACTTGAATTACTCCCCCTCAGACCAATCTCTCCCCCTAAGTCTGATACTCTCCTTTTCAACTCCTTCTTTGTTCTCTCTTTCTTTTCTCTCTTCTCCTCTCCTTTTCAACTCCTTCTCTTTTCATCTCTTTCTTTTTTCTCTCTTCACATTTCCTCTCCTTTTCAACTCCTTCTCTTTTCACTCTTTCTTTTTCTCTCTTTGTTTTTCTCTCTCCTTTCTTTTTATCTCTCCTTTTCTACTTATTTCTCATTTCTCTCTCTCTCTCCCCCTTTTTGTCATCAGTTAAAAAGTGGTCCTACTATTTTTGTATTTTTTGTTTTTCTCTTTACAAATTACAGAAAGTAAAACAGAAAATATAAGACAGAAAATAAAATTACAAGAAATTTAAAAACTCCTAAGATGACTACTTGAGCTAGTCAGATATGGAGGTAATGCTGAGATGCTTCTTGATGAACTCGAACCTATCTTCTGGTAATGCTTTGGTGAAGATGTCAGCCCATTGATGATCAGTGTCCACAAACTGGATGCTTAAAGTCCCCTTTTGAACATGGTCCCTAATGAAATGGTGTTTTATTTCAATGTGTTTGGCTCTGGAGTGTAAGATAGGGTTCTTGGTTAGGTTTATGGCTGAAGTGTTATCACAGAACAAAGGGATATTGGTTTCAAAGATGTTGTAATCTTCAAGTTGATGTTTCATCCAGAGTAACTGTGAACTGCATCCTGCTGCTGATATACACTCAACTTCAGTTGTTGACATGGCAATTGTGCTTTGTCTTTTGCTTGACCAAGAGATCAAATTATCACCTAGGAAAGTGCAGTTGCCACTTGTACTTTTCCTTTCTAGCTTGTCTCCAGCATAGTCGGAATCACAAAAACCTTTGAGTTTGTAGGTGGGGGTTTTCTTGTATAACAGGGTAAGGTTGGTGGTGTTGGAACCAAGTTGGTTCTTGCAATTAAAGTTTTGATGTTAACAAATGTATTTTATGAAAATAACATATTTGACTTAGAAGAAGAATGAAAAATGTCATCAGAAGAATGGATCAGAAGATGACGTCACCAGAAGCAGAAATCAGAGGATGACGTCACCATAAGTTCCTTTACTCCTAAGAAATCAGTAACTACATCAAAGCCTCTTGAACTTCTGCATATGGATATGTTTGGACCAGTGAAAGTAGCATCTCTAAATGGAAAGAAATATGGCTTTGTTATAGTAGACGATTACTCTAGGTGGACATGGGTAAAATTTCTAAGAAGTAAAGATGAATCCCATACTGTATTTATGACATTCTGTAAACAAGTCATGAATGAAAAAGGTTTTAAGATAGTATCAATTAGAAGTGATCATGGAGGAGAATTTGAAAACAAATTATTTGAAAGTTTCTGTGATGAGAATGGAATTTCTCACAACTTTTCTTCTCCTAGAACACCTCAACAGAATGGAGTTGTAGAAAGGAAGAATAGATCACTCCAAGACATGGCCAGAACTATGTTAAATGATTTAAATGTTGCAAAACATTTTTGGGTTGAAGCAATCAACACTGCATGTTATATTCAGAATAGAGTCTTTATTAGGTCTATGTTGAATAAAACACCATATGAATTATGGAAAGGTAAAAAACCTAACATTTCTTACTTTAAACAATTTGGCTGTATCTGTTATATGCTAAATACTTAAGATATCCTTGGTAAGTTTGATTCTCGATCTTAAAAGTGTATCTTCATTGGATACTCTGAAAGATCTAAAGCTTATAGGGTGTTTAATACTGAAACTCATATGGTAGAGGAATCTATACATGTTAAGTTTAATGACAAACAACTTGACACTGCAAAGTCAAAGCAAGATGTTGATATTACAGATTTAACAACACCAGAGGAAGCAGAAACAGACAAACCAGCAGAAGCAGATAAACCAGCAGAATTTGGAGAAGTGAAGGATACGAATAAATCAGAAGCATGTGACACATCTTCAAAGGATGAACCTGATCAAATCAGAACCAGTCATGAGAAATCAGAAGAGAAACCTCGATGGAAATATCAATCATCTCTTCCTGAAAATATGATCATTGGAAGTGGAAGTGATTCTTTAAGAACCAGATCATCATTAAAAAATATAAGTCTGTTTGGTTTAATCTCATCGATTGAGCCTACATCTGTTAGTGAAGCATTGGCAGATGATGGATGGATTATTGCAATGCAGGAAGAGTTAAATGAATTTAAGAGGAATGATGTTTGGGATCTAGTTCCAAGACCAGAGAAGAACATTGTGGGAACCAAGTGGGTCTTCAGAAATAAGTTAAATGAAAAGGGTGAAGTAGTCAGAAACAAGGCAAGGCTTGTGGCACAAGGTTACAGTCAACAAGAGGGTATTGATTACACTGAGACATTTGCTCTAGTGACCAGGTTAGAAGCTATTCGTATCTTATTGTCCTTTGCTGCAAATAATAATATCAAATTATTTCAAATGGATGTTAAAAGTGCTTTTCTCAATGGTTATTTGAGTGAAGAGGTATATGTTAAACAACCTCCAGGTTTTGAAAATTCTGAATTTCCAAACCATGTCTTTAAACTGAGAAAATCCTTGTATGGGTTAAAACAAGCACTTATAGCATGGTATGATAGACTCTGTAATTTCTTACTTAAAAATTAACTTTGAAAGAGGACAAATAGACAATACTTTGTTTAGCAAATCAATAGAAAATGATATTTTGATCATTCAAATTTATGTTGATGATATTATTTTTGGATCTACTAATGGCATTCTTTGTCAAGAATTTTCTGAATTAATGCAGCACGAATTTCAAATGAGTATGACGGGAGAACTTAAGTTCTTTCTAGGAATACAAATTCAACAAAGTTCAGAAGGTATTTACATTAACCAAACTAAATATACAAAGGAACTTCTCAAGAAGTTTAAGATGAGTGATTGCAAACCTATGACTACACCAATGCATCCTACTTGTTCACTTGATAAAGATGAATCAGGAACAAAAGTTGACCAGAAAATCTACAGAGGAATGATAGGATCATTACTCTACCTTACTGCTTCTAGACCTGATATCATATTTAGTGTGTGTGTATGTGCTCGATTTCAATCTGATCCTAGAGAATCTCATCTAACTGATGTTAAGAGAATCCTTAGATACCTAAAAGGCACTACCAACCTAACCTTGTTTTACAAGAAAACTCCTACATACAAACTGAGTGGATACTGTGATTCTGACTATGCTGAAGATAAACTTGAAAGAAAAAGCACCAGTGGCTATTGTACCTTTTTAGGAGACAATTTAATTTCGTGGTCCAGTAAGAGACAACACACCATTGCCATGTCAACAGCAGAGGCTGAATACATTTCAGCAGCTGGCTGCAGCTCTCAACTACTCTGGATGAAGCATCAACTTGAAGACTACAAAATATTAGAATCCAACATACCCATCTATTGTGATAACACCTCTGCAATTTGCCTAACCAAAAACCCTATCCTACATTCTCGAGCCAAACACATAGAGATCAAACACCACTTCATCAGAGATTATGTTCAAAAAGGGGTACTTAACATTCAATTTGTAGACACTGATCGTCAATAGGCTGACATATTCACTAAATCACTACCTGAAGATAGGTTTGAATTCATCAAGAAAAACCTTAATCTTATCTTCACACTAAACTAATAGCTTAGTTTAATTTTTATGTATTTTATTTTTCATGTACTTTTATAAAAAAAAAAGAAAGAAAAAAGAGTGGAAAAAAAAACAGAGGAACTCTTTTCTTCATTCAATCCTTTTTGTCTGATGACAAAGAGGGAGAAGATGTAATATTTGATAAAATATCCGAGGGAGAAGATGATGTATGATGTATTTGATATCTGGTCATTAGACTTAGGGGGAGAAAATATAAAATGAAGCTTAGTCTTAGGGGGAGTCAAAGTCAAAAGAAAGAAAAAGTGTTATAAAAAATACATTGTTTGTCATCATCAAAAAGGGGGAGATTGTTGGAACCAAGTTGGTTCTTGCAATTAAAGTTTTGATGTTAACAAATGTATTTTATGAAAATAACATATTTGACTTAGAAGAAGAATGAAAAATGTCATCAGAAGAATAGATCAGAAGATGACGTCACCAGAAGCAGAAATCAGAGGATGACGTCACCAGATGATGTCATCAGAAGATGACGTCACCAGAAGCAGAAATCAGAGGATGACGTCACCAGAGGATATCGTCAAATGAATCTGTCAGAGAAAAATGTTCAAAACAGAATCTGAGAAAAATGCTCAAAACATAATCTGAGAAAAATGCTCAAAACAGAAGCGGAGCAAAATGTTCAAAACAGATCAGTGAGCAAAAGGCTCAAAACAGAATCTGAGCAAACTACTCTAGAATATTCTCAAAACAGATTAATCGAAATACACTCCTGAAGTAAAGCATCAGTGAAGCCCTAAAGTTCAACTATAAATAGAGGCTTAATGCTGAAGAATAAAGTATCGAAAAACACAAGAACTCAAACTTCAATTCAAAGTTATCTGAGAGTTCAAAAGAGAGAAACACAAATGATCAAGAGCAATATTTTCTAAGTGTTTTTGAGAGAGAAATACAGTGCAACAATCAGCTTTCCAGAAGCAATAAAAGAGTGCAAGAATAAGTGCAGCAAACAGCTTTCCAGAAGCAGCGTTGCAAAGTTCCAAACCTTTATTATAGTGGTGTAGATTCCTTCTTCAATCTGGGGTTGTCAGATTGGTAGGAGAAGACTTGGCTGGTTTAGTCAAGGTGTTGTTATTCCTCAAAAGTCTGGGGTTGTTAGGCTGTTTGAGAAGACTTAGCTGGTTTAGTTAAGGTGTTGTTGTTCCTCAAAAGTCTGGGGTTGTCAGGCTGTTTGGGAAGACTGACTTGAAGGGTCAGTGGTGTTGTAATTCAAAGGAGTTTGAATTAGTAAAAAGGCCTTCTGGAGGAAGGGACTGGACGTAGCCTAGTTAACGGTGAACCAGTATAAATTACTGTGTTATTATGTTATTATTATCCGCTGTTGAATCTGATTAGTTATTTATCGAATAATTCAAATCAATATTTAACAAAACAGCAAAATTAATTAAGTTTGACAAACACAATTCAACCCCCCCTTCTCGTGTTTGCACCTTCAGGTGGTTCCTTTAAGGTATCTCAAAATTCGTTTGGCAGCAGTTAAATGGGATTCCCTAAGGTCAGCTTGAAAACGGGCACAGACACAAACACTAACAAGATGTCAGGTCTAGAAGCAGTTAAATATAGAAGGGATCCAATCATACCTCTGTATGTTTTCTGGTCTACCTTTTGGCTGGTTTCATCTTTCTCAAGTGAGCAGGTTGGGTGCATGGGGGTGGCCATAGGCTTACATTCACTCATTTTGAACTTTTTAAGAAGTTCTTTAGTATATTTAGATTGGTGAATGAGTATACCTGATTTACCTTGGTGAATCTGTATTCCCAGGAAGAACTTAAGTTCTCCCATCATGCTCATTTGGAACTCTTTCTGCATTAGGTCAGAAAACTCTTTGCACAAAGTGCCATTAGTGGATCCAAATATGATATCATGAACATAGACTTGGATAATCAGAATATCATTTTTAATGGATTTCCTAAATAGTGTATTATCTATCTGGCCTCTATTAAATTCATTCTTAAGAAGAAAGTTACTAAGTCTGTCATACCATGCTCTTGGTGCTTGTTTTAAACCATATAAAGACTTTTTAAGTTTAAAAACGTGGTCTGGAAAATCAGAGTCTTCACATCCAGGGGGCTGTTTGACATAGACTTCCTCACTTATATAGCCATTTAAGAATGCACTTTTAACATCCATTTGATACAACATTATTGTTGGAACCAAGTTGGTTCTAAGACTTAGGATTTTCATGTTTACAAAAGCACTCAATGTAAACTTATTTTGTACCTTGAATTATTAAATAAAATGCCATTAGAAACTGAAGAAATCAGAAGCAGAAGATCAAAGGAAAATGAATTCTGGAATTTCCAGAAGATATTCTAGGATGTCAAAACATCACCAGAAGATATCTTTGCAGGCCAATATCAGAAGGAAGAAAAATTAGAAGGAAACATGGATCATACCGGTGGAAAGCCTGCCAGGAGGAGAGTTGTTGCAGGCCAAGAGGAATCAAATATCAAATTTATTCCAGAAGTTATTCTGACCAGAAGATGGCCTGGCAGTGAAATATTAAACTGCTCAGACTTGTTCCAGACTCAACCAAAAGCTATGTTTAAAGATCCAGAACAAGAGAATCAATCCAGATTTGACCCAGACAATAAGATAGCATGATTCAGGGCATGAAACTAAGTTCATACCAGAAGAAATGAATTCCAGAATCAATCCAAACTTGGTCCAAAATCAAAGGTAAAATGTCCAGACTGAAATAATTTTTTGTTCAAGTTAATTTCAGTTTATTCCAGACCAAGTTCAGAATTAGTCCAGATCAGAGGGAAGGTTTCTAGATCAATGGTTCAGAATTAATTATTTGGTCCAGTGATGGTCCAGATCAGAAGATCAGACCATGGCCCAGTGTTGGCCGAAATTAGAGGGACAAAAGGTATAGTCCAGCAAAGGCCGAGTTCAGAGGATTATAGCATATCAAGTGCGCATCCAGGATGGCCGAAATCAGAAGATCTGAGGGTCAAGAAGTGTGGTCCAGGGAAGGCCGAAATCAGAGGATCACAGCATATCAATTAGGATGGTCCAGATGTGGACTAGCGCATGAAGATCCAATGGTCCAGATTTAATCAGGAAAATTATACGGTAAAGAATTTAATTTATTTTGATCAGAGAATTTAAAAGATTTGTTACAAAAATAAAGTGAGGTGTTGTGGAATTCAGGAGCTGTGGCGGGAAGGAACCAACAGATTTAATTGGCCAGTTATTTTGAAAGAAAATCTGAAGATATGTTTTTTATTTATATGAAGCACAATTGGTTAAGTTATTTTTTCAGAGAATCCAGAAATATTCAGCTCGAATTTAAGCAATGGAAGAGGCCCTAATCTGCATCTATAAAAGGAGGCTCAAGGCAGAATACTTAGTATCGAAAATCACAAAAGAGTCATACACTTCCAAAGCAAACACTCTCAAATTTTCATAGAAGTCAATTGTGAGTTCCAGCTTTCAAGAAGCAAGTACTCGTGTTATTTTCCTTCCATTGTGTCAAATCTAAGTTGTTGAAGTAGAGTCTACAATCTGAGGAAGTCAGTAGAGGTAGCAGGTTACTTGGCAATTAGATTCATAGTGTTGTGATTTCTTCTACAATCTGGGATTGTCAGATTGGCTGAAGACAGGAGTTGCATTCCTCAAAGAAGTCTAGGATTGCTAGACTGTTTGAGAAGACTGACTTGGAGGGTCAGTATAAAGGTTGTAATTCAAGGTTTGAATTAGTGAAATCTTTCAAGGTGAAGGGACTGGACATAGCCTCGTTAACGGTGAACCAGTATAAAAACTGTGAGTTTTATTTTTACTTTTATCCGCTGCTAACTCTGTTTTTAATTATACATCAAGTTTTGTTTTAAAAGTATAAAAACAGGAAAAGTAATTAAGTTAAGTCAAACACAATTCAACCCCCCCTTCTCGTGTTTGCACCTTCAATTATATCATGATTAGCAGCAAATGATAAAAGAATTCTAATTGCTTCTAACCTGGCCACTGGAGCAAAAGTCTCAGTGTAATCTATACCTTCCTGTTGACTATATCCTTGAGCTACAAGTCTGGCTTTGTTCCTTACCACTTCACCTTTTTCATTGAGTTAATTCCTGAAAACCCACTTGGTTCCAATAATGTTTTTGTTTGGTCTGGATACCAGATCCCAAACATCATTCCTTTGAAATTCATTCAGCTCTTCTAGCATTGCAAGTATCCAACCTTCCTCTGCCAAAGCCTCATAAACATTGGTTGGTTTGCATCAGCTTCTGGTTCTGGAAGATCTATAATAGCTTCTGATTCTGATAAATCAGCTTCTGGTTCTGGTGAATCTGTAACAGCTTCAGATTCTGGTAAATATCCAGATTTCTCTTCTAACTTATCTTGGCTGTTTCTGACTTGATCAGATTTATCTTTTGAAGATTTGTCATGTGTTGCTGACTTGCTTGTATCCTTTACCTTTCCAGGTACTTCTGTTTCTTGTGCTTCTGCTCCCTTTGGTTCTGGTGAACCTGCACTATTTTTATCTTGCTTTGATTTGTCAAAATCAAGCAGTTTGTCATATTACATAATGCAAATCAAATAATTTAAAATTTAACTCAATACAGCCAAACCATTAATTCTTCTTCTGGTGGTTTGTGCTTGTTTTTGAAACCACTGGAATGTTGTTTCTGCTGAGGTGTTCAATTCGTGTGAATCACCTGGTTCCTCTGACAGTTTGATTCTGATTCCACTCTTTCTGCTTTGGCTGATACACCATGTTCCTCTGGTGATTCTGGAACATGTTTTGGTTCTGGTAACTTTGGTGAATCTGGTGATTCTGATAACCTTGATGGTTCTGGTGATTCTGATAATTTCTGTAGTTATATTGATTCTGATAATTAGAGTAATTCTGATGATCATACCTGAACCTTTGATACCTATTTTGGTTCTGGTTCCAGTACTGATTCTGGTTCTGGTTCTGGTTCCAGTTCCTGTACCTAAGACTTAGAACCAACTTGGTTCCAACACTGATCAGCTCCCTCAGGTCTCATGAAATAGAGCTGAATGCAGATGAACCTAAGAAGAAGAAGAATCTGGCTCTGAAGTCGAAACAGAAGAAAGCTGTAAGGGCAGCATCAGAATCAGAGGATAGTGACAGTAACTGTGATGATATGGCTTACTTAACCAAAAAGATGGTTAAGATCTGGGAAAACAGGAAGAGGAGAGGTTCCAAGAAGAAACATAACAGCAAGCAAAGATAAGGAAGAATCTGACAAGAAGAACATCATCTATTATGGATGCAATGAACCTGGACATATCAAGTCAGAATGTCCAAATCTGGAAAAAGGCAAACAGCACAAGAAGAGTTCCAGATTCAGAAAGAAGGGTCTGATGGCAGCCTGGGATGTATCAGAAGAAGAATCGTCTGATGAAGAAGAGGCAGAAACAGCAATGATGGCACACATCAGGTCTGCCTCTGGACCTCATAAAGGCACAGCTTCAGGAAGGAAAACAGGCAAAAGGAAGAATGATCAAAGCAGTCATTCAGGCAAGTCTGGAAGCACATCAGAGGAAGCAATTCTGGCTCTGATGGCTCATAACAACTCAAGCTCTGGATACAGCTCAGGCTCTGAAACAGATTCAGAAGATGAAGACAATGAGGTATTTTCTAATCTCTCTAAATCTGAATTAATTGATGCTGTAAAAGACTTGTTAAATGCAAACAATAAGATGTCTTTAAAACTGAAAACTCTTAGGGAAGATAAGAAAAATCTAAATTCTGAGTATGCAACTGAAAACAGGGATTTTAAAACTGAAGTTGCAAGATCAAATCTGAAAACCAAACTCTCAAAAGTAATATATGTTCCACTTCCAAAACTGTTTCTGAATCTGATATGCATGAACAATTTTTTCAAAACTTTATTTCTAATGGAATGGAAAGAAGTAAATATGCATCTATGATTTATGGAAATAGTAACACTGGAAAGAGAGGTCTTGGTTTTACAGAAACGATTACTGAAAGTAAAGCTGTTCATTCTGATGTTTTATGCATTGTTTGTGCTAAGAAAGGTCACTCTGAACTATCTTGTCCAATGGTAAAATCTGAAGAAGATCAGAGAGCTGTTAAGACTAACAAACCTGGACCCAATCAGTTCTGGGTACCAAAAGATCAAATTGTTTATGTTGCAGATATTCTAAGCAACCAGAATGAGACACCAACAATGGTGCCTGGACAATGGATGTTGGCAATGCACAAGCAGAAGAAGGTTTATGTTCCAACATCTACCAAACAGAAGCCAAGTGACTCTGGTAGAAGTAGAACTGGTCAACACAATACCCACTGGAACCAGAATCTGAATCAGTACCAGAACCCGAACCAAAACCAGAACCAGCATAATTACCAGAATCAGTATAATCACCAGAATCACCATAACTTCCAGAATCACCAGAGGAACCTGGTGTATCAGCCGAAGCAGAAAGAGAGGAATCAGAATCAGGAGAGTTCTTCAAACACTCCAGTGAGATTTGAAGTGAATAGAATTTCACTAGAAGGGGGTTGAATATAGATATTCAAGGTTTTAAAAATTCTGTTTTAGTTTTAAACTACTGTCCTCTTTCAGAGGATGATTATCAGATGTTGAAAAGTTGAGAGAGAGAATAATGACACACGAGTTTTTATATTGGTTCACCCAATGAAGGCTACGTCCAGTCCTCACACTCTTGTGAGTTTTTAATAAGTATCAAAAGCTATCAGCCTCTCACTGAGGTTGATTACAAATTGTCTATTCTTTAGCTTCACCAAGCTTACAATTCTTTCCTTCTGATTTCTCTTCAAGTGTTACTCACTTGAAGTTCTAAAGATGATATGAAGTAGTTTGATAGGATTTAATTTCTACAAAGATGAAACAAAGATCTGGTGTAAGATTATAGAAAGCTTGAAAGGAGATTGATAATGCTCTTGATAGCCTCTAGATGTTTTTCTGTTTTGCTCGTGTAGTTGTGTGTTGCTGAAGAAGAGCAGCCTTCCTTTTATAGAGAGAAGGAAACTTTCTCTTCAAGAAAATTTGCTTTTCTGACCGTTTTCCCAAGTTGTAATGATCCTCAGTTTTGTTTTGAATTTACAGCCTTGCCATTCTGTTCATTTACAGCCTGGCACTTGGGAGGTTACTTCTTTACTTAGCTTTCCAGGAGGTTGGATCATTCCATACGTTTTTAACAACTGGCCAGTGCTCTTTTCTGGTTCCAAGACATGACCCTTCTCTGTTTGCGAATGATGCAGCTTTTGATACTTTGGAACTGTTAGTTGTTCTTAATGTAAGAGGATGAAGAAGCAGCTAGAGTTTATCCTCTTGTAATTTCCTTTTGGTGTCTGAAGTTCACCTTATGGTATTAGTCTTCTGAAGTTTACCTTCTGGTGTTTCATCTTCTGATGTTTACCTTCTAGAGTTCATCTTCTGATATTTATCTTCTGGTGTGTATCTTCTGGTATTCATCTTCTGATGTTTATCATCAGGTTTTTAACTTCTGGTATTCATCTTCTGATGTTTATCATGTGAAGTTCATCTTCTGATTTTTATCCTCTGATTTATTTCTTCTGAAATTCATCTTCTGATGTATATCTTCTGATATTCATTTCTCATGTTCATCTTCTGATGTCGACCAACCTGGACTAGCAAACTGGTCTGCTGTGATCCTCTGATCTCGGCCAATGCTGGACCATACATTCTGACCTTCTGATTTCGGCCAACACTGGGCCATGGTCTGATCTTCTAATCTCGGCCAACACTGGGCCATATTCTTAAATCTGGACCATTTATCTGACCCTTTTCCCTCTGATCTGGACCAATTCTGAACTGGGTCTGGATTGAACTGAAATTAAATCTGGACAAATGATATTTCAGTCTGGACATTTTACCTTCTGATTTGGATCAGGTCTGGATCATATCTGGACATCATTTCTTCTGGTCTGGACTTAGTTTCATACCCTGAACCCTGCTATCTTCTAGACTAGGTCAAATCTGGATTGATTCTTTTGTTCTGGACCCATTAACTTATCCTCTGATTAAGTCTGGATCAAGTTTGGGCTGTTTATCATTTCACTGCCAGGCCATCTTCTGGTCGGTATAACTTATGGAGTAAGTCTGACTTATGATTCCTTCTGGTCTGGATCAAGTATCCCTCTGGCAGGCTTCCTTCTGGTCTGATCCATGTCTCCTTCTGACTTTGCTTCCTTCTGATATGGGCCAGCAAAGATATCCTCTGAGATTTCTGAATGCATCCTCTGGTACCTTCTGCATGCATTATCTGGTGTCTTCAACTTTCAGGTTTTCTGCTTCTGGAATTCTGCTTCGGGTTTTCTGTTCCAAATGTTTTGCCTCTAGTTTTCTGTTCCAGATGTTTTGCTTCTGGTTTTCTGTTCCAGATGTTCTGCTTCTGGTTTTCTGTTCCAGATGTTTTGCTTCTGTTTTCCAGATGTTCTGCTTCTGGTGTTTTGACTTCAGATTTTCTGCTTCAGGAATTAACAGCTTTGTTTCCTGCATGCATTCATTCTTCTGGACAGGAGGTTGCAATCTTTGGATCCTTTTCCTTTCTTAGTACAATACTTAAATGCACGCATTAGTGTAATCGTAATCTTAAGATAATTTTGTTATCATTAAAAGAGATTTTTTTTCAACAAGATTCATCAAGACTACGGAAGGGAATTCAAATCCCCTCATCCAGTAAGAGAATTCAAATCCCCTCATCCAAACCATGTAATCATAGAACATACGGATTAGGAATCTGAAAATCAGAAGCAAGAGAATTTTCAGAGTAAAACTGAAACTGTTGACATAGAGGTTACATCTTGCTGTAAATACTATTATTAATTGATATTTATGTTTACTGTGATAACAAGAAGCTTGATATTAACAAATCAAAGCTAGATAAGTATTCTGCAGGTTTTCAAACTGTCAGAGGAATCAGGTGATTCACACGAATTGAACACTTCAGCAGAAACAGCATTCCAGTGGTTTCAAAAACAAGTAGAAACCACCAGAAGCAGAATTAATGGTTTGGCTGTATTGAGTTCATTTTTAAATTATTTCATCTATATTATGTTATATGACAAACTGCTTGATCTTGACAAAACAAAGCAAGATAAAGATAGTGCAGGTTCACCAGAACCAAAGGGAGCAGAAGCAGAAGAAACAGAAGTACCTGGAAAGGTAGAGGATATAAGCAAGTCAGCAACACATGACAAATCTTCAAAAGATAAATCTGATCAAGTCAGAAACAGCCAAGATAAGTTAGAAGAGAAATCTGGATATTTACCAGAATCAAAAGCTGTTACAGATTTACCAGATCCAGAAGCTGATTTTTCAGAATCAGAAGCTGTTACAGATTTACCAGAACCAGAAGCTGATTTATCAGAATCAGAAGCTGTTACAGATTTTTCCAGAATCAGAAGTTGATGCAGACCAACCAATGTTGATGAAGCTTTGGCAGAGGAAGGTTAGATACTTGCAAAGCAAGAAGAGCTGAATGAATTCCAAAGGAATGATGTTTGGAATCTGATATACGTGAAGTAGCAAAATTGATTTACAAGGAAGGGGGGTTTGAATTGTAAATCTCCCTTTTTAAAATTTCCAGAAAAACTTCAGTTTTAAATACAAGAAAGTTCTTGGTTAAGGAAGCAGAAAAATGGTGAACGTTCTTGGTTTGAATAGAAAACGGAGAACGTTCAGATTAGTGTTTAAAACAGAAAACAGTTTTGTATTTTAATCTTTGAAACACGATTAAACTGAATAAAGAGATAAGGGATAAGAAATACCACACGCAGATATATCCTGGTTCACCCAAACTTGGGCTACGTCCAGTCCTCACGAAGTGAGATTTTCCACTAAGTGTTTAAAACAAGAACCTTCTTGGTTTTACAGCACCTAGTCTAGATCAACCTTGATCTTTTGTTTTCAGAACTTAAACTAATTCCTACCCAGAAAAAGTTTAACCAAATCACCTATCAATCTTGATAGGATTTCTTACAATCTACCCAAACTATCTTTTACTCTTATAGTTTGAGTTTACAATGATGATGATGAGATTGATTTTGTTTAGAATCTGTGAATTCTCAACTCTTGTTTGAGATTTGATTCTTTACAGATAAATCACAATATATATCAGAGTAAAACAATTTAACTAAAAACTGAATATATATCAGAGTAAAACAATTTAACTAAAAACTGATTCTATAAGTGATTTTCAGAACTTCAAGTATGAATCTGAATGATTGTGATAGCTGTGTTAGCACTTGAACGTCTGATTTTTCCTTGAGCAGTGGCCTTCCTTTTATAGGCTTGAAAGCAGTGAATAAAGGCCAATATAGCCGTTGTAAAGGCCTTGTGTCAGACTGGTCCAGTGGCTTTATTTCTAATTAAAAATAATCCTTTTATTTTCCTTATCAGTCTTGACCTACAGTGTTTTGGATCAATCTTTCTTGAGTTGTTAATGATCTTCCGAAGCTTCTGATAAGTGGCAATTTTGTTGGCTTGATCTGAAGCTTTGGATCAGTAAACGCAGATTGAAAACAGTCACGAAAGCTTGAAATAAGAAGCTTGTACTGAAGCTTCTAAAACTGCCTGGAGATTGATTGATCGTTCTGGACGTTTGTTCTTTAGGTATCCTCTGTTAAATTCCATAATGTATCCTCTGGTAATTTCCAGAATGTATCTTCTGGTAATTTACTTCATGAGGTATCTTCTGGAGTTTGATACCTATTGTTTCCAGAACAGTCTGAACAGGCATCTTTGAGAGTCTTTATCTTTCTCAATTCGAAAGTTCTCTTGATCTGAATTGATCCTATGTGTTCTCTGCCATGTAGTGATCATATCCATGTAACTTCCAGAGCCAACAACTTTAATTAAGTGATGGAGAAAGTTGGGTCTTTATGCTGTCACAGTCTGGCGAACATTCTCCGTTTTCCAGAATGTGAAGAATGTTCTTCTGATGCTGTTTTCTTTGATTCTTTTGAAACCTGTCTATGATTGAAAACACTCAAAAGCACAGGTTAAATTAACAATACATTTAGAATCATAATTAAACAATGATTAATTAACCTTTGTTTGTTTTCATCAAAACATTAAATTTGAGAGTTTGTCTTAACAATACAGAGCAAACAAAAACATTATTGGAACCAAGTGGGTGTTCAGGAATAAACTCAATGAAAAAGGTGAAGTGGTAAGGAAGAAAGCCAGATTAGTAGCTCAAGATACAGTCAACAGGAAGGTATAGATTACACTGAGACTTTTGCTCCAGTAGCAAGGTTAGAAGCAATTAGAATTCTTTTATCATTTGCTGCTAATCATGATATAGTTCTGTATCAAATGGATGTTAAAAGTACATTCTTAAATGGCTATATAAGTGAGAAAATCTATGTCAAACAGCCCCCTGGACTTGAAAATTCGTATTTTCCAAACCATGTTTTTAAACTTAAGAAATATTTATATGGTTTAAAACAAGCACCAAGGGCATGGTATGACAGACTTAGCAACTTTCTGCTTAAGAATGAATTTAATACAGGCCAGATTGATAATACTCTATTTAGGAAATTCATTAAAAATGATATTTTGATTATTCAAGTTTATGTCGATGATATCGTATTTGGATCGACTAATGGCACTTTGTGCAAAGAGTTTTCTGACCTAATGCAGAAAGAGTTCCAAATGAGCATGATGGGAGAACTTAAGTTCTTCCTGGGAATTCAGATTCATCAAGGTAAATCAGGTATACTCATTCACCAATCTAAATACACTAAAGAACTTCTTAAAAAGTTCAAAATGAGTGAATGTAAGCCTATGGCCACCCCCATGCACCCAACCTGCTCACTTGAGAAAGATGAAACCAGTCAAAAGGTAGACCAGAAAACATACAGAGGTATGATTCGATCCCTTCTTTATTTAACTGCTTCTAGACCTGACATTTTGTTTAGTGTTTGTGTCTGTGCCCGATTTCAAGCTGGCCCTAGGGAATCCCATTTAACTGCTGTCAAACGAATTTTGAGATACCTTAAAGGAACCACCAACCTTACTTTGTTATACAAGAAAACCCCCACCTACAAACTCAAAGGTTTTTGTGATTCCGACTATGCTGGAGACAAGCTGGAAAGGAAAAGTACAAGCGGCAACTGCACCTTCTTAGGTGATAATATGATCTCTTGGTCAAGCAAAAGACAAAGCACAATTGCCATGTCAACAGCTGAAGCTGAGTATATATCAGCAGCAGGATGCAGTTCACAGTTACTCTAGATGAAACATCAACTTGAAGATTACAACATCTTTGATACCAATATCCCTTTGTTCTGTGATAATACTTCAGCCATAAACCTAACCAAGAACCCTATCTTACACTCTAGAGCCAAACACATTGAAATAAAACACCATTTCATTAGGGACCATGTTCAAAAAGGGACTTTAAGCATCCAGTTTGTGGACACTGATCATCAATGGGCTGGCATCTTCACCAAAGCATTACCAGAAGATAGGTTCGAGTTCATCAAGAAGCATCTCAGCATTATCTCCATATCTGACTAGCTCAAGTAGTCATCTTGATGTAGGAGGGTTCGCTGCAAGAATCGAGGAAGAAACGACTTTGCGGGGAAATGCAGAAAAAGATCGTCCGGTGTCAGATTGCCTATTATTATACCTTTCCGAAAAAGGAAACGCGCCACGAACACATCTCATCGCTTCGCCATGATGTATGGGCTCCAGAACCGTTTTGAGCTCGTCTTGGGCCTCAAAATAGTCGTTTTAGTTTTCCCGTAATTTCGGGCTTTTCTGTTTACAGCCGCTTTAGTTTTTCCTTTAATTGAGGGCTTTTCTGTTTTACCTAATTCTCGTACTAGGGTTTCTATTATCTATTTAAAGACTTTCTATGCTGTAACATAAGGGTATCTTTTAATAAAATAATTAATTTTGAGAGTTTTTCTCTTCTCTGGTGGATTCCAGAACTTGTTCTTTTTTTAGAATTAGCGTTTGCTAACCCTTTGCGGTTTCCGACTGCGTCACATCTTAGGAGTTTTTTTTTTAATTTTCTTGTAATTTTATTTTATGCTTTTTAATTTTCTGTTTTTACTTTTTGTAATTTGTAAAGAGAAAAACAAAAAATTACAAAAATAGTAGGACCTCTTTTTGGCTGATGACAAAAAGGGGGGGAGAGAGAGAAAAAGGAGAAATAAGTAGAAAAGGAGAGATAAAAAGAAAGGAGGAGCGAAAAAGAAAGAGATGAAAAGAGAAGGAGTTGAAAAGGAGAAGAATCAGGGAGAGAGAAAAAGAAAGAGTCAAAAAAGTTGAAAATGAGAGGAAACTGGGAGAGAGAAAAATAAAGAGAGAAAAAGAAAGAGTGGAAAAAAGAAGGAGTTGAAAAGGAGAGGCTATGTAAAGGGAGAAAAGAAAGAGAGAATAAAGAAGGAGTTGAAAAGGAGAGGAGAAGAGAAGAAAAGAAAGAGTGAAAAGAGAAGTAGTTGAAAAGGAGAAGAAAAAGTCAATATCATACTTAGGGGGAGAGATTGGTCTGAGGGGGAGTAATTCAAGTCTTCGAGTTATAAACTAGCAAAATAAGTTAAGGTTTTGTCATCATCAAAAAGGGGGAGATTGTTGGTTCTAAGTACTTAGGATTTTGATGTTTACAAAAGCACTCCATGTAATCTTATTTTGAACCTTGAATTATTAAATTAAATGTCACCAGAAGCTGAAGTAATAAGAAGCAGAAGATCAAAGTGTTCCAGAGATTAAATCCTGAAGGTACCAGAAGATACTCCAAGATGTCAAAACATCACCAGAAAATATCTTTACTGGCCCAGATCAGAAGGAAGCAAAGTCATAAGGAAACCTGGACCAGACCAGAATGAAGCCTGCCAGAGGGAGACTTGATCCAGACCAGTAGGAGTCATAAGTCAGACTTGTTGGAACCAAGTTGGTTCTAAGTACTTAGGATTTTGATGCTTACAAATGTACTCAATGTAAACTTATTTTGTACTTTGAATTATTAAGTTAAATGCCCCAAAAACTGAAGGAAACAGAAGCAAAGATCAAAGGATTCCAGAAAAATAAATTCTGGAATGACCAGAAGATACTCCAGGAATGTCAAAACATGACCAGAAGATATCTTTGCTGGCCCAGATCAGAATGAAACATGGATCATACCATTGGAAAGCTTGCCATAAGGAGAGTTGTTCCAAACAAACAGGAATCAAATATCAATTTTATTCCAGAAGTTATTCTGACCAGAAGATGGCCTGGCAGTGAAAAATTACACAGTCCAAACTTGTTCCAGACTTGACCAGAAGGTATGTTTTATGAGTCCAGAACAAGAGGATCAATCCAAATTTGACCCAGACCATAAGATAGCATGATTCAGGGCATGGAACTAAGTCTAGAAAGAAGAAATGAGTTCCAGAATCAATCCAGACCTGGTCCAAAATTAAAGGTAAAATGTCCAGACTGAAAAAATTTTGTTGAAGTTAATTTCAATTTGTTCCAGACCAAAGTCCAGATCAGAGTAAAAACTTCTAGATCAATGGTTCAGAAATAATTATTTGGTCCAGTGATGGTCCACATCAGAAAATCAGACCATGGCCCAGTGGTGGCCGGAATCAGAGGGACAGACTGTGCAGTCCAGCAAAGGCCGAATTCAGAGGATTTTAGCATATCAGGTGTGCGTCCAGGGAAGGCCAAAATCAGAAGATCAGAGGGTTAGGAAGTGTGGTCCAGGAATGGTCGTAATCAGAGATCACAGCATAATAATCAGTATGGTCCAGATGTGGACTGCGCATAAAGATCCAATGGTCCAGATTTAATCAGGAAATTTATACGGTGGAGAATTTAATTTATTTTGATCAAAGGATTAAAAAGATTTATTACAAAAATAAAGTGAGTTGTTGTGGAATTCAGGAGCTATGGCGGGAAGGAACCAACAGATTTAATTGGCCAATTATTTTGAAACGAAATCTGAAGATATGTTTTTTATTTATATGAAGCCCAATTGGTCAAGTTATTTTTACAGAGAATCCAGCAAGATTCAGCTCGAATTTAAGCATTGGAAGAGGCCCAAATCTGCATCTATAAAAGGAGGCTTAAGGCAGAATACTCAAGAATCGAAAATAACAAAAGAGTCATACACTTCCAAAGCAACCACTCTCAAATTTTCATATAAGTCAATTGTGAGTTTCAGCTTTAAATAAGCAAGTACTCGGTTATTTTCTTTCCACTGTGGCAAATCTAAGTTGTTGAAGTAGAGTCTACAATCTGAGGGAGTCAGTAGAGGTAGCAGGTTACTTGGCAATTAGATAGGGTTGTATCTAAGTTGTTGAAGTAGAGTCTACAAACTGAGGGATTCATAAAGGGTAGCAAGGTACTTAGCAATTAGATTCATAGTGTTGTGAATTCTTCTACAATCTGGGGTGTCAGATTGGCTGAAGAATAGGAGTTGTTTTTCCTCAAAGAAGTCTAGGATTGTTAGACTATTTGAGAAGACTGACTTGGAGGGTCAGTAGCAAGGTTGTAATTCAAGGTTGAATTAGTGAAATCCTTCAAGGCGAAGGGACTAGACGTAGCCTCGTTAACGGTGAACCAGTATAAAATCTGAGTTTTTATTTTTATTTTTATCCGCTGCTAACTCTGTTTTAATTATACATCAAGTTTTGTTTTGAAAGTATTAAAACAGGAAAAGTATTCAAGTTAAGTCAAACACAATTCAACCCCCCCTTCTCGTGTTTGCACCTTCAAGACTTAATCCAGAAGTTATTCTGATCAGAAGATGGCCTGGCAGTGAAATAATAAACAGCTCAGACTTGATCCAGACTTAATCAGAGAGTAAATTAATGGGTCCAGAACAAAGGAATTAATCCAGATTTGACCCAGACCAGAAGATAGCATGGTTCAGGGTATGAAACTAAGTCCAGACCAGAAGAAATGATCTCCAGAATTGATCCAGAACTGATCCAAAACATAAGGTAAAATGTTCATACTGAAATATTATTTGTCCAGATTTAATTTCAGTTTAATCCAGACCAAGTCCAGAATTGGTCCAGATCAGATGGAAGATTTTCAGATTAATGGTTTAGATTTAAGTATTTGGCCCAGTGTTGGTCGAGATCAGAAGATCAGACCATGGCCCAGTGTTGGCCGAAATCAGAAGGTCAGAATGTGTGGTCCAGCAGTGGCCGAGATCAGAGGATCACAGCAGATCAGTTTGCTAGACCAGGATGGCCGAGATCAGAAGATCAGAAGGTTAGAAAGTGTGGTCCAGGGTTGGCCGAAATCAGAGGATCACAGCAGATCACTTAGTATGGTCCAGATGTGGACTAGCGCAGAAGATCAAATGGTCCAGATTTAATCATGAGGATTAACGGTGGAGATTTTAATTTATTTTGATCAAAGTATTAAAAAGATTTGTTACAAAAATAAAGTGAAGTATTGTGGAATTCAGGAGCTGTTGGCAGGAAGAAACTAAAGACATGATTGGCCAGTTATTTTTGAAAGAAAATCTAAAGCTTAAAAAAAGATATGTTTTTTATTTAAATGAAGCCCAATTGGTCAAGATATTTTTGCAAGAGAATCCAACAAGATTCAGCTCAAAATTAAGCTTGGAAGAGGCCTTAATCTGCATCTATAAAAGGAGGCTCAAGGCAGAATTCTTAGCATCGAAAATCACAAAAGAGTCATACACTTCCAAAAGCAAACACTCAAGTTTTCAGTGAGGTTAATTGTGAGTTCCAGCTTTCCAGAAGCAAGCACTCGTGTTATTTTCTTTCCCTTGTGTTAGATCTAAGTTGTTGAAGTAGAGTCTACAATCTGAGGGAGTCAGAAGGGGTAGCAGATTACTTGGCAATTAGATTCAAGGCGTTGTAATTCCTTCTACAATCTGGGGTTGTCAGATTGGCAGGAGAAGACTTGACTAGGAAGTCAAGGTGTTGTATTCCTCAAGAGTCTAGGATTGTTAGACTGTTTGAGAAGACTGACTTGGAGGGTCAGTGGTATTGTTGTAATTCAAGGTTTGAATTAGTGAAATCCTTCAAGGTGAAGGGACTTGACGTAGCCTCGTTAATGGTGAACCAGTATAAAAATTTTGTGTTTTATTTTTACTTTATATCCGCTGCTAGCTCTGTTTTTATTCATACATCAAGTTTTGTTTTAAAAGTGTAAAAACAGAAAAAGTATTCAAGTTAGTCAAACACAATTCAACCCCCCCTTCTCGTGTTTGCACCTTCAGTGGTATCGCGTGTCATCACCTCGAAAGCTGAGGAACACTTCATGGTTTGCTTGAGGGGTAGTGGAAGAGGTTGACCATGCCATGTCAATTGGCTAGGTACCTTAATTTTAAGGGAATTATGAGTTTATGTATGTGAATTTATGCACTATGTGTTGTTTCTTTTATAGCATTGTTGAGATATGTGAGAACCAATAAAAGAATCAATTATGAACCTTCTTACTAAGTCAATCAATCTCTTTGTAAGTTTTGGCACGCGGCTTTGAAATCATGCGTTATATTGTAGCTTATCCGGAAGCAAATTAATGGGGAATAAAATTTCTTGACCTAGTGTGTGAAAACTATTTTCATTTTTTTAAAACAACTACATAGTCAAGCCTATTGATTTATATATTTTAACTCAAATTATACCTAAGAAAAACAAAGTGATAAATTTCAATTTTATATTTGAGTAAAGCAACGAGCTAGTTATTGGAGGCGAGAGATGCGCGTAGCCTTAACGTGGGTGAACTTTTTTTAATATGACAATAACGTGGGGTGAACTTAACGACTAACGTGGTCATTTTTAGGTAATTATCTATTTATATCAAAATAATGCCTAATACAAAACCTCACTTGATTAAATTAATGGATTTTAAAAAATTGTTAGGTGGGCTCAATCCCTAAGTGGAATCCACCAATTTTATTATTATTATTATTATTATTATTATTATTATTATTATTATTGTTGTTGTTGTTGTTGTTGTTGTTGTTGTTGTTGTTGTTGTTGTTGTTGTTGTTGTTGTTGTTGTTGTTGTTGTTGTTGTTGTTGTTGTTGTTGTTGTTAAAGAAAGAAAAGAAAAGAAAAAAGAATATGTGTTTTATTGAGTTTGACTCGTGTGAAGAAGAAAAACAAAAAAAGAAAGGGATTTGAAATCCCTAGAGTAAAAGAAAGGAACACTGTGCCGTAAAAGGATGTAGAATAAAAGCAATAGTTCTTCCAATGATTTATTTACCTTCTTTATATTTTCATCAACAACATCTTTAGACTTGTATGTTAAGGAAAAACATATATCCACATTTTGAAATTTACACATAGGGTCCAAAACACTAGCAATTGTCACCAAAATGTTACATTCCCCCCAATATTTATCCAACTTTGTTTTCATTGGTGTTGCCGTTTCTTTCATATAAACATCAATATCCTCTGGTGCATTATCTATTGTTTTACCTTCCAAACTTCTGCAAGATACAAATTAGCAATTTGATATTGACTTCCAAATATGACATGAGTAGCTAGATTGAATACTTCTAAAAACTTACAAACTTTATGAACTTTAATTCAATTTTCATTTGAAGGTGCATAATTATAATGTGGCTCTCTTTCCTTGTAAGTTAGAAATGCAATCTTAAATTTCAATGCAGCTGATATCATATGAAAAGTGGAATTCCACTTTGTAGGACAATCAATGTTAAGCTTTTTATCCCTCAATCTCTTTTGTTCAACAACATCACAAAAGACCTTTAGTCTTGCATCATTGAAATTAATGTATTTCAGACTTTCATGAATATTGTAAATGAAATTTCTTACCTTACTAAGGCCATCTTGCACTAACCAATTTAATATATCTGTACAACATCTAACATCAAATAATGCACCTCTAAGAAAAACTTTATTGTTTAGAGACAAGTAATCGTTCAAATTTCTCAAGCACAAATCATTGTAAGAGTGGTTGTCTACTGAAATGGAGAAAACTTTGTTTTCAATTCCACAAGCTTTCAAACACTTGAAAATTGCATTAGTCATGTCAATTCCGTGTCTTCGAGCAAGAACTTTAACATGTCATCATAGAAGAAAGATAAGGGTTGTGACAACTCAGAGTTTGACTTTCATATGATTACTTTGTTTTACAAGACTACCACATTCCTTGAAACTTCTATTTTTCCATTTTTGTTGAAATCTCCAAATTGATTGTTTTTATATGTTCCTGATAATATTTTTGGGAGTTAGCTCCTAGCAAGAAACAATTACTCCCTTTGGAATGAAATATAAACAATAATGTTTACCAAAAAATTGAATTACTCCCTCTCGAATGAAATATAAACAAAAACGATAACTGGAGATACATCAAGTTTCCGGTTACCATTTTTGTTTATATTTCATTCTAGAGTGAGTAATTCAAATTTCCAGTAAACATTATTGTTGGAAACTTAACGTATCTAGTTTTTTAACTTAAGTTTCTAGTTATCATTTTTGTTTATATTTCATTCCGGATGGAGTATGTGGTTATGTGAGGGTTCAGAAATGTGAATCCACAAGTAGATTTATCAAATTTGCAGTATCTGATTGTAAATGTGAGTTTAGAGGATGGCGAGGAATAGTACCCTTTTTCATGTTTAACAATGACATAGGTTATTATTATCTTTGAATACCTGTACCTTTTTAAGAGGGATTTAGAGGTAAACGACCCTGTTTTGCACTAAATATATGTTATAGGATAGGGAACTATGTCACCATTCATAAATTGAATCTCATCTAGTGTAATACTACCTCCGTTAGGACTCTATTGATCAAATCACGAAAATTAAGAACTTGATAATAGCATTATATTTGTTAATGATTGATATTGTTTTTACAAATTTACCCTTCAATAGAGAGAATTAGTAAATTAGTAAAAAGAGTAATTGTTCGCAGAAGAATTAGTAAAAGGACAAAAATCCGCCATTTAAACACACCATTGTGGCCCATGGTGGTCATTCCTTCACAAACTGTCTATGTTGGCTGTCCAAAAATTAGCCATGCCATTCCACCAGGTTTTGGTCGCTCTGGTTTGCAACTGTTTGGGGGGTTTGCTTGGAAGGTAAGAAATGCAAAATTATTTCGACAACATTTTTCATGTGGTGGAGAACATAAAGTTATAGGCTTGGAGCTGGTTAAAGGCCAAATTCAAGGGGTTTAACTGTGTTTTTGATCAATGGTGTATAGCGCCGTTGGAGTGTTTGGGAATACACTAGACCATGTTTGAGAAAACAACGGAGCGCAAAATTCTGTACATAGCAGCTGAAAGGGATAGTGTCCTAATTCTATTGCTGTTTTGGAATTTAAATGCGGAAGACATTGTATATTTGGTTGGCCATTCTCGTAGTGCTATTGCTTTGGCTTGGTTGATAATTTTGATGTACCAGTTTAATTGTTTCAATAGTTTCTTACTTTTTTTTTTTTTTGTGTTGTGTGTAGTTTAAGTAACCAATGGTTGGTGTTGCAGGGAACTGAGGAACAACCTGGCTTGATGCCACTGGCAATGTCGATGATCCTGTCCATTTGTCAAACCACAGGCAGTACAGCACATATTTCATACTATGACGCCTACATGGATTTGTTAAATAATGCAAGCAGGTAAATAATGCAGTACATATTTCATACTATGCATACATTGATTTGTTAAAAATGCAAGCAGGTAAAGCAAACACTATCTCCCCTTGTATTTTTGCCTAATTTCTAAAGCATGATTAGTGAAGATTCTTTTAAGGTGCCTTAACACTCTGATTAATTCTTAAATGCAGACAGGAACTACTAGAGTTAAAGGTACGTGAATGAATAGTCTCTTTATCATGTAGACATAGTAACCATTCTTTAGGTTTTGTTTTGATTCGAGAAAATAATTTCTATTTTCATCTTTTGTTTTCGCTTTTAATTATAAAACAACCACATTGTTGTCAGTGTGCTTTTAATTTTTAGATATCTCTTATACAACAAATATTTGAAGATAGAAATCATAATGAAAACAATGTTACAATTTATAATAAAAAGTTTTAAAAATGAAAGCCGAAAATGTTTTCTCAAATCAGAATATATTATATTTTTTTCTTCATTATATAATTTTTTGAGATTCAATCATTTTATTCCATCACGGTATAGGAGAGAAAATGGCAGAATACATAATAGACCTCAGAGAAGAAAGTCCAATAAAATCGGTTAGTATTGTAATTTGTAAATCATAAGACAAATACAACGAGTTCATCATGATGCTTTAAATGATTTTGGCATTTTGCAATTAAGTGACTTGGAGAAGATTGGTCTCTCTTTGAAGCAGGTATAATAAGTAGTATTAATTGAAAGTTTAGTTTTAAAAATGGAACAAAATTATAACTTGGTAATTACTTTTTTGGCAGGCCCATAACTTGTTCACTAAAGCTGCAAAGAAACTATTTGAAAATAAAGCAGAAGATTCAATACTCAATTAACTTCCATTCTTAAATAATAACAACTTTCTTGGTCTTTTAATAAAGATCCAAGTGTACTAGTTTCTTATTATTTTTACTTTATTTTATTTGTAGTATTGTTGCCGGTAGCAACATATTTCAGCTTGTTGTGTGTTATTATTATTGTAACAAGGCACAAAGTATTTTACCCGCATTAATACGAAGGTGTGATTCTTTCAATATGGTGTCAATTATTCTACTAGGCACTTGTCTGTCTCTATTTAGCATTATTCACGACAAATTTACTATGACTTTATACGAGAAATGCTACATCTCTCAACTTTCAACAAGATTGAAATGAAACACGAGTCCTCTAGAGTCTAGAGTAATAATATACATTCTACTTATATTAAATTGTTACATTTGTGCTATAAATAATGAAGAACACACTCATAAATAATTAACAGCTTCTTCTTGTTTACCAACTGCGCTCTCTACTTAAGGACAAAACTTAATATATATATATATATATATATATATATATATATATATATATATATATATATATCATTTTTATTACTTTGATTCAAAAGTAGCTTTTATTGTCAACAAAAGTTGGCTAAACGGAAAATTTCATTCCAATATATCATTCAATATTAAAAATACACGCACAAACACAACTAAACACATAAAACAACTAAATTGACAACAAATTGTCAAATCAAATTAGACAAACTAAACTATAATTATACATCAATAATAAAAAATAAATAAATAAAATATGTCACGTCTTCGCATGTTCAAAATGTCAAATATCCACTATCTGAACCGAGCATCTTTGAATTTAAATGTGTTGGACCTGTACTTGAATAGGGTGAATTAATATACGGGTTGAGTTAGTTTGAGTGACCGAGTTCGCGGGTTAACATGTACCCGTGAATACGCCTACGCGAAAGCCCAAGTTCCATTATCATAAGTCCATCAATACCTTCAGTCTTTCCATGCTACTACAGTGTCCAAAACACAAGAGTTATTCATACTGACATTTGGCTAGTTTAGTTTGTACTTACATGCTCATATAATAACATCATCTAATATATTGGCTAGTTTAGTTAGTCCACAATTTAGTCACAAAAAAATTGTACTACACAAAGATGCAAAACAGTAAAAGAGTAAAGCTTATTCAGAAAAATAAAAGCATAATTGAAAAATGTAACAAATACCTATCTGGAAAGGAAGGAATAAGTTCTTCAACTACTCGAACAATAGCTGGACCACTTCTATGTTTCCCAGATGATGACTGTTTTTCTAATTCTGCATGATATACAATTAGATAATCAATGTCGACAGCACAAGTATCTTAGCACCAGCACAAGTATCTATATTGCTACTACATATTTTATCAAAGCCTTATGCTTTAGTTTTAATATATTGTGAATAACATTTAACTATGACCATTCAACATTTTGTGAATAAATTTGTTGTAGTGGTAGAAATAGAAGAAATTTTCAGTACCTTTTGCTTCGTGACTGAGATATGAACGATTGCTCATGTTTAAGTCTAGGCCTTCAGCTGCGGCAAACTCTTTCAACATATCACCTATGAGATTATATGCAAGCATAGCTGTTTTATCACAAGCATCTTGGGTAGCAAGGTATTGGTTGTTGCATGAGTTGTACTTATTGGGCATGAGTTCTGTCTCCTCACAAAAATTAGATGCATCTTTTGGGTCAACATCTGTGTATGATTTGTAAAAATCATGTCTCTTGACAATATTTTCATCAGGTTCCTTGTCAGGTGAAACAACTGAGGAATTATAGTTTTTACCTTCCACATATGCACTAAACTGCTCGGTGCTTTCTTCTTGGCATTGATTATTATATGGAGTTTCTTCTTGGCATTGATTATTATATGGAGTGTTGCAATTTTTCACATCACAGCTCTTATGTTGGTGCTTTTCAGAATCACTATTCAACCTTTCATTTGATGTAAGTGGGTCGGTCATAGTGGTAGGAGGATGGAACTCAAATGGTGTAAAATCCCCAACACTTTCTCCTTCGTAGTTTGAATATGTTGTACTAAATGCTCCATTTTCAAAATGTCTATTCTCCTGAAGTTGACTGCCATTACTATTCTCATCTTCATCACTGTCACTGTCGTCACTTTCTTCTGATTGCACCATATAAGCATCAGTAAAGTCCTGGTCAAATTCACTGTTTGGCAACAAATCTTGAATAATTTGATTTGTCTGAGCACTCACCCTTAGTATGCAGTCAACTTCTTCTTCAATATACTTCTTCTGGAATGTTACATCGTGTGTGCTGCTATTGGAACTCTTATTAATAACATCTAGGATCTGCGATAGAGACTTTGGAGTGCTATCCATATCACTGCACTCAAAAAGAAATTCAGTCAAAAGATTTCTAAAAGCTGGCCGTAAGC